>OY998173.1:22794634-23456119 GCA_963921995.1 Oxystoma pomonae
CACCGAGGAAAAAATTTGTAATGCGAGCGCTGGGTGGGCTACGATTTGTCAAGGGGTAAAAAGGCACTTTAATCACGAGGTGTATACGCTAAACTATTACACTTTTGGACGTTTCCTGCCATAAAATTTAAGAAATTATAACTATGTGACACTCAGGTACTCTACTAAAAGCAAAATGTCAAAAAATATTGTGGTTTTTTGTCACTAATTAAGGAAACTCGTGACACATTAATCACTAAAGCGAGGAATAAAATATTAACTTGTTATCCTTCTACTTATTTAGGCTGTTTAGTTGTTTGTTGCATGTAAGAAACTAAAAAGTCGTAACTATGTGACAATTTTCCTTTTTCCGATCTTTACCTTTAAAAAACATTTGAATTGCTTATTTGCTTGAAAAAAGACTATCTAGTCGGAGGTTTTTTTAAACCTATAGGAAGATTTTTGGTGATTTTGTTCTAATATGGCACCTACTTAGGTATGACTCCGGGGACCACCAAATCAATATAATTTATTCGGCGATGGCGTACGTTAGGCGTCGCGACGCCCTAAAATTTTTTTAGGACATATGGTTATTTTGACAGGTGTATCTCAGTCAAGTATTATTTTAAAATTTTGTTTAAACCTCTTAAAACGTTATTAAATGGCCTATACGGTATGCAAAACATGTTTTTTTTTTTTTTTAAATTAGATAATTGTATAAAAAATGATAATTTGACATTTACTAAAAATTTACAAAAAAACTCCTCTCTAAAAGGGTCCTAGGTATTCGTCAATATAAAAAAAGGGCAAATTTATGTCACGGGAAAATCGTAAAAAAATCAGAAATTGACGCATGTCCTTAACTTCAAATTTTTTTAAATCCACATTCCCTCTACAAATCTGCCAAATATGCTTTTTAAAGGCTTTATAACACGCTAGAATATTAAAAATGTAACAAGACACAGTGGGCCCCCATATTTTAATAAAATTAAACAACAAAAAAAAACTTTTTGCTAAAAACGTCAAAAATAACAAAAATTATGTCACGCTTCATATTTTGTCGTATGTTTAGAAATGTTTTCAGGGGATTCCTGAAATTTTTACAGCTACTTGAAGGCAATGAATTGTCCATTTAAAAACACCAAATTTGATTCTTGGACGGCTTCAGGATTTTTGTCTGCAAGCTGTCAAACAGATGATTTTTACAAGTCGTCCAATTTTACTTAAAAAACCATTGCCTCTTTTGTTATTTTATTCGGTTTTGAGTATAAGTATTTTTTATCGGTGTGAGTGCACCTAATTGGCAATACGTACTATTGACTTAAGACTATAAGGTCACCAAATACTTTAAAATTTTAAATAGAAAGACGGGTCCGGTGATACCTTGTTTAAAAGGTATTTTAATTTCCTATTCAAAATATTTTTTTATCGGTTTGACCCTTACACAGTTATGAGTATTTTCGACTATAGTTTGCGCACCTCCTCTTACTTTTGAACGACTTGAGATATCGACATCAAATTAAACCGTGTTTAATGATAATTTTTTTTTGAACGTGTAGGTTTATGGGTTAAGGGATCTTAATAATGAAACGTCTTTTTTTTGAAATGCCAACCTTTCGCAAAATTTATTTGCTTCTTCAGGGCTATTCAAAAAGGTCGTTCCATCTGTCGATTCTATTGCCAATAGACGTCATCCTTCGGTAAAAAGGCATTTTTTTTGCACAAGTACCGTACAATCTTGATTAAAACTATTAAAAAGACATAAACAAACACATTAACATATTATTACTACTACTAATGTGTTTGTTTATGTCTTTTTAAGTTTTAATTAAAATTGGACGGTATTATTGGCAATAGAATCGACTTATCGAACGGCCGTCTTGAATAGCCCTGAAGAAGCAAATAAATTTTGCGAAACGTTGGTATTTCAAAAAAAGGACGCTTCATTAATAAGATCCCTCAACCCATAAACCTACACCTTCAAAAAAAAAAAAAAAATTGGATCGTTAAACCATTCTACAAGTATTTAATGATAATACATAAGGTCACCAACTACTTTCAAATTTTAAATAGAAAGGGGGGGTCGAGTGATACCTTGTTTAAAAGGTATTTTAATTCCTTATTTAAATTATTTTTTTAGAAAATCGTTTTACCACTTACAGATTTATGAGTATTTTCGACTATAATTTCCGCACTTCCCCTTAATTTTGAATGAAGTCAATTATCGATTTCAAATAAAAATATGTTTAATGTTAAATAAATTTCTCTATTTTTTGAGTATAAGGTTAAGATAATGAGGGCATTTTCAACACCTTCCAAAGTAAAAGCACTTGCGCGGGCTATGATCAATAATACTTTGTAAGTACACTTGATTTAAAAAAAAACTCATACATGCATTTTTTCCTATGCCACAAAATTTAGCTTTCCATTAGTGTATGCTATTATAAGGCACCACCAGCTTAGTATGCCTGAGAGCTTAAAATTCAGTGTGACATCCTTAAATAGGGAATTAAAATACCATTTAAACAAGGTATCACTCGACCCCTTTTTCTAGTTAAAATTTTAAAGTAGTTAGTGAAGTCTTAAGTCAATATGACCCTTATAAAAAAATAAGTCAAAAAGAGCAAGTGTTATCATTAAAGATGATTTTTATTTGAAGTCGATACCTCAATCCGCTCAACAGTTAGCAGGGAGCATTAGTACTGTATATTATATTTAATGCTTATTTACAATATACCGGATAAGAATTATTGTTTTTTTCATACACTTATTGCCAATAGCACCAACATGTTTTTGGAAGCCCTAAAGTAAAGTTGTGTTTAGAATGGTTCTCATTGAATTATACATTTCAAGGAAAGAGTATATTGATGTTTTTAAAAGGAAAATTTATTGGCTTCAAGTAGCTGTAAAAATTTCAAGAATCCCCTAAAAAAAATTGTAAACACACGACAAAATATGAAGCGTGATATAATTTTTCGTTTTTTTGACGTTTTTAGCAAAAATCTTTTTTGTCTGTTGTTTTATTTTATTGAAACATGGTGGCCCATCGTGTCGTGTTACATTTAATATTCTAGCGTGCTATATAGCCTTTTAAAAAACATTTGGCAGATCTGTAAAGGGAATGTGGATTTTAAAATTTAAAGTTAAGGAGCCGGGGTCCAAAAATTGAGATTCTGTAAATTTTCTGTGCTTCAATTTTTTTTGTGATTTTTCCGTTGCCTGAATTTGCATTTTTTTGATATCAGCGAATAGCTAGGACCTTTGTATAGTCACTTCAAAATAAATTTTCACAATTCCCATTTATAAATAGAGAATAGGATTTTTTTATAAATTTTTAGAAAAAAAATAATTTTTTTTTTAAATTTCAAATTGAATATTTTTCTATTCAATCAACCGAAGATATAGTTGCTAAACTAAGGCTATTTCCGAAAAAGTTTAAAGCGTCGCGATGCCTAACTGACGCCGTCGCCGAAAAAAATATTATTAATTTGGTGGTCCTCGAAGTCATACCTAACTGTGTACCGAGTTAAAATCACCAACAATCTTCCTATACATTGGAAAAAAGATATAAAAAACCCCCGACTAATAAATCAGGGTTGTTTTCTTGTATTTTTAAGGAAATCTATTGCGTGCTATGCAATGGTTCCTAAAATCAATTGTAAATTTACGCATATTTAATTGAAAACTTACAAAACTGAGGCGTTTTCGATTACGATTAAAAAAAAAAAACGTCGAATTTTAATCAATGGGGACAAATTCTGGCAATATTGGAATTTGCGTAGGCCGCACCGTTTTTATAATACAAAAAGCTTTACAAATATCTTACGTTTTAGAAATCCAGCGATTAGTAGAAGTACAAATCGAAAACAATTTTTATATTGGTTCATAACTTTGGAAGTGAATATCAGGAAAACTAATCGCTTGATTTTTAACATCTTTGTAAAGTCATTTAAAATACATGGTATCGGTATCCACTCGGAAGTGGTGTCAAACAAAAATTTACAATATTACAAAATAGTGTAGTGTGATTTATTTTTAATTACTTTAAATACCAGAACATATCTCTGTTTCGTTTTCGTTCAAATTTTATATTTTTTGGAATCCTCTAATCAGTTTTATTTTGCGATTGTTTCTCTGGGTCTACAGTAGCTCCCAAACCACTGAACCGTCTGGGGAAACATTTATTTTTTGTTTAAAAACCACTGGCGAATTAAATAATTATTTTTTTAGGAATTTACTACCATTGTTAACTAAGTCTAAAAAGGTTAGTTAAAACTAAAATTTAAAAAAGAGAAACTATAAAAAAATAATGTGAAATAACCAACCCACATAGCACAAAGCAAAAAGACGTGAAAAACACATTTTTTTAGTTTGATAGGTCGATTTTTCGCGGTATTTTTAAAACCACGTTAAAATCACATCGAAATAACGTGAAAAATCGACCTATTAAACTTAAAAAAAGTGTGGCGTAGAGGGCAAAGGGCGAGGGAATAAATCGGAAGTTTTTCCTCGACCAGGATTTGAACCCGGGACCTCTAAAATACCAGTCTAAGGCTCTACCAACTGAGCTACCGAGGAACTGGGTTAACTGACTCTTCGGAAATCCTTTCGTCCGATTCATTTGTTAATAGTGAGGAGATCTGTAAATTTATTAGGGCGCTAAATTTTCCCTTCATTAAAAAAGTGTGTTCTTCACGTCTTTTTGCTTTGTGCTATGTGGGAAGTACCGTAGATACCCCAAAGGGTAATCTATTTGTAACTTCTGGTTTTTAGACAAAAAACTAGAAAATGTTTTTTGTTTAAAACTACTGACCAAATAAGTATTTTCTTTTATTTTTTAAAGGTAAAATAATTTATTTCTAGTTAAATAGTCATAATTTTGTGATAATAAATAGATGATGCTTTTAGCTATTTATACCAAGTGCTTTAATTGTAATTTAATTTAGATTTACTTATATTTTTAGATGAAGTTTTTGGTCTTTTTAATGATAAAACTACAAATTTAACACACAAATAAATAGTTTTTTACTATGCGGTTTAAAATTGTTTAACTGTACTATTTTTTCAAACTGCCAAAAGACAATTTTTAAAAAAATAAACTTTACAACATTAAATATTTTTTTTATTTAGTTATTTTAGACCCAATAAAGTAGCTTCAACAACCTATGTATATTTAGGGCGTGCCAAAAAAAAACCGAACTTTTTTAAATGAATATAACTTGACGGGAAATTGTCCGATTTTAATACTATTTAGCTTTTTAGAAAGCCAAAGCTTCAAAATTTATACGGCCAATGTCAAACTTGCGACACTGTAATAAATCTGAAACATTGGTTGCGAAGCCACATTCTTCCGAAGCACATCGATCTATCATTTTAAAAATTCGGAAAAGAAATAAGGAAGTTTGCAATTTTTAAATCCAGAGTTTACCTGCAAAATCAAGCTTATTAAGAAAAAATCTATTTGTTTAAATAACAATAACTTTTTCAAAAATTGATCGATTTTAATAAGTTTAAACTTTTTAAAATGCACAAGCTTCAAAATTTATAGAACTAATGATAAAACTGACGTTTAGTGAAAATCCAAGATGGCGGACCTATTTTAAAAATAGGCATATTTCACCCCCCTAGAAAAAACTTTTTCTGCGCCACTGTATTCAATCTCAAACATCGGTTACAAAGCCACATCCTTTCCAAGCACATCAATGTAACATTTAAAAAATTCGTACAAGAAATAAAGAATTTTTAAATCTTTATATAGACCAGAGTTCGCATGCAAAATCAAGCTTATTAAGAAAAAATTGCTCGATTTTGCAGGCAACCTCTGCTATATGACTTAAAACTTCCTTATTTCTTGCCCGATTTTAAAAATATTTCATTGGTGTACTTGGTAAGGATGTGGCTTTGTAACCGATGTTTGAGATTGCAAAAGTTTTTTCTAGGGGGATAAAAAATGCCCGTTTTTTAAATAAGTCCGCAATCTTGAATTTTTAACAATGTCATTTTTGACACAAGTTTTATAAATTTTGAGGCCCGTGCCTTTTAATAAGTTTTAACTTATTAAAATCGATTAATTTTTGAAAAAGTTATTGCTATTTAAACACGTAGATTTTCTCTTAATAAGCTTGGTTTTGAAGGGAAACTCTGGTCTATTTAAAAATTGCAAACTTCCTTTTTTAAAATGTTACATTGATGTGCTTCGAAAGAATGTCGCTTAGTAAACCATGTTTCACATTTATTAGTGTCGCAAACAAAAAATATCTAGAATGGTTAAAAATGCCTACTTTTTAAATAGGTCCGCCATATTGGATTTTTAGAAAATAAATTTGGAAGTTTTGGCTTTCTAAAAAACTAAATATTATTAAAATCGAAAAATTTATAACACACAAAGTTACAATCATCGAAAAGAGCGCGGTTTTTTTGGCACACCCTATACAGGGTGTCCCAAAAATCCGAGTCCACCCTAATATCTCCAGAACCAAAAGAGACAGAGAAGTAAAATTTCTTATAATTAGATGGTTTACAAAAGAGTATCTTTTTGGAGCTAGTTGAGCGGCCATTCATTAAGGGGGCGGAGCAAGGACGGAGACAATACATTTTTTAAATAATAGAGCTTTTCATTCTGTTTCCAAAATTACCTAATGTTACCTTTTTCTCTAACGGTTTTTAAATAAAATGAGAAAAACTTTTAAATAAGAGCAATGATTTAGACAAACCACCGAATATCTGTTCTCTTGTTTAACTAGTTGGTCTTATGCAGATGATTTCCTCATTTTATTTAAAAACCGTTAGAGAAAAAGGTAACATATTAGGTATTTTTGGAAACAGAAGGAAATGCTCTATTTAAATTTTCCAAAATATACAGGGTCTCTCATTTAAAAAAAGTATCGTCGCCCCCTAGCTCCGCCTCATTAATGACAGGTGCGATGATTAGCATCCAAAAAGATACTTTTTTGTAAACCATCTAATGATGAAATTGAAAATAAATTTTACTTCTCTGCCTCTTTTCGTCATGGAGACATTACGGTGGGCTCGAACTTTTGGGACAACGTGTATATACCAGGTGTCCCAAGGTGAGTAACCTATTGGAATATTTTGAAACTTTGTATGTTAGCATAAGTCCATGTAAGGTATATTTTTAAAATACTTTCATATTTTCAGTGTTGCAATTTGGAGAAAAATTTGGCAACAACTTTCTTATGTTAAATTAAACATCCCATAAATTTTAGCATTTTTGGATACTTCAAAAAAATTTTGCGAACATTTTATGTAAAATGTCTTGTACCTATCTCAACTGTTTTTGAGTAGAGTAGAGTAGTTCTTTATTTGCATAAATTTTTTAGGTATAATTGAGCAAATAACGTCATAAAGAAATAATTAATTTTCAACTAAAATCAAATTAAATTTTATAAGCTTAAGAATATAAATGTAAGTAAAAAACAAATTTAAATAGTTTAAAAGAGCAATAAAATTTTTGTAAAAAGACAGTAATAATTAACAGAATAGTAGGTTAGACTATTAATAAAATAAAATAAAATAAAGTAAAATAAAACCAAAGAAAACAAAATAAAATAAGACAAAAATAAAATAAAACTTATTATTTTATTCTGCATTTGGAAGCAAACACTCCATAAATTCAGAAATTGTGTAGGGCTCAATATTGAGAAGACATTGAAATACTTTTTTCTTGAAAACTTTTGGACACCTCTCTTGTCGAATAGAAAATGGAAGTTTGTTATAGAAGTTCACACAGGCATAGAGGGGACTTCTTTCTGTCAGTAAAAGTCTGTGAATGGGAACATTGATATTTATGGTTCTTGTATTATAGCCATGGCATGGTATAAGGTGACTAAACAATTTGAAGTTTTTAAAAAGAAACATAACACTCGAAAATATAGACGCCTGGAAAGGTGAGAGTATTTAAGGATTTAAATTTTCCTCTGCAGGAGTCTCGTGACTTCATTTTCTGTAATATCCTCACGACCCTCTTCTGGATAATCAAAATTTCGGTGCCCCCCACAGCTCCCCCCCCAAAAAAAATGACTCCATAATGCAAGATGGAGTAAAAATTAGCATAATAGACAGAGAGCAAAGTTTTTTCTTGAAGGTAATCTTTAAGTACTCTTAGAGAGAAACATGCAGAGTTAAGTTTTTTGCTAATATTTTGTAATTGCCCATCCCAGTTTAAATGCTGATCAATGTGGAGGCCTAGAAAGCGGACAGACCTTGAAAGTTTAACATTCTGAGATAAAAGTTCCAGTCTCTGGATATTCTTCACTAGCTTGGGTGGTTCTCAAACACATGAAAACTGATTTTTCACAGTTAAGCAACAACTTATTGCCACTAAACCAGCCCTCAGCCAGCTCCAGATTTTCACGTGCTCTTGTAAAAAGTTCCTCCAAACTTTTAGCCCACACCAAGGTGTTGGAATCATCTGCGAAATTGACAAGACTTGATGTATCTGATGAAACAGTTGAGGATAAGTCATTTATATAAATTAAAAAGATAAATGTTCCCAGGACACTGCCTTGGGCTATGGCGAGTTTAATATTAATTGCCTCTGAGAATGACTTAGACCCCTCCATCTCCAGACAGACCTTTTGGGATTTTTCAGCAAGATATGACTGTATCCAACGTAGAGCTGGGCCTTGAATACCATAATGCTTTAGTATATTTATCAATAGCTCATGGTCTATACTGTCGAATGCTTTTGACGGGTCTAGAAAGGCACCTAAGGTTTTATTTTTTTCTTCAATGTTTTGAAAAATTTTCAGAATAAAGTCATATATCGCTGTTTCAACAGATTTTCCTTTAAGAAACCCATGTTGAGAGTGGCTTAGCAATTTTTTTGAAATAAAGACATTTTCAAGTTGATTTAACATGGCTTTTTCAAAAACTTTGGAAAAGGATGAAAGGAGACTTATTGGACGGTAATTTTCAATTTTTGAGTGGTCTCCTTTTTTATGTAAAGGTTTTACAATAGCCAATTCCATGTGGCGGTTTTTGAGATTTTGACAAGTGAAAAAATGACATTTTATAATTTTGACAGCCCATAACATCTAAACGGTTAAGGATAGATTTAATGCGGTTTTTACGTACCTATCGTAAGTTTTCATAAGCTATCGTTTTACATTATTTTTAACCCAGGGTCAAATTAACCTTTAAATATTTTAACCGAGTTAAATCTAAAACGATAGCTTGTAAAAACTTAATATAGTGAGTAAAAACCGTATTGCTCTAACCTTAACCATTTAGATGTTATGGGGTGTCAAAATTATAAAATGTAATGTGTCACTTGTCAATATTTCAAAAACAGTTGAAGATAGGTATAGCACATTACACATAAAATGTACGTAAAATTTTTTAAAGAATTTAAAAATGCTAAAATTTACAGGGTGTTCAATTTAAAATAAGAAAGTTGTTGACAATTTTTCCTCCAAATGGTAACAGTGCAAATATGCCCAGATACAAAGTTTCAAAACTTTCTGTTCTACAAATTTCAAAATAATCTAATAGGTTACTCATCCTGCGACACCCGTTATATATATTTTCCTTCTCAAGCACATCAATGTAACATTTAAAAAAATCGTAAAAGAAATAAAGAATTTTTAAATTTTTATATAGACCAGAGTTCGCATGCAAAATCAAGCTTATTAAGAAAAAATTGCTTGATTTTGCGGGCAGCCTCTGGTATATAAAAAAGAATTTCTAAAATGTTTCATTGGTGTACTTGGTAAAGATGTGGCTTTGTAACCGTTGTTTGAGAATGAATAGTGTTGCAGAAAAAGTTTTTTCTAGGGGGATCAAAAATGCCTTTTTTTAATAATACATTATATAAGACACAAGAGCAGGCTGCAAATGGGAGGTAACAGGCCTAATTAGAGTTTAAAGTTATATGTAAAAAAAACATACAATTTAGTGTTATTTTAATGCTAACAAGTCTTTATTTCAAAAAATAATAAGGTGACTAAAACAGAGACTAAAATTAATTGATTCAAAGTACGCAAGTCCATCAAAAAGAAAACAAAGGGAAAGCAATATTACTATAGAAACTGAATGGTTAAGAATCATTTAAAAACCATACAAAATATATAATATTTAACCATAATCGAAATACTATTGTGAATTTTAAGTCTTTTAAAATGTATGGTTTTTCAACGATCTTAAGAAATATTGCATACATATCTCTCAAACCCAACTGTTTGAAATAATAAGTTTATAAAAAAATCAAAGATGTTTTATAATAAAATTAATAGTAAAGCCAACTTTTAAGTTCATGTTTAAAATTTTATTTGTTGGGGTTAAAAATGCATTACTATAAATGCAAATCTTCTAAAAAATAATATATATATTTTGGTCCCAACTAAGCAAACCAACTAAGAAATTGACCTATGATAACTTTACGTTTAAAAAATAATAAATAGCTTGTTTTAGTACGATTAGTGGCAATGTTTAAAAGTTGACTTTAGGTTCACAGTTCATTTTCACGTATTTTTAAGAAAAAGTTGCTTTGATTTGTTTTTTAAGTTTGGCTATGAATACAAATGTAATGTCAGTCAATCAAGATTTATCCCCTAAAACATACATATTTGTAATATGTAGATTTTTAATTAAAAAAATTGTCAAAAATAAACTGTGAGTTTTAAATTGTAAAAAAATCAACAACAAAGCAAATATTTAAATATAGGACACTACATTCAAATAACCACTGTAATAATACGATTTCATAAAAATACACTTGTCATTCTTGACACTAAATTTTAAATAATGTACCCTGTATTTTTAAGCAATATACAAAGGAGCATCCCCTATAAATCTTGTTATTCTTGTGTGGAAAACCATAATTACTAAGTACCATCTGACTCTTGATTGGTAAGCAAAACGTGCTATATTATCAAATCAAACTGCCACCATTATTTTGGCAGAAAAATGGTGGTTTCTAAGTGATAACTTTGGGTTTTAAGCAATAAAGAAAAATACTACTTTTGAAATGGTCATGTGATTATATTGGTGTAAGGAAAAAGGTAATTATGTCAGAATTGTATGGTTTTTCTTTAGTTTTAAAGGCATACCATCCCTTTTGTATATTTCAGTTTTTTTGGGAAGTACCTAAAACACTACACCAAATTCCAACAAGATTTAGGAGGGTCCAAATTCTTAGATGCCCGTGCCAGGACCTTCAAACAAAAGCTCATATTTTAAATATGTAAGGTAATAAAATTGAGTACAATTTATGATCAAAGCGAAATTTGAATGTAGTTTAATTAAAGGGTAAGAACAAACCAAATTATCACAAGATTCAAGAAAAGATGACAAATACTTTGATCTGAGAACATTTAAATACGGTATGACTCAAAAGTTCCAGTCCCCCCTAATGTCTCCAAAACTAGAAAAGGCAGAAAAATTAAATTTTACATACTAGTAGCCTTATGAGAATAGTGGTTTTTCGTGACCTACACGTAGACACATGGTCTAAATATTGATCACGAAAACTCACACAGATGGTCGCAATGCACAATTGCCATCCAAGGGGCGAAATGTTGGTGTAAACTGCACAAAGAGGATAGGATGAAATTTTACAAACAAGCATGCGTTCAGCACGAGAAAACAAACGCCCCCTTAATGACGGGTAGAACGACGAACATCCAGAAAGATACTTTTTTGGAGACCATTTAAGTATGTGACATATGACTTTTTTAGCTCTTGGAGGGATTTAAACTTATGGCACACAAAGTAGAATAAATTTTAAGAAAAAGTTCCTTTGTTTTTTAAAAGCAAGTTTGGTCATGAATGCAAACATTATGTCAGTCAAAATTGTCGAAAATAAACTGTGACTTTTAAATTAAAAACAAATCAACAACAAAGCAAAAATTCAAAAATAGTACACTACATTCAAATAACCACTGTAATAATACGATTTCATAAAAATACACTTGGAATTCTTGTTACTAAATTTTAAATAATGTACCCTGTATTTTTAAGCAATATACAAGGGACCCGATGAAATTTTAAAAGCACGCCCCTGTAAATCTTGTTATTCTTGGGTGGAAAAGTACTATCCGACCGTTGATTCCTAAGCAAAACGTGCGAAATTTTCAAATAAAATTGCAACCATTATTTTGGCGGAAAAATGGTGGTTTCTAGGAGATATCTTTGGGTTCTAAGCAATAAAGAAAAATACTACTTCTGAAATGGTCATTTATGGTTTTAGTTTTGCGACTTTTTAGTTTTGAAGGTATAACGTCCCCTTTTTATTTTTAAGTTTTTTATGGAAGTACCTAAAATACTACACCAAATTCCAACAAGATTTAGGAGGGTCCAAATTCTTAGATGCCCGTGCCAGGACCTTCAAACAAAAGCTCATATTTTAAATATGTAAGGTAATAAAATTGAGTACAATTTATGATCAAAGCGAAATTTGAATGTAGTTTAATTAAAGGGTAAGAACAAACCAAATTATCACAAGATTCAAGAAAAGATGACAAATACTTTGATCTGAGAACATTTAAATACGGTATGACTCAAAGGTTCCAGTCCCTCCTAATGTCTCCAAAACCAGAAAAGGCAGAAAAATTAAATTTTACATACTAGTAGCCTTATGAGAATAGTGGTTTTTCGTGACCTACACGTAGACACATGGTCTAAATATTGATCACGAAAACTCACACAGATGGTCGCAATGCACAATTGCCATCCAAGGGGCGAAATGTTGGTGTAAACTGCACAAAGAGGATAGGATGAAATTTTACAAACAAGCATGCGTTCAGCACGAGAAAACAAACGCCCCCTTAATGACGGGTAGAACGACGAACATCCAGAAAGATACTTTTTTGGAGACCATTTAAGTATGTGAAATATGACTTTTTTAGCTCTTGGAGGGATTTAAACTTATGGCACACAAAGTAGAATAAATTTTAAGGAAAAAGTTCCTTTGTTTTTTAAAAGCAAGTTTGGTCATGAATGCAAACATTATGTCAGTCAAAATTGTCAAAAATAAACTGTGACTTTTAAATTAAAAACAAATCAACAACAAAGCAAAAATTCAAAAATAGTACACTACATTCAAATAACCACTGTAATAATACGATTTCATAAAAATACACTTGGAATTCTTGTTATTAAATTTTAAATAATGTACCCTGTATTTTTAAGCAATATACAAGGGACCCGATGAAATTTTAAAAGCACACCCCTGTAAATCTTGTTATTCTTGGGTGGAAAAGTACTATCCGACCGTTGATTCCTAAGCAAAACGTGCGAAATTTTCAAATAAAATTGCAACCATTATTTTGGCGGAAAAATAGTGATTTCTAGGGGATATCTTTGGGTTCTAAGCAATAAAGAAAAATACTACTTCTGAAATGGTCATTTATGGTTTTAGTTTTGCGACTTTTTAGTTTTGAAGGTATAGCGTCCCCTTTTTATGTTTCAGTTTTTTATGGAAGTACCTAAAATACTAAACCAAATTCGAATAAGATTTAGGAGGGTCCAAATTCTTAGATTCCCGTGCCAGGAGCGTCTAACAAAAGCTCATATTTTAAATATGTAAGGTAATAAAATTGAGTACAATTTATGATCAAAGCGAAATTTGAATGTAGTTTAATTAAAGGGTAAGAACAAACCAAATTATCACAAGATTCAAGAAAAGATGACAAATACTTTGATCTGAGAACATTTAAATACGGTATGACTCAAAAGTTCCAGTCCCCCCTAATGTCTCCAAAACCAGAAAAGACAGAAAAATTAAATTTTACATACTAGTAGCCTTATGAGAATAGTGGTTTTTCGTGACCTACACGTAGACACATGGTCTAAATATTGATCACGAAAACTCACACAGATGGTCGCAATGCACAATTGCCATCCAAGGGGCGAAATGTTGGTGTAAACTGCACAAAGAGGATAGGATGAAATTTTACAAACAAGCATGCGTTCAGCACGAGAAAACAAACGCCCCGTTAATGACGGGTAGAACGACGAACATCCAGAAAGATACTTTTTTGGAGACCATTTAAGTATGTGAAATATGACTTTTTTAGCTCTTGGAGGGATTTAAACTTATGGCACACAAAGTAGAATAAATTTTAAGAAAAAGTTCCTTTGTTTTTTAAAAGCAAGTTTGGTCATGAATGCAAACATTATGTCAGTCAAAATTGTCAAAAATAAACTGTGACTTTTAAATTAAAAACAAATCAACAACAAAGCAAAAATTCAAAAATAGTACACTACATTCAAATAACCACTGTAATAATACGATTTCATAAAAATACACTTGGAATTCTTGTTACTAAATTTTAAATAATGTACCCTGTATTTTTAAGCAATATACAAGGGACCCGATGAAATTTTAAAAGCACGCCCCTGTAAATCTTGTTATTCTTGGGTGGAAAAGTACTATCCGACCGTTGATTCCTAAGCAAAACGTGCGAAATTTTCAAATAAAATTGCAACCATTATTTTGGCGGAAAAATGGTGGTTTCTAGGAGATATCTTTGGGTTCTAAGCAATAAAGAAAAATACTACTTCTGAAATGGTCATTTATGGTTTTAGTTTTGCGACTTTTTAGTTTTGAAGGTATAACGTCCCCTTTTTATGTTTAAGTTTTTTATGGAAGTACCTAAAATACTAAACCAAATTCGAATAAGATTTAGGAGGGTCCAAATTCTTAGATTCCCGTGCCAGGAGCGTCTAACAAAAGCTCATATTTTAAATATGTAAGGTAATAAAATTGAGTACAATTTATGATCAAGGCGAAATTTCAATGTAGTTTAATTAAAGGGTAAGAACAAACCAAATTATCACAAGATTCAAGAAAAGATGACAAATACTTTGATCTGAGAACATTTAAATACGGTATGACTCAAAAGTTCCAGTCCCCCCTAATGTCTCCAAAACCAGAAAAGGCAGAAAAATTAAATTTTACATACTAGTAGCCTTATGAGAATAGTGGTTTTTCGTGACCTACACGTAGACACATGGTCTAAATATTGATCACGAAAACTCACACAGATGGTCGCAATGCACAATTGCCATCCAAGGGGCGAAATGTTGGTGTAAACTGCACAAAGAGGATAGGATGAAATTTTACAAAGAAGCATGCGTTCAGCACGAGAAAACAAACGCCCCGTTAATGACGGGTAGAACGACGAACATCCAGAAAGATACTTTTTTGGAGACCATTTAAGTATGTGAAATATGACTTTTTTAGCTCTTGGAGGGATTTAAACTTATGGCACACAAAGTAGAATAAATTTTAAGGAAAAAGTTCCTTTGTTTTTTAAAAGCAAGTTTGGTCATGAATGCAAACATTATGTCAGTCAAAATTGTCAAAAATAAACTGTAACTTTTAAATTAAAAACAAATCAACAACAAAGCAAAAATTCAAAAATAGTACACTACATTCAAATAACCACTGTAATAATACGATTTCATAAAAATACACTTGGAATTCTTGTTACTAAATTTTAAATTATGTACCCTGTATTTTTAAGCAATATACAAGGGACCCGATGAAATTTTAAAAGCACGCCCCTGTAAATCTTGTTATTCTTGGGTGGAAAACTACTATCCGACCGTTGATTCCTAAGCAAAACGTGCGAAATTTTCAAATAAAATTGCAACCATTATTTTGGCGGAAAAATGGTGGTTTCTAGGGGATATCTTTGGGTTCTAAGCAATAAAGAAAAATACTACTTCTGAAATGATCATTTATGGTTTTAGTTTTGCGACTTTTTAGTTTTGAAGGTATAACGTCCCCTTTTTATGTTTAAGATTTTTATGGAAGTATCTAAAATACTAAACCAAATTCGAATAAGATTTAGGAGGGTCCAAATTCTTAGATTCCCGTGCCAGGAGCGTCTAACAAAAGCTCATATTTTAAATATGTAAGGTAATAAAATTGAGTACAATTTATGATCAAAGCGAAATTTGAATGTAGTTTAATTAAAAGGTAAGAACAAACCAAATTATCACAAGATTCAAGAAAAGATGACAAATACTTTGATCTGAGAACATTTAAATACGGTATGACTCAAAAGTTCCAGTCCCCCCTAATGTCTCCAAAACCAGAAAAGGCAGAAAAATTAAATTTTACATACTAGTAGCCTTATGAGAATAGTGGTTTTTCGTGACCTACACGTAGACACATGGTCTAAATATTGATCACGAAAACTCACACAGATGGTCGCAATGCACAATTGCCATCCAAGGGGCGAAATGTTGGTGTAAACTGCACAAAGAGGATAGGATGAAATTTTACAAACAAGCATGCGTTCAGCACGAGAAAACAAACGCCCCCTTAATGACGGGTAGAACGACGAACATCCAGAAAGATACTTTTTTGGAGACCATTTAAGTATGTGAAATATGACTTTTTTAGCTCTTGGAGGGATTTAAACTTATGGCACACAAAGTAGAATAAATTTTAAGGAAAAAGTTCTTTTGTTTTTTAAAAGCAAGTTTGGTCATGAATGCAAACATTATGTCAGTCAAAATTGTCAAAAATAAACTGTGACTTTTAAATTAAAAACAAATCAACAACAAAGCAAAAATTCAAAAATAATACACTACATTCAAATAACCACCGTAATAATACGATTTCATAAAAATACACTTGGAATTCTTGTTACTAAATTTTAAATAATGTACCCTGTATTTTTAAGCAATATACAAGGGACCCGATGAAATCTTAAAAGCAGGCCCCTGTAAATCTTGTTATTCTTGGGTGGAAAAGTACTATCCCACCCTTGCTTGCTAAGCCAAAAGTGCGAATTTTCAAATAAAATTGCAACCATTATTTTCGCGGAAAAATGGTGGTTTCTAGGTGATAACTTTGGTTTTAAGCAATAAAGAAAAAGACTACTTCTGAAATGGAAATTTATGGTTTTAGTATTGTGACTTTTTGTTATTTAGATTTGAAGGTATAGCGTCCCTTTTTTATGTTTCAGTTTTGTTTGGAAGTACCTAAAACACTAAACCAAATTCGAACAAGATTTAGGAGGGTCCAAATTCTTAGATTCCTGTGCCAGGAGCGTCTAACAGAAGCTCATATTTTAATTATGTAGAGTAATAAAATTGAGTACAATTTATTTTTAAAGCGAAATTTGAATGTAGTTTAATTAAAGGGTAAGAACAAACCAAACTATCACAAAATTCAAAAAGAATTTCAGGCATTTTGTCGACCTTAGATAGCAACCATCAATTCATCTGGCTAACGGCAATTTTGTTCTTATTTCCCACAAAGTCTGTTGCCAAAAGCATTTGGCAGAACCCAAAAATTCCCTAGATGACAAATACTGAGATCTGAGAACATTTAAATACGGTATGACCCAAAAGTTCCAGTCCCCCCTAATGTCTCCAAAACCAGAAAAGGCAGAAAAATTAAATTTTACATACTAGTAGCCTTATGAGAATAGTGGTTTTTCGTGACCTATATGTAGACACATGGTCTAAATATTGATGACGAAAACTCACACAGATGGCCGCAATGCACAATTGCCATCCAAGGGGCGAAATGTTGGTGTAAACTGCCCAAAGAGGATAGGATGAAGTTTTACAAACAAGCATGCGTTGAGCACGAGAAAACAAACGCCCCCTTAATGACTGGTAGAACGACGAACATCCAGAAAGATACTTTTTTGGAGACCATTTAAGTATGTGAAATATGACTTTTTTAGCTCTTTTGGTTTCGAAGATATTGGGAGGGACTTGAACTTATGGAACAGCCTGTATAATAAACGTATTTAAAATATTTATTCTACAATAAATACTAACTTTCGATTTAAGGTTATGGCGTTGGCGTTAAAAAGAGCTATTCAAAAAGATACACACAAATACCCAACCTGTCTATAAATAAAGCTAAAAGTAATTACACATTTTCAATAAGAACCGTTTCCTTACCTAGAAAATGTATTTGCCGAATTCCTAGCTGAACTTTATGTGAAATTCTGCACAGTTCTATGCGAAAAATTGAGCGCCACCAATTTGAATAAAATTTTAATATTGTCCTAGCTAAAATACACGATTTCTTGCTTGTAGACCTTTCGATATGAACAGGGCGAGTCAAAATTTATAGTCGAGACCTGATAACAGTATTTTTTAAAACTTATTTTGACTCCTTAAGTAAATAAGCATTGATTTTTTAGTATGTTGTCACTCCGTATATGAAAAATGTTTAATCTGGCTAAAAAATATGGATACCTTAGACATAAGTGTTAACATTTTATTCAAAATCGGTGTAGCACAATTTTTCACACACAAGTGTGTGCCAATCATTTACAATATGGACCCCTGAATACGTTCTGTGATGTCAATCTTGTGATGGACATTTTGTAAAGGCAGTGTACAACGCTTTAAGGATCGAAATAAGAACAGGAAATATTAACAAGATCGCTGGCTACTCACTCTTGAAAAAAAAAGTGAAAATAAGCACAATATTCGGGGTGCCACGAGTAAGCAACAAAAATCGAAAGAACAATAAGGAATTCCAAGGTCAGGTTGCTCATTATGGGAGAACAGAAATTAACTGAATATTTTGTTTGATTTTTATAGTTTTTTTTACAGGTATATTAAAGGTGATCTGCTAATGTGTTATTATTCTTTAAATTTCGCCATTAGAAAGAGAGAATGATAGGGTGCTATGTAAGGAGCAAATCCACGCCAAATCATCCAAGGTTGCTGCTTTTATATCTCAGAAATTAAAAAACATATACATTGTGTCAATGTTTAAAAATGGTATTTCGGAATATTTATTAGTTTATGTTAAGTTTTTCTGACCTGCGGAAGGATGTTTTCAAATATTTATATAACAAGTATGTAATTTGGATGGTTTGACGTCGAACTGGGGGGAGGTCGTCAAAATTAGCCGTTCATTAAAAGCCTAGGTATAAGAAATTTATCTATTGTCATCTCCTTCTTGATTATTACCTTTTTCTTTTGCCTTGCCTTTTAGATTGGCCTCCGCCCTCCTTCTAGCATTTTGGTTGTCCTGTCTAGCTCTGCCCCTGAGCACTGTAGAGCATTTTCTCACCGGTTTCGATTCTCCTAAAAAAATATGACAATTTCCCAACAAGCTATCAAATACCTTGTGCTCTGACTGGAGGAGGAGAAGGAGGAGGAGGAGGAGGAGGAGGAGGAGGAGGAGGAGGAGGAGGAGGAGCAGCAGCAGCAGCAGTAGAGCAGCAGTAGAGTAGCAGTAGCAGTAGTAGTAGTAGTAGAATAAGGGGGGGGCTCCTGGCCCGGCGACTAGGCTCTACGCGAGCCCTTTCCGCCATTCCCCACAGCTTTCCCCTCACGCTCCCACTCCACCATGGTCGAACCTTCCCGTCCTTTGGATAAAGGTCAGGATATCCGACCATTTCAGCGTCGGAAGGTGTTCCGGCTCGAACACTTCCTCTCCGAAGATTACCTCTCTGATTCCTCTGTAGGCCGGACACCTTGCAAGATAGTGGTGTGAGGATTCATCCTCTTCCCAGCACTCTCCGCAGGTTGAGTCCCGCACTACCTTCATCCTTGCCAGGTGCTTTTGGAGCGCGCAGTGTCCAGTGAGGACTCCTATTAGGGGTCCTATCTCTGTTCGCTTCCTGCGCAGTAACCAGTCCCTTCTTGTTTTGCTGAAGCCCTGGATGAGCTCCTTGGCTTGCCTGGCGTCCTCTGTGTGTTGCCACTCCTGATTTAATCTTGTATGGGTCCATTCCTTGGTGGCAGATTTCATCTGACCTCTGGTAAATTCCAGACACGGTTCCGGCCCGACGTATGCTTGAGCTTGACCCTTTCCTTGCAAGCTCGTCCGCCATCTCGTTACCTGGGATCCCCATGTGTTGCTTTCAATAAGAATATCCAGCAGAGCCTTTACAATATTTTCTTCAGTGCCATATTCTTATACAGTATACATTTGAACTGCCGCGAAATTACTCTATTGCACTTTTTAGACCAATAGCAAACTTTTGCTTGAAATTATTTTTTTAGAAGAAGTGTTGGTAGTCTCATCAAATTTAGTATTAACATATTGGGAACATTATTTTGTTTTTAAGTAACTGACTAATCTGGAAAAATTCAATTTATGAAAAACATTGGCAAAGGATCCAAAACTCAGGGTGTGGTATTTAAGTGGAAAGTCTGAAAAAATGAACTTTTTATTACCTTTTGGATGAAATTATGAACTTTGTGAAGCTAGTTCGGACGCTGAAATGAATTAAAATGACACCAAACCAATGACGGCTGAAGGAAAGTTGTATAAAGCTTACACAGAAGCGAGTTAGCGTTAAAAAGGGTCCTTACCTTCATCACTACTGGTTCCCGACCCGGAAGAATCGCTTAGCCGACTAGATTCCATCAGTTTGTTAAATTGATGCTCCGCACTCTCTTCCTCGTTGTTCGTAGACAGAGATGACAGGAAGAGTTCTTGAAGGAAACTACAACGTTCTTGGCGCTCTTCGTTGGACAGTGTGCTAAGTGATCTTTCATCCAAAAGGCCTGAAAGAAAAAAAAAATACGGATTATTTTTGAGGACCTCGAAATGGGGTGGTCCTATTACTCAGGGTTCATACACATCCTGGAATCCCTTGAAAATCTGGAATTTTGAGAAAAAAAATTCAAGTGTTGAAATTCCTGGAATTTTAGCAAAAAACAGTGGTATTCCTTCAATTTTCCTGGAATTTTTTCAAGTCGTTTGGTCTAGTTAGGAATAAAAAAATTGTCCAACAATATTTTTGTTTATGAACTTTATAATACCTATTATAAAAATTGTATATTTTATTGACGGAGAAATCCGTGAATATATTGTTGCATTGTTGTACTGGGTGGTTCGTTGGGATGCAAACCAAGTCTTTGTTTTTTTTTAAACCATGATTTTGTCACACAATTTGCAATCAAACGTCTGGTAAAAGCTTACTTACTAAATAAGAATATTTAAGTAAGTTAGTTCTGACCTCATTTTAAACAGTTTATTTGGTCATTGGTATATGTTTGCCTTATCACCGTGCAGGTATTGGGGATTTGGGAGCCTGCATTAAAAAATTAATACCTACTTCAAAATACGTAAAAAATCTTGTTTATAGCAAAGAATGTTCCTTGATTTTTTTCTCTAATTCCTGGAAAAGTCCTAGAAAAAAAATTGAATAGAACTGTATGAACCCTGTTACTGATTTCAACAGATGATTTTTTTAACTCATTGTTTAATCCACAAATATCCTTTTCAGTTTAAAAAAAATTAATTACAGGCTATCGAAAAAAACATCTATAAAAGATACAAACATAGGTATAATTTTTTAGGTTCGTCGGGATATTAGGACAAAAATCGGAGTATCTCACTTAGCGTACGTTTCGGTTTTATTTAAAACCATCTTCAGCACGAGTGAGGTTTTCCTACTAAAACTACTACACATGGTAGTTGGTCAATTTTCAAGTGAGAGAAAAAACCTGTGATATTAATATTTCAAAATTTATGGATAATGAGAGCTTTTATTTAAAATTTTTATAGGTTTTTGATCTTCATATTCGTTGATTAATCGATTTGATTGATTTACTTAATACAGTAAGGTAGGGTTTAGGAATTCCGTGACACTGCAGCTGATTAATTATTGCATCCCTTGCTATATTCTTTCACCTAAAAGAGGTTCGATGTCTTGATAGGTTCAGCACCCTCTACAAGTGTCTCGTGAAAGCCTCCCTCTTGAGAAGATGCCTAGAAGGTGCAGAGTTCTTCAGTAGTTAAGTGCCAGGCACTCAAATTTCCCTTTCGGATAATTATCAAGCATCACAGCCATTTTGAGCCCTATCAGAGATTATTTAAAGGTTTTGTCCCCAGTTGAGGTACTAGGTTTGTCCTTCAACTCACAACTGCACTTTTTGGCTTGTCTTGCCTGTGAAGGTGACGGGGTGCTGATTTCCGAGCACGTCCGTTTGCTATAAGGTTTTTCAGCCTTCTTTGTCAGCTCTTGGTTACCTGATGGTTTTTCAGCCATCGAGGTAGTTTTCCCTGGTGGTCACCTATTTGCTTGTTGGTTTCTGGGTTTAATAGGCTCTCCTCTCGCCTTTGCCGCCGCTATGGCCTGCTTTCGGCGTTGTGCATCTGACATGAGCTTTTTCTCCAGACCCAATTTAACTAGTTCGGAGGTCACTTCTTGCAGGTATTGCCCGTTAGGGCTTGCCTTAGAAGTGTGTGGCTGGGGAAAACCCCCAGCCTGCAAGCTTTGTTGAGCCACGACCTCCGTTGATTTGGCTTCACTAGCAGAGGATAAGGTTTGTTGGGCCTCAGTCTCCGCTAGTGATGGGGTTTATAGGTCCGCCCAGTGGTCTGAGTAAGGCTAATTACTCCGGGAGTTCGCCTGGTATACCAGAGGTTCCGTTTGAAACAGGTGTTCGGGGCATTCCTCATATTCGTTAAGGTAGAGCTTATTTTTTAGAAAGACTAAATTTTTTCAATTCTATGCATTTTTTAAATACTTTTTTACAATAATAAATAATATATAAAAAATAAATAAACAATAAAATATGAAATTTAATAAAAACGCGTGTTTTTTATTATTTCATTTACTTTTAAATCTATGATCTTTCTGCAGTAACTTGCTTTAAAAAAGGTACTTAGCAGCTTGGGTATTTAAATTTTTGATTAGTTTTACATATTGAACTACTACTACTTTAGGAAAAATTACCGAATATCTACTAAATTCAAGAATTAGTTAGAAGTTCAACTTAAATTGATAATATAATTCAAAATGTTCATTTTATTTTCAAAATGCCATCCATCAACCTAACAACATTTTCTTGAACATTTTAGCAGGTTTCTTATTTCAGATCGAATTGTTAATGGGTCTCTTTTCATTTCATTAAATGCATCAATTTATCTTTGAATTAATTTCTCTCTCGTTAATATTTCTTCTTCATAAAGGATGGACTTTAAAACAGTTCATTTAAAATAATTGACAGGGTTTGGATCAGGAAATGGATTTGGTAATTTTCTCGTGTAGAGGAGCAGGGCCCCATCGTGTTGAAAAAACATTCCATTTTAACAGCCTATGCATTTGCAGAAAAACTAACTTGTGAACGACTTTGTCTTATACTGTGAAGGGTCTCTCTTCTCCAGGATATTATAAATATTCCTTTCGTGCCTAGTTATCCAATAACAAAACTGTAATCGAGAAATGTTGTCTTCTGGGTGCATTCTTTGGACTACTTGTGGGTGGTATGAATATAGTTCTTCTTGTTTAAGGACTCTAAAAATTGATGTGTATGGAAAGTTTAAGATATTACATATTTTACGGGTGCTACTTTTAAGGTTCTCTAAATTCATTTTGCAGTCTTTGCCCTCTTTCAATTTGACCCAGTGGAAATGTCCCATTAACTTATTTATTTGAAATACATACACTACAGAAAACAAAGTTTCCTAAATGGTACCACAATTAATAAGCATAAAACATGGGTATAACTAAAACTAGGTGCATAACTTGTCAACAACAACAGTTCAGTTGACATCATGAAACAATTGATTCGAGTTTTGTATGTGTTACAAAAAATAGGTCAATTTCTGAAAAATAATTGTTAAAATTCCCAACAAGCCTCTCAACTAGAAAATTTTGACCGCAATTTGTTCTACGAGTTCTTTAAGAAAATAATTGTCGATTACGAGTATTCCAAGATGGAATATGAAATTGAATGGCAGCAAATAGATCTTCACAAACAATGAGATTATTAACTAATTTATGAATAAAAAACAAAAGAAGAAGTCTTCTCCTAGTTCTAGACGTTGAATATGACAGTTGTGATATGGAAACCAAATAACAGCTGCATACTCAAAAATGCTACGAACTAAACAATTATACAGAGATTCTATGGCTTTAGTATCATTCATGAATCTTGTGTCTCTTTATAAAACCTAATAATCTCAAACCCTGAAGAATAATATTATTAATACGAGTATCAAAAGACAAATTTGTTCGAAATGTTACACCAAGATCATTAATCTTGTCTACAACCTTAAGAGGCTTATTATTAATCAAGTAAAGAGGTCTAATCGGATTCAAACTTTTCGTAAACGAATCACACTTTTTCACATTGAGCAAAAACAGATTTTTATCACCTCAATCACATTGTTAAATTATTAAGAACCTGTTGCAAATTCGAGTGGTCGTCAATCACACAGTAACATTTTATTGTCTTAAATGCGCGAATAAATTTTGTTTTGAATTCTTTGTGGACATCATCTTCAATATTCCCTTACTGCGCCGCAATAACCATACACAAATGTTATGTCTGGATACTCAGCATTTGTAAATTGGTCCAGCATTTTTTAATCACCTTTTTGGTACCGAAGCTTGTTGCCTTAAACAACATGGTAAAAAATATTGCTTTTTTATTCATAGCCTACTATTGGAAAAAAATTTGAAAATTTCTGTAAACATATTGTGTGTCATGGCCAACTGATTTTTTTTGGCTTTTTATTCAAGACAATGTGGGACATTTCCACTGGGTCAAATGGATGGAGGGCAAAGACTTCAAAACATAAAGAAAGTATTGGTAGAACTTTAAAAATTCCTCACGCATCAGTTTTTAGAGTCCGAAAACAAGAAAATACCATCCACAAATAATCATCAGTAGTTCAAAGGTTGCACCAGAGACAACATTTCTTGATTAACATGTAAAAACGAGGTGTCAAAAGAATTTGTTTTGTGATGAGGCCCAGTCGCGCCATCCACGCGGATGTAAAAGAGAACATGCACTCTATGTATAAAAAAAAGGTGCTCACAAGTTAGATTTTCTGTAGATGTACGAGTATGAATAACAAATTACCGAGGCGGGTCAAACTTGAGGATAGAAAAACACAATTTTTTAGAAAACGTTCTTCCAGGATTTTTACATAAAGCGAAAATAATCAATAAATCAACGTGGGATGTTTTACACGAAATATGTAATAAATTCCAATAGATAAATAGGACAAGCATAGTAGAGTAGTAGTACACTTTACAAAATTAATCGCAAATAAAAAAATAAATCCGGACCTGCAAAATATTTTTTTTTACTGCGCAAAGACCATAGACGTTAAAGTAAATAAAATAATAGACACATTTTTATTTATTATTAATTTTCATATTTTAGGTTTGAAGAAAAAAGTAGCTTTTGGGAAATAGATATTTTAATTTATCTAAAAGGGTAGGAACGATTTACTTATTGTTTCTGATAAAGAACTACCTACTCCCAGTCCTACATATTGCCTAATTTTAAAGAAGGCAAAAACTTTAATACGTCGTTTTGCCGTAGTTTGTAACAGGATGTTGGTTTTCAAAAAATGCAGTCTGGACCTGAAATAATTTAGTTTTTCTCAAAAATATCCCCTACAGCAGTGGTTCCCAAAGTGTGCGCCGCGAGAAGAAACCAAGGGCGCCGCCAGGCGCTCCTGATAAGGTAGAATTTGAGTTACGTTTGGCAACGCCGGCGCCGCATCCGCTATTAATCGAGCCTCGAGACCGAGAGAGCAGAGCAAGTTTCTAGAATTTCCAGAAGCCCGTACTCGACCTCGCTCGACGAGAATTTTCGCGAGCGCTCTTTGACAGTATTTAAGTCGACGTAGTCCGCCTTGCTAGGTTAGTTTACCGTAAGAAGAATTGTAAATTGTAAGCGGGAGAATAGAAGTAGTAATAGAGAGTTTTAGTAGTGATACAAAGTGTTGCGATTTACGAACTCAGGACACATAAACGTTCCAATATCGGATCGGTTGCTTCATTTTTTCGTAAAAAGTTAGTCACAAGATGGAAAGATTTTTATTAAATAAGGAAATTGATAGACAGATTGATTTATAGACAGAGTAATCAAGCATCCACAAGTGACGGAGGAGTAAAAAGAAGGAAACATCGCAAATACGATGATAGCTATTTAAACTTTGGTTTTACTTCAGTAGAAGTAAACCATGAGGAAAGGCCACAGTGTGTGCTCTGTTTGAAAATTCTAGCGGTCGAAAATATGCTCCCAAGTAAGCTAAAACGACATCTCGAAACCATTCATCCTACGATGCCGATGGTTGGAAACTCACGCGAATTTTTCACAAGAAAGTTGCAGAATGTACAAAAACAAAAGAACGTGTTTACTCAACAAACTTCAGTACCTAGCAACGCACTGCTGTCCTCTTTCAAAGTGGCATACAGGGTGGCGAAGTGCAAGAAACCTCACACCATCGCAGAAGAACTTATTTTACCGGCTGCTGTCGACATGGTTAACATTATGATAGGAGAATCGGCGGGAAAATCAATTTCAAAGGTACCTTTATCTAACAACACATAGCTGAGGATGTTAATGTTACGTACGCTTCCTGGATGATAATATTATTGTTGAAGACCTTCTTTTCTGCAAAAGTGTCGATGAAGGCGGAAAGGCTCAAGACTTGTTTTAAATTCTTGACACGTTTATAACAGAGAATAATTTAGATTGGGAGAAGTGTATTGGAGTTTGTACTGATGGCGCTCGATCATGTCTGGCCATTATGGTGGATTACAAGCACTTATTCGCAGTAAAGCACCGTATGCCATGTGGACCCATTGCATCATTCATAGGGAAGCACTTGCATCGAAGTCGTTGGGGTGTGAATTGAATTTGGTTATGGAACGTATCATAGACGTAGTTAACTACATAAAAACTAGGCCGCTAAAAACCAGACTATTCAAAATTCTTTGTATGGACATGAGAGCTGAACACACTGCGCTGCTATATTACTCTAGTGCACGATGGATTTCACGTGGAAACGTCTTATCTCGTACATTCAAACTATATCAATAAATCCACATTTTCCTAGAAGAGAAAGGTCATGCAAGCTCCCGATAATTTAAGGATCCCGACTTTTTGCTAAAACTGGCATATTTGTGCGATATATTTGACAAACTGTCTCTCCTAAGCAATAACATGCATATCTTGAAACTATCAGAGAAAATTGCAGCATTCAGGAAAAAACTGCAGTTGTGGATAAAAAAAATTAATGAAGATGGCGGTCAAGATTGTTTTCCAGAATTGCATAAATTCTCAGCCTCTAATGAGCTCTATCTCTCAAGACTGGCTGTCCCTTTTCACCGAAGACCCTTTGAAACTCTCGGAATGGTTTGCAAAACACTTTACAGAAGAAAATGTCGAAAAATTTGCATGGATTCAAGATCCTTTCCATGCACACCAGAATTCACTTCACTAGAAGAAGAGTCTTATTGAACTCTTTTGCGACAACAGCCTTAAATCAAAATTCGCTTCTTCTGATTTGGTGGGGTTTTGGGTATCCGTCAAAAATGAATATCCGGCTATAAGTTTAAAAGCTTTGAGGATTCTAATCCCCTTTGCAACATCCTATTTATGCAAAGCTGGATTTTCAGCTGTAGCTGTTATAAAGAGCAAATATCGTTCAAAGATTAACGTAGAGCAAGAAATGAGAGGGTCAGTGTCAAGCCTTATTCCCCACTTTGAAAAAATGTGTACAGATCACCAAGCTCACCCATCACACTGATTTTTTTTTCCTTCAATAATAATGTATTCTTGTGTGTTAGTTTAATAATAAACCTATATGACCATTAGATTGGAGTTGTTTTCATTCATGTGTTTTGTAACTAGTGCCAATATATTATATAAATATATATATATATATATATATATATATATATATATATATATATATATATAGTGTTGTACAATTCTTGCGCTTTGCTACTATACAGTAGGCAAGTTGCAAAGTACATATTTTATACATTATACATATGCAACACTTTGTTGGACACAACTATATATGCATATTGCGAGTAGGGGAGCCCTGACAAAATACTAAGCCTGTAAGTGCGCCGCAAACTGAAAAAGTTTGGGAACCACTGCCCTACAGTAACGAATATTGAATTAAAAGCTAACAAAATTTTAAATAAACGCTGTCATTTTCCATAAATTTTAAAATATTGATAACACAGGTCTTTTAAAAAAATTTTTTCTAAAGAATAGTTAAATTGATTTTGCTTTTTATAAAGTACTATTTATTGGATTGTGTGCTGAATTTATAAAAGTTCAAAAGTATGGACCTGCTTTTTTAAACTTTTTATTTAGGTTTAAGTTAGTCCTTGACACCTCTATCTCTGTGCCAAATTTCATTAAAATCGGCTTAGTATTTTAAGTGGTTTTAAAATTGTCGAGGTTTGGAGGAAAAATGATTTTTTTTAAATGAAAAAAAAACTACCCTACTGCCAGTACTAAATAGGGTTTAGTCAAAGATGTAGCATACATCTTTGGTTTAGTACAGAATTGAGAAATCTTTTGCAGTCGCATATATCTAGGCATGCGACTGCAAAACACTGTACTAAACTAAACCTTATTTAGAACTGGCAGTCAGGTAGTTTTTTATTTTATTTAAAATTGTAATGTGTTACATGATATAAGGCTTTAAGGGGGTGGAGACCCCGTACTTTTTGGGGGTGGGGGGCACAGGAGAACGTCGGTGAGGAGGGAGGTGGAAGGGTGAGAAAATCGGGAGGACACTTGGAATAAAGCAAAAAAAAAACGCTTTATGAGGAAATTATGCCTCCAATAAAAACAACTACCCAAATGCCCGTACTAAATAGGGTTTAGTACAGAATTGAGAAATGTTTTGCAGTCGCTCTAATTGAGTTCGTGAGTGCGACTATATAAATTTGCGATTGCAAAACATTTCTCTATTGGGTCAAACCATATCAAATCAACCACAAAAAAGTTGGTTTCTGTTTTGACCCTCTCCGATTTTGGTGAATTTTGTCACACTTATTCTAATTCTACCTGCAAAAAAACTTTAAAACACAAAATTTTGTAATTTTGGGACCACTAGTTTTTGTTTTATGGATATTTGAAAATGACGAAATTGTTAATTCTGGGCCTTACAAGCCCCAACAAAAAGCTCAATATTTTGAAAACTATGATAGCTATGACATTGAGTTAAAGTTAATTCAAAGACCTATTGAATGATGATGAAATTTTGAAAAAAGTCTCAAAATACCCTATTTTTAATTAAACAAAAAAATATAGGGTGGACTACAAAAAACCGGACTGTTTTGTTTTAACAGCCAATTTTTTATTTATTGTCGGATTTTAAAAGAAAAAAGAGTTTTGGAAAGGATTGAAATAGACTGTTTGCAAATATGTCAAAAAATCACATTTATCAAAAATTAAAAATGGCGGAGGTCCAAAAGTTTTATGCATCTTGAAAAACCGTTGGGGTTTTTTTGAGACACTGTATATTTTTTTGGAACTACAAAAAACTTTTATCTATTGTCTCTAAACCGATGTATCATTTGATAAATTATATTAAGAAGTAAAGCAACTTCTTGCATAAAATAAAAACTGCAATAAATTTAGCTTAACCGGAATGGTTTCTTTTAACTGCCAATTTTTTATTTATTGTCGGATTTTAACGCAAAAGTTTTCGAAAGGTAATGAAACAGACTTTTTGCAAATATATTAAAAAATTATATTAATAAAAATTAAAAATGGCGGATATCCAAAAGTTTTATGCATCTTAAAAAACCGTTGGGTTTTTTTGAGACACTTTGTATATGTTTGCAACTTAAAAAAACTTATTTATTATCTGAAAGCAGATGTGTCATTTGATAAATTCTATTAAGAAATAAAAATCTATGGGTTTTTTCATATACCAACTTCTTGCATGAAATAAAAACTGCTAATAAATTTAAGTTAACCGGATTTTGTTATCTTTTCGCCAATTTTCTTGACAAGGACACTCTACAGATACTAACAATTCTTTTTCTAATGTCAAAAAATGATATTTTGTGAACATTTGTGAAAATTACAATTTTACGCATTTTAAAAAACCCGTTGGCTTTTGTTTTAAACACTTTTATGCATAAAATAAAAAATTGACGTTAATTTTTTATTTTATGCATAGAAGGTGACTAGAATCCCAATATTTTTCCTATTTCTTAATAGATTTTAACAAATGATACATGATGAACAGATATAGTTTGTACTTTTGTTATAGCAAAAAATATACCTACAAAGGGTTTAAAAAAAGCCAACGGGTTTTTTAAAATGCATAAATTGTAATGTAATTGCCACAAAATGTCATTTTTTTGACATTTAGAAAAAGAAGCCTTATTTTTAGCAACTGCAGAGTGTCCTTGTAAACAAAATTGGCAAAAAGATAACGAAATCCGGTTAACTTAAATTATTATTAGCAATTTTTATTAAAGGCAAGAACGAAAAAACCCAGTTTTTTATTTCTTAATAGAATTTATCAAATGATAAATTTGTTTACAGACAATAAATAGAAGTATTTTGTAGTTGCAAAAAAAAAATATACAAAGTGTCTCAAAAAAAATCCAACGGTTTTTTAAGATGCATAAAACTTTTGGACATCCGCCATTTTTAACATTTGATAAATGTCATTTTTTGACATATTTGCAAAAAGTCTATTTCATTACCTTTCGAAAACTATTTTCGTTAAAATCCGACAATAAATGAAAAAATGGCAGTAACAAAACAGTCCAGTTAACTTAAATTAATTAGAAGTTTTTATTTTATGCAAAAAGTTTGTATACGAAAAAACCCAGTTTTTTACAGAAAGTCTCTTAAAGAATTTTGCAAATGATAAATCGGTTTACAGACAATAGATGGAAGTTTTTTGTTGTCGCAAAAAAAAAACGTTTTTTCAAGACGCATAATAAATATAATTTTTTGACATATTTGCAAAAAGTCTATTTGGTTACCTTTCCAAAACTTTTTTCTGTGTTAAAATGCGACAATAAATAAATAATTGGCAGTTAAAACAAAAACAGTCCGGTTTTTTGTGGTCCACTCTATATTTTTCTTTGATATTTCCTCAACATACTCACAAAATTTTAGGTTGGGGAAAAGATGGGTTTCATCTCGAAAAAAAAACAAAAATGGCTTTTATCAATTTTGGTTCATCTTGGTATTTACAAAAAGGGTGATATCTGGAAAAGTATTGTAGCTATCACATTGAGCGATAGCTTGTTTTAAAGGTCTTTTGAACACCTATTGAATGATAATACATAATTTTCGAATTTGATTTTTGATTGATTTGAGCAATACAAACATTCTGTCTATTTCTGAGATTTTTTAAGCACGAGTTTATTAAAAAAACATTTAAAAAAATAAAAACAGTGAAAAATATCTAAAATAGTGTAATTTTCTTCCAGTGGCTGTATTTGGATTAACTTTATTTAATATGGAAGTTTGACACACACACACACAGACACTCTTACCATGCAAATTAACGAAAAAATTCTATGCCTCAATCCCAAACTCTTTCAAATGATGACAAAGTTTCTTTTTTGTTTTTATATTAACCCATCGAAAAAATAAAATATTTTGGATAAATTATTAATTTTTTGCTTTAAATGTGGTAAAAGTTGGGACAAAAATAAATGAAACGCGACCGTATTGTGGATTAAACAGTCCATATATAAAAACGTAATTCAATGTTTGGTCTCGTTTTCTTCGTTTTTAAAGTATATCACAAAAGGTAGCAATGTGTCTTGACTATTTGTCCAGTGGTGGAGGGATGGCTCGAGAACTTAAATAAGAATCAACGTGAATTTTTTAACATAATATCATATCATAAAAAGTAACTGAAGAAAAACGTATATTCAAAAATAATATTTTTACATTTTGAAAAAAAATTATTTGAAAATTATATGTTGCACATCATTTAATAGTTCTTCAGAAGACCTTTAAAACAAGCTTTTTGTAAATACCAATATGAACCAAAATTGATAGACATTTTTGGTTATTTTTTTCGAGATGAAACCCATCGTTTGCCAAAAAATATATATATTTATTTTTTAAAAATAAAAAATAGGGTATTTTGGGATTTTTTCAAAATTTAGTTTTTTGAAAAAATTTCAAACAATAAATTTCAAAAAAGTATATCATTTGGCACCTCATTCAATAGGTCTTTTAAATACCTTAACAAGGTATCACATCTCGTAGCTATCATAGTTTTCAAAATTTTGAGCTTTTAGTTGGGGCTTGTAAGGACCAGAATTAACAATTTTGGGATTTTCAAAAATCCATAAAACAAAAACTACTGGTCCGAAAATTCTAAAATTTTGCATTTTCGAGTTTTTTGTAGGTAGATTAGGTGTGCCAAAAATCATCGAAACAATTGCCCGGTTTGATATGGTACTGAACCTTATTTAGAACTGGCAGTCAGGTAGTTTTAAAAATTAATGTGTTACAATAATATGATATAAGGCTTTAACGGGGTGAAGACCCCGTAATTTTTGGAGGTGAGAGGATTAGGAGGTCACTTGGAATAAAGCCAAAAAAAATTATCAAAATCGCTTTGAGGAAATTATTAGCATGCATAGCCTATATATAATTCTTATCAAAATCGGTCCACCCGTTTGGCCTCTATTCCATTCCATTCAACTCGAACAACTTTACCCTCGTGCCGCAAGCAGCCGGGTAAAAAGGAATCATAAAATGTGGATATATGTAAAGGCAGCAAAGCATCTCTACAGCGACAGATATAATGATCTCCACTGATATCCTAAGTTTGGGAGTTGATAAAATTAAGAAAGCTTTAGTAAGGCTCGACAGTACAGTGCTATCTATCGCAAGAGATGAAATGATTATGAAAACAGTACTGGCAGATATCCCTTCATTTCGAATGAAAATTAAGGACCTCTGCCGATACTTTTACATAGATAGATAGATAGATAGATAGATAGATAGATAGATAGATAGATAGATAGATAGATAGATAGATAGATAGATAGATACTTTTATTGTTTATAAAACATTACAGTTTTCTAACAATGCATTTGGTATTTGAACATTTTTATTTTCTTAAATTCCATTAATTAACTAAGTTAAACTTCCTCCTTTAATTTACCTATGTGCTAAAAAAACAGAAGGGAAAATATCAAATTTTCCAGTAGGTAAATATATGGATTAAAACTAATAATGCTAGTTATTACATGTTTTTTTCTTTTTAAATATGGTTTCAATAATCTAATTACCTATAGTAAGGGAAGAGAAAAAAAAACAAAAATAGGTTTGCAGAAACTCGTACAACAATTAAATTAAGAGAAAAAAAAGAGAAAAAAATTTTCCCAAAAATCTAGTATTAGGTGTTCATTTGTTCTGAGTTTACTCATTGATAATAAATAATCGTAATTTGAGAATACCTGTAATAAATGAGTACATTTGTTTGGCGTTCTGTATATTAATATGGTTTAGGGCGTTGACTATGTCATCTGGGGATGATAAAGACTCATGTGACAAGCGAATTGAAGCATAGATCGGGCACTCAAATAAAATATGAAATAAAGTCTCGCATTTTTTAAGATTACAGATTGTGCAAATTTCATTTGGTTTTATAAGATATGCGGAACCTTTGTTTATTAACTTAATAAAATGATTATTGGTATTATGGGAACTTTTAAATAACAAAATGGTTGCGTTTTTTTTTAGTAAGTTAGGTGGGGGTATAGGGTTAAATATGTTGATCTGCATGCTTGGTTTTTGTCTAGGAACTTTAATTTGTCAAAGTATAATTTCAATATTTGTTTTTGTTTCTTTTGAAAAAGATGCTGTTAATATTAGTTGACCAGGGGATTTCAAAGTCGATAAAGTCAAGAAGTTGTCGAGCCCAGTTGTATGCAGTGCTTGAGTTATTAAGAAGTTCTAATTGTCTAACAAAACATATTTTGGAGAGCCTGATGTTATCCATTTCAAGAATTTTAATTAGCCAGTTTATTGTTAGTTTTACCAACGTGTACTGAAGCTTCACCCTCCATGATTCAACTCTTACAACCGAGTCAGTCGTGCTTACAGGTAGATTTAGTAATTTTTTGAAGAAAAGAACTTGGACTCTCTCTATAGTATTAACATAGCGCTGGCCCCATACTGGCAGACAATTTGTTAAAAGGCTTAGTACCAGTGATTCAAATAATCGTATTCTAGAGTTCCAGCATTCTAGTTTGGTTTTAGCCATTAAGGGTAGAACAGCTCCAACTGCTTGTGTTGCGCTGTCTGAAATATATAGAGCTGCTTTTTGAAATAAAGTAGAGTTGGAAAAGGGGATGCCCAGATAGGTGAATAGGTTAGTTTGTTCAATTAATACGGTTTTATAGTAAAACTGCGTACCTATTCCCCCAAACCCACTCCTTTGAAAGACAACCACTTTTTTTAATATTTTGATTTTTCTTTTAAGATCCATCTCGGAATCTGCGAGGCAGACCAGGTCTTCTGCGTATTCTAGCATCAAAAGTTCGTTAATATTGTCAATATTAAGAAAGTGTGCACCCTTTTTACGAAAGTAAACCTCTATATCCGCGATAAAAATTGAAAAAATTAGAGGGCTTAGAGGGTCTCCTTGCAAAACTCATTCTATTCTGTGATTTCTATTGGTTTAGATAAGCCTTGGGACGTTTTAACTTCCATTACAGCATATTCATAAATTTGCCTCACTCTTAAAAAATTAGAGCTAACACCCGTGTTAAATAACTTTTGCCATAACAAAGAGTGGTTCAGGGAATCAAAAGCGCGTTTATAATCAATGAACACAGCATACACCTTACGATTTTTAAGTCTTAGTTGCAGTTGCGTAACGCTATATAAAGTGTATACGCTGTCCATGCAGCTGTGAGATTTTCGAAACCCGGATTGGCATTCGGGAGTTATAGCGTTTTCTTCAGTACATAGTGAAAGGCGATTGTTATAAAATCTGGGTGGAAATCTTGGTGGTAGAGTTTATTAGCACTATGCTTCTGTAGTTTGCGGGGTCATCAAGTGGGCCCTTTTTGTGGAAGGGATTAGAGACTATTTGACACATGTTACTTGGTATTTTTTGTTCTTTCAATATTTTTTTAAAAAAACTATTTAAACACAGAATCCAATTTTGGGGTAAGTTTTTAAAAAATTCGTAAGAAATACCGTCTTTACCCGGCGCTTTATTATTTCTAGTTATTCAATATTCAAAACTTTCACAATTTCCTGTGTAGTTATCGAGCTGTCTAAGAAAGGGTGGCCTACGTCTATGTAATAGGAATTATCAATAGTTCTTGGTGGATATATGTCCCGATAAAATGTTTCCCAGATTTCGGTAGGAAGTGTTACAACTGCTTTAAATTCGAAATTTTTTTTTAGGTTATTCCAGAAAGTTTTTGGGTCTTTACTACCACTCAGATTATTTAGTAGTTCTTTTGTGTACATATATTTCTTATAGTTTAGTGTTTTTCGGTACTGTTTTTTATTTTCAAGAAAAAGTTGGCGATTTTGCGGCTAGAACTTGGACAGTTTACATAACTTAAGGGCTTTCTTTATTTCTTTCTTTTTTTTTTTAGGTAACATTCAGCGTCAAACAGAGATATATATATTGTACATAATTTATAGTATGCATCTTCAGTACTAACATTGTTTATTGCAATGTTTGGGGAATGATATATTTTTTTACATATATATCAAAGTTTTATTTCATTAGGTAGCACTGCACTGTGAGTACCATTGGTGCAAAACTCGAGTCTTTAGTTACCATTACTTTTTTCTTGTAGTTCAAGGGGTGCGCAAAAAATGGAAATTTCAAAGAACCAAAAATTGGGTAACACTAGGGCTGCACCGAGTACTGAGTAGTTCGGTGCTTGGTCAAAATTTTAACCGAGTAATATGTACTCGGTCTTACTCGGCCGAGTAAAGTAGAGTAATAGAAACAATCCATTTATGCATGTCAAAAACAGAAAGAAATGAGACGCAGAGTGGCAAATAATAAAATAAACTAATAAATAATAATTAATTACGTAAATTTAAAATATCTAATATAATAAAAGTACCTACTACTGTTTTTACTATTAATACCTGAAACTGTAATTATACTTAAAATGGGGAAACCCTTAAATAAAACAACTAAAACACAGAATAATTTAAAACTTATAATATATAAGAGGAAGATTATAATGTAATGCAAAGCATTTCTTTTTGTGTCAAAAACATTTTCTGCTTCTGAAAATAATCTTTCGCCAAAAATGGTGGAAGACTATTAAAAAACGGACAATTCTACTACTCGGCAGCAAAGTACTAGGTACTCGGTCATTACATTTAGCCCAGCACTCAGTACTCAGTCAAGTTAAAAAACAGGCCTCATTACTTATATATCCTATTGTCGGAAAAAGGCCGGTTAGGGTGATACAGGCTGTCAAAAAAACCGCCTTTAACTTAGCGACCCCACCTCAAGAAAATCAAAATTTAGTCACACCATAATTACTCAGGTTTCTGAGAAAATCAAAAAAGAAAATGGGGAGCTAGGTTAATATTAACTTAGCAACCCCACCAGAAAATATGGCGCCAAACTAAAAATGTTTGGTTTTAAAATTATGTGCTCCTCAAATATATATGGTGGGGTAGCTAGGTTAATATTAACTTAGCGACCCCACATGTTTAGGTATCACAGAATTTAAAAATTTCAAAAACCAGTATTTTCTGCATATTATGTGAGAATTTCATCCATGATCAGAAAATTTTGTACTTATCTGATTTCTGAGAAAATCAAAAAAGAAGGTGGGTTAGCTAGGTTAATATTAAGCTAACTACCCCACTAAAAAACTGCATGCAACATGATTTTGTAATAATATATGTTTAGTTTGGAATTGTACTTCAGATTCCGAATGCTAAGTTATTACAAATAATGTAATGTAATATCATTTTTATTGATTTTCTCGGAAACCAGAAAAGTACAAAATTTTCTGATCATGGACGAAATTAGCACATAATTTGCAAATAATACTGGTTTTTGAAATTTTTAAATTCCGTGATACCTTAACATGTGGGAGGTCGCTAAGTTAATATTAACCTAGCTACCCCACCATTTTTTTAAAAAAACAATTAAAAATGAAAAATTCAATTTTTTTCCTATATATTCGTGGAGGACATATTAGCACATAATTTTAAAACCAAAAATTTTTATTTTGGCGCTATATTTATTGGTGAGGTTGCTAAGTTAATATTAACATAGCTGCCCCATTTCCTTTTTAGATTTTCTCAGGAACCAGAGCACAAAATTTTTTGATTGGGGTCATTCCATATCAAATCAACCAAAAAATCACAAAAATTTTACGCGACCAATTCCAATTTTGATGATTTTTGGTATATATTTTCTTCTTACCATAAAAGTTGAAAATGCAAATTTTTAGATTTTTTTGATTTGTAGTTTTTTTTTTTAATTTTTCAAAATAAAAAAGTCAGCATTTTGACCTTAACAAGAATGTACAAAACTAGCAATATCTCGAGAACCACTTACACTAGGAAAGTAATAAATGGCTCATTTTAAAGTCATTTTGAAGCTCTTTTTTATGAAATATCACAACATAATTTTAACAAAAAAAAAAATTGAAAATAAAAAATTGAAAAAAAAAATTGAAAAATTCAAAAAGGCCATTTTTAATTTTTTTGAAAAAAATATATAATTTTGGTCAAAGTGTTACTTAATCATCCACAAAATTTTATGATGGAGAAATGATGGGTTCAATGTCAAAAAAAATATCAAAAATATTAAGTACATTAAAAATCATGCATTTAAAAAAATAAACATATTTTAGGAGCACCAATAGTGCACTGGATATTAAAATAAATAAATTTGTTGGATGGATACAGGTTTTAAAAAATACCCAGAGGCTTTATCTACAAATTATTTTATTTTAAACTCGCAAAAGAAATAAACAAACTTTTCTACTTCGTTGATAAAAATTAGACAGAAAACACTAAGACTAACTATACACCTTAAATTTATTTTTTTAACTTTCTTTTAAGAATTTCTGATGAATCTGACATTTCTTTTTTGCTGACATTGTAAGTTCTGCCAGTAGCAGTGTTGGGTTCAACTTTTTTTATAAGACTTTCTGGTTTAATAATTAAAATATCTTGAGGTGTTGGGTAAAAAAATGATGAGGCAGGTCCTCGTGGATGAAGAAAGCTTACTTTCAGTTCTCCGCTCTCATTATTTTTCCCCAAGACACAAGCCAGCCACCAAGCACTGTCATATTCTACAGTGACAAACCCTGACTCGATATTTTGCAAAATAATGCTTCCACCTTTAAAAAGATTATGTGTTTCGACCTCTAAGCATGTAGAAAACTGTTTTGCCAAAAACGTGCTTTCTGTAAGAGGAATTACAGCATGAATTTTTTGTGTCCCCGGTATTGTTAAGACTTCCGCAAATCTTTTATTCAAAATAATTTCATGATTTGTATAATCTGCTTCTGTGCAATATTTAAAATCAATGCCAGATATGTTTTCTTCACACCAAGTAAACAATTGTAGAGGTGTCATTATTTGATTGTCATAGGGCCTCTGCAAACTGGCTTTGGCAGCAAGTCTTTTAACAGTTCCTCCCAAGCCATCGCAGGCACTTTTGCCATGCGAGGTGGCAAAATAATGCCACTCTGCTTCAACACCAAAATCTTTTTTATGCAGGCATATATTCAGAAAATTCTTTTTGTTTTTGTACTGCGCAGCACATCCATCCGAAAAATAAAAAATTTTGTTAAGTCCTGGTATTTTGATTTTTAAATCAGGCATTAATTTTTTTAAAAATAAATGAAATGCAATTGTATTATGTGTCAAGCTTTCCGAAATAAACACATAATTCAGGTTGTGCAGTTTACCATCACTTAGAAAATAAATGGCAAAAGGGTGGAGGGTTGCCTGGCTGTTATTCCAATGATAAGACTGGACTTCATCTTGCATAACAAATGAATAATTTTCCGCAAAGTCGCAAGTGATCAAAGACTCTCCAGGTTTAAGGTTAATTTTTATTTCATTGTATCTATCTTTTTGCATTTTTGCAATAAAAGAATGTGATTTAAGTTTTACAAGATCATCAGTAAATTCCTGGACAAAATCATCACTTTTCTTAACAACGGTTTCCATAGTACACCTATCTACTGAGACCCACTTTTTAAATGAGACCTCATCAATTAATTCTTCCTCAAATTTTTCTATTAACGTATTTTTAAACTGTTCTACTCCAGGACATTGCTTGCATCTATTGCTTAAAAAACAGTCCACTGAAGGTGGATTACACATTAGTTTATAAAGGCAATCATGATAAGATATTGCAAGAGGCCTGTTATTTTCATCATATAGCTTATTTAATTTGGAGCCATTGAGCATTAGTTTTATATTTTGATGTATAGTACATACACATACAGTATGAGTCCCACTTTTTCCTGCCAGTATACAGTTTTTGGGTCGCAGTTCACAAAATTTTGAAAACCCAATTTTTTCATTGGGGTACTCAGTTTTAAACAATGCATAAATTTCTTTTAAATTAGCTAAGACTAATTTTTTTTGTACATATTCTTTTTCAGCTCCATATTTTCTGATAACAACATAATCTTTTTTACCTGGCATGGTCCTGCTAATGTCATCCCTTTGGTAAAAATCTACCACTATTTGGGCCACTCTATCACTAAGGGTCTTTCCCGGTTTGGGGTTAGGAGAACATAATATCCCATTGTCCTTAACTAACTGTTTTACAGCTCTGGCCAAATATTGAGAAACTCCAAATTCTTCTTCAATCTTCTTTCTACTCCAACTTTGAGGTAAACATGATAAAACTAGTATTTTCTCACTCCTCTTTTCGGTTTTTAAAAATTTGTCCTTTAACTGCTTAATCATTTCACTTTCGTCACTCTGGCATTCCTTTACTAGCGTTGAATCTGATTCCTTTGTAAATGCTTTCGCAATTGTATGCTGTACAATATCAATTTTTTCTTTGTATACATTTTTTCTTTTAATCGGCGACACACCAAGAAGCTCCAATGACTTGTTTAAAAGAGTAAATGATTCAGCAGGATCTTGAAAATCTGGATCATTTTCTGGAACTAAAAAAATTTAAAAAGTTAGTTTTTTATAAGAACTTAAAAAGGGGGTAACAGCTGACCCAAAATGTGTACATAATGCCAAGAAATTTGTACATAATGTCTGTATTCTCAAAATGCCATGCAAAATAATGTCATGAGATTTTTCCACTCCGTACTTGACGCAATTGGTTTAGTTTATTAATTTTATATTAAAAAATACTATTTGTTACTTACCCTGCCTCATCTTCTTCAGATGCCTTAAACTCCTTTGAAAGCTTTAGTCTACAACCATCACAGATTTTCATTCCCATTTTGACATTTTTGTAACTGCACATCCACTTGGTCACATTTCTTAATTTCCCAAAATGCTTGATTTTTAACTCTAGTGGATCACAGCACTTTACTTTATATTTAGTCCATCCACTTGCCTCACCCATAGTTGAAACTTTTAAAATTACACAGAGATGACTTCTGATAAACCTTCAGTCGAACTATTATGTATCGATTATTTGGAGCTGTATCAGGAAGATACTTGCCAAAAATTTAAAATCAATTTATGCAGGAATTTTCATGTCAGCAAATCCCCACAATGTACCTAAACAGACCAATAAAATGAAGGAGGTGTGTCCTTAATGTTAAACAGGAATAAACAGGCAGTATTTCACAAAAGTATTGGCAGGTTTATACAGGCATATTTTCCTAAGAATTGGAACATCCAATAGTACATCTCCGGTGGAAAAGAGGTTTTGTAAGTAAATATTACAATGGGGGGCAATGTTAATCTGATTACTGATACAGAATGAAACGTAGGATATAATTTTTTATTAAATAAAATATTGTTAAATATTTTTATAATATCGCTTTAAACCCCATTATATTCTTCTAATTACCAAAATGCATTGTCTATTTATAGGCGATTTTTCATGCATGTGACATTTTTAATAAATTTTTTCACATTGAACCCATGATTTGTCCATCTCAAAATTTTGTGAATAGTTTAATAACACTTTAAAGAAAATAATATAATTTTTTGAAAAAAATTAAAAATGGCCTTTTTGAAATTTTTCAAAAAAAAAAATCAAATTTTTTTTTTATTTTTTTTTTCAATATATGTTATGCAATATTCTCATATGAAAGGTCTTTATAAGAGCTTTAAAATGAACCTTCACCTACTTTTCTATTATAAGTGGTTCTTTGGATATTCCTAATTTTGTGCGCACATGTTAAGGACTAATAAGTGACTTTTTCGATTTTCAAAAATTAATTCAAAATAAACAACTGGTCAAAAAAGTCTGAAATTTTGGATTTTCCAGTTTTTTGGTAGGAAAAACTTGTATACTAAAAATCATCAACATATAAAAAATACCCTGGTTGACTTGATATGGACTGACCCATTGGGGACATAATTAGCACATAATTATGGTATAAATAAATTTTGATTTTCTTGGGGTGGGGTCGCTAGGTTAATGGAGGTGTCAAAAAAACCCTGCAGAGGAAAAAGATAATTTTTTTTATATATTTTTTTTTAATTATATTTTTTTAATGAATATATTTTATATTAAAAGGGACTGTTTAATTTGTATTAAAAAACAAGTTTTTTCTTTAAAATATTGTTACCCAACATATTTCGCTTTCTTTTTAAAACAAGTTTTTCAAGAAATAAACAAAACAAATAACTCGCTATGACACCTTGCATCAAAAAACTTTTATACCCTGTAATTTGCTTTAAACACTTACACTAAAAACTTACCAGACAAAAGAAACTGGGAACTCATCTGAGACGGCGCTGGCGGCGCACTGTTGGCAGGTTGAACCATCACCGGAGAAGCGTTGAGCAAAATCGTAGAAGTCCCAAAATGGGAAGTCTTAGCCTCCCTCAAAGTCTCGCTTTGAGTCTGACGCCGCGGAAATCTCTCCAGCTGTTGCCTTGCCGCGTTCACCTGCTGCCTTTCGAGCTGCAGCTGCATTTGTAGCTGTTGCAGCTGAGTGGGAGTGCTGCTGGTAGTGCTGCTAGTTGACCTTCGAACACCTAGAAAGTTATCTTGTTTTGAGACAAAAATTAATGCGTTCATATATTATAAACTATGATAAGACTCACCGGAAAGCTGGCTGAGTAGTTCTGCTATGGGGTCGACAGTTTCTCTGGTTGATGGGGACAGTGATGACAAACCTGCGGAGCTGAAAATACTGAACTTTTATTTAAAGTGTGAAAATTATGCAATTACTGATTTAATAGTAGTAGTAGTAGAAAATGCTTTATTGCCAAAGAAAAAATACATCCCTTATTAGGGTAGGTAGAATCAAGTTTGAGAAAATGCTAGTTTTCTCAATTTCATAATCATTTGAAGAAAAGTCAAGTCAAGTAGAGGGCTTTGAATGGCACTAATAATATATGTATGGGGAAATTTTTAATGTTTTATAAACATAAATGTAGTGTTAAATTAAATTTGGTCAAACCACAACAATTTACAACTTCTTTTTCTCCCAACAATTTACTACTACATAACACACCAAGGGGGTGGGGAGTAAAGGGTAGTGATGCAAATATAATGTAACCTTCATATTTGCTCGGAACAGTTGGAAACCGTGCTTACCCCCACTGGGCATGGGACCAGAGGTTTTCAATCGGTATGATGCGAATGCATCTAGCCTCTCATATCCAAATGCCAACCTCACCTTCTCATGGTGCTCCCTGTCTAAAACAGACGAGGCTCTGGCGATCGAATGTGGCCGGTATAGCCCTATGGGGAAGTTGAACTAGACCCACTAACGACTAGGAACTGCTCCATTAAGGACCTGTACAAACTCGTACAGAGGAAAATTTAATGGTGTGGTTAAACTAGAATCAACACTAGGAACTGCTCCATTAGCGACCTGTACAAACTCGTACAGGGGAGTGGAGTGGTTAAACTAGGATCAAAGGGTGCACAATAAGCCTGTAATGGCTGCAGTGCAGTGACTCTGGCCAGCCATCAGGCTGGTCGGAGACATAATCGGGGGGTTTTAGTAGGTAGGAATCCGACACTACCCAGGCTCTCCTGGTAGAGGAGAAATGACTTTGGCAGGAATGTAGTTCGGGCGTCTTATGCCCCTTGATACCCTTGAAAAAAAAAAGGGGGTAACAGCTTACCCAGGAATACATGTACAAATTTCAAGCCCTAATAACTTTAACACTTGTGAGCAAAACAGGTAAACATTTATTTTTTCATTCACATTTATTATTTATGCAAAAAGTTGCTCAATTCTCTTACTTTTTGGGTTCCCACAACTGCATTTTACAATAGTGATGTTTTTAACATTGATGTTTATAAAATATCATCAATACTTTTTTTGAACATCGGAACATCAATCCAAAAAAAATTATGGAAAATAATGTGTGTGAGAAGTTTGCACTTATACTATATACCCACTGCGGCTTAAAAAACAGGAACTGCCTATTTTTGAGATTTCGGTCGGCTTTGCCGCCAATAGGTGGCGCTACCTAATCTGAACCAACGAGCTATATAATAAATAGTTTCTTAATGTACTACTACTCATATTTTTTGCAGTTTTTTATAGATATAGATATTTAATAGCTTTTGTATATCATGTATCGATTATTATTATAAATGCTTAAATTATAAGTACTGTATAAAATTAACAATAAGTCTTAAATAAAACAGTTTCTTTGAATAACAGAATACTCTCTAAAAAAAGCAAAAAAAAATCGATGTTTTTTCACCATCGATGTTGAGTTTCCATGTTGACATCAATGTTTAACATTGATGTTTTTTTTATGTGCCCATCACTATTTTACAAGAAATAATAAAACCCTGGCAAAAATTAAAGACTTCAGGCCATAGTTACTCCCCAGATATTTACGAAAAAAACTATAAATGGCAACATCTTTTCCCTTAACTTTGCCAGAAATTTCGCAGTTGTTAATTTTCAAATTCGTAACAAAAATATCTAAAGGATTTTTCAATATTTTCATAACATCTTCCTCGCAGGCTTCAAACCCGATTTTTTTTTAAATTGAAGAGTTTCCAATTATTTCCTCTGGATTCCATTATTCCTTTTTATATTTCCCTGCCTGAGTAAAAAAAACTAATTTTTTTTTCCAAAAACCTGGGCACCCTAGCCAAGGAAATTGCTGAAAACTATTTCCCTAGATCATAACTGTGACCTTAATTAAAAGTACCTGAAATGCATGTTAGATCTTCTTGGTCTGAGAGAAGTGGCACCCCCCCGTGTTGCTCCGCCCCCTGAAGAATGAGATGACTGGGTGTGAGGTATGCGTCTAACATTGGTGCGGGTTACAGGCTCATCTAAAAAGGAAATCAGATCGCGAGGACCTGAACGGTGCTCTAGTGATAGATGCCCCGCAAAATCGTCAGTCATAAGGTTAGGATCCCCTCCAGGCATAGCAGCACAAAGGGGGCAGACCTGAAAGAAAAAAATGAAAAGTTCATATCAATTGGAACTTTTGCAAGTTGGGGAGTCAAATTTATAAAAACAAAAATCAACCAAGTTGTATTAACAACAAACTGAAAGTTCAGTGGAGCTCGTAAAATTTACAAAAAAAAACTCAAGGGCTTTTCTGCACTTGATATTACCAAGGATATGCATGGGGGGATATAAAACTACAATATACCGGGCTTAGCAGATGTTGCTGAAAACATACCTTAAAACTTAAAAAACTAAACTACCCACAGACAAGACACAAAGTTATTTTGATTTCATCAGTGTGGCAAGTTATGTTATATATGGACCAAAATGCCTGGCCAGCTATTTGTAAAAATAAACTGACTTGTGTATATACAACTTAGTTGATTTTTCATTGAATAGGGGCAAATTTAAATTATAAAAATACTACAGCTTAGACCTTCCTGACACATTGATCACCTGATAAGTAAAAAAAATCCAACTGGAAAGCTCAATTAAAATAACTACCTATTCACGAGGTTCCTACTGAACTTACATGAAGTACAAATAGCTGACCTAAAGCAAATGTGTATCATAAATGTAAGCTAATATCATGGTTATAAGCGGTCATAAACTAAATTATAAAAGATAAACATTCCTACTTAAAATAAAGTACCTACGCCATTTGAAAACCAAAAAAAAGGTAATTATGCAGTATACGGTTTTCTGCCATTTTTGATTTTTTATGAAAAATTCTTTATGGGGACACCTACTAAGGTCCCTAGGACCCAAATCCGCCTGCGCCCGATTTTTTTTCTTTTTTTAAGAGAAAAAGGGTGCCGGGGGGGGGGGGTTGTAATGTGTTGTTTTGGGTTGGGCTGGACTGGACTGTGTTGGATTGAGTTGTTTTAGTGAAAAAAAATTAAAAAACAAAAAAAAATTAAGAAAAACTAACGGGCGCAGGCGGATTTGGGGTCCTAGGGACCCTAGTAGGTGCTCCCATAAAGAATTTTTCATAAAAAATCAAAAATGGCAGAAAACCGTATACTGCATAATTACCCAAAATTAATGGGGTTAAATGATTAAACTCATCGGAAATCAAAATGGAGATGTCATCGAGGGTTAGCATAAGTTTCCTGATTTCGGCATTAGCATTAGCGTTTACTGCAGCAGCAGCAATTATCTCCTCAAAACCAGACACGGGTTGGTATTTGCCCGAGGCGTTGATTGATTACCCCTAAATGACAAAAATTATTGATCCATATCAATTTTTCCAGTGTCCAATAGGTATCGTAAAATATCCCGTCAATCCTGCAATTTTTTGTCTACTCCAGACGTGACGTTGCAAGTTGGCAGGATAGAAAATTAAATTAATCTTATATTTATCAGTTTCAAAACTTTTAACGCACAAAAAATAAATAAAAAGTAATTGCTTACCTCCATGGCTTGGAAGCCATGATGGAAAGAGGAAGATCTCATCAGGATTAAGTTCAGACTATACGTCGGCCGTCGTCGGGTCACATTTCTGTCACCGTCTATCAACCAAGGCAAACAAAGACGACTATATTTTTTGAGCTCCTGACGTTTAATCTGAACCGGACTTAGCTGACCAATGACATTCAAGAAAAATCGATAATTAATTGGCGGCAAATTTAAATTATTAAAAAAATACTACATCATCGACCTTCCTGACACATTGATCACCCACCTTATCCACTAAAAAATATAACTAAAAAGCTCAATTAAAATAACTACCTATTGACGAGCTTCCTACTGAACTTACATAAAGTACAAATAGCTGACCTAAAGCAACTGTGTATCATAAATGTAAGCTAATATCATGGTTATAAACGGTAATAACTAAGTAAATTTTAAAAGCTAAACATTCCTACTTAACATAAGGTACCTGCGCCATTTGAAAATCAAAAAAAAAATATAATGAATGTTAAAAACAAAAGTCATTTAGTACAAAATTATGGTATTAAATGATTAAACTTAAGCAGCAGCAATTATTTCTTCATAAACATCAACGGGTTGGTATTTGCCCGAGGCGTTGATTGATTACCCATAATTGACAAAAATTATTGATCCATATCAACTTTTCCAGTGTCCAATTGATATCGTAAAATATCCCGTCAATCCTGCAATTCTTTTGTCTACTCCACACGTGACGTTGCAGGTTGGCAGGATCGGAAGTTAAATTAATCTTAATTTTTCAATTTTATAACTTTTAAGGCACAAAAAATAAATAAAAAGTAATTGCTTACCTGGATGGCTTGGAAGCCATGATGCAAAGAGGGAAATTTCACCAGGATTACGTTGACACTACACGTCGGCCGTCGTCGTGTCATATTTCTGTCACCGTCTTTCAACCAAGGCAAACAAAGACGACAATATTTTTTGAGCTCCTGACGTTTAATCTGAACAGGACTTAGCTAACCAATGTGGGCAAGTTTTTAAAATCATCTAAACGTTGGCACCGATGTCAAAATTTAATTGAACATCTGATTCTGACAGCCATCACTGATGATTAATCCATCCATCAATAGCCATCAGCCCTCGGAGACGATTGCAATTGTTGGCATCAAGTTGGTTGCATCGGAAATCCAAAATAACGCGTTTGATGGCATCGGAACCGTTTCAAGAACTTGTTTCATGCATCGATTGATCAATCAATGAGATTACAAACTCGCCCGAAAAATCGATATATTAATTGGTGGCAAATTTAAATTATGAAAAAAATAATACAGCATCGGCCTTCCTGACACATTGAGCACCTGATCCACTAAAAAATCTAAAGCTTTGTTTATACAGGCAAATAAAAATAAAAATAATAATTAAAATAAAAATAAAAGTTGAGCTTATGGGGAACAGGGTAGGCGTTTATTAAGCACAAACAAAAATAACAAATAAAACTAAAAATAAAAAGATGGGATTTCTTTATTTTTATCTGACTTTCATTTGTTGTTGTCATCTAAATGGGTGTTTTTCAGATTTTTTGCATTTTTTTTGGTGTTTTTGGCAGATATTTAACAAAACAGTATGATGGAGTTTATGTAATTATTTCAATTATTGGTGTCACTCACTTTTGTTTACATGCGCAGAAGCTGTGCGTTGATTGGTTCAAAGTAATTTTTATTTCGCTGTATGAACCAAAGATATTTCTTATTTTTATTTGTCTGTATAAACCCCGCATAACTGAATAGTTCAATTAAAATATCTACCTGTTCCTACTAAAATTACAATAGTACCAATAGAGTATTAACATAAGCTGAACACTTTTATAAGCTGCCCTAAAACAAGTGTGTACCTATCATAAATGTAAGCTAATATCACGTTCATAAAAGGTCATAAACTAGTAATTCATTATGAGTAAAGCCTGCGCTGGCAGCCTTCCTTGTCTTACAAATGCAAAATTTCGCTTGCAATTTTTGTCCCACATTTTTCTATCCAAATACAGAAATTTTTCAACCATTTCAGTCTCATTGTAAAGATAAAGCGAGAATCTAGGGCTCTCTAGTGGTACTTTTTGCAATTTTTGTCTAGTCTTGCAAATATGAGCAGGCAAAATACGCCACATTTGGAACCAAATTTTACAAAAGTGAAAGTCAAAATTCAAAAACTATTACTAGAGAACCTTAGATTTAAGCTTTATCTTTAAAATGAAACTAAAATATCTGAAAAATTTCTGTTTGGATAGAAAAATGTGCAGCCAAAAATAACCTTGCCAGCGCAATTTTGAATGGGTACGACAAGGAAAGCTGTCAGAGAAAACTATACTCTTAAAGCTAAACATTCCTACTTAACATAGAGTACCACACACCATTTGAAAACCAAAAAAAATTATAATTAATGTCAAAAACAAGTCATTTGGCACAATAAAATTAAGGTGTCACATCATTAAACTCATCGTACAACAGCAGATTTCTTTCTCAGATGTTCTAGAGTTTTAAACTCTTTTTAGCCTGTAGTACCTTCTAAACAGACAGTGTGTCTTCTACGGACACAAACATGGACTTGATTGGAAGTTTGAACTAGTTTAGACCCATGGTACAATGGTCTGGCTTGCTTTGGAACATTTTTCCACCCAACCTTTTTAATAATGGCCAGGTACAAAATGTTGTCTTCTATCTTGTACACATCCTAATTTTCTCAATTGTTTTCATCCATAAGTAAACATTTGCCCGAGGCGACGATTGATTATCCATAATTGACAAAAATTATTGATTGACCCATAATTTTTTTTTCTAGTGTCCAATTTGTATTGTAAAATATTCCATCTCCTGCAATTTTGTGGCTACTCTACGCATGACGCTGCAGCTTGGCAGGTTAGGGAGTTATATTAATTTGTCAGTTATAACTTTAAATGCACAATAAATACATAAAAAGTAATTGCTTACCTGGATGGCTTGAAAGCCATGATAGGAAGAGGAAGATCTCATCAGCTAACCAATGACATCCAGGAAAAATTGATATATTCATTGGGGGAAATTTAAAAATTATTTAAATTATTAATTATTATTAAAAATACTACAATACAGTGTAAAGGCAGTTTATTAAGTGACAAAGATCAAAAAGCAACTTACAACTTCAAAATTTGTATCTTGATGTTCAGCAGTGACATGGTCTTGCAAAGTGACATCAGTGAAGCCCATTTTGGAACAATATGGACATGTGTAAGACTGTGGCATCTCTAGAGTGCTTATGGCTTCTCCTCCATAGTAAATATCTAATAAAAGGGAATGCCAACATTATATATTTGGTTAAATATAATTAGTATCATGGATGAAGTAAGGGTATGTTATTCAACATATTATTGTAAGATAAATCTGAATTAAAGACTGTTTCTTGAACTGTTTTGTGTTTATTCAAAAATCTTAACCACAAAACCAAACTGCAAAAAGCACATGACAAAATTTGAAAAAATAGAGAATTAAGGATCATTTTAAAAATATTTATTACCTGGCAAATATTCTGGAGTTGAATTTTTCATGAAACCAAAAACAAGCGGCAAATACCATCTTGTCCCAGAGGGAAAGGAAAAATTTTAGTCGGGACAGAGATGGCAATTGCTGTAACATGGCAAAAGAACAAAAACCTCTTTATTTATGATTTTTTAGAAAAAAATCAACCCAGACCCTTACTAGCCTCTTGCCAACACTCCACACCCACCAAAAATATATATTTATTTATATAATATCTATTTTAACCTCTTGCAATAAAATTAGGCATTTCAGGTCACATGATTTTTGACAGGCGGCCATCTGGTAACTTGTATAATTTCAACAAATTTTATGTTTTCTTTGTTGCATTATTTTGGTGTGTCTTCATAAGTTATAAATAATAGTAGATATTCTTCACTGATTGGTGATGTACTTAAAACAAAATTAATGTTTAAAATTTAATGTTCTTATTTAGACCATTTATGAGAAAAATTATTAAAATATTCAAGCAGCACTTACTGCTTACGATGGTCTGGACAAATTCAAATACAAGTTTCACTCAAGTTTCCTTGTTTTAAGGGTCTAGCCTCACTTTTTCCCCACTGTTCTAAAACTGCATCTAATTTTTCTCCCTTTCCTGTATCACAGTAGAAATTCTAAAAATCCAAATTTTGTGCACATTTTGGGCATTAAATGAGCGAACAAAACCAAAGCACTTTTTAGATTAGCAGATTTTAAAAACCCAAGTTCTCCAATGTTTGCAACGGCAGCTACAGTTTGTTTGTCCACTAGACAATAGGGGCAACTATAAATAATGTCATCCTAAAATGACTAATAAAAGAGTGAGAATAAGTTGTCAGTAAACATATCACATTTTTAGTACATATATCACAATCAAATATAAGTATTCAATAATTCTTTTATAGGAAATGTCTTCAAAACACACAAAAAATCGCTTAAAACGACACCATTTTACAGAAATATGTCTTGGAACCATGTCTTAAGTAATCTGCCGCCAAAATTATACCAGGGACATTTTTCATAATTTTTTAATTTCTGCTGGCACATTCACAAATTGTAAGTATTAAAAATGCTGCATAAACTGAGCAGAAAATGCCGCATTGATGCAGAAGGGAGTTTGGATGGCATAAACAACAAATGTTCAAACAGTTTAAATTACTTTTTTTAGGCATTTAAACTTCCATTTTAGACAAAGTAAGGTAATTATGCAGCATACAGTTTTGTGCCATTTTTGATTTTTTATGAAAAATTCTTTATGGGGGCATCTACTAGAGTCCATAGGACCCCAAATCCGTCTGTGCCGGTTGTTTTTTTTTAAATTTTTTTTTTGTTTTTTTTTAAATTTTTTCACTAAAACAACCCAATCAAACACAGTCCAATCCAACGTAATCCAACCCAACCCAAAACAATCAAAAAAACACATTACAACCCCCCCCCGGGCACCCTTTTTCTCTTACAAAAAAAAATCGGGCACAGGCAGATTTGGGGTCCTAGGGACCCGAGTAGGTGCCCCAGTAAAGAATTTTTCATAAAAAATCAAAAATGGCAGAAAACTGTATACTGCATAATTACCCAAAGTAATAGAAGGTTAGAGAATACCTTCTATTACTTTGGGTAATTATGCAGTATACAGTAAAAGGTATTTTCTAACCTTCTATTACTTTGGGTAATTATGCAGTATACAGTTATCTGCCATTTTTTATTTTTTTTGAAAAATTCTTTATGGGGGCACCTTCTAGGGTCCCAAATCTGCCTGCACCCGATTTTTTTTTTTTTTTACGAGAAAAAAGGGTGCCCAGGGGGGGGGTTGTAATGTGTTTTTTTGATTGTTTTGGGTTGGTTTGGATTAGGTTGGGTTGGACTGTGTTGGTTTGGGTTGTTTTAGTGAAAAAAAAATAAAAAAAAAAACCAACCGGCGCAAACGGATTTGGTACCCCCATAAAAAAATTTTCAAAAAAAAACAAAAATGGCAGAAAACTGTATACTGCATAATTACCCCAAAAAATCCCCAGTGATTAATGATTAAATTAGGTGATTTTTTTTTATTGATGGATTCTGCAAAATGCTTCATGTTTAGAATGTTTACAAAAACATAAACTTACCAAAATCAGATCTAGTCAAAATGCACTGCATAGGGTGATCAGTAGTATGTCTAGTGTTGGTGGCCCCAGACTCATAGCAGGCAGCACACAGGTCATAATCGTAGCACACCAGGCACTTGTATCTGCGGCCTCTAAAGTTGCTTTTAAGGCATGAGTCGCAGCTAACCCCTGAAATGAGTAATGATAAATACTAATTTTTTTGATGGGTGTATTGTGAAGGTATATCTTGATCAGAACACACAACCCCCTGGATAAACTATTTTTGTACGGTATTTGTATTGGTTAAGCTCCTTATATGTATAATTTATTCCTCTTTATATGTTTACATATAAATAAATATTTTATATGGAAGGGCTGAGGCTTACCTTCGTGACGACTCATCCTGAGGGATGCCCCTTAAGATGATAAAATACTGACGATAATATTACTACAAACACATCTTGAAAATTGCTAAAAATTCAAGAAAAAAAAAATTGACAACCGTCCCCGGGATGAAAGGTGTGTTCATCTCTAACCTCAAAAAGTCACCTTTTGACATATGTCAAAAAAAAAGGCTGCGTTCCCTTTTGACAGTCTCTCTTGAAAAAACGCCACACCAGTAGATGGCACCACAAGAATCGTAAAGGTTCTACTTTGCCAATTGAACCCTAGTTCAGCGATATTCCTAGCGGTGGCGATGCGTGTCTTTTAAATTAAAAATTGTAATAGCTGTTTTTAACCCTTATTAGTCCTGGAGCAGTACCTTCAGAGTGCAGAAATTCCGTAAGAAAAATCCTGTACCACTCCGTTCAGCAGGGGGAAGCAGTTTTTGGAGGGAAAAAAAGACGACCGCTGCTAACGACGGTAAGCTATCAAATAAGCTAAATAAGGGTTCCTATACAAAAATCGAAAGGAAAACCTCTATAATGGGTAAAAAAAAGACGTTTTTTATTAATTTAATTTTTAGAAAAAAAAACCTTCAAATTCAGAAAAATACCAGTTATGATAAAGCCATGATGGTAATTTAAGGCCTAAAATATTTTAGCATATTTAAGAGAGGTAAAGTTTTTGATTAAGTAATTTTTACTATCTTTTTCTCATTTTCATGCCATGATACCGCTCACATTTTAAAGCTTTCTTTCCAAACTTTCGATTTCTAGAATAATTTTTCAAGTTTCGACTGTTTTTTAGGCGTTCAAAAACAGTACTTCCAAAAACCATTTTTTCTCTGTTAAAATGAAAAATATTTAGAGAGAGAGGACAGAATTTTAGAGGTAGATGGCGAGATATAATTTATAGTAACGTGCAAAAATATTTAAGGTTGTTGAAGAGAGACTATAAAATAGTAGTTTTAACAACTAGTGGCTAAAATAGTGCTTTTTTTTACAAGCGTTGGTTTAAATAACGAGCGCAGCAAGTTATTTAAAAATGCGAGTAAAAAAGCACAGTTTAGTCGGGAGTTGTTAACACTATTCTTTTAAATACCTTTATCATAAACTCCAAGAAAAACAGGAAAATACTTTTAAAAATCTTGAACAAAGAGAAATTCTCGCAACACACCATCTTTACACTATGAATCAAGGCGGCTGGTAAATGAAATAACAATCGTTTCCATTGTGACGTGTCTTTTTACTCTGCGACGTTCATTGTTGCGACATTTTAATCTTTGACAATTCGATATTTTGATGGTTTTTGAATGATTTTTTCGTAAATAATTGGTGAAAACTGGCGGAAATGGCTTAATTTTTAGGCAAGAAGAATTATATTTTTCTATTTCTCTTTAACTTTGGGTAAAAAACGGACAAAAATCTTTTTTTGCACCCGTGATCAAAAAAAAAAGTTTCTTTGCATCGGTAACCAAAAAATCCATGCTTTAGTTATCTGCAGACAGTTAATAAAATCATGTTTTGGATGAAGGTATAAAAAAAGTATTTCAGAGAAAGATGGACATATTTTAAGGCAATTGTTTACTAAACATTTCTGTTATGTTATCTGTCTGTCATGTTGAGTGGTGTAGTGCATATGATTTTTATTTTACCATTTTTATCCAAAAAACAGCAAAAATTGTAATTTTTCAAAGCGTGGAAAACATAAAGGTGGTATTAATTTCTTTCAATCAAAGTTCTTTACAGTCTTTAAATTTACCAAAAAACGTGGCCTACTAAAGTGTATTTTAGCACATCTAAGTTATTTAAGAAAATTATTTTAAGGGTCATCATGGCTTTACCGTAAAACGTTTAAAAGGCCCCTTTGATATTATTAAGTTATAGGTACTTTGTAATTTTTGAGATTAGTACAAAAAACAAGTATTTTCTTTAAAATTTTGACGCCAATTTTTTCATTATCATGAGGTGCAACCCTACAAAGTTTTTTTTTTCTTGTGATTTCTTAACAAAAGAAATAACAAAACTTTCACCGTTATATATTTCGAAAACAAAGGAATTTTGCCAAACATGTTATATGACTTTTTTTTCTTGGTTTGGCCTCCCCGAGGGCCTCCCCTATCGGCTATCACTCATTTGCTATGTTTTCATGGGTATTGAATTCGTTTTCAAAACTCATTGTATCTTTTTCTTTTTTATAGTGTGTTCTTGCTCTTGATAAAGAACACACTCTATAAAAGAAGAAGATACAATGAGTTTTGAAAACGAACTCAATACCCATGAAAACATAGCAATTATAATATTGGCAGTGCATATTTGAAATTTCAGGTAAGTGAAGCAATTTTTACGAACTTACCCTAATTGTAATGTCATTCGATTCTTCGATCACTTTTTGCAAATTGGTCAATGACGTCATCATAAAAACGTGGATGCTCTGACAAAAGCTTAGGAGAAGTTTATTTTCAATTGGAAAACGATATTTACGAAAGTCTCTCCTGACCTGTTGAATCCCTGCCAAAAAACAGTGGCGTAGCCAGAAATCGATTCTGGGGGGGTTCATTATTTAATAAAAATCAACTATGGTAAATTTTTAAAAATTAGGTAGGTACCTATTGCTTGAGCTCTAGAATTGAAGGGAGGGGAGAGGGGCATCTAGTCTCATTTGCAGATTTGTTTTAAAATTAACCCTTAAATGCGCCGCAGTCAAAAATTTTGAAAAAATTACACTAAACTGCTATTTTTGACGTGTTTTAAATGTTGACAAAAAAATTTCTTAAAATTAAACAAAATTGTAACAATATTTAATATTGGTATAGCGCCGCAGACAAAAACTTTGCCAAAAAAAAACAAAAAATTCTTCAAAAATTTTGATCTTTTAGGTTTCTTGTAATATATTGGGTTGCCGTAGTATATATAGATTTGTTGCCAAATCATAAATGTGCCGCAGATTAAAATTTTAAGAAAAATTATACATATTAAGAATGCCATTTATTGAAAGTTTTGAAGCACCGCCGGTAAAATTTTTAAAATTTAAGGTATCACACCAAACACACGTCACAAACCGGAGTAAAGGGTCAAAAAGGTGGGGGATCTATAGCTCTCTCTGGGGCCCTTGATCATGATTAATTTATTGTAGATTGGGTTGGACCTCCTGGGGGGGATTTTTACCCCAACCCCCCCCCTGGCTACGCCACTGAAAAAAAACCGCATAAAACCTCATAAAAACACACCTGAATTTTATCAGTTTTTATAAGGTCTATGAGCTTTTGTGAGGCAAAATTTTAGGATTATAAAAGTTAGTAAGAATTTATGAGGTATGTCTTTGATTTTGGTAAGAATTTATGTGGTTTCATATGTGTGTTTTTTCAGTGGCGGTCCCAGGGGAAGAGGGGCGATTGCCCCCCCCCTGTGCTCCAGAAAAAAGTAGACAACCAACATGCTGCTGGTAACCTTGAAGTCTTTGGAGAAAAAACGAGAAACTGTAGAACGTTCCTTTAAAGCATGGTTGGAAAAAACCCGGGTTTTTTATATAAAACCCAACCCACTGGGTTTTTTTGGGTTTTAAAAATGGGTTTTATTGGGTTTTTTATGGTTTTCTTTTTAAATTATATACAGATTGTCGTTGTTTGAAACTTTGAGACAATGATGTGTTTGAAATTAACTCTGTGTTTCGGACTTCAATTGTCTATATTTTACAGCATGTATAAATAAAATATAGACAATGGAAGTCCGAAACACAGAGTTAATTTCAGATTGTAGTTCTGTTTCAAAATTATGACTTATTCTCGCGATCGTTTATCAACTATAAAATACGACATAAAAATAGGTGGAATACAGAAATCGACAGTTTGTTTGTTTTTGTGTGCTTTAGAATGGACTGAGGTTTTAGAATCCAGTAATAAAAGTAGAGTCTGCAAATACTGAACCAGAATCGTTTTTTTTTTATAATTTGCATTGTTGCCCAGCAGTCTTATTTGGAATAATAAAATAAGAAATTGTTTGGGATTAGAAAAAGATTTGCGACTGGTCAAGTCTTACGATCAGATTTAAACGACCGGTAATAATATACCTTTTTTTACGTTTATTTATTTTATTAATAATGACATCCACTTTTAAAAAAGCCCTACGTGTTTTTTTTAAGTGGGTTTTACCCAACAAAAACCCAGTGGGCTTTTTCGGTTATCCACTGGGCAGTCAACTCTGCTTTAAAGATATTCTATAATTCCTCCACAGTATTTTGGGACAGTTTGACCTTTAATTCGTCACACCAAGAATAAACAAACGCATGAAGTACTTACCGCGAAAACCAATTTATAAACAAGTTTTAGACAAAATCATTTCAGACATAAAAAAGTATTTTTGACCTGAACATATTCATACCAAGTTTTGTACAACGTGAAGCCAAAATCAAGGCAAAATTAACTAAAGTCGTTTCTAAATAAGATAAACTATTTGATTAATTCAAAACACAAATTCTTGAACTTTTAATGGGAAAAGTCAGTATTTGGCCACAATATTGTTCAGAAGTAGGCAAAACCTTAAATCAAAACATACCTGATAACATTTTAGAGGCAATGAACAAGTGTGGCGATATTTTTCCAAAGTAGGTCATAAATCAAACCATTGATAAATTTCGCCTGCGGCGCTATGATACCGTTGATATTCACGATTTTAGTTTAATTTAACTCAAAAATTCCATTTTTAATGTAATTTTCTCAAACATTTTCGGCGCATTTAAACATTTTTTAGAATAAAAGATATACGAAATAAACAACTAAAATCCCCCCCTCCCACTAAGTAAGTTTGCATATATTGACATGTTCCTCATAAAAGCTATGCTTTTATCCTAGTTTTTTTTTTGTATCGAAACCGCCCCTCCCTTTTCAAATGGCTGGGACCGCCACTGATTTTTTAACCGATCCTATAATCAGTCAGGCTTAAATGTTTATAAAATTTGATAAGTGCAGACATTTTTTTAAACAGATTTCATTGTTTTATTAAAGCACGATTTTCTAAGAGATTTTATAATCAAACCGACTCATTAACTTTTATGGGTTTCTATAATTACATTCTTGGGATTATATAAACCCATATTTTTATAGTTTTCTGACAAATTTTTCAGAGGTTTATAGTTTTCTTATCTCTCAAACGATTTAATTAAGTAATGCCTTGGTATAGAAATAAAAAGCATACATAAGGCTTTTGTCGCAACGACTTAGATTTTCTCCAATGCCGCACGTATTTTTTTTGCAGGGGGGGTGAAAATTACCCAATATTCAAAACGGTCCGCCATCTTGGATTTTTGCGAAATGTCAAATTTTGAACCGGATCGGAAAAGTCTCATGTCTTGTCTTTCAAAAAAGTTAAAAGAATTTGAAATTGAACTATTCGATCAAAAGTTATAGCAAATTTAAAAGATTTTAAGATTTTTGGTAACTTTTTGTGTGCGCGGCCCCACTGTGCGGCGTATTTAGCTGCAGGCTACAGAGAACCTAGCAGCGGGGATAGCTTCTATTGGATTCGAGAGTAGTGAAAAGACGCGCTTCTGTGACTCGGTTTGGCCGCATTTGTAATGGGCTTGATATTGAAAATAATTTTTAGCATTTGTAATACAATCTAATATAAATTTTTCCCATTTCGAAAATTACATTTAAGAAGATGTTTTTCTAGGGAAAGCACTGCTTCCATGAAGCACACGCCGCTGCTCCCGACTGATATTTTTCGAGAAATATTTTTGTAAAACTTTCTAAAAGCTAATAAAAAAGTAGGTATTTTCTAAAGATTATTATTTATAAGCAGTGGCGTAGCCATGGGGGGTTTTGGGGGTTAACCCCCCCCCAGGAGATTCAACCCAATCTACAATAAATTAATCATGGTGCTCCAGGGAGAGCTACAGCTCCCCCACTTTTTTTACCCTTTACTCCGGTTTGTGACCTGTGTTTAATGTGATGTCCTAAATTTTAAAAATTTTGCATACGGTGCTGTGACGTCATTAATTGCTACAATCTTAGTTTAATTTTAAAGCATTTTTATCACCCGCATTCAAAACGTGTAATAAATGGCATTCTCAGTATAATTTTTCTTAAAATTTTCATCTGCAGCGCATTTATGATTTGGCAACAAATCTATATATACGACCGCAACCCACCCTTTCTGGGCGTCTAACCCAATCTACTTTTTCAAAAAAAATTTACAAAAAATCCAAGAGATTAAAATTTTTAAAGAATGTTTTGTTATTTTTTTGTCAAAATTTTCGCCTGCGGAGGTATACCAATATTAAATATTGTTACATTTTGTTTTAGCTTGAAGCAATTTTTTTCTAACAACATTTGAAACGCGTAAAAAAAAGCATTTTAGTGTAATTTTTTCAAAATGTTTGTCTACGGCACATTTAAGGGTTAATTTTGAAAAAAAATCTGCAAATGAAACTTTTCGAGTATTTTTGTTTCGTATACACTAACTCAACGTACCTAATTTTTAAAAATTTGCAATAGGTATGTAGTTGATTTTTATTAAATGATAAGACCCCCCAGAGTCGATTTTTTGCTACGCCACTGTTATAAGCAAGGGATCCGACATCAAAATTTTAATCTGCTAGCACTATAAAATATACGAGAAAAATATAAAGTGGTCAATACTTTTTTTTGTCTAAAAGTCCATACTGTTATGGAGTTAAGCCCGAATAGGCTAATATAGCTTTTAAAGTTTTCATTATTAATGAAGTTGTGGAAGTTCTGCTAATCTGATAACTTATTCATAGGAGTCATTAAAGACTTTTGTTATCATGAGGGCAAGGGCCTGTAAAAGGAATAATTTAGTGACTTTGGGAGGTTATGTATCGCTAAAGTCACTGCTTTTAAAATTTGCATGTGATGGAGTACAGGGTGTTCTACCATAAATATTATAACCACTTTATCGTTTTTGTTTGTTCTAAAGTCTCATCCCACTTCTACTTTTCGTCCAAAAAAAAAATCTGCCAGCCTTTGCAGGTAGGCTCAGTTTGAAAATCACACGATACCGCAATTTCGACAGGTATATAGCAAAAATTTTTATTTTTTGAAACAATCATTTTTTGAAATTAACTTTGTGTTTCCAGCGTCTATATTTTATTTGTACACGACGTTTCGAAAAGTACAATCTCTGATCGTCTTCAGGTGGAAAGTGCAATCTATTCCTAAGGCTGCGTACTTCTTCTTCTTCACCACCTAAATAACATAAGACCCACCATTAAATTCACAATGGAGTTGGGGCGAAATAAAATTGTCAAATTCCTTTTCTTGATGTATTTGTCAAATGAGTAGAAAGCGACATCAGAACAACAGTCTACCGTAAACCTACTCACACAGGATAATAATTAAATCAAGGTTCAAATCATTCTGCTACAACCAAACGAGGCATAATAGGAACTTTGTATAACAGAGCCGTTCAAATTTGTAATAATTCCCATGACTTGGAAATCGAAATAAGAAACATTAAGAGGGAACTGCAGCAGAATGGTTACAGCCTTAAACTTATAACAGATACTATTTCTAAATTTCAGCAAACTGGACAGAGATTACAAGACCAAAACCAGGCAAATGCATTCCTTACAATTCCATACATTAAAGGAGCATCAGAGAAAATTCGAAGAGTAGCGAACAACTTTAATATTAAAACAGCCTTTAAACCTAACAATACAATTCGAAGCCTTCTTAGTAAAACAAAACCGGAGAACAAACAAAATAAGGAATGCATTTACCAAGTTTCTTCTGAGTGTGGTGAATCATACATAGGCGAAACAAAAAGACCACTATCTGTTAGGCTTAAGGAACATCAGACGAATACCCAAAGAGGTAAAACAACGAAATCAGGAATCGCCGAACATGCATGGTCAAAACAACACCGAATGAAGTGGACAGAAGCAAAGGTTTTGCACAAGGAGTCACAGTGGAAGAAACGAAAATTCCTTGAAACTGCCTTTATTGGGCAGAATCAGGGTATTTTCAGTAAACCAAGTGTTAAGATTCCAAATATTTGGGAGCCCCTCCTCCTTTTTAAACTTCACGGTTGAGTGATTTCTCATAGTATGTAAGTACGTAGCCTTAGGAATAGATTGTAGTTTGCACCTGAAGACGATCAGAGATTGTACTGATCGAAACGTCGAGTATAAATAAAATATAGACAATGGAAGTCCGAAACACAGAGTTAATTTCAAACAGATCATTGTCTCAAACTTTCAGACAAATCATTTTCTATCGCAGAATTTTAACAAAAAATTGAAAAATTACCTATTCCAAAGACCTAGAATTTAACTTTTGCTAAAATCGTCATTAAAGAACTTTAGAAAAAACTTAACATAAAAAAGTTGTATAGAGTCAGCCAAAGTCAAATATCATTACATTTTTTTTTCACAAAAACGGGGTAAAAATGTAAGTCCCGACGACGTAATTTTTGCTCCCTCTCGCCTCTCGAGATTTCTCCTTAGGGTTAGAGAAAACAAAATGTGTTGCGTGCATATAGTAAGAAATGGGGAGTTAACACCTAGTTTTGGTGTGTAATTGTTGCAGTGGCGGTCCCCGTCATTTGAAAGGGGGGGCGGTTTCGATACGAATACAAAACTAGAAGGAACATATCAATATATGGAAACAAAACTTAGTATCTACAAGCGCGGGTTTGGTCTGGAATCTAAGGGAGGGGGTACTCAGATTTTAAGTCGTTTATTTCATAGATTTTTTATTTTAAAAAATGTTTAAATGATGCGCCGAAAATATTTGAGAAAATCACATTAAAACTGCAATTTTTGAGTCGAGTTAAACTGAAATCGTAAATATCAACGGTATTATAGCGCCGTAGGCGAAAATTTTTAAGAAAATGACACTACAAATGCCATTTTTAACACAAAATTAAACTAATACCGTAAATATCTAAGGTGTTATAGGGCCGCAATTTATGCCCTACTTTTGATTTTCTAAATGTTTTCATAAAAAATTTAAGGCCAGGGTAGGTGGGGTTAACTACTCCGCCATCCCCCTGAAATCTGCGCTTGAGTAACTACGTATATTTTTTTTAAACAAAAACATAGATAACAAACAAATCACAAACAAAACCTAATAGCTAAACACTTTTTTTTAGGTCTAAAAAGCTTTTTAAGATGAAACATTCCCATTTATATTGCATATCTCAAACATAAGATGCCTATCGCAAGAAAAAATCGTTTCCGGGTTTTTTGGGCAAACCGGTCAATGACCCGCTCAATGTCAATTTCAATATGTCTGTTGATATGCAACAACGCTAAGCCCGTCAGACGAATTTCCGTCATAGTGTTTTTAAGTACTTATGTTTTCAATCTTCTGAGGCATGAGAAGCTTCTTTCTGACAAAGCATTACTTACTAGCAACTATCTAAGAATGTTTTTATCAACGGAAAAATATCGCCACACTTGTTCATTGCCTCGAAAACGATATCAGGTATTTTTTGATTTACCTAAGCTTTTGCTCACTTCTGATCAATATTGTTTCCAGATTGACTCCCAATAAAAGTTCAAGAATTTGTGTTTTGGATTAATCAAACAGTTTATAGTATTTAGAAACGACTTTAGTTAATTTTGCCTTGATTTTGGCTTCACGTTGTATAAAACTTGGTATGAATATGTTCAGGTCAAAAATACTTTTTATTTGTCCGAATTGATTTTGTCTAAAACTTGTTTATAAATAGAAACTCTGTAATGTAATTCCAATGGTTTTCGCGGTAAGTACGTCAGGCGCTTGTTTATTATTGGTGCGACGAATTGAAGGTCAAACTGTCCCAAAATATTGTGGAGGGATTCTAGAATGTCTTTAAAGGAACTTTCTGCAATTTCTCGTTTTTTCTCCAAAGGCTTCAGGGTTATTACCACCAGCATCTTTGTTGTCTACTTTTTTCTGGAGCAAAGAGGGGAGGAAATCGCCCCCCCCCCCCCGCATCTCCAAAGTTTATACTACACGTTTTGAATGCTGTTGATAAAAGCTGTTAACTAAAATTGTTACAATTAATGACATTGAAGCGAGCATAAACTTTTGGGTTTGTTGAGGTGCAGAGGGGGAGGGGCGATTGCCCACTGAAAAAAATTATCTAATAGTGTGATCGAATCAAATACCGCGAGTGTAAAATTTTACAAAAAGTGGTGTGTCATATCTTATATTTAAAATTGAAAAACCCGTCAAATTTTAAATATTTTATAAAAATATATTTTCAATTATTTATCAATCGAAAGGTAGCGATGCGGGAAAAAATTTCTTTGAAATTTAGATCTTTTTTTTTGATACTGGGACTTTTCATCCATAGTAGGATTAATGCCCAATGTAGCAAAGTATTTTTGCAGAGTTAAAAACAAACACAAAATATCCATCCTATCCGGGATTCGAAATCGGGGCTTTCCGTGCGGCAGGCAAATGCGCTACCTACTGCGCTACGGAGACCGCCAAAAAAATTTTATATAGGTACAAGGAAATCTCAACCAGGTCAAAAATATCTGAAAAATTCAAGGATTCTTAGCAAATTTCCCGACTTTTTCTCGGATATTTCCAGACCCTACCGAATTCCCGACTTTTTCCCGGATTTCCCGGTTTTCAAGGATTGTGGCAACCCTGCATACCGTCACAACATAACACCGCATCTCAATAGTAGGAAAATTTGTAATATGACAAATCGAAGAAAGCATCATATGACAACATTTGTAGATAGGATTATAAAAACAGGAAAGCCCAGTTATCTTAGGCGTAAATTTATCTGTCTTTTAAGAAATCAAAGAACCCGAAATATTCACAGATTTTTTATACTTCGGCAGACAATAGCATAATCCTTCCAGCGATCATTTACTTTTGTTGCTTTTAAGTTGTGGAATGACCTGGATACAAAAAAGTGTTTCTTTTAATAAGTTAGTAACTGAAAAGCTACTATATATATTTTTTAAATAAAACTTTTCTTTCGCCGGTTTCCCTTGCCTGACGTGCTTTGCATATCCCCCCTGTCCCTCTTCTCTTCACGGTCATGCGTGGTTGGAACTTCCTAGCCGAGATCTGCTAATTTTATTTTTTTACATGAACATTTTATTTTAAACCATAATCCTTATCTATGTTTATTTGTTCGCGATAAAGGAAGAAAAAACAATTACTATTGAAACTTTATAATAATAATGTATTTTATATTTTCCATTTGGAAAAAAAAATATAATACTTATGCTTATAATATATTATAAAGTATAGTGTTTTAGGTTAAGGAAAGAAAGGGCTATTTGACGCAAGGGCCTGCTAATGGCGAAATACTCCTTTTTTGGCAAAATTAAACTTATTAATTAATGTACTTGTGCAAAAACAAAGTTATGATTGTTTTCCACAAACCAAAACTACACTTTTTTGCACTCGACGCGCGTTTCGGTTAGACCTATTCGGTTAGACCTATAGTTTCTGCTGTAGGATCACCTACTTACAACATTTCGAAATGGCTAGCAAACGAGTTTGAAAATTTACCTATAAAGGAAAAAGGTTTTTCTGTTCAAAATTCCCTTGAATTTATCAACAAAGTTATTTCACTCCAAGAAGGTGAAATTTTAATCTCGTTTGATGTTAGTTCGTTGTTCCCTAGTGTTCCGATCCCTAATACCTTACAATACCTGGAGGAACTACTAAGAAAAAACAAACATCTAGAATACCTATCTTTAACAAAACTCTGCATGAATCAAAATTACTTTCAATATAAAAATAACTACTGCCAGCAATTAGAAGGAACCACAATGGGTAATAGTTTATCACCTTTTATCGCAAACCTCTTTATGAGCAAATTTGAATCAGATATAAGTAAAGAATTTGAGTATTTCCCCAGAGTATGGTGTAGGTATGTAGACGAAGTGTTTGCAGTATTCAACACTAAAGTAACTAGTGTTGAAAATTTTATGGAAAAAATAAATAACAAATTTCTCTTAATTAAATTTACTTATGAAACAGATAACAACGGTACACTGCCATTTCTAGACACTTTAGTTATAAGAAATAAAAATAAATTGGACTTTGACCTATACAGAAAAGGCACGGCCACCAACAGGTATATTCCAAATGACTCTTTTCATTGCTTACAACATAAGCTTGCAAGTTTGCACTTTTTAACATATAGATTAGTAAATTTCCCCTTAAACAAAGAAAGATTTGAAGCAGAAAAGAATAGGATTAGGAATATAGCTGGCGAAAACGGTTATGACGAAGGCTTAATAAATAAGCTGATAAATAGACATTCTTTTCAAAAGACCTTTCGGAATTCCACTTTTTTCAGACAAAAAGATATCTGCGACTCAAAATTTGTATCAATTCTTTATAATCCTAATTATATGAAAGGATTACAAAAAGTATTTAATAACACCGGTCTTAAATTATTATATCAATCCGGTAACACAATAAGAAGCTTACTAGGAAATCCCAAGGATAAAACTACAGTTCTAGAAAAAAGTGGAATTTACGAAATTAGTTGCATGGATTGTGACAAAAAATATGTTGGCCAAATGAGACGCTCTATTCAAACACGTTTTAAAGAACACTTAGCACACTTAAAATACGGAAGAACAGAAAAGTCAAGTGTGGGCGAGCATGCTTTTGAAAACAATCATAGATTCACGTTAGATAACCTAAAACTTCTAAAAAGTGTACCAAACAAAAGACTTTTGAATGCATATGAAAGTATGGAAATAATTAAGTCCAGAAATAGTTTAAATAAAGATAGAGGACCCATCCCGTTTAGTACACTTTATTCTTTGGTTGAGCGGAGATAGGATTAAAAATCGTGATCAATCACAAATTATTAGTCTTATCTCCGCCCACTAAAGGATTGTATATAAGATAGAGTGTAGATTAATTTAGTTCATTGTTTCTTGTCTTCTGATGATGCTAACGTTGTTAACGAAACGCGCGTCGAGTGCAAAAAAGTGTAGTTTTGGTTTGTGGAAAACAATCATAACTTTGTTTTAGTGCAACCAAAGGTTCCAAATTCCTAACATAGTACTTGTACAAGAGAATTTTTTTGTCAAAATAAATATTCTTAATTTGATTTGAAATAGTATTTTTTTCACATTAGAAAACGACGTCAAAAATTATTTTAACCGTGTTAAAATATTTTTACCAAACAAAAAAATAAATTTAAACTATTTTTTATTAACTGTAATGTGGTTTATCAAACCAGGAATTAATAAAAATTTTCGTCGTAAGGACGTCACTATTAAAACTCAATCAAATTTTTATCCGAACCGTAATTAACAAACATTGTTCTTTAAATCGATTAAAAACAAACCCGGATTTTTTTTAAACCGGAAATCGTCACACCCGTTGTTTGTCGAACTAAATTTCTATTCAATATGATTCAGTAATCCTGACCTACATAGAACCAAGGACAAATATATATATATATATAAATATATTTTTTGATAAAACACGCGTTATGTTGGTGTATTATTGGCGAATGCGCAATTAATTTAACACAATTTTGTTTCAGTAAAATCGGTTTTATAAATTCCTACTTTGATTGTCAATGGATTTGATAAATAATGGTTAACAATAATTGTTTGTTTTTATGTGAATCATTTTATGATTGAACTTTCTGTTATTTAGCGGATTTGATTAGAGCGAACTGAAACTGTCTAATTATTTAATTTTTGTTTCTTCCTGTCGATCTCAAATGCCGGACTGTGTATACCCTTGACTTTGGTTACCTACCCTGCCAAAAAACTTCATAAAAGATCATAGAATATAAAGTTATGATATTTTATAATTTTTGACTAGTAAAAGTGAAACACAAATCCCGCGTAGGAGTTCATCATATTTTATCAGCTTACGGCTTACAAAAGTTCACAATATTTTATCATTTTTAATATGACAATTTCCCATAAAGGTTTAAAAGATTTTATAAGATCTACGAACTTTAGCAGTTGAAGTAGTAGTAATAGTAGTAGAAGTAATGTAATAGAGAATAATATACAGTCAAACTAAATCTCTACATCTACAGTATAAGTACTTATTTATCGCCAGGAGCTGTAGGAGAGATGTTACTTTGATAAATTTCTATGAGATTATTTGAGGCATTGTTTATAAACTCTTACAAGATTTCATAAGCCGAAAACTATTTTTTTGTTATAAAAGTATTTACGACAGATGGTGTGATTATAGTTTTTTATAAGATTTTATAAGTTCCGGTGGGCCAAGACTTAATATATTTGTTTTAAAGGGCATATAAGTTAGGGCAGGTAAAATCTTATTACTTTGATAAGTTTCTATGAGATTTTCTAATATTTTATAAGATCTCTCCATACAGCCACGGTACGTACGTATACGTAATGGTACGTCCTTGGGATGTGGCCCAGTACGTACATTTTATTTCCCATGTAGGCCAAAATTGGACGTAAAATGATCGTAGGTACGTACACTTTGTTACGTACTATGTACATACATTTTTAGACGTACATTTTTGTACGTACATAGTAAGTCCCTAATTGATCCCGGGACGTACCGAAGTAAAATGGACATAAAATGTACGTCCTTGGGACGAAGAGTGCTGCATGCATGCAAAATCTATAAAATGTTGTAAGTTTGTCTGAATATAAAATCTACTTAAAGACTTATAAAAAAAATTGTTTTTACCAACTCATAGAAAATTACCAATGTTCATAGAAATCTGTCAAATTCTATGAGTTGGTCTAATCATAAAATATCCCAAAATCTCATTAAAAAAGATTATAAAAGAACAATGGTGTATTCATAGAAATCCATTAAATTTTATGAGTTGTTTTGACTATAAAATTTCTCAGAAAACTCATAAAAACATCGGTTTATATAAACCCATAATACATTATAAAAGAAAATTAAAAATAATTGTAGAAACCCGTAAAAGTTGATGTGTCGGTTTGATTATAAAATCTCTTAGAAAATGTTGTTTTTATAAATCCATAAAATATGTTAAAAAAAATATCTGCATTTATCAATTTTTATAAACATTTATAAGTGTGTCTGAATAGGATCAGATAAAAACACACATATGAAACCTTATAAATTATTACAAACTTTTATAATCCTAAAATTTTGCCTCACAAAAGCTTATAAACCTTATAAAAACTGATAAAAATCAGTTGTGTTTTTTATAAGGTTTAATGCGGTTTTTTTGGCAGGGTACTCTTTACGTCTAAATATTCGCTAATAGTCCCTCTTACCTTACACCATTTTTGCTTTAATTACTTCATTGTGTCTTAAAGGAAATGCTTACACATCTAAAGTATTTTTAGAAGAAAAATAATCTCCATATTGCACAATTGCCTCTCATTTAGGAAAACTTACTGCTCGTTTTTTTACCCGTCAAACAATTACCCCACACTTTATCGGTCAAGGGCTCTTAAGTTACCGCATTTTTGTGACGGAGAGTGTTTTATTAAGGAAAAAATGCGGTCCATATCTTGAGAGATAGGAGCCAGAGGGGTTGACAAATCCCCCCGGGGAGCGACTAAAAAACACATTTCTTCAATTTCGCGGCGGGAAAAAACAGAAAATATCTCGCCGAAAAAAGAATCCCTAACGGTGTGACATGTGACAATTTACTGCTCGCCATTTCTTTAAGAGCCTGTCACTTTTAATTTGGATCGGGACCGATGAAAAAAGCCGCACGCGATAATGAGAAAAACCAAGAAAAAAACGGGAATAAAGGGATAAAGAATAAGTTTCGCAGGGTAACAGTCTAAAATTATTATTTACAAATAAAAACACGGTGGTGTAGCCAGAAATCGACTCTGGGGGAGGGGGGAGGTTTAATCATTTAATAAAAATCCTACCTACCTACCTATGGCAACGTTTCGGTGCCTATTGCTTCAGCTCTTGAACTGCAGAGAGGGGAGAGGGGCGGTTTAATAGGTGTTGAGTTAGTGTATACGAAACAAAAATACTTATTTTTAAAAGCAAGTCTCATCTAGTCTCACTTGCAGATTTTTTAAAAATTAACCCTTAAATGCGCCGCAGGCAAAACTTTTGGATAAATTACACCAAAGTGCTAGTTTTTACGCGTTTTAACTGTTTGTACCATTAAAATGGCTTAAAATTAAACAAATTTAATATTGGTATAGCGCCGCAGGCGAAAATTTTGACAAAAAATTTTGATGTTTTAGGTTTTTTGTAAAATAACTACTTTTGAAAAAGTAGATTGGGTTAGATGCCAAGAAGGGATGGGTTGCGGTGGTTTATATACCTAGATTTGTTACCAAATCATAAATGCGTCGCAGATTAGAATTTTAAGAAAAATTAGACTACGCCTGTGGCGGTCGCAGCCAAAAGGAGGGGCGTAAGGTCAAAATTTTGTAAAAGCAAAGAAAAAGTTTGAAGCAAAAATTCTAAAATTAATGTAACTTTCGACCTAATAGGGCGCCGGAGGCGGAATTTTTTTAAAAACTAAAAATTTTAATGTTATTAAATTCTCGAAAAATGGGGGGGGGGGGGGCGATCGCCACTGACTAAGTATATAATTTATTACATGTTTTGAATACAGGTGATTAAAATTCCTTCAAATTAAACAAAAATTGTAACAATTAATGACGTCATAGCACCGTAGGCAAAATTTTTAAAATTTAAGACATCACACCAAACACACGTCACAAACTGGAGTAAAGGGTAAAAAAGTGGGGGATCTATAGCTCTCCCCGGGGACCTCGTGGGGGGGGGGGTTTAAACCCCAACCCCCATCCCTGATTACCCCACTGAAAAACAAAATAAAATATAAACAGCTTCTTTTTTGTGTGTGGTTATCCACTTGTTGTGACGGGGAGGAAGAGGATGTATAGGTATACAGGGTTCGACAGTTCTCATCTAGGGTGTCGAAATACATGTATCTGAGTAAGAACGCTATTCAATTCAGATGTACTGAAGAGAGATGCCGGTTAGGCAACGTTGTCAAGCAAACAGTTTTGGAAAACTGCTGCACTTTCTAGGTTTTAATAGCGTCACTCTCATTCAGACTGCAATTGCCGTTAAAAGCGCATGCGCGAATCGTCGCGACACAAAGGGTGGCCAAAAAATATTGAACCCATTTCTGCATATCGCAAATTTTTTGCACTTGCAGTGCCATCTTTCCAGCATTAATCAGGTATCGATCGATAATTCCGTCCGCAATCCGTCTAGTAGCGCAATCCGCCAGGCAGGGCTTTCAGCGCTTTAGTCTGTTTTATTCGAAGACGCGGGCGTGAAGGAGATCGTAGACGTAATTTTTCCCAATTAATCACTTAGAAATTCTTAAGATTATTTTTATTTATTTTATACTAAAATGATACAACTAAAATACCACACAATATTTTTTATCTAAGACCCGTGGAGGGGAGAGGAGCCCCGTTTCCTCGGCAATTTTTGTAAAATAAAGGAGTCTACAAAAATCAGATTTTTTTTAGAAAAACGCCTCTCTGTTATTAAATTTAATAATAGCTTTAAATTCGTTTTAAAACTAAACAAGACGTTACAAAAAGTGTTCGAAGTAGACAGAATAGTGGGTTGCAGATTGAAAGACTGCGCTACGTTGTTTTATTTTTTTTATTCTTTTACAAAAGTATAATTTTGTTTTAAATTTATTTCAAAAAGATATTTCGTGACATCGTGAGACTGCTACGATAAATTGTCTCGTAGAGTCAGGACTTTAGCGTAACTGGTTATAGGAGGTCAGGCTCAGACTTTTCGCAGCTTTATTCAAAGAACAACGTCAATCGGTAGTAAAAGTTTGTGGATAAATGGGCATTTTAATTAATTTAGCGGATTCCAATTTCAAACTAAAATTAAAAAATACTTATGATCACTGTTTTGCGCCCTTTGAAACCAACATTTATCGTGAAATTTCACGGAATCTTACTTGGGAATCTTTTAGTTAATTGTGGGTGACATCGGTAATAGCGTATTGGTTTTTCAAGTTTATTTTCTCTTTCGCTCTCATTCACTAGCCATTGCGCTTCTTTTTCGATACACGCTATTTCGGCACCTTCGACCAAAAAAGAAAGAAGATAAAAAACCTCCAAATCAGTTACTTCAACCGAAAAGAATGGAAATCAAAGTGTATGATGGTGTTTAATGATGTTTGGGGAGGGTGACCAGTGAAACCACTGATGAGCCCACGCTGCGCTGGTTGCCCAGGGCGAAACACCTTTTGATTATTTTTGTTTTCGCTTTGGTCCTTTGTGCATTCTTTCTGGGATGGTCATCCAAGTTTGAATTTTCGTTTTTTTCCGCCCAAGATCTTTTGATCTTTTGTTTTTGGATTCTTTTCGGTTGAAGTTGTTTCTTTTTTGTTTTAATTGCCTTTGCAGCATAATGCTATTGGAAATATTAACACGCCAAGACGAATCCGTATTAGGTGACTTAGATAAGTACCAGTGCGGAACGATGCCTATTTGTGAGTGATTCAAATTTGGAAATCAAAGTGTATGATGGTGTTTAATGATGTTTGGGAAGGGTGACCAGTAAAACCACGGATGAGCCCACGTTGTTTGTCAAAAAACACCTTTTGATTATTTTTCTTTTCGCTTTGGTCCTCTGTGTCTTCCTTGTGGGATGTTCATCCAAGTTTGAATTTTCATTTTTTTCCACCCAAGATCTTTTGATCTTTTGTTTTTGGATTCTTTTCGGTTGACGTAACTGATTTGGAGGTTTTTTAAATTCTTTCTTTTTTGTTTTAATTGGCATAATCTTATTGGAAATATTAACAAGCCAGGACGAACCCGTATCAGATGACTTAGGTGAGTACCAGTGCGGAACGATGCCTATTTGTGAGTGATTCAAATTTGTAAATCAAAGTGAATGATGGTATTTAATGATGTATGGGGAGGGTGACCAGTGACACCACTTATGAGCCCGAACTGGTTGCCCAGGGCCAAACATCTTTTGATTATTTGTCTTTTCGCTTTGGACCTTTGTGTGTTCCTTGTGGGATGCTCACGCAAGTTTGAATTTTCATTTTTTCCACCCAAGTTCTTTTGATCTTTTGTTATCAAAATAATGTTGACTTTAATTATGGCATCTTTATGGGTGGCGCAATATGAGCATGTTTAGATGACAAAAATGTCAGAAACCTTCTAAACTTCGTGCGGAACTGTCAAAAATAGCGCCGATAAGTCCCTAATGAAGGTAGGTACCTACTTTCTGCTGCTTATGATATATACCTTTTAGACTTTTACCCATCTTCACATACAGCAAAAAAAAGTTTTTATTTTCACTAAAAATGAGTTATTTGGGTCAAAAAAGACCTAAATACAAAATGTTGTAATGGTGTCCGTCCGTCTGGCTGTGTGTCTGGGACACGATAAATCAAAGGCTGCTAAACCGACTTTTATCAAATTTGGCACCAAAATTCTTTGTCACCGGGCGAGGAGCTGATTAGTTTTTGATGTTGGTGGGGGATTAGGAAGGGGGGTAAAACTTATTAAAAAAATCGTAACTCACCAACCGCAGTAGCTAGCAACACGCGGTTTTCATGGTTGGTATTTAAGAGTATTATAGTCTTCGCTGGCAGCTTTACTTATATTGCAAGGGTATTTTTGGTCCCGCATTTTTCCATCCAACCGTCTCATTTTAAACAGAAAGCTTGGATCTAGGGTTCTTTAGTGGTAGTTTTTGCAATTTTTGTCTAGTCTTGCAGATATGAGCATGCAAAATAGGCCATGGATCCATATTTCACAAAAATGAAACTCAAAATTTACAAAATATTACTAGAGAACCCTAGATTTTAAAATGACTAAAATTTCTGTTTGTTTGAAAGTTTGAGACAATGATGTATTTGAAATTCTGTGTTTCGGACTTCCATTGTCTATATTTGATTTATACACGACGTTTCGATCAGTACAATCTCTGATCGTCTTCAGGTGCAAACTACAATCTATTTTTAAGGCTACGTGCTTATATACCATGGGAAATCACTCAACCGTGAAGTTTAAGAATTTGGCTCCGCCCGAGGAGTGTCTTCCAAATATTTGGAATTTCAACACTTGGTTTACAGAAAATACCCTGAATCTGCCCAATAAAGGCAGCTTCAAGGAATTTTGCTTTCTTCCAGTGTGACTCCTTGTGCAAAACCTTTGCTTCTGTCCACTTCATTCGGTGTTGTTTTGACCATGCGAGTTCGGCGATTCCAGATTTCGTTGTTTCACCTCTTTGGGTATTCGTTTGATGTTCCTTAAGCCTAACAGATAGTGGTCTTTTTGTTTCACCTATGTATGATTCACCACACTCACAAGGAACTTGTTAAATGCATTCCTTATTTTGTTTGTTCTCCGGTTTTATTTTACTAAGAAGGCTTCGAATTGGATTATTAGATTTAAATGCTGTTTTTATATTAAATTTTCTTTGATACTCGTTTAATGTATGGAATTGAAAGGAATGCATTTACCTGGTTTTGGTCTTGTAATCTCTGTCCTGTTTGCTGAAATTTAGAAATAGTATCTGCTATAAGTTTAAGGCTGTAACCATTCTGCTGCAGATCCTTCTTAATGTTTCTTACTTCGATTTCCAAGTCATGAGAAATGTTACAAATTTGATCGGCTCTGTTATACAAAGTTCTTATTATGCCTCGTTTGGTTGTGGCAGAATGATTTGAACCTTGATTTAAATATTGTCCTGTGTGAGTGGGTTTACGATAGACTGTTGTTCTGATGTCGCTTTCTACTCGTTTGACAAGTACATCAAGAAAAGGGATTTGACAATTTTGTTCCAACTCCATTGTGAATTTAATGATGGGTCTTATGTTATTTAGGTGGTGAAAAAATTCTGAAAGTTGTTGGTCATTCCCGGTCCAGACAATAAAAGTATCATCAACATATCTTAGCCAGAGCTTAGGTTTATATGTTGCGGTATAAACCGCGTCTGATTCGAACCACTCCATGTAAATATTGGTCACCACTGGCGAAAGCGATGAACCCATTGGCAGACCGTCATCGTGAGCATAAAACCTATCTTTCACCTGAAAATAAGTTATGTAGACAGCACTCCAACAACTCCATCACTCTCTCCAGCGGCAGGATGGTACGTTCAGAAAGGGATCGTCATTAACCAGTCTCTGTCTAATAATATCTAGCGATTCTTTTATCGGGACATTGGTGTATAGACTTTCGAAATCAAAACTGACAAATCTGTGTTCAGGTCCTAAAACAAAAGATTTAAGAATATTAACAAAATGGTTGGAATTTTGTACAAATGAAGCGGTCTTGCCTGCAAGAGGTTGAATAAATTCCAAAAGGAATTTAGACAGATTGCTTGTTGAAGAATTTCTGGAACTTATGATTGGGCGTAAGGGCATTGCATCTTTGTGAATTTTCGGAAGTCCGTATAGATGAGGAGGCTTGCTATAGTGTGGTGTAAGTTGAGACCTTGTGTTGTCCGGAATATATCTGGAATACTTTTTTAAAATTCTATAAACCTTACTTTCGATTGATTGCGTCGGGTCTTTTGAGAGAAGTTTATAGTTTCCTTTGGCAAGTACCTCTTCAACTTTCTGGTCATAGGTTTCCGTGTCCAAAATCACTGTTGCATTGCGCTTATCTGCCGGTAAGATTAATGTTAATTTCTTTGCTTGCTTGCTCGTTTGTTTGTTTGTTAGTAGACACTTAATGCCAAACCACCGCGTAAACGTAACGTAGATCTAAAATCCAGCGCTCTCATTGGTGAAAACCGGCAGAAGTGGGTGTTTCCACCTCGACTAACACGATTTCAGCTACCGGGCGACGCGAACGATATACCACCTAGCGCGCACTAGCGACCGTATCTCATGAAAATCAGTCTCGCTCGACGTGCGATTGACAACTTATGTCAGATCTGACCATTGAGGTTGCTGGAAGTCGGTCGATACGTTCAAGTAGAGTGGCGCTACTTTAAGTGCTGCCTCGAATATGCAGTTTTTGGTTTTATGTTTCACTAAATATTTTCTAATTTTTGAGGCAAGAACTACGTTGGTGTGGGGTGGCTATGGGGATGAGCAGAGATTTTTATAATTGAAAATTCATAACTTCTCAACAAAAGCTGCTACTAATATGCAGTTTTCGGTTTTATGCTTCAGTAAATATTTTCTAATTTTGGAGGTAAAAACTACGGTAAAGGGTAGAGGAGCTGAGGGAAGGTTAATATATTTGAAAATTTGTAACTTTTCAACCATAGCTGCTACGAATATGCAGTTTTGAGAATTGGAGGGAGAGGTGGTTCAGGGAGTGAAATTATGAAGTTGAAAGTTCCCCCTCCTCTCCGGTGGAGGGTGAAGGGGGTCGCACCATATAAGTATCTCCGATTTCGTTCAAAATTGGTATAACTATAGCGGTTTTTGAGATCGAGGAGCACGAATTTGCTCTTCTCTCTTTGGAGGGGGGGGGTTATCTAAACAAGTCCGATTTGGTGTACGGGGGTTTTTAGTCCAGTTGATTACGAATTTGCGGTAAGATGTAAATTATGAAGGTAACAGCTGCCACCTCTTCGAATGGACAGGGGCGACATAGATTTGAAAAATTATTAAATTGCCAGTTCGACGGGGTAAAGGGGAGTACCATTTAACTACGTTCGATTTTGTTTAAAATACTAAATTATCCATTTCAAATTTGGTAACCATGCAACGATACATTATCCGAAATGCATGTGTAACTAAAAATTTTAAAATACAATTAGGTAAAAAATGTTTTTTGATAACAAGCTTTCTGATACCATAATCAAAGCGATGCACAGTAGGCTCCCGGGTCGAATTCTTGGCCAAAACTAATTCAGGCATATCTAACTAGTCAGCTCTCATAGTAATGGTTCAAAAATTATTTAAGCATTAAGTTCATTCCTTTAGGATGGCAAAAAACATTGAAATTATTATTATTATTATTACCTTGTTTTTTACACTCGTTCTTTTTAATCATTTTCATTGTATCCATGAAATTACCGATTTTTGTGAAGACAACTATATATTGCGACTTGTGAGCAAAGCTTTTAAATTAAAGAAAATTTTTCCAAAATAAAGTGCCTTAACGTTAACTTTACCGTACTATTCAAAAATAATAGAGAGGTAATATACCACTAATTTATCGTCACCTTATTTGCTTACCGTATTACCGTAATTGATGCTAATAACAGTTTTTGAACCACAAACACAAATTACCGTAACCGTATTCTTTTGCCCACATACAAACTGCCAATGTAAATAGAATAGAAAAGAAAACAACAATTCCTGTTTTTGCAAATTCACTTTCACAAAAAAATTAAAAACCTAACTAAACAAAGAAACGAATTATCACCTACCAGCTGTAGCTTTTGGTCAGAAATAAATCTGGTTGGTTGAAAAAAATAACCGAGCGGGCCCCGTTAAGACTCCATAAGTAACGTATTTCGGTCAGGTTATTTTCACGTTTATCACCAATTTTGATGGTCTATTAACGCTCTATTGTATCGTAAAATGTCCTACATGGGATGTTTACGAATAAATCGCCAAATATCGTACAAACGCAAATAAACGCAGATATTTTTTGTTTATTTTAAATCCTAACAGTGGGATTTACTAAGATCTAAAATAGTACCCCCACAGATCTAAATCTTTACACCTGTGAGGGGTACTAAATTGTAAAACCAAATTTAAAAAAAACACTTACCCATACAGAAAAGACACAAAGTTATTCATTATTTTGTATTATTATTGCAAAATACCATTGAAAAACAGCTTTTTTTCAAAAAATATACCATATTTTAGGAGAAAATGCCCTAAAACTAATTTTTTTTGACAGGCTTTACAATGGCATATGGTGAATACGCCAAAAATTTGGCACATAATAGCTTCATCATCTGTGTTTGAGGTTATAAAGTTGGTGATTTTTTAGACCACCTCTGGGGGGTGGTTTAAATTTATAGCCCCCAGAAAGGATTGTTTTGTGGCAATTAGTAATAAGTTCGTTTAAAATTTCCCTAAGTAACCGTTTTTACAAGAAGTAATTTACCTTATTTAATATCCCAAGTTGTTTATTAATCAATAAAACACCTCCAATTTTGTCCAGAAAAACGCCATATTTTCAACCCGTTTTCAGCACAAAAAATATATTTATGAGGGCACTACGAGGCAAAACAAAGATAACTGAAGGTCACCGATTATGCACGAAAAATATACTAAACAAAAAAACCCAAAACAACTATATTAATTTATTTACAAACTGAAAGTAAAACATTGAGGTTATCTAAAAGCTCAGTCAAAATAACTTTCCTTACACAAGGCCCACTCATTTTAAAGCTGTAGCTTTCATCAGTAGAGGTTGGTGCAAGCCATATATGTATGAGCTTAAATATCCGCCCTTGCAATGCTTTCAGCGTGCACAACTTTGTAAGCAGGATGTTCTATATATGTATATATGCCTATACCTTTCTCTTTTACTCTTTTATGACTTTTATTGTCTCTTTCTGGCGTCAAAGCTTAGCGGTTCTGCACATGCACGGCCATCGTCATCGGTTAACCAACCAAAATCCAGAAAGACAGCTGTGCAGTTGTCAAAATTTTTCTATTTGTTTACGTTTTTAGAAAATCAGTATTTTTAAATAAATAAATATATAAATAGAAATCATTTTTAGGTATTTTCACTTTTTTTCAAATTTTAAGAAAAAATAGCTACCAACATGTGGAACTTCACTTTTGTTGTTTGGCGGCATCCACAAACACAGCAGGTCTTTTTATGCGGCGACATCTTAAGCTCCAAGACATAAACAGTTTCTATTATAACTCCTAAAAACTTTTGAGTAACCAAAGATTAACTTTCTGTTATGTGTGACCAAAACAAATCAACAAAAATGGCGTCTCGACCGAGGTGTCGATTCTTGAATCGAGGGATGGTCACATGTGGGATCGTTCTCACGAAAAAAATTCTCGTCTGTATTCTTGAACGCGCGAGGAGTGTTCCCGTCCATCCAAAATTCGCAGGTGAACGTTCTACTGGTATGAGGCAGGAGAATGGCGCTGTAATCGCACGAAACTTGCGCAGAATGCAATATTTGGATGGTTAACTTGTAACCTAACCTTTGTTTCATTGTAGTGATTCGGTTTTTATTTCGTTTGCCTTTTTTTATATAAATATTGTCGGTAAAAATGATGGAGCCAGAAGAAATATGGCTCGTGAATAGAGTTATATATTACTTAGAGGAGGCCGAGGCGAATCCAGCGCAACAAGTCGCCCCGAGATTCCAATACAAGACAATTTGATCCTTACTTGAAACCTTGAAAATTACAGTTTCGAAAAACGTGGCAAGAGAAATAAGGGCTATTTATGGTTGAGGGCTGAAGGGCATCAGACTTGTCCATCGACACAAAAGTAAGCAATAAATTAATATACCTAGTGCAATATATAGTATGTTTTCACATCATACTCAATACGTATTGAAAAGATTGTGTTATTTTTGTTTCATAGAGCATGTTCTCTGTTCTGACTCGTGTGATATATGAAAGAAAAAAATGCTTGATTTTTTATACATGTTGATTGAGTATAATGTGAAAACATATACTAAGTAAACCACATAGCAAGCCATGGATATGTATATATCATTATCATATCATTCGCCCAACATCCATTAGATGTGCAAATGATATTCTTTTAATGGACATACATGAACGCCTCTAATGGATATTTAACTTTTATCCCATCATATGAATACATATCATACATGAAACGTAGATTCAATGGACATCCAGTGATGTATATGTGCTCCATCAATGTATATCCATTCTATATGTTACCCATATAAAATGGATATACATTGATGGAGCTGTCCACCGGATATATACGGGATATTCATGGATATACTTTATGTGGGAATAGAAGAATTGCCGTTTCATCATAACTCAAAAACTAATTAAATATTCAATTTTCACAGTTAATATCCTTTGTTATAGTTTAACCTAGTTCAATCCTCTAAAGCATGGTTTATGCAGCTACTTAGAAAGTTCATTATGTTTCTTAATTGTGCATGATGCAGCTGCACAAACCTGCTGCAAGTTAATACCGCATACTTATAAGCTCCTCAAAGTAGTAACTTCAAACCTTCTATCACATGGTTCCTACCAAGAAAATGTTGGAAAACACGTATGCCACACATTGAGCGCTACGAGCTGTGTATTAGTTTACAAAAAGTGCCTTCCATTCAAAGTTCAGCCCATTCTGATGTTTATTTGACAACAAAAAGTGGAGATTTCACATGACCCATTTTGAATGTCGCTTCGATATTTCCTGAGCTAAGGTCACTGATAGAAAAAAAAGAATCTCCACATAAGTACCATTTTTTTAAAAAAATTCTACAGTTTGCTTTATATATAGCCAAGTTTTATGTAAAATATTGTAAATTAAAAAAATTTATAACTTAAAAATGAGACCTTTCATTTACACTCAGTTATGTACAAGATGACCACTTATAAAGTCCCACTTGGAAAACATTTTTTGTTATTTGTCACAAAAAGCTCAATCAAAAAGAGAATTACTCATAAAATTAGGTAGATTTCTGTCACAATTTCAGTTTTTTCCCACATAGACGCAGGATAGCCATGAGGGTCTCTTTTTTTTTAATGGAATCCTATTTTTCTAAGTTTTGATTCAAAAAAATATATCATGTAGTAATATTGTTCTTTGTTTAACACATCTTCTTATGGCAACGTTTTTGTGTTCATGACCGTTCAAGAAAAAGGTAACTTATAGTATATTTTTGGAAGGTCGAGTGTCTAAAGAGTCAAAAATTCGGCTGAATAGTCATGTGTTTTTCATATTTTCGTTTTTTCTTAAACTAAATTAACCTAAACAGACTCAAACCAACTTATTAAAAGCCAAAACAACCCAAAAAACATACTTTAAACTAAATTAACCCAACCTAACCTAAACAGACTCAAACCAACTGATTTAAAGTCAAAACAACCCAAAAAACACTACAACCCCCACATCTTTTTTTGGCATAAAAAAATGGAGGCACCTTCTAGGGCCCCTAAAGGACCCTGAATCCTTGTCTGGCGTTTTTTTAATGCAAAAAAAAGGTTCAGGGGGGGTTAAAGTGTTTTTTTTTGGGGTTGGTTTAAATCTGTTTCAGTTGGGTTTGGTTCATTTAGTTAAAAATTACTAAATAATTACTGTCGGCTCTTTAGCCTCACGATTATTCAGCGGAATTCTTGGCTCTTTAGACACTCCCTTTTTGGAAACAGGAAGAAAAGATTAGTTTTACAAAATATAAAAAAGGACCTTATAGCCTGCGTGCAAGGTGGAATTAAAAAAAAAATAAACTGTAATAGAAATTTATAATCTACATAATTTCTGTTTTTGGATAACTGTCAAAAAAATAAGGAAAAAATCATCGAAAATATTTTGTTTACTTTGAAATTAGTTCAATCGCTCAAAAAGCAAACTGGCAGCATTGGACATGTTTCGGCTGCATTCAAGAATACGAACAGGCAGCGACGGGGATGGGATCGTTCCCTGGGAGTGTTCACATACTTTAAGTGATCATCCACCACACGAACGTCCGTCTAAAATTCAAGAATCGACACCCGAAGGGCGCGAAACCGGCCGCCTCGTAAAATTTTCGCGCGTGTACATAGGCGCGGAGCTAAGACGGCTCCATGGCCTACTAGATTTTAGATCTTGCTTACAAGTTTGGCCTGGGAAAGGCCTATATTTAACCTTATACATATATGGTGCAAGCCAAGGTGCAAGCAGAGGTAAAAGATCCGAACTCGCTGTTTGTGATTGAACCCAACGCTAATATTTTTAAACTGACATTTCGACAGTAACAGAAATGTAAAAAAAAACTTGCATTTAAGTTTTTTAATGCATTTCATAAATAAAAACACCTTTTAAATAAATGCAAAATTAATCTACTCCTTATTTTATTATCACCCATCTAAATCGTTGTGTGACATCAAGTATTAATTGGAAAAATCAATTATCAAGGGTGAGTTTTAATTAGAGTGACATATAACCTCAATTTTAATTTGTTCTACCGAGTGTTTACTATTGAAACCCCGCGTGGGTTTCAATTTTTAAATATTGTTTTCTTCTAAATTGAAACTTTCTTCTTAAATCCACCAAAAGATTGTGTTAAGATGATTATTCAATAAACAAATTTATTAAAATTCTTGTTATAATTCAAACTGTGTCCAAAACTCAAGGAGGGTTGGTTTAAAATGCTTAAAACCAAAAATTTCACTTAAACTTAGGACCGTTCTAAAATAGACTAAGCCCTTTTAGTAAATCCCACCGTAAAAGTCTGTAGTTTTACAGAGGAGGTTTATGTAGAAGAGAAAGTTTTACTCCAACGTTATCAAAATTAATATTTTTTTCTAGTATTCTGCATTTAAAGAGTAAATTCCCTAATGTCCGGAAGTCCTTGACCATTTTTTTTAAATAATCATTTTTATAATGTACTACCTTCCTCTACTAAATTAATTTTAGTCTTACGTCATTGTATGAACCACTTCTGTAAAAAACTCTGTGTAACTTTCTTAAAATATGGAAGAGAATAAAACAGCTTAAACTCAGAAAACACAACATTAAAACAAGTCGTCGCTCAAGCGCGTAAAACAATATTTTGCCATTTGTTTTTTTGCATTTCCAGGCCTAAGTCATTTTTGGCCAAAAATTCCCTCCAGAAGACTGTGCGATGGGCCTAAATTAAAGTAAATAATAATATATATAATAAAAAGAGGCGCATCACAAATTAAATTTGTAAATAGTCTGGGGGTTATTTTGGAAAATAAAAATGTGTTTAAAAATCTTTAATAATTTTCTTTAAAGAAAAACACCAAAATTTTTTAACTTTATGATCATACTTTAACATTTCTTTTTTCCGTGTGCAGAAATTTTCCGCCCATGTGTAGGAAAGTAATTTTCTGCACCATACTTTTCCGTACATGTGTTGCAAAGTACCTTTCGACACATATGCGGAAAAGCAGTTTCATTTGATTTGTGCAAAATTAAAGACCAATTTTTACAAAAATTAGTGCAATACACAACTCGATAGAAAGTAACTTTCTTACATATTACTAACATGCATGTCATGACAATTGCAAACCAATTTGAAAAGTAAATTTAATTAATCACGACCTATGCATACAACTTTTTGTTGGACCACTTATTAAGTCTTCAACGCTGAAGTAGTTGACACCCAGGTACGACCAAGTCCGACAAAAAGTTGACAAATAAATCCTCTATTGGACAAAACCAACGAAGAATAAAACCATGGCCAAAGATCGTCTTGTAGAACCTCTCTTCTTGTTGTGTTTGTAGCTACTATAAAATCTTCTATTACTAGTTTTAGAAGTAATGTGGAAAGTAAACTAAAACAATTCACTCGTCTTTTGTCTCTACAAAATCCATCCACAGAGTACAGACTATTATCAGTTAGATAAACAATTACTCCGTCTTGAGTTAATATATATGATAACAGGCTTCACCCGAAGATGAAACTTCTAGGTTCAATAGTCTCCATGTCTGTTAAATTTTATACATATAATTGAGGCAATTTTTGATATTACCTGAGTTTAAAATTTTAAATATTTTGACATAGAAATAACATTAGGTTGAATTTTAAAAGAATTTCCTAGTAAAATGTTGAATTTGTGAAAAAGAAATTCGAAGAAAAATTAAAATATAAGATACACCAAAGACATTGAGCTTAACAAAAAAAAATAACTGAAAATAAAATGATCTAGTATCCGTAGCCATACACGCAAGCAATATTGCCCATGGGGTTGCCAACACCCCCCCCCCCCCCTCGTTGAAGGAAACATTTGACTAGCAATGGTCGTACTCTCGCATATTCCTAGGTACTAAAGCATATTTCTTATCACTTTGGCTCAGCAAAGAAAAGAACAAAGAGGTTTCAAACTCTTCTGTCTTTGTAAGCAAAGCAAACGCGTTATATTATAAATAGAACAAAACAAAAGAACTACTCGAAGGATCTTAGGTTCCGTTCTTCGCTAAAAACAGCTCCTGCCTCCCAGGATTCTGTAACCGTCGAGGACAAGCGTCTTGTGTTCGAATTTTTTCATTTACTCAGCTTTAAATTTCATTTAAAACGATGTATCACACTATGTGGTTTATATTTTTATAATTTTTTATTTCTTTATAGCTAGGTACTTTTAATATTTTAATTTTTTCATAAGTTTTTTATTCTTTATTATTGTAAAAAGTGAGTGAAAAAAGTAAATAAGATAGTAATAGAAAAATAAGTCAGAATAAAAAAACATAAAGACCGTAAATACAGAATCGTGTACCTTTCAGCAGGTTATAAAGAAGAAACCTGTAAAAGTATAAGGTCACTGTAACATGACTCTTAAAAAGAGGTAACGTTCGCAGCAGCACCGCCCCCAATTGGAGCTTCATACTACGTGGCCCTAGGGAATCAACAAGCAATCGCTCCGGAGGAGGCTTGTTGCGCAGAACTAAAAAGCCAAAATATTTAAAAAACAGCAAGGTGTGTAACTGTAACATGACTCTTAAAAAGAGGCATCGTTCGCAGGTTTCTTCTTTATAACCTGTTGAAAGGTACAGCATTCTGTATTTACGGTCTTCTGCACTTTAGAATTTTGATGTTTTTGTTTCTCGGACAGGTGGCGCACACAGGTACTACGTTTTCTCGGATTGCAAACTTTTTGTTTTAAATTCGAGAGGTGTGCATGGTGCCTGTGTAGCTTCAACTGCGAGGTAAAATCCTATGACTCCCTGATGATTTCTAATCATGATGAAACAGGTCTGTAGGTGTCTGGATTCTCCATTAGATATTGGAGGCCTGGTCGTAATGAAGTGGGTAACAAAAACGCTTTGTCCGATATGCCACGAGTGTTACTTTAATTTTTTTTGCGGACACGAGATTCACTTTGTAGTTTTTTAAAAAACATAAATATATAGAAAAATAAAAAAAAATTAAACCCAAAATGTGATACATCAATTTAACCGGAATTTAAAGCTAATTTTAGAAAGCAAATAAACAATAGGTTATTCCATAAGAAAAATACCAACTTTGTGTTATATCTCAAAAACTAAAAGTGACAGATAAAATCCACAGTTTCACAGTCGAATTCTGATTTAAAAAGTGTTCACACAGTCATTCACACCCAACAAAAATTTTCACAAATAGAAAAGTTACAGACCCCCATCCCAAAATGCTCGAAAATGGCTTGATACATCAAGATCCAGTTTTTTCCATCTCCTTTGGAAATCCGCGAAGTTCCCCAAAACAATCGAATATTGGACAACCTGTACATGTAAAGTTTGTTTTTGCTATCTCTGCCGGTACCCAGGCCATGCGGATTTGTCGTAGTGAAAATCTTGCTGAACTAGCTTCGAAAGCAGTTTTATTTGTATAACTAGTGGAATAGGGTGACAATCCAAACGTTTTCCCTTTTGGTATTTTTTATATTCAACTCCACTATTGGGAATTTAGTATTCCTTATTTTGTTTTTAGTTATGCTTTAATTAGAATATTTTGATAAATTTCTTTAAAACAAGTCTATTTTAAGACAAGAAGTCACTGATACAGCTGTGTTCATTTTGTTGTCGTATTCCCAATCTCTAATAATATAAATTGACCTTTAATTGACACCAATTAAATATGAAGCTCAACTGTAACACAGAGTTTTATAACAAGTAACACAAAAATATCACAATAAAATTCCTGCATAACATAAAATTTATATGGGTTTATTCAAGTAAAAGTGTTGTTTTTGGTGGTTGGGATTAAATTTACGCACACGCATCTTTGTATTTGTAGGGTTTCTAGTTTCTAGGTGTGTGATATTTATATAAGAACTTGTAGGTCCAAATTCGCATACACTTTTGGACAACGGTCGTTGGCGATCCAAGCAGCATTTTAACGTTGTGACGACGTATTTTAGGCATTCGGCGACTTGACTGTAGTTGCCCGGTTAACGTTTTGTGGACGTTGTAAAAACCCAGTTTTACACTAATTTGGAGAATACATTTTTAGGTGGTAGCGTTGGTTTAACGTCGTGGATTTACCAGCCCTCTAGGCTCACTTTTGCTGTCCAAAAATTAGTCGTGACAGTTTCTAAATAATACACCCTCCATATTTACAAAATAAACACCTTAAAAACCCATTTTCTAGCTATCTAGTCGTAAAATCGAAAAACACATTTTCCGAGCAAAAATATCCCACGCAAGCCAGTTTACTGTCAAATATATGCCTACTTTGACCTAAAAAACACGCGCGTACTAAATCAAACGTATTTTTAAGAAATGAGTTAATTTAAAAAAAATATATTTACTGTAAAATTATTATAAATCTATTTTAAATTTAATGTGGGTAGTGGCCTAGGTCCCCCGCATATTTTAAAATGTATATTAAAGCGAATTTCAGCAATATTTTTTAAATTTTGTGTTGTTTACAACTAAATTAACGAGAATCATGGCGGGCCAAGCCGTAAATCACCAAAAATGGCGGAGTCGTATTTAGTCGTATTTTACACGCCGTGTAAACGGAAGAGCCTGGTCGCGTGACATCGTCGCATTGACAACAGCAATTTTTTGTGATATTGGCCAGGTTCACTTGTTGCCGCTCACTATTTGGGGGTGACGCTGGACAAGGGATACAAGTGGAGCGAGCATGTTGCCATAATGACCGTTAAAGTCCAGCCAACATTGTGGCAGTTGCGCCGAGTGGTCGGTCGAAACTGGAGCATTAGCCCGAGGATCCTACACTGGATATACACGGCCATCATAAGACTAAGGATCCAATAGGGATCAGTGGTCTGGTGGCCCGCTGTAGAGAAGCTGACCATATCCAAAAAGCTTACGAGCCTGCAAGGGCTCTTCTGCAGAGGGATGACCGGCGCAATGAGGACGACCCCCATCCACGCCCTGGAAACAATCTTGGGTATCCCCTCGCTTCCAACTTGGATCAAGAAGGAGGCGATGGCGACGCACCTGCGGTTAAGGGACCAGGGACTGTGGAAGGGCAGGGAGGAAAAAGAGGGACAAGGTCACAATACCAGAACGGAATGAGTGGCAAAGGGAAGAATTCCGAACGGAATTAAGCAGAGAGGCGACGGTCTGCTACACAGATGGCTCTAAACTGTCAGCCGGGCAGACAACAGGCGCAGGTGTGTACGCGGAAAGCCTAGAAGTTTAGGAGAGTTATCCACTTGGAGACACGCTACGGTGTTTCAGGCGGAGGTACTACCCGAGGTCAGAAATGGCAGGAGAGACATATACATATGCTCCGACAGGCAGGCTGCCCTCAAGGCTCTAAGTGCACCCAAATAGTCAGTAGTCTGGTGGAGGAGTGCGCTGAAGCACTGCAAACACTGTCTCAAGACAAAAGGGCGACACTGATGTGGGTCCCAGGTCATGAGGGAATACCAGGGAACGAGAAAGCGGACGAACTTGCCAGACTGGGGGCCAAAACCCAATACATTGGACCGGAACCTCTTCTGGGAATAACAAGGAAACAGGTACAGAGTGAGTTCAACAAATGAGCGAACAATGAACTGAAGACGTTCTGGAGACAGGAGTCAAAGTGCAGACAGTCCAAGCTATTCGTAGATGGTCCGAATATAGCCAGAACTAAATGGCTCTTAGGCAAGACCCGAAAGAACATTGGACTGCTGACAGGGATGCTGACTCGGCTGAACAAACATCTGACGCAAATAAGAGTAGCAGGAGATCCCGTGCGTCCCGCTTGCGGGCTCGAAGAGGAATCGGTGCAGCACTTGATAGCAGAGTGTGATGCATATGCTAGATCAAGGAAGCTGAAGTGGGGATTTCCCACGATAGACGAAGAAGAACTGCACTCGCTCAAATGGGCCGACATACTGAACTTCGTAAGGAAGACAGGGAGGCCCGGAAAGAGAGGTGCAGCGGAAGTAGGGGCATAGTGGTAAGGAACGGGGTATGGCAGAAAGGGCCCATGAAGAGCCCTAATTACCAGGCCCACGGTCCGCCCCTATACTACTACTACTACTACTACTACTGTTTCCGCTCAGTTCTATTTCTCTCTTTGTCATCTTTTTTCTCTCTCACTCTTATCAACAAAGAGAGAAATGAAAAAAAAACAAGTGAAACTGCGGACCCAGCATTAGTGACATATCAGCATCAGTCAAAGTTGTTTTTTTTTACTTTTTTTAACAAAAACTAATAGTTTTTTACCTAAACGTTGCTTAAAAGATTTCTTGTCTCTACCCGAGTTAATTAGATGATTTTTCCTTATGTCACCGACAATTCCAATACACTACCAATTCTCAATTCGTCGTGGAAACCTTTCAACAACGTCGATATTTAACGGAGGTCGCACACGTAGTTAATATGCGCCGCCGTTGTTAAAACGTCTAAAACTGGTCGTTGCCAAAATGACTAACACGAGCATCAAATGGAACGTTATTCTTGGTCAGAATGTGGTTAGAGGCGGGAAAATGTTAATTGGGATAATATAATAACATTTTTTTTTGCATTTTTGACTGATAAAATTTGTTTTCCATAAAATATGTACTTATTTCTTTACATTTTTAATTAAGTTCAATGGATTTAGACAAGTAGGATTTAAAAAACAAATGTATTTACGAAATTTTTCCCAATATGATGGGGAAATTAAGCATGAAAATGCTTACAAACGTGTTCCGGAAAATTATCGGCTATTTGACATCAGAGGAATGGAATATGATAAAACCATAGAAATAAAAGGATAAAACACTCATTCGTCGTTACTTTTATATTTCATCTTAATTAATTATGTGCTAAATTCGTCCGCAATCAAAAAATTTTGTGCTCCTCTGATTTCTGAGAAAATCGAAATAGAAAATGGGGTAGATAAGTTAATATTAACTTAGCAACCCCACCAGGAAATATGGCGCTAAACTAAAAATTTTTGGTTTTAAAATTATGTGTTCCATGAATATATAAGGAAAAAATCGAATTTTTCATTTTAAATTATGTTTTTTTTTTAAAAAAAAAAGGTGGGGTAGCCAGTTTAATATTAACTTAACGACCCCACATGTTTAGGTATCACAGAATTTAAAAATTTCAAAAACCAGTATTATCTGCATATTATGTGCTAATTTCGTCCATTATCACAAAATTTTGTACTCGTCTGGTTTCCTAGAAAATCGAAAAAGAAACCCCACCAAGAAATATGGCGCCAAACTAAAAATTATAGGTTTAAAAATTATGTGATAATTCTTACATATTCATGGAGTACGTAATTTTGTAATAATATATTTTTACTGAGGAATTATACTTCAGATTGCGAATGCTAGGTTATTACAAATGATGTAATGTATTTATTGATTATCTCGGAATTTTCTGATCATGGACGAAATTAGCTCAGCAGATAATACTGGTTTTTGAAATATTTAAATTCCGTGATATCTAAACATGTGAGGTCGATAAGCTAATATTAACCTAGCTAGCCCACCCTTTTTCATAATTTAAAATGAAAAATTCGATTTTTTTCTTATATATTCACGGATTATTTAATTTTAACCAAAAATTTTTAAAAAGGGAGGGAGGGTGAATAAATAACAAAATCAATTAATAGCGAGTGTTCCCTCAAAAAAGGTAATGGTACCCTTAGATCCGGATTTCTCACTTGTGGTGCTCATCAGTACGGTGCTAGGAATTAGGAGATGAAATGATGATGAAAAAATCTGGCACAGAATTCATGTAAAAGACAACCATCTGTCAAATTGCAGAATCGGCAGATGTACCTTCAATTTGAAGGAGAATTAAGCGTCTCTACGGAGACAGATATAATTATCTTTACAGATATTCTAAGCTCTGAAGTTGATAAATTTAAAAAGGGATTTAGTGATGGTGAATAAATGACAAAATCAATTAATAGCTAGCGAACCACAGCTTTTTTTTTTATCAAAAAAGGAATGAAGATTACGTTTTGAAAAATCCTTCAGATATATTTGTTAAGAATTTTAATATGAACAAAAGCATAATTTTAGCTAATTCTGATGTTTGGTTTTCCCTGGGTACCCTGGCAAAGTTATGGAAAGAGACGTTGCCAGTAGTGTTTTTTCTTAAATATCTGCGGAGAAACTATGTCCTTAAATTTTTTTTTGTTGAATATGCGGTTTTTCTTAACTTGACAATAAAATTCTGTCTGATCAAAAATCATTCTGTTCGTTAAAGTTTTTTATGTGCAAAATAAATCTTTATGCCGAAAAATATCATCAGTCTCGCGAACTCTTTGGATCGTTTTTTTTGTGCCTCGAGCAAAAAAAGAGCAAAAGAAAGCCTCTCGCGAATATCGGGGATTCAGTTCTTATAGATAAAGGATAAAGAAAGGATAAAGGAGCTTTTATCACAAAGTTGGTAACCAAGGTAACCGTTGACCTAACCGGATTGGCCACTAGAAAAGTGTCAATAGTATACGCCCACCAACTTCTCGTCTCGAACTCTCCGAAACTCTCTCTATACCCGCAGTATTATACACTTTGCTCTTTGCCTGTTCGCTCTTCCACGCGAAACTTTAAAAGGAGTACAAACTTCGCGTATCCTCGGGACGGGAAGTTGGCAGAATTGTACAGGGTGCGAAATGGGTCTCATTTTTACAGGGGAAGACCAAAGAAATTCAAATAAAATAGAAACCGCAAAAAAATCCTCAGGCAAATCACACATCATAGTTGGTCTAGAGGGGGGCTTTAAGAATAAAAATATGTAATCTTTAAAACATAAATTTTTGTTTTGGATACATCGCCAACTACTATTTACCATAAAAGTAAAATCCCCTTTTCTGGGGGGCTATTTTTGGAAAATATTCTGAGAACCTTAAATAGCAACCCCGTATTTTGACTTCATATTGGAATTCTCGCTGATATTCTCTTTCCAATGGCACCCCATATCATAAGGTTTGCTTTACTAATTTTCGAGATATTGGCTTTCAAAATGTCAAAAATTCAATTTTCAAAGGCCCTCGAAAACTACCTTATGACTGACTATATTGCAGAGACGAAAATGCACAGGCGCCAAAATATCGATTGTTTGGGGTGTTCAGGCAGCCAACCAACGTTATAGAACGTTATAGAATAGCCCATATATTTTTATATGAGGCTGACAAAGATCGAGAGTTATTAACAGACCAAATACTACGACGACTATGAGCAGTGATTATTTCTTATCAAAATCAATGAATAGCGAGCTTTCCCTCAAAAAAGATAATGGTAACCGTATAATAAATAACAAAATCAATTAATAGCGAGCGTTCCCTCAAAAAAGGTAATGGTACCCTTAGATCCGGATTTCGCACTTGTGGTGCTCATCAGTACGGTGCTAGGAATCAGGAGATGAATTCTTCCAATTCCTAGCATCGTACTGATGAGCACCACAAGTGCGAAATCCGGATCTACGGTTTGCATTACCTTTTTTGAGGGAAAGCTCGCTATTCATTGATTTTGTTATTTATTCACCCTTACTAAATCCCTTTTTAAATTATTTCTTATGACTAAAATTAGAACAAACCCTATTGCAAAAACTACTCAATTCCAATTATGAACAATAACATTAGAAAAATCAAGAATTTTAAAAACTTTTCGACTAATAAACTTTGATTTCTTTGTATTAATTTAATTTAAGAGATAAATATTATAAGCAACATTTTTAGTATCATTTTCTCACAATTTTCGCCTCCGGCGCGTTTAAAGCATATATTTGCTAACAAAATATTTTGCTATACCAAAGCAGTACGTGGCCATGATTACACCACCTAAAGATCATTAATTGAGACAATACATTGTCAAGTTAAACAAGTCACAAGTGAAGTTCTGGAGTTTTGGAGGTTTTTACATTAAAAAAAAAATTTGTGTATTGACTCCGATAGACTTATAAATGTTTCTTTCGCCTTGGATGCATATGTACTGTTTTTCGTAGAAACATATTTCAGGCCTGTGTATATCATTAAAAATGAAGAAAATTTGAAAATGTACTATTTTTGAATAATTATTTTTTCCATGCTAAAAGAGTGGGACTAAATTTTGTTTCCTCTAGAATCATTTAACTAATATTTACTCAGTTCACTTTTTTATTGATTTTAAGAAAAAAAATATACTCTTTTCGAAAGTTATATTTTTGTGTAGGTGCCGTCCCTAAATAATCATTCTGATAAAAATTAAAATCTTCTGTATACGTCCTGCTGTCAAAACCTGTCAAAAATATGTAATTTTTTCCCAAAATATAAAAAACAAATGTTTTAAAAAAATAAAAATTAGGGCTTATAGAGCATTTAATTTTGGACAAAAAAAGTCAAACAAGAATTTTTGTAGTACTAACCGTTTTTTTATAAACGTCATTTAAATGTTTGTAAAATGGAAAAAATTGTCACATTTTGAATTTTAATGCTGTTAATTAAAAAAAATATATTTTCTGAAAAAGCCATGTGAAACCTGAAAGAGAACATATTTTCGCTAAAAAAACGTTACAATGTTTTTTACATCACTTATAGTTTCTATATAATAATAAAATTACTTGAAGAAAAGCTAAAATCATGTGGATTGTATTGAACGTCTTTACAACCAGAAAAGTAGATAAAGAAAGTAGGTAGTCTTATTACCTATCAAACGACAGTAAAAAAGTTTTGACTTTCTTATGTTTATTATGTAAAAATAAGAAATAACCAAATTTCTGCAACATAAGAAAAATAATTTTTTGAACTCACCGGGATTAAGGGGGCGAGATAGAAGCAGGAATCAGGGAAGTACCTTAGATAGTCAATATTTGTTGTTATTTTATTGTATATAAAAAGATGTCTTTCAGAGACTTCCTCTTATTTAATTTCGCCAGAGGTTACCTTTTCAAATCTAGTCGAAACTTTTTTACTGTCGTTTGATAGGTGATAGTAACTATTTAGCTATTTAGCAAATAATAGGTTCTTTTAGAGTTTCGTTTTATAGAAAAATCTGACATGATTTTACCATTTTCTTTAATTTATTTTATTTTTGTATAGAAACTATAAGCGATGCAAAAAAAACTTGTAACGTTTTTTTTTATCGAAAATATGTTCTCTCTCAGGTTTTCCATCGCTTTTTCGAAAAATATATTTTTTTAACTAACAGCATTAAAATTCAAAATGTGACAATTTTTCCATTTTTTAAATATTTAAATTACGTATAAAAAATGGTTAGTACTATAAAAATGCTTATGTGACTTTTTTTTGTCTAGAATGGAATGCTCTATAAGCCCAAATTTTTAATTTTTTTAAAATATTTTTTTTTCATTTTGGGAAAAAATTACATATTTTTGACAGGTTCTGACAGTAGGAGGTATATGGAAGATTTTAATTTTTATCAGAATAACTATTTAGGGACGTCAGTTACACAAAAATATACCTTTCGAAAAGAGTATATTTTTTTTCTTAAAATCAATCAAAAAGTGAACTGTGTTAACATTTCTTCGGTAAAATTTGTTTGTTCAATAGATTTAATGCAATAGGAATATAAAATAATCAGCAACCGATTTTCTCCGTTTTTTTACTTTTAAAGTAGGCTGTAGAATAAAGGAGACGACATTATTTTGTTTTTTTTGGTATTCCTCCGGCACACACCATTAGATAATTTGTCGTGGAATTGCTCTACCAGATTTCTTAAAAAAGTTTCTTACTTCTGAGCGTCAATTAGTATTTTTGTATTTTATGTTGTGTAAACTTAACCCAAATTTCCGTGGGCTGCCATTCACTTGGTGCTCATTTTGCTTCGTTTGTATACCAATTGCGATGTCTCCTGCGATTCCCTGCTCTAAGGAGCGACAGACCGTCAAGACAAAGCGACAGGATCGTAAAAACCAATTTTTTGGTCTAGAACGTCGCGACGAACTCGTTGAAGTCTATCAAAATTTTGACGATTATATTAGTGACTTATCGGTACATAAAGTCGGCATAGCCTGACTCGGCACTATTTCTGACAGTTCCGCACGAAGGTTGAAAGGTTTCTGACATTTTTTTCATGTAAACATGTCATCTAAACATGTCATCTAAACATGCTCATATTGTGCCATTCTTAAAGTTGACAAATTAAAGTTAATGCCGTCCTTTATTAAAGGTAGGCACAAACATTATGAAAGTCGACATTATTTTGATAGCAAAAATGACATATTTAGACAACAGCAATGTCATAATCCCTTTAAACTTCGCGCGGAATTATCAAAAATAGTGCCGTCTTTATTAAAGACAGGCTATGCCGACTTTATGTACCGATAAGTTCCTATTAACTTAAAAAGCGAAGAATGTAAAAACGCCCGAGAATCATTTTTTTATGGTGCTTAAAGTATTTTTTTTATAACTTTATCAAAAACATGATTTTATTAACTTTCTGCAGATAACTAAAGCATGACTTTTTTGGTCACCGATGCAAAAAAACTTTTTTTTTGATCACGGGCGCAAAAAAAGTTTCTGACCGTTTTTTACCCAAAATTAAAGAGAAATAGCCGAAAATAGTAATATATAAAAAATATAATTATTCTTGCCTAAAAATTAAGCCATTTCCGCCAGTTTTCACCAAGTATTTACGAAAAAAATCATTTAAAAGCATCGCCAAAATATCAAACTGTCAAAGATTAAAATGTCGCAACAATGAATTTCACCGAGTAAAAAGGCGCATCGCTATGTAAACCATTGTTATTTCATTTACCAGCCGCCTTGATTTATAGTGTAAAGATGGTGTATTGCGAGAATTGAGATTCAGTATTTTCATGTTTTTCTTGGATTTTTTAATAAAGGTATTAAAAAAAATAGTGGTATCAACTCGCAGCTAAATTGTGCTTTTTTTTACTCGCGTTTTTAAATACTTCGCTGCGCTCGTTATTTAAACCAAGGCTTATAAAAAAAGCACTATTTTAGCCATTAGTTGTGAAAACTACTATAAATGGCACTTTAACAGTTTATAAAAACATATTAATTGTTGCCTTTACTATGCTTGCTATTTTAAATTTTGTGAAATTACTCCGGGCCTGGTTAATATTTCGTATGAAACCTGGTTAATATTTCGTATGGAATTTGGCCGAAAATCATTATTTTTATCGAATAAGTAATGGTCTGACTGTACAAACTGCTAGTGCTACCCTTCTTATAAGCGCTCAGGTGCGCTAAGGGTTGATATTAATGGAAAACACTTAGCGTTGTCGAGGAAGCAGGACAGCAAAAATTAAAATCAACAGCTTACTACCTGCTATACGGCTTTCATAAACTGGAAACTAATAAATTTCCTTTTAAAAAGATAGTTTTTATGAAAATTATTCACTGAAGGGATAACTTATCGAATGAATTGTTTCCCGAAAGAAGGTTTAGGTTTAGAAGGAGCATTTACTACGTTTTTACGTGGAACTGAATACGTTTTCAATACGATTTTTCGTTGGCCCTGCCTAAGTTCAATACCGCTTCTTTTGGACTCGTATCGGAATCCAACTGCTAATGACACCGACAATAAGCTGAAAAAAAACAAAAGATCTTGGGTAGAAATAACGAAAATTCAAACTTGGATGAGCATCCCACAAGGAACACAAAAAAGATCAAAGCGAAAAAAATAAATGATTAAACGATGTTTTGCCTGGGTAACCAGCGTGGGCTCATCAGTAGTTTCACTGGTCACCCTCCACTATACATCATTAAACACCATCATACACTTTGATTTCCAACTTTGAACCACTCACAAATAGGCATCGTTCCGCATTGGTACTTATCCAAGTTACCTGATACGAATTCGTCCTGGCGTGTTAATATTTCCAGTAGGATTATGCTCCTAAGGCAATTAAAACAAAAAAGAAGTTTAAAAACCGCCAAATCAGTTACTTCAACCGAAAAGAAACTAAAAAACAAAAGATCAAAAGATCTTGGGTGGAAATAACGAAAATGAAGGAAGGAACACACAAAAGATCAAAGCGAAAAAGAGAAATGATTAAACGATGTTTCGCCCTGGGTAACCAGCGTGGGCTCATCAGTAGTTTCACTGGTCACCCTCCACTATACATCATTAAACACCATCATACACTTTGATTTCCAACTTTGAACCACTTACAAATAGACATCGTTCCGCATTGGTACTTATCCAAGTTACCTGATACGAATTCGTCCTGGCGTGTTAATATTTCCAGTAGGATTATGCTCCTAAGGCAATTAAAACAAAGAAGAAATTAAAAAACCTCCAAATCAGTTACTTCAACCGAAAAGAAACTAAAAAACAAAAGATCAAAAGATCTTGGTTGAAATAACGAAAATTCAAACGTGGATGAGCATCCCACAAGGAACACAAAAAAGATCAAAGCGAAAAAAAGAAATGATTAAACGATGTTTCGCCCTGGGTAACCAGCGTGGGCTCATCAGTAGTTTCACTGGTCACCCTCCACTATACATCATTAAACACCATCATACACTTTGATTTCCAACTTTGAACCACTCACAAATAGGCATCGTTCCGCATTGGTACTTATCCAAGTTACCTGATACGAATTCGTCCTGGCGTGTTAATATTTCCAGTAGGATTATGCTCCTAAGGCAATTAAAACAAAAAAGAAGTTTAAAAACCTCCAAATCAGTTACTTCAACCGAAAAGAAACTAAAAAACAAAAGATCAAAAGATCTTGGTTGGAAATAACGAAAATTCAAACGTGGATGAGCATCCCACAAGGAACACAAAAAAGATCAAAGCGAAAAAAAGAAATGATTAAACGATGTTTCGCCCTGGGTAAAAAGCGTGGGCTCATCAGTAAATTCACTGGTCACCCTCCACTATACATCATTCCAACTTTGAACTACTCACAAATAGGCATCGTTCCGCACTGGTACTTATCCAAGTTACCTGATACGAATTCGTCCTGGCGTGTTAATATTTCCAGTAGGATTATGCTCCTAAGGCAGTTAAAACAAAGAAAAAATTAAAAACCCCCAAATCAGTTACTTCAACCGAAAATAAACTAAAAAACAAAAGATCAAAAGATTTTGCGTGGAAATAACGAAAATTCAAACTTGCATGAGTATCCCACAAGGAACACCGATAGCACCTTCAATATTTCTGCAAAAAGTAGGTATACAGGGTGTTTCAAATTCGATGCTCACTATGGGGATCTCCTAAACGGTAGGAGATACGAAAAGGTTTAAATTAGGGCAAAGTTGCGCAATTTGCTTTGCTCAAAACTAAAAAAAAATGTACAAATTCCGGATAGTTCCGGAGATAGGCGGAAAAAACCCAAATCTTCGTTTTTAGTTTTTATTTTCCTTCCCCTTTTTTAAGATCTACCTAGTGAGAGGTCCGTTTTCGAGACTTGGCATTTCAGTGTGACAGGAGCCCTGTCAAGTTGATTTTTTCTTACGGACACATCCTTTTTTTCTCCTGCCGTTTGGTTCATAGAGGATAACAGATAAGATTTTACAACTTTATTTTGACAAGTCACCTGACGTTTTGGGTTTATTGACCATCATCAGCCCAAATTTAATTTTTGCTTTTAACTTAGTGAAGATATGTTGGGAACCCGATTGCAGTACTTTATTAACGTTTTAAAAATGACATTTTTTTTTAAATTTTGTTATAACAAAATAACTTTACCTAATATTTTAAAAAAACGTTTTTTTCTTTGCTTTTTAATCTTTGACTTTGCGCTGCTGATGGTCCATTAACTGAAAACGTCAGGTAGTTGTTAAAATGAGGTTTTAAAATATCTGTCATCCTTTATGAACCAAACGGCAGGAGAAAAAAAGCATGTGTCCATAAGAAAAAATTAACTGAAATGTCAAAACTCAAAAATGGACCTCTCATTAGGTAGATCTTAAAAAAAGTGCCTGTAGAAAGTTTTAAGCGTTTTTTGACAGCTTTAAGAATAAGGGCACAGAAAAATAAAAACTAAAAATGAGGATTTCGGTTTTTCCGCCTATCTCTGGAACTGTCCCTAATTTAAACCTTTTCGTATCTCCTACCGTTTACGAGATCCCCATGGTGTGCATCGAATTTGAAAAAGCCTGTATACACTCAGAAAACCATCCCAAGTGAAGTGTCTACTTAGCTTTTTTTTGTTAGCGGTAAGTGAAGTTTCTATTAGCCCTAAGTGATGAATTCAAAAGCTGCAAGTAAAACGACCTACTTAGACCCGAGTTTGTTAAGCCTTTGTGATTTATTTACTTGCCAATATGCGACAAGTCACTTAACTTTCCCTTCACTTAGGGTTAGTGAATTTTTCTACTAGTTTGCTAACCCTTAGTGATTTATCTACTTACCAATATGCGACAAGTCACTTAACTTTCGCTTCGCTTAGGGTTAGTGAGATATTCTACTAGTTTGTCAACCCTTAGTGATTTATCTACTTAGCAATATGTGACAACTCATTTAACTTTCCCTTCACTTATGGTTAGTGAATTTTTCTACTAAGGCCAAGTGCAGGCATAAAATATTGAAAAATCATGCCGAAAAATATATTCATCCTAATAATAATGCATGCCTATATAATGATTTGTTAACGTATTGCCATCATAAGAATTCGACAATCCCATTTGCAACGATCATTGGTCTATTTGTAGGGAGTTTTAAAAAAACTCGAAAAAAATCGATGACCGGAAACGAACCCGGTAACCCTTGGTTTAGAGATGCTTGTCCATATATATCCACCAAACGCGAAAATTCTCTGATTAAGCTTTAATCATACATTGAAATCCTTCTCAGTCGATCAATAAGAATCTGCCAAAACGCTTATATTCCGCGGTTTCAACCTATTTCTTTATAAGCCCAATGTACATTGGATAATAGTCCAGTCATCAGAGATTAAAAAAGGCCATCAGCTTGCAAAAGGTGGGGTAGTAGGGACTGTGACACATGTTGTTCAGATTGGGCCCCTAAAAAAATTTTAGTTTTCGACCTCGGGGGGGGGGGGGTGAGCTTGGATTTAGTGTGCATAAATTTGTTTTTCTTTAAATAACACGAAAACTATAAACTTTAGGACAAAATGTCTTATTAGGAAGTTAAAGAGGATAAAATTTCATACAACTTCGATGTACAAATTTTTTTTGTAGCTGTCAGCTGTAATGAGCTACAGCTTTACAAAGTCAGATTTTTGAAAAAAAAATGAGGTTTTTTAAGGTTTTGCATACATTTTTGTTTCTGACAACTGTCTAACGGTGAATTACATTATATTACTATTATATAATAATATAATAAAATATTTCAGTATATATTATATATATATAACCAGTGATATATAATATAAAATATTGATAATTATATATATATATATATATATATATATACTATACGAGATATACAAAGTTGTTTTTTCGTAAAAATTAACTCTGTTTATTTTTTTTGGTAACTTCTTTTGAGTTATATGTTATATAGGGCAGGTACCTAATATTACAGTTTTATATATCTACCTACTTACTGACGCGACGTAATATGCAAGGTCACATTTGTGACCGACATTCTGGAAAAACCTGGAAAGTCATAGAACTTACTCAAAAGTCTGAAAACTCAGGGAAATTCTCCGATAAGAGTATTTGATTTGCTATTCATATGCTAGCTATTTCAGAGTATTAAAAATGCCCTTTGCAGCTAACCCAACACACTTTTTTCTATTATTTCATCGAAACATAAAAAAGATCAAAATATTCAATTTTTTTTTAAATTTAATTTTAGCCACCAAAAAAGGAAGAAAAAATGTTAAACGAGAGGTTTTATCAGTTGCAGTATGCTGATTTGTTTTAAAGTAAGAGTCATGGAAATTTTAACAAGTTGGTCATGAAAAGTCAGGGATTTTTTTTCGAAAAATTCTGTGGACACCCTGAACACACAAAAAAACGATTATACTTATTATATAAATTAATTGCATTTTAATGTTTTCTGATTTCTTTTTCAGATGTTTTGATCATCATTGTTTCATCTCCTATCTTCAATGGGTAGTGCCGTACTAATCAGCACAACCTCTATTAGAAAAATAAAATAACGAAGGTATAGTCTGACCATCGATGTAGGAGACTCATTAATATTCACAGTGGCGGTCCCAGCTATTTGAAAAAGGGGGGGCGGTTTCGATACGAAAAAAAAATAGAATAAAAGCATAGATTTTATGAGGAACAAAAACTTAGTAACTACAAGCGCGGATTTGGTCTCAAATCTAGAGGGGGGGGTTATTCAGATTTTAAGTCGTTTATTTTTAGTACATTATATTAACGGTATTATAGCGGCGTAGGCGAAAATTTTGAAGAAAATTGCACTAAATATATATATATTTTCTGATTTAAAATTAAACTAAAATTCTAAATATATCAATGGTTTCAAAGCGCAGCAGGCGAAAATTTTTAGGAAAACAGTAAATATCAAAGGTGTTATAGCGCCGCAATTTATGCCCTACTTTTGGTTTTCTAAATGTTTTCATAAAAAATTTAAAACCAGGGAACGGGGAGTTAACTACCCTCGTATAATTTTTTCAGTTATTAAAAAACATCGATAACAAACAAACCACAAACAAAATTTAATACCTTTTATATCGCATTTCTCAAACAAAGACGCCTATCTCAAAAAAAATTCGTTTCCGATTTTTTTGGGCAAACCGATTAATTTCAATGTGTCTGTTGATATGCAGCAACCCTAAGCCCGTCAGACGAATTTCCGTCATAGTGTTTTTAAGTACTTATGTTTTCAATCTTCTGAAGCATGAGAAGCTTCTTTCTGACGAAGCATTACTTACTGGCAAACATCCAAGAATGTTCTTATCAAGGGAAAAATATTGCCACACTTGTTCATTGCCTCGAAAACGTTATCAGGTATGTTTTGATTTAAGCTTTTGCCTCCTTCTGACCAATATTGTTTTCAAATAGGTACTGACTTCTCCCAATAAAAGTACAAGAATTTGTGTTTTGGATTAATCAAACAGTTTATAGTATTTAGAAACGACTTTAGCTAATTTTGCCTTGATTTTGGCTTCACGTTGTATATAACTTGATATGAATATGTTCAAGTCAAAAATACTTTTTTATGTCCAAATTGATTTTGTCTAAAATTTGTTTATAAATAGAAACTCTATAATACTGTTCTTTATTCTAGAATGTCTTTAAAGGAACTTTCTGCAATTTGTCGGTTTTTTTTCTCCAAAGCCTTCAGGGTTATTACCACCAGCATCTTTGTTGTGTACTTTTTTCTGGAGCAAAGGGGGGGGGCGTTCGCCCCCCCCCTCCTAGGACCGCCACTGATTATTCATGGTCGATAAGCATTTATTGCGACTCAACGGGTGTTCGAATGGAAGCAGGGACGCACTTAGTCTTGTAATAGATGGGTGAATTTCTACCACGGATCACCTTAAAGGTGGAGAAGATAATATGTTTTATTGACGGTTCGGTCTAACAATTTTTTTTTAAATGAAAAAATTATTTTAATCTAATAGGCAGATCCTACACTTACAAAATATATTTGCGCATAGAATAAAAAACTCAAACATAAGTTAAATTTATAAAATTGAGTTAACAGGTATACGCCCCCCCTGGGACCGCCACTGATTATTCATGGCCGATAAGCATTTATTGCGACTCAACGGGTGTTCGAATGGAAGCAGGGACGCACTTAGTCTTGTAATAAATGGGTGAATTTCTACCACGGATCACCTTAAAGGTGAAGAAGATAATATGTTTTATTGACGGTTCGGTCTAACAATTTTTTTTTAAATGAAAAAATTATTTTAATCTAATAGGCAGATCCTACACCTACAAAATATATTTGCGCATAGAATAAAAAACACAAACATAAACATTTATAGTACAAAAAAATACGGGATATTAAAAAAATTAACAAATTTTAACTTAAGTCAGTTTCACTGTCACTGTTGTCATTAAAGTCTATGATAATTTTTTCTCTGGGTAGCAGATCTATATTTACATATGAATTTTCTATTTTGTGGACATGAGCTACGCAATTTTCCCAGCTTTTACTTAAAATATTCTGTTCCGCCGACCTAATTAAAGCTACCACAGAAGAATTTAAAGTTGGCGGAACATTATTTCTTTTAGCCGCTCGAAGTCTCAGCACTGTATGGCCCATTCCTTCCGCCAAAGTATCACAATAGTATTGTTTTTGTACTGAAAATGCTTTAATTATTTCAAGCAATTGTTTTTTGGTGTAGCTATCCTCAAAATACATATTATTCTCTAACATGTAGTCCTGAATAATAAGTTTTGTGTCATTTGAACACGCAACATTATTTAGCCTTCTACTGTGGTAGCTCGCATTATCCGTCACAATTACAATGAACCAGTCTTTAAACAATTCCGCTGTGGTATCGTTATGGTAGTTAGTATGGTAATCCTTTATATTTTTGTCTGATAAGGCCAACGCATTTGGTATAAACCCATTTTCTGTTCCAGCATAAATGGCTAGTGCTGTGCAGTGACCAGACGAATCTACCCAACCTTTATCTGGAACTTCACGGGTGTCAAACCAAGTTTCATCGAGATAAACAATATCCCTATTACTTTCTCTATACTCGTGTATTGCAATTAAATATTCCATCCTACACATTATTTTTTTTTATTTTAAAACTGTTGTTTAAAATACATTTTTTCAGCGTCTCACGGCAACACTGCATTCCTGTATTATCTTTTTTTAATCTTTGAATTAATGTTTGTAAAGTAGGAATCATTTGTTCCCTATACATTTGACATATTTTTCTACGAATGATATCCACATCACCCATGTCCAATTTCTTAGAAGTATTAGAATCCTTTTTTTTCTCACAACTATCGGTTTATTTACTACACGCCACACTGTTTTTACAGATCTTCGCATTAAAGCTGCCGCTTCCTTCACTGCACCAAATTTTGATAACCCACGTTCAAGAAGGGTGGTATAAACGTCAAATGTCACTTTTTTTTGTATCAAGTGACAAAATATCGCGTTTAAATTGTTTTTTATCACTTATTTCTCTTGTAACGCCATTATTCCCCATATCCCCACGTGACGTACTCGGTTGTTCCTCCCACGGACGAAACATTTTTCATACAATCACAATTAACAACAAATAACTTCTTTTGTAACCAATCACCAACTGCTAACTGATTTTCAAAACTACAAATCAGCTTGTTATCTCAAGCCTGTCCTAATTATTTTAAGAAAATTAATTTGTAACGTAATCAAACCCTAATGTTATACCGTTTCGTAATTAGTCATAAAGTTGATAAAGTTTAATTCGGCCAAAAACGTATACTTATTAAGAAATAATTACACATTTTTAAATCCGCACCTGTAATCCTCAGAAATGGTAGCATGTTTACAGCTTTTTTTTATTTACTTTCACACCCCGAACAATAGGTGATTATTAGGGTAAGGGATTAGCATTTATAATGAGTCTCTTAGATCTATGGTCGTACTATACATAAAAATCGTGTTGGAATCAGGCTGGTATGGTCAGAGATTCAACTTTAAAAATTGCGATTCCGGAAATTTAATGCACAAAAGAACTGAAAACTCAAGGCATTAGAAAACCAGGAAATGAAATTTTTATCTGGCTTGGCAACCTTTCGACATGGCGGCTTTTTGATTGACACTTTTCATCCCGCGTTGCTGTTTTCAATTTAAAAACGAAAAATCCGAACACGGAAAAAAATCAATGCGAGATGTGATGTGTCATTTTAAAACGGAAAAATGTTTTATCAAAGGAAAAGGGCCGGAACACGATTGGCATCTTTTAAATTTGTCTTTCAATGTGGTATACAGGGTGTCTTAATTGCCATGGGCCACTATTGCTATCTCGGTAACTATAAGAACTACAAGTCAAATTAGACAAAATGTGCAGTTTTTCGGCGTCAAAAATTCGTAAAGGATTTTTTTTTTGCATTTTTAATGTTCTTCAATTTAGCATTTTTTAAGAAAATTTGCTACGTCTAGTTTTCGAGATATTAACATCAACTTTCCTTTTTTAAATACGGACCTGTATTTTTTATTCAATTTTTTTAAAGATCTTTTTTTTCTGATTTTAACGATGCATTACATGTTCATATTTGTTCGTGGTTTAATGTTTTATTGGGTTTAAAAAAAAATTGAACGTCAGAGGTGGCTTAGACGACCGATAAAAAAATTGCTTGTTTTAATAAGATCAACAGACTGATGCAGCGTCTAATGAAAAAAAATATTTATTAGCTTTTTAAATATTTAAACTTTTTACTATTTAGTTAATTAAATTAAACTTATTTGATTTAAGAGTAATTATATTCATTTTAACACGTTTTTTAAAACTTAAATCAACTTATCCAAATGCTGGAAATGTCCACCATTCTGTTGCAAGCAGGGGCGCACTCTTTTCGTTATTTTATTTTGGATTTTGCTTAGTATACTAGAGGTGATTTGGTTACAGGCTTGCCTTATTCTATGAATTAGGTCGTCCAAATCTCGAGGTGCACTTTTATAAACCTTATCTTCGATAAAACCCCATCTGGAAAAATCCATGGGAGTAATATCCTGGTGGGCCAATCCACTGATTTGGTTTGAAATCTGGTACAACAACGATCTCTGTGGCCGGGTGCATCATCGTGCTAGTAGTACTCAAAATTTGCTAGAACATCTAAAGGCAGATCATCCAAAAAACCTTGTAATGAATTTGTAAGAAAATTAAAAGCGGCTTTCATCGGACCACAATTTTTTTTTGAAAATATCAATATCACGCCTCCGGCATCTTACTAACCAACGGCAAAATATTCGAAGTTTTCTAAGATGTTGCACTTTTCTGCATCTATAGGGTCTAAACTAACTAAGACGACGCAAAATTTTCTTAGCCGAATCCTTAGATACCCCCGTTTCTTTTTCAATTTCTCTCAAAGAGACCTCTCCTTTATTGATATTATTGTACTGCACATATCCTAAAATATTTATAGCTCAATTATATCTGATGAAGAAAATGTAGTAATCCTTAAAAACCTGAACAATCATAAAATTACACCCGATATTTGAAAAGGTAATTAAAAAACCTTTTTTTAAATTATCTGTGCCTAAATTAAAAGTGGATGATGCATACCCACCTAATACATTTGTTTCATCTTCCCGGTCCTCTGCCGTTACAGTTGCTGCCCGTTTGGAATTATTTTCAAAAGATCCAGCAGATTTCGCTCTAGCCTTGTAAAAATTTTTCGATTTGGTACGCGCCTTTCGGGGTACGAATTTTGATACATTTGAAGCGCTCTTTCAGCATTTCGAAATGCTTTTGCATAACAAAAAATTAAATCTAATTTTTCCCCTTTTGAAAACGTTGCCATGTTGGTTTAAACTTACATTGACAGATGTATTACGCATTATAGGCTTTTATAAGCAATTTTTTCTTTTTGCTTTCTAAGCTACCTATGATAAACTGGCAAAAAAACTTAAATAACCATTTTTTACCATTAAAATGCAAATAAATATGGACATGTGATACATCGTTAAAATAAAAAAGAGTGTTTTTAAACAATTAAATAAAAAATACAGGTCCGTATTTTAAAAAAAGTAAGTTGATGTTAATATCTCGAAAACTAGACGTAGTAAATTTTCTTAAAAAATACCAAATTGAAGAACGTTAAAAATGCAAAAAAAAATTCCTTTACGAATTTTTTGTAAAAATTATTCTTTTTGAGATATTTTATAAAATAATTTTCAGCAATTTTTCGAAAAACCCCCGTAGCTCGGGAGAGAATAACTTTTTTAATCCAAAACCAGATTTTCAATGTCTCCCAAAAACTGCACATTTTGTCTAATTTGACTACCCTTGTAGTTCTTATAGTTACCGAGATAGCAATAGTGGCCTACGGCAATTAAGACACCCTGTATAGGCAGTGGAATACCCAGGAATCGGCTTGGGGGGGGGGAGGGTTTAAGGATAAATAATATAAAAAAGTTAATTTGAAGAAAAAATGTGACCATATTTGATACAAGGAAACAGGTGCTTACAAGCGCGGACCTGGGTTCAAATGTAGAGGGGGGGGGGCGGGGTGTTAACCAAATTTAAAATTAAATAAAAAAGAGTTTTACCCACAGAAAACTATTGGATTTTTGGCCTCCTCCACTAGTTCTACCACTGACTGGTTTCAGACACAGAGTCCATCCACCAGTCGGGCTTTTTACTATGACGAATCGATAGCAAAAAAACGAACTTTACAAAATACACTGGAGTACCACAAGAATACAGACCGGGTGCGACTTGAAAACTAGACGCAAACTCGTGTTTCGCTCTTATTGGGGATCTTCAGTACGCCGTAAGTTTTTATAGACGAATAATACAAACGATCAAATGAACAAGTCCTGGACAAATGCTCGGCAACGCATTAGATAACAGAATGAGAAATAAATTCCCAATGTCCATAGTGGAGTATAAAAAAGAGAGTTTTACCAACAGAAAACTATTGGATTTTTGGCCTCCTCCACTAGTTCAGTCGGGCACACGTGTTGGCATCTAGTCTCCAAGTCGCACCCGGTATGTATTCTTGTGGTACCCCGGTGTATTTTGTAAAGTTCGTTTTTTTGCTATCGATTCGTTATAGTCAAAATATTGGTATTTTAATACAGAACATGATGCAGTAAACCCCCAGTAAAAGTTAATAATTTTCATCCCTTATTTTCAACCCTTCGGACGGCAGCTAGGGTGATCTGTAGTACGTCAAAATATTGGTATTTTTATACTGGTGCAGCAAACCCCATCTTATTCTTGTACTCAGTTTAAAAGTTAATAATTTTTCTATCCCTTATTTTCAACCCTTCGCGCGGCAGCTAGGATATGCAAAATATTGGTATTTTATTACAGAATATGGTGCAGAAAACCCCATCCTGTTCTTGTACTTGGTTCAAAAGTTAGTAATTTTCGTCCCTTTGGACGGCAGCTAGGGTGATCTAAGATATCTTAAAATATTGGTAATTTAATATAAAAGATGGTGCAAACAAGCCCATCCTGTTTATGTACTTGATTTAAAGGTTGCTTTCGTAGCTATCTTTTTTATTATCACGAGTCTCCACTGATGGTTCGCCTGTTTCCGTCATTTTAGCTGCTAACTTTGGCCGCTAAGTTCACACCGGTAGCAATGAAGAACCATCAGAAATCCGTCACACCTTGTTTATAGGGTATGGGTAAAGTTTACACCTCGAAGGGGATGCTACAAAAATTTTAAGATCAAGTCAGAAAGTGTCAGTCTCAAAAACTAAATCGACATGTCTCGAGGATTTTCTAAATTTTTAGCTATTCCCGAGAAATTTTTTTCCAATATCCCTATTTATATTTTTTCATTGAATTTGGTTAAATTTTGTTGGTTACAGACTGACTGACATTTCGAAGAGGGGGTAAAGTGGAAAGAAAATAAAAAAATTATTTTATTAATAATACAATTATTTTTATTTGCTATTATTTATAAACTTATATACAAGACCTCTTTGCAATCTAAAATCTTTTATTTATTTCTTGGCACAGTAATTTTGTTTGAAAGATATTATATATTATTTTTTATTATCGTCTAAATTATTATTTTTTGGATAAATTATAGAAAAGTGCCAATTTTTCTCTATACCGTAACATAAATATCAAAATTTTTCAAAGTTGATATTAATTTTTTTAACCACCATCTAATTTTTTTATTACTATCAGACTTGGAAATAAAAATCGACTTCACAACACAAAAAGTTCAAATGAATGAATTGATAGTATCTGCCCAAGTAGTCACAAAGTACGATTTATGAATGTCCCATCCGTTAAGCAACAATTTTTTAATTTTAACAGATACCGCCTTTTTAAACTGTTTAGGTTTTAAAGGTTTTTGTCTTCAGTCCATGGATGGTTAAGAAAAATTAACACTTACAAATTTGCGAATATCCAGTACGCGTGGAATGGCCGTAACCGTCTTTTTAACAATGGTAAATAAAATGTTTAATTTTTATAAGATTGCACTACACACCTAACTAAATACTAATTAAAGTACAAAAAAACAAGTAAAAAATCTAAAATTGTTCAAAAAATCCTTGGGTTCTAGTAAAATAAGAAACATCCATAACTAAGAAAGATATAAATTTTAAAAGTGCATAAAATATTTGAAGTGAGAAAAACAGTAAAAACGCAAATAAGTAGAGTTATAAGTATGTGAACACACAAAAAAACCAAAAAAAAATGAGGACCTTGAATCCTTATTACAAAGACTGACCAGCTTGCTTTGTATACAAATTGTCCTCAAAAAAACATTCGATGCTAAAAATACTGATCAAAATTAAAGGATTTTTGCTAAAAAGTTTTAAACATTTTAATCCCGGGTTTTTGTCTATTTTTTGATATGTTGTACCCATTAAAATTCTAAACAAAACAGCAAATTATGAACTTTGTAGGACACCATTCGATAAATGTTTCCTGTTAGGTTATACCTTTGAATTTTTTGTAAATTCGCCGCAGAGTTTTTTTTAGGACCCAAATTTAAAAAATATAAATCTTGTAAATACATTAACAACAAATCGACATACATAACAACGATTAGATAACAACTAGACTTAACTTTAAAAATCAACAGCTGTTTAGTCTCTGACTATAAAATAATGAAAAAAAAATAATAATAAAACAAATAAGGTAACTTTTATTTTTCAACTTTGTGGAAAGAATACAAAAATGTGATTTTTCTGGCAGTTTATTGACAATGAAAATGTTTTTTAAACACCAAAATAAGGGTGGTTCAAAAAAAAATCTTGAGCAATTTTATTAAAATCGCGAACCGCCCTGTATTTGTTTGTTATTTAAAATTAAATTTTACAAGTTTGATTTTATTTACTATTTTATAATACCTACAATTTGTTTTGTCATACCATTGTTTATAGGCTGTAGGCTATGATATTAGAATCTTGTACTTTTCTTCCATCAAGTTCTGGTTAATAAATATTTTTGACCCAAACGTCAGGTGTCAAAGAGAAAGAAATAAAGACAATCAAGATCCACGATTCTAACCTAATTTGTCAACTTTGATTTGGATAGGTACTTACTATGTTCAAGAGCTACAGTTTATATACAATTTTATTATATTTTATGTACATTTTATGTCCAATAAAATATATTACTACATTTTTACAGGTTTTTTACGATTTTCTCTAAATTTATTTTTCATTGTGATACAAAAAGGAACATTATATTTCAATCTGAGTATTACCCAGTATTTATCATTAATATTATTTTATTTGGCAATCTGATGATAATAGTCGTCGCTCCTAGTGATATGTCACTTTATTTTGTCATTATTTGGTTGCTAGGGTGTCCTAAAACTATCTTTTTTTGACTAAAATTATTATATAATTATTAAAAATAAATGCCCTTTTGTGATGTCTTTCCCAAAAAATGTTCAAATTTTCATACAAATTTGGCAAAACTTTTATAATCACGTTAATTTTGGAAAAAAAACAATAAAGAATTAATTACTTTTCTAGAAATTTTTCCTGTTGTTTTACATTTAGTACAAATTTTAAAGCAAGGTTATATTAATATTTGAAATTTTTTTACCTGATCTTTCAGGGAAAATTTTTCTACTGTTTTCAGAGCACTAAAATAAAACCTTTTGTTTGACTTAAAAATATTTGAATTAAGTAAAGACTTCGTCTGCTTATTAACAAGAAGAATTGTACATGTTCACTTAAGGTTAACTTCGAAATTCAACATTTAAAAAATGCAAAACATTTTTAAATAATACACAATAATAGCTTTTATTACGTCATTAACTTAGTGACGAAAGCCCATAAAAATGTTAAAAAATGAATTCACGACCACATGGAGATTTTATTTAAAACTTACTATCACCCACCCCTAAAAAAATAAAAATAAAAGTTTTGCACAAAAAAATGATAAATTTTAACGTTTAAATTAATTAAAGCACCGGCGTACGCAGGGGGGAGCTTAGGGGCTCGAGCCCCCTCCCCCCCTCCAGAGCCATTGAATATCTCATCATAAAGGGTGTATTTTTCCCAAAAATCGAAATTAAAATGGCGTTCTGAAGACTATGCTGTTACTCAAGCCTCCTTCCCGCCCAGAAACAATTTCTGCGTACGCCACTGATTAAAGTGATACAATTAAAATAAATATGCGTTTTGGGACACCCCTTGTTTACACATTCAGTGTTAAAATAAACACTAGTGTATTTAAAATTTACTTAATTTTAATTATTACTGTTTTAAAAATCACAAACAAAATTAGAATGCCCACAGAACTAACAACTAGTACCCACAATAAAAATGTATTTCTTTACGAGAGTGGTATCAAATTTCATTTAATTATTATTTGGTGCTACCTGGCTTGGTTTTGGGTTGGATTTCAATTTAAATGATTTTGCGCAAGCAAAACTCCAAAACTATAATTAATACTTAGGGGGCATACGTAGAAAATTTGGCTTCCGTGGGCCTTTTGATGAAGATTTTACGAAACTTATTTTAATCGATTAACAGCCCCACAAATGCTGCCGTCAACAAGTAGGGTTAGGGTGTCAATTTTTTTTCTTACGGTTTGAGCTAGAACAATGAAATTTGGCACACAGGTTGACCTTCCGGCAACGTACCTTCGTGTGTCATAAAAAATTATGTGGCCCCTAGAGGCGAACAGGGGCCAAAATTTGTTTTTAAACTATCGCTCATAAAATCACTTGCAGAGCACCTGGCGGAACCTCTAGCTTTTCTAATAAACCAGGCTTTTTTGCAAGGAGTATTCCCATAATCAATCTAAAAATAGCAACTGTTTTGCCAATTTTAAAAAATGGTGATGGCGTGAACTCAGTAATTACAGACCTATATCTATACTTAATATAATCTTAAAAATTTTTGAAAAAGTTATCTACAAACAAATGTATAGCTACTTAGTTAAATACAATCTATTAAGCAAGCATCAACATGGTTTTTTAAAAAATAAAAACACAGAAACTGCCTGTTTTGATTTTCTTAATTTTATATATAAAAACTTGGACAAGAAAAAAAAAGTTGCTGGAATTTTCTTTGATATGTCAAAGGTGTTCGACTACTACATATAAATTTTGCGCTACAAAAGCTCTATGCACTAGGCTTTAGAGGAAAAAGGTCGGACCTTTTTGAATCATACCTAAAATATCGGAAATACCGCAAGGCTCTGTATTAGGTCCCTTAATTTTCTTAATTTATATTAATTATTTGCCAGAAACGTTACAGGCAGAGTGTCTAGCAATTTTCTCAGATGATGTAAGTTGTGCGGTTTCTGCAGTTTCGTCTGAGGAACTGACGACAAAATTAATTGCTCTATGTCCCCACATAGCAATGAAAGAACATTTACATGCGTAGCATATGCGTTAAACCTCCTTTTGAGCACATCCTTAGCATATTCTTGGTACATACTATTTAAGTATATGCCATTAAGGATATCCATAGCAAATGCTCTGAATGTACCATTTGAGCAGGTCCTTTTGAGTACATCTTTAACACGTGCAAAGAATATATCAATTTTAAAACATTTTTTGGTCAGTTTAGCGCACATGCTATTCTGTTACCATAAAAGAACATCAAAAGAATGAGCTTCCAAGAAAGAAGGTTACTATTAGAACATCTTTATATCATATGCAAATTCACTTATTGAAACATTATTATTTGGTCCTTTTAGTGCATATGCTATTCTGGTACTGCAAAAGAACATCAAAAGAATGCGCTTCTAGTATTTCCTTAACATATGCGAAGAAAGTACTATTAAAGAAGTTAACTTTTAGAACATCCTTAGCATATGCAAAGTATATATCACTTATTGAAATATTATTTGGTCCTTTTAGTGTACAAGCTAATCTGGTACCGTAAAAGCAAAACATCAAAATAATGTGTTTCTAGTATTTCCTTAGCATATACTATATTATGAAATACCATTAAAGAAGGTTACTTTTAGGACATCTTTAGCATATGCAAAGTATACAGACCGCTTCAAGCTACTGCGAACATAGGGCGGAAGAAGTCTAATTTGCCAGTGTACGTACATGCAGAGACACCGCACGCCTATCAGTGAAGCAACCAATACTCAGGCTTTTTCTCACTGATAAATAAGAGCGTTTTATTGTCAACTGCTCAGATTTATCAGTGACGACGTGTTACAATGAAAATAATAAGGAGAAACAAAATAAAAGCAAGTTCTCAAAATAAAATAATACATTCTAAAAACCAAAAAGATTCTCCCAGTCAAAAAAAAATTAAAGCAAATGTTCGAAAAGTCCTCCTTGCTCGGCTAGACAATATCCGAGCCTACTATAAAAACCCCTTCTAACGTTTCCAAGCATGTTAGGGGTGATAATTTGAAAAGCTTCTTCAAAAACAGATAGAAGTCATTAGGAGCAAGATCGGGAGATCGAGCTGGCCATAAAATAGTTCCCCGTGTACTTATAACCCGATTAGGAAATACATTATCAAGATATTCCCTAACAAGGCCAACATTGTGAGCGGAACAACCATCTTGTTGAAACCATGTTTCACCAAATCTTACACCTAACAACTGCCTAGCAGTTGGAATAATGTGCTACTGCAGTAGATCCAAGTATCTAGGACCATTCAAATTGCAATTGCCGTTAATAAAAAATGGCCCAATTACGTGTTCCCCTATAATACCCCCCCCCAAACATTTAGTTTTTGGGGATACTGTGTTCTTACGTCAAAATACAAATGCAAATTTTCCCTCGACCAATATCGAACGTGTGTTGGGTTATGACGATTCGACCATTTGACCATCTGCACTTTTTCGGCAACTTCGTAGACATCCATTTTTGGTTTTAAAAATGTATTATTTCAATTAAGAACTTACCCATCTGTTTCTCGAGCAAGGCAGAAATAAAACAAAATAATAAAAACAAAATGAATTTCCAAAAGATAACACTGCAGCGTGCTTCGAATCCACCTCGTCGTACGGCACGGAGAGTATATTGGACTTGATTCCCCCTATGTTCGCAGTAGTTTGAAGCGGTCTGTATACCAATTATGGTACAATATTAAGTACATCTATATGCATGATACAGTAAAATCATGAGCGTTTAATTCAGTGCACTCACAAAACCATCCCAAGTGAAGTGTCTTCTCCCACCAAACGCGAAAATTCTCTGATTAAGTCGACAAACAAGAACCTGCCAAAACGCTTATATTCCGCGGTTTCAACCTTTTACTTTATAAGCGCGTGGTACAGTGTATATAGTTTTGGTCTCTCAACCTGTAGGTCGCACTTTTTTTTTTATTTGTTTTTATTTTTTTTCTTACGGTGTATTCTGATAGGACATGGTTTTTAAAGCTCAAAAATATATTTTTTATTTTATTTAAAGCCATATTTTAGGAGTTAACGGTGCTAAGGATGACCCGTTGCTATATGTGCTAAGCACATGGCAATCATCTGATAAGAATATCTATTAGCACATCCAAAGAACCTGCATAGCATGTTCCAATGTTAATTTAGAACATCCTTAGCATATCCTTGTTCTTCTTCAGGATATTCTATGCACATGCTAAGGATGACAAATTGCTAGGTGGGTCATAACTTTTAATCCTGGTGTTTTAGAAATAAGCTTGTTGTTAATAGTAAAAAAACAGTTTTAATAAAATTTTCATCAAATAATAACCATATAGCGTATGAAATGGGAAATGTATTTATGTCCAATAAAAAAATAACAACATTCAATGAAACAAGGTTTTTGTGCATTAAAATTGATAGTGGACTAAATTGTCTGGATCATTTAAATTATGTGAGTAAAAAAATAAATTCTGCATATTTCACTATTTTACAATTGAAAGACGCTCTAGAAAATAAGGATTTATTAAATTTATATCATTCTCTTGCCTATTCAGTCATATCATATAACATTATTTTCTGGGGTGGCGCTTCAAACAATGAGAGAATATTCATAATACAAAAAAGGATTATTAGACTTATTTTTAATTTAAAACCTCCGGAGTCATGTAAGCCTAAATCCATTTTGTTGGTAAAAAACAATATTAACAATTTTTCTCAAATTAATCAGTTTTGCAATAATAATTATAATATCAGGGTGGCATATTAAGAACTGAAAAACATAGTAGCACTCTGTATGAAAAGTCTCCAACCTATGCTGCTTTAAAACTGTTTAATTGCTACGTTTTCATGGGAATTGAGTTCGTTCTCGATTTCAATCCGATACCGTCCATGAAAACGCCTGTTTTTCCAGTATTCAAATCGATTTCAATCTAGATCCGACCCTGAAAATTGGATCAAGATCGTATTGAGATCGAAATACCGATTTTCCATGAAAACGGGGATTGAGTTTACACATGTGTATTGCGTCGGATTACCAAACAGCCGCCAAATTATATGTTATTGCTCTCACTCTTTTTGAGAGAGAGAGAGAGAGTGAAATAGAAGTGAAACTGTGGAACCGGCATTCTAAAATTTGGGGGAGTGTATAGAAAAAAGAAGATTAATAACATAACCTTACTTAAATAACTAAAGATTTGTTTTTTTAAACACTTTAAAAAAATTAATTATGGAAAATAAAAGAAATATTTGGCTCGAAAGTGTATGTGCTATGCCCATATACCAGTCCAGCATTTCTTTCTTCGCTTCCACTTGCAAACAGAGTAGTAATTAAAATTAAAAAAAAATGTGTGGCAAGGGCCAACATCATCTTTTGAATAAAATAATTTTTTTTTTAAAAAGTACCAAAACTCAAAAATGAATATCTGACAACTATGACATATGTCAGATGCCAAATATCAAAATTTGAAAACCGTTTTCAATTATATTATTTAGTATTTTTATATTAATTTATGTTTGGCTTTGCTGCTGATTTTGTATTTGCTTCAACCAATTATGGGTTACACTTTAAATTTGTAAAATTGTTTGTCTCAAAATGTAACATTGTTTGGTTTTTATTGTTATTTACTTTCTTTAATGAGTCTACAAATTGACTAAACTTAGAAATGTGATATTATATTATTAAGTATTTTTAAATTAATTTATGTTTGGCTTTGTTGGTGATTTTGTGTTTGTATTAACCACTGGTAGTAAATAATTTTTAACAAATATTAGACCATATATCTTAGGATATCTAATTATAAAATATTTATAAGGTTTAGATGCGCATATTGAGTGGCTATCTGGAATATAGGAATGGTAAAAATCTTGCCCCCGTACAGCCCTAGAAGCTGGGACAGTTGGATGTCAAAACTATAGGCTCTTAAAATGTAAGTGTTTTGATTCGAACTTGTAATTGCCAAAAAATTTTGCATTAGGTATAGTAAATTTTGAACAAGTTGTTCGAGATTTAAAATTTTTAGCGTCTATTTAGGGGTCGCCCCTGGGGTTTAAGATTTTTATATTTCATAATATTTGTTATATCAAATTCATGAGTTTTAAATGTGCATATGGAGTGTTTTCTGGAATATGAAAATGGTGAAAATTGAGAAATGGTCCACTGCTCCCATGTTCGTGCATTTTTTGACTAAAAGATAAGTGAAATATAATTTTTTAATTGAAATAGACAAAATTTTTAACCCCTAACCTAGGTGCCTTGTTAACAACTACGATTTTTTTTTTCGGTATAGCAGACTTGTAGGTAATAGCATGAACTACCAAATGACTAAGATTCAAATGTACAGGTGCATAAGTATGGAAGGTTGAGGGATAGTTTAAAAAGTCATTTTGGTCCCTGTTGCGCCCTAGGGGCCACATATGTATTTTTTTACGACACACGAGGCTACGTCTCCGGAAGGCCAACATATGTGCTAAATTTCATTGGTCTATCTCAAACCGTCTAAATTTAACAAAAAATAATGACACCCTAACCCTACTTTTTGAATGCAGCATTTTTCGGGCTGTTAACAGGTTACACAGTGAGGTGAGTCCATTAGTAATCGATTAAAACAGGTTTCGTAAAATTTTCACCAAAAGTCTCACGGAATACGCTATGCCCGCCCCCTAAATATAACATGAGTTCCAATTTAAAAAGGTAAAAAACAAGAATTTTTTACGCCCCCCTGGAAAAAAATTATGTGCGACAGTGTGCTAAACTAAAGGTCTCATCTTTTGTTTCTTCCATCTTTTGTTAACGCTTATAATGGTTCAGAACTAAAGAAGTTGTAGATATATAAAATACTTGTTTTAGAACAATAATAAATATCTAGAATTTGGTTACATAAGGTGTGATCAAAAGTTAATTGAATAGAGAACGTGGAAAGAACATATTTTTAGAGCATTTTTTCAAATTGCATATTTGGGAAATAATGATTTTAATATTAGGAAAATTTTTGACAAGTTAGACAACTGCAAGCGAATTTTGCCCCCAAAAAATTCAAACAAAAGATTTTTTACGTTTTGTTGGAGCATTGGCCAACTGGAAAAGTTTTAATTTTCATATGCGCTAAAAAATATTGTTTGTTTTCCTGTGTAATACAAATATAACAGAAGTACATCAGACAACGACAAAAAAATTTGACAAAAGTTATAGACAAATCGTCTATTGAAGGCGGAGGGGGTTATTATATTTCATTATTCAAAAATTCAAAAGTTTCGAGCCAAATCTGCTACGAATATGCAGTTGTCAGATTTTACTTCGTCTAAACATTTCCTAATCCTACAGAAAAAAGCAACGTTGGAGGGGAAGTGGTTAATGGGGAAAGAGGGGGTTAATATGTCTTAAAATTTATAACTTTTAATGTTTTAATGAATATTTCTCAATTTTATCGAAAAAAATTACGGTAGTGGGGGTAGATATGGGGGGGTAAGAGAAGGTCAATATATTGGAAATATTCATTGTTTTTAAAGGTCGTGCGAATATGCAGTGTTCAGATTTGACTTCCATTCAATATTTTCTAATCTTAAAGGAAAAAACAACGACGTTGGTGGGATGACTGCTGAGGGGGAGGGGAGTGAGAGGGGATCGATATGTTTTAAAAGTTATTACGTTTGATCTAAATCTGCTACAAAATAAAAATTTTATAATTTTAGAAGGAAAAATTACGGTGGTGGGGATGGTATGGGGGTAAATATATTTAAAAATTTAAATCGATTGAACCAAAACTGCTACAAATATGCAGTTTTTAAATTTAAGTTCCCCTGAATATTCTTTAATTTTAGAGAAAAAACTATGCTGTTGGGGGGCAGTAGAAAAATATTGCAAATTTTAACACACACACATGGCTAAAAATCAGAAAATAATTATTTAAAAAGTAACAAAAATACCACCTTTTTAAAACGAACTAAAAATAACAAAATGATATTTCCTAGCACCATACAGATAAAGGATAACTACACGAAAAATGAAGGGCGCCTGCAATAGATAATAGGCATAATATAATAATAATGGGTCGTATAATTAGTTTGGAAAAATTCACGTACAAGAGTTCATATCACTAAAAACAGCAATAGAATCGTTTAGTGACTTATTAGGTGAACAATTGATGCGCCCCACGTTTTTCAACTAACGTTTATCTATATGGGGCTAGGAAAAATTATTTTTATGCACTTCAGGGATTAAATGGGTACTGTTAATCCCTCTTTTAGGGACTAAAGTGACACGTTTAATCCCTAAGGGATTTAAAGAAAATTTAATCCCTGAGGGATTAAAAATAAATGTAATCCCTCAGCTTAGGGATTAGAAGTAAATTTAATCCCTCGGGGATTAAAAAAAAACTAATCACTGGAAAATTTTAATTAAATTTATGACAAGTCAAGCCAAACAGCACTTGCTCTTGGCCAAGATTTCATTCTTAGCACCCTTTCTTGTAGTTAACGAACCATTTGGCATAGAAATAATGTAATTTTAACAAAGATCTTTTCCTAAAGTGCACAAAATAGTATATAAACCTCGGGACTAAAGTGTTGTTTAATCCCTTAGCGAATTGTAGCCCTCCCTATGCTCGGCTACAAACCTTTCGCCGCGGGATTAAATGTGGCACTGTAGTCCCTAGGTTTATAATGTACTATTATATTTTTTTGTCCGTTTTAAGAACGTGTTATACATTAAAAATTTTTATTTTTTAAATAATTTTCAAAGTTGCAGTCGTATTCAGTGTTTCTGACTTTCTCCTTAAACTTTATTTTTGAGGTTTTGGCGTTTCAGCTGGTCAAAATCATTTCAAGTGGAAAATTATAGAAAAATGAAAAAGTCAAATTTTTTGTACAAATTTTGATTAAATTTTCATTCAAAATTAACTCATAATTGTCTCAAAATAACTCACAAACAATTTTGTAAAGTGATCTTATTTACATTTATTTTAAATATTTTATAAGTGGAAGAACAAAAATTTATTTATTAAAAACAAATAAACCAAAAATGATACTTTTGCACCAAAAATTTTTATCCGAATTAACAGTTCACTGAAAAAATTTTATTTGAAATTTCTATACACCTAGATTGCTTAAGAACATTTTAATTTTCCGTGGGCCAATTTTAAAAACCTATATAAACAACGAATCGAATAAAATGAAAAATAAAACCATTGACTAGTACAAACTAGTACAATTTTAAATATCACATGTACGGCCACGAGAACGAACTTCCAGATAAGAGCATGTCCCTGATGAGGGTTTCTATGGGCGTTTTTCCGACCAATCTTACAAAAAAAAGTTGCTCGATCACTGCGGAACTGACGGTCCTTAGACTGGGCAGCCTCAGCAACAGCTTGCCGAACCTGGTCGGTTGGTTCGGGTACTGCGACCGGCAGTACTCTTCCAGGGCGCACTGCGATTTTTCCTGGATCGATTCTATGTGAGCCACGTCGCTTAGTCCGCAGGCATCTGAAACAAAAGATTTCATTAATATGGCTGGCTATGTATTAATAATATGATATAGCTTTGATTATACAGGCTGTCTCACAAGTGTTAGACCCCCTAATATTTACAAAACCAAAAGAGGCAGAAAAGTCAAGTTTTACATACCCTGATGGTTTACAAAAAAGCATATTTTTGGTCGCTGGTCGTGCTGCCAGTCATTAAGGGGGCGGGGCTAGGGCGGCGATATTACTTTTTTTATAAACACCCTGTAAATTTGAATAGGACTTTTCTTTCTGATACCTAATACCTGATATGTTACCTTTTTTCTTTAACGATTTTAAAATAAATAATAATAAGACGAAGGAATTAAATGATATTCGGTAAAAGTTTTGTCATTTTATTTAAAAACTCTTAGAGAAAAGGTAACATATTAGGTATTTTTGAAAACAGAAGAAAAAGCCCTATTTAAAATTTTAAAAGTATATAGGGTATCCCACTTAAAAACAGTAATATCAGCATCCAAAAGGATACTTTTTTCTAAACCATCTAAGTATGTATAATTGTACTTTTCTGATATTAAGCAGAGGGAATTTAAACTATTGGGACATCCTGTATATTAAACATTGATAATACTAAAAATCTAACGAAGAACACTTAAGTTTATTAGCACCCTCCATGTTTGCTGTCTTGGGCTTTTTTAAGTGCCTCTGTAAAAGCTCAATTAAATTGCCTTAATTCCCCCTCATTAACAAAGCTCAAAGGGTAATAATCTTAAGAGATAAGTTTTGTTTTTTAACGGATAGGTACATAATTTTTTGTAAAGTGTGCCGAAAAAATGTATGCAGTATCATATAAAGCTGGATTTATACAGTAAAATAACATAAGATAAGACATAAAATAAGACATAACATAAAATGGAATAAGAGTTGAGCTTATGACAAAAACAAAAAAAAGCCTTTATACAGAGAATTAAAATGAGATAAGTCAATAAGTCAAGAGACATAAAAAGTTGGCCAACTTTTAACTTTCTCATTTTTTATCAGCGGCGTGCGGGGAAGCAGTGCTTTCCCTAGAAAAACATCATCTTGTTAAATCTAATTTTTGAAGTAGGAAAATTTTTTTTTAGATTTTATTAAAAATGCTAAATATTATTTTGAATATCAAGCCCATAACAAATGCGCCCTTAACTACACAGCAGAAAGTCTGTCCGCATGTTGTGCGCGTGCACATGCACGCAACTTTTCACTACTGTGGTAAAATTCAATAGAAGCCACACCCCCCTCAAAAAAATTTCGAACTTTGATATGCTTATAATTTTGAACTAATTTCGAACTAATTTTAAACCACTTTCAAAAATTTTGAACCACACTCCCTTCTGGTATTTTTATATTCAAAAAATCAGGCTCTGCTTTACACATACCCATAGGTACCAATAAATGTACAACAAAGATGGAAATAGTTTTTCTTACGTGATTTCTACTATATTTCTTTGCCTTCCCAACTGACTGGATTTCAATTGGCTAAACCCCCCATTTTGAATAAATATAAAAAATGACAGAAATTAGGGTGGTTAAAGTTTTTTTAAAGTTGTACAAAATTACTTCAAAATTATGAGCATATCAAAGTTCAAAATTTTTGTGAGGGGGGTGTGGCTTGAAGTCAACCTGCACCGCCACCATATTTAAACAAAAAGCAGGGTTACTAGTGGATTTTTCGAAATTATTTTTGGTGATATTAGGAGTTGGAAATTAGTTCTTAATTTTGGGATAGTTGCTTTTCATTTTTTCTACGCTTTAAATGAGAGGGGTGTAGCTTGACGATCGGCTGCAACCCCCCTTTTTGAATATAAAAAAACCAGGAACGAGTGTGGTTCAAAATTAGTTCGAAATTGATTCGAAACAGGGTGTCGAAAATCTGATGGTTTTGAGGGGTTTCGGGTACTTTTAGAGGAGATAGAGAAAATTCCACCCCCCTTTGCGGGGCTCAAATTTCAAGACAAGATTTTTGGGAAAAACCGCATTTCAATATGTCACCCCGTCTTCAAGGTACGGGGGCTTTTTAAAAAGTTTGCATTTTGGGATAGGCCCTGTGACTTTTTTATTTTTGAAAATATCTTCCTGTTGTTAATTGCATTTTTGAAGAGTTTTTAAACTAGAATTTAATTACTAAATCAGATTTCATGAGTCACTTTTAGTTTTTTAAGATATAACATAAAGTTAGTTTTCTTATGGAACACCCCAATTTGTTTTACATATTTTGAATGCTTTTTTAATTTCCTTCAAAACGATGTGCCTTTTACGAAAATCGGATAAGTAGTTGTCGAGTAATTAAATATTTCCTCCTAAAAAACCAACAGATTTGAATTTAGCGGATCCAAAAACCCCAGAATTGATGCATCACATGCCTATGTTAGTAGGTCGATTTTTTTCATAAAATCAACCCCCTTCGTTGGGGTGCCCTCCAGAAAAAAAATTATGCCGGATTTGGATTTTGGCGACCAAAAATTGACTGAAATAATAAGAACAGGAAATATTTTTTCACTTAAAAATGGCCGCCATCAGAAAAAAAATGTCTTATACCATTCATTTTCCACTTGAGGCGAAAATAGATGATTCTCAACCACTAAGGCAGGTAAGTGAACATTTTTATAGAAAAAAATCTTATAATTATTGTCAAAAAAAATTGTTTAAAGGTTAAAACTCGTGTGAAAAAGAAACAACTAAAACCTAAGCGCAGTTTTCGTAAAATATTAGGGACTTTTTGGGCAGTTTACGAAAATAACAACTTTTGTCGCTATCGTTATTTGACAAGCCATCAGGTATAAAGTTATTTCGGTTATTTTCCTAACTATTTCTTCGCTTTCCTATAAAACAATGTATTCAGTGTCTCCCTCCATCAAAAACTATCAATTTTAAACATTCGTTTTGAAAAAAATTGCCAAAACTACAAACACATTGACGTCGATTGACAGAAGTAAATATGAACAAAATAAAGTTAACAACCAAAATTACCTAATTTTGCCGCTAATAAGCGCCTTGTTTATCTTTATCTACAATTTTTATGCTTATTTACATATTCTTCTGTCAATCAATTTTAAAGTGTTTTTGGTTTTAGGCGAATTTTACGAAAGGAATGTGGAATTGTTACTTTTTGATTGAGGGAGAAAGTGAATACAATGTTTTATAGATAAGCGTAGAAATAGTTAGGAAAATAAACCGAAATAACTCTATTCATGACGGTGCGTCAAATAGCGATAGGCGCAAAGTCGTTATTTTCGGAAACTGCCCAAAAAGTCCCTATTTCTTCAAAAATTCTTTAGTTATGTGCGTCAATTACGATTTTTGTATATTTTAAGTTGTGCAAGATTCCTTGTCCTAAACTTAAAACAGTACTTATTGCATTACATAGGGCCAACTTTTTTACTAACGAATTCGCGTAAAACTGATGCTGGGGAGCATTAAATATAATTAATTATTAAATTACTGAATGCCCTCGTATATTATCCCTGCGATTTAATCCAGGGATGGGTAGTTACAAATCGGTTGTCATTAATAGCTCCCCATTTGGATAAATCTTCTCATTTTCAGGTCAGCGGGGAGGTAATGACCCTAATGAATTTGAACGCCCCGTCTTATTTTTTTTTCTTTTGAATTTACCTGTGGACTAACCGAGATACCTAATGTCGTAAAATTTTTTACTAAATTAGAATCAGCTGGATTAAAGTGAATACGGATTTGTAAGAAATTGAAAACGTATGGAGACAATTGGGATCGGCAAAAAGGTCTTTTAACTTCACTAAAAATGAGTTAGTTGGGTCAAAAAAGACCTAAATACAGATTTATAGTTTTTGAGATATTCAAGAAAATTAAAAAGATATTTATTATAACAAAATAATAATTTTGTATAAACAGAAGCTTTTCAAATAGAAGCTTTTATACAATTTAAAGTGCACTAAAAAGTAGATGGGCGATGGGCGCATTTTAGGAAGTTTGGCCATATTGACTCGATAAAGTTATGTTATTATTATTATATAGCATTTATTGCAAAAAAATACAATGCTTACATCAATATAATATAAAACTATAACAATAAAAATACACTTACCCACAAGAGTAATCTCGCGTGTGGGTCTAAGTACCTAAACGTACATAATTTATACCTACTAATGCAAGAAATTAAAAACCTAGGTATCAATAGTTTTAAATTTATACCACAGCCCTACTTATTTCTATAATAATAAACCTACTAATTAGAAGATTGAAGAATGGTTAAATATAAATTAAAGAATAAATAACAACGCTTAGCGAAAAATGAAGGAAAAAATACTAAGTAACGTAGACATTTTTTTCTTCAAGGATTTGATAAATTGTATTCCGATTATCAGTCGATAATAACATTTTTTTAATTTCTTTTCTGAAAATTAAAAACGATGAACAGGTTCTTAAATAAAAGGCAATTTTTTCATATACATTTGTGCTTAAATAATGAAAACACCGTTGACCAATGGTTTTTTTTCATATGTGGTTTGACCGCCGAGTTTTATTTGTGTCTTGTGTTATAGTTATGTGGAGTGCTTTGAACAATATTTTTTTTAAAGTCTGTTAGAAATTACTTTTAAAAACAACAGCCTATTATTGATTATATTATTATTGTTCGCAAGAATCTGACTTCACTATAAAGCAGAGAAATGCAAGGGTAGGTAAATCCCACCCAGCTCGACCCAAGCTACCCTAACATTTCTCTGATATATCGACGGACATTGTTGGTTGTAATTTGCACCCATCGCTTTTATGATTCTGATATCAGAATGCAAAAAATAATTTTCTACTTTTTAGTGCACTTTATATTTTATAAAAGCTTGTATTTGAAAAGCTTTTTTTTAATATATAATTTTTTTTAATTTTTAGATTTGTACCCTAAATCGTCCATTTTGGATTCGCCATATTGAAATTTTAAAATCTGATAAGCCAATTTTGATAGAAATCGAACAAACTAATCCTTTTTCCCCCTCCACTTCCCTTGTTAGGGGGATGTGGGTACCTGATAATACTATATTATTGTATTGTCAGCGGAACTATAAAATCATTCCCAATTTGAAGACAATCGGATGTTTATAAGTCAGTTAGAATTAGTTAGCAAAACATGACTAAAATTGTATTCTTCATACCCATAAACCACCGTATTCCAATTTTGGTTGAAATCGGACACTAAGGCCGTTTTCCCTCTCTCTACTCCTCTCGCAGGAGGAAAGGGGGGTGCCTAATAATACCATATGATTGTATTGTTACCGGAACTATAATTGTATACCAAATTTGAACTAAGTCGGACATCTAAAAGTTAGTCAAAATTGAGTTGCAAGATTTGACCCGAACATACATACACATACACATAGTGGTGAAGTTAAATAAAACCTTATAAAAAATATTTTGACTTTACTTTCAGCATTATCAAATAAAGAGCATGAATTTAGATTTTCATCCAACTGAAATCCAGGTCAGTCAGTAGTCAGGACTGAATGAAAGAGCAAAAAAAATGGGAGGAGGGAAGCTAAAGCCTCCCCTGGCACCCCCAACGATACATTCCTCTACTAATTAATTAAACAATAATATCCCCCGCATCCCCGTGCCCCCTAAGCTACGCCCCTGCTCTATATATATATATATAACTCGTAGGAAAATTAAAACAATGATGCATAAGTCTTTTAAAGTAATCGTTCTCTTTGCTTGTAACAATAATTAAGAACAAGTGTTACTAACTACTAATAAATTCTCCTGCACATCTAACAATTACCAATATACACGGTGTCCTCCTACAGGAAATACAGTACCTGCTATACCAAAAATTAAACTATTGTAAAATTTGTCAACTGTTTTTGTGTTAAATTTGGTTTAAATATATTAATCCGGTTTGAAGGAATTATTCTAGAAACATACTTACAGTGACATGCCTTCATAAAATTACTTAAGTATCATAGTTTAATTTTACGATAATAATAAAGCCTCCTAATACTGTCCTATTAATGGCTAAAAAGAATGTTGGACAGTCTGTTAAATAAAGTAGGTCTAAGGGGGACGTCCACAAGAGGTGCTTTTTTAGTAAATTTGTAAGATTTAACCTCTAATGTCTAAATAATTCTTTGTGCAATAAGAGGACAAAAATTATTATAAAAAATTAAGGAAAATGCTTATCGTTTAGAAGCTTGCCTGTAATATACAGATTAACATATTCTTTATACACCCAGTACATATCTCGTAGAGCGAAGTTTTTAATTGTTTAAAAACAAAACATCTGTCTGCGAACACGACATCAAAGCAACAACAATAAATTTGAAAAAAAGAGTGCAGTAATCTAATTTATTAATTTTGGGTTAGGGTATCAAGGCGCGATGGCCGATATTTTTCCTATTTAAGAGAAAATATTTTTAACACAGAACTCTATTTAATCAGAGTGAACTTTCATAAACGCTTTGTATAGACAGCATTCCGCATTACTTTAATTTTAAGTTTGTGTTTAGGGTTTTTATGTTGGTTTTGGGTTTTTATGTTGAGTTTGTGTTTAGGGTTTTTATGTTGGGTTGGTTTGGAGAACGGAGAATTTGGAATAAACACCATGTACTGTATGCTATTTTGTCCTAAAAACACTTTTTCTAATGGTATACTGTTGAAGTATACCATTAGAAAAAGTGGTAATAATATTTAGTGGCACCGAGTCAGCCGCGCCGAGTTGTACACTGGTGCTGAGTCGGACGCGCCGAATCGGCCGCGCCTAGTTGTCCTAGATCCTTTTAAAGCAGGTACTTATTTAATTATTCGTGAAAGAACGCTCAAACAGAAAAACACATTTGGGTGTGTCTCTGGTATAATGAGCGCAACGCCACCCTGTTGGAATTTAATGGAAGCTCGCCCAAATACAAATCCGCTTGTCCTACCAGGACCTACATAAACAGAGGGGCCACGACCCTAAGCCCTTTTGACGTCACGCACCCCACAATTGTGACGTAATTTTGGCGGTAGTTGGCAGTGGACAGTTGTTTATATGGCAAAAAAATTACGTCACGATTGTGAGGTGCGTGACGTCAAAACAGTTTAGGGTCGTGGCCCGTCTGTTTATGTAGGCCCTGACCCTACGTACGTCAAAATTCTTATGTTAACCGTCCGTAGGTTTGCGTTTCATGGCAGCCCTTAATCATAGATGACGTTCAAATGTCAACAGTGTCAAATAGCGTTAGTCGTCGGGCGTTTTGAGCACGACCAAAAACTATCTAATACCTGCATTTGTGATTTTCGGCACACGCCTTATCCAAAGACCTATTTCTTAGATTTATTCTTTGCGCTTTTTTTTGTCACGCCTTTTTGAACCTTTTGAGGTAGATATTTAACGAATTGACCCTAAACATCTGGACGTGATGCCATTTATATTTCGACAAATTAGTGTATTAGTGACCGTTTTTAAAGGTTTTTGGTATTGCTGTCAGTTTTCGAGAGGCGTGGAAGTAGTTTAACGGATTTGCTTTTTCTATTACTGTATCGAATGTTGTACATTCGGGCGTAAAATTTATATACAAATTTTCGGGCAATTTACGTCTGAATTCACTATTAGATCAAACCAGCTGCTGGCACTGATAGTATAGGTTTTTCGTTAATTTTGGCTCTCGCTTTTTTTGTTGTTCTTGGCCGCAATAAATTACTACTAAATAATAAATAAATATTAAATTTTTGCACTTTAACACTATTTTTATATTTTATTATTGCGTTTGACCAACTTCCCGACATCCGATCGGCTTCAAATTTGGCACGCTTATATAGTTGCGGTGACAACACAAGAATATAGTGTGATGACATTGACAGCTCCCCCCTACTCGAAGGGGGTGGAGGGGGGTACAGTTGAAGTACTCCCGATTTCGTTGAAATTTGGTGTCTTGGGGTACTTGGGGATGGAGATAACGAATTTCTAATCAGATTTTGAAAATTCAATATGGCGGATTTAAGATGGGCGATTTTCGGTCATGTTTTGCTAACCAATTTTAACTAAATTTGGTATGCGTTGCGTATAGTTCCGGTGAAAATACAATAATATGGTATTCTCAGGTACCGACCTGCCTCTAAAGAGGGAAATGAAGGGGATACAAAAATTAGTTTGTTCGATTTCAATCAAAATTGGCATATAGGGGTTTTTAAGGAGGGGGATTATGAATTTTTGATCAGATTTGAAAATTTCAATATAGCAGATTAAAAATGGACGATTAAGGGTACAAATCTAAAAATTAAATGTGTGTGTCGAAATTTGGTATGGGTTTATAATTCCGGGACAATACAATAATATGGTATTATTAGGTACACACTTCCATCTAACGAAGGAAGTGGAGGGGGGAAAAGATTTGGTTTGTTCGATGTATATCAAAATTGACATACAGGGGTTTTTCGGGTAGGGGATATGAATTTTTTATTAGATTTGAAAATTTTAATATGGCGGATTCAAAATTAAAAAAAAACTTAAAGAGCAAGCTTTTATTAAATGCACTAAAAAGTAGAAAATAACATTTTATCTTTCTTATACCATAATAAAAGCGATGGGCGTAAATTAAAAATTTTAACTTTAGGTATATACAGTGAAAAAGAGAGAACTACAAAAGAAGAACTAAATTCTTCTTCTATTCGAATGATAAACATAATGCTTTCATCTAAAGAAGCTGAGAACGGGTGAGATTGCCGTGCTTGCCAAGCCTTTGAAAATATCCTTAGGTTATAGAGTAATACAACTGTTTCTTAGGATATACGATAACTAATGTTAAAATTTTGAGTGCATTTAATAAAAGCTTGTTCTTTAAAAGTTTTTTTAATAAAAATTTATTCATGTTTTAGATCAGAAAAATCAATGTCCAGGCAATTGAGAAATCGTTTAACACAGTAATGTCTCTTACTCTATTGACTTTTATAGCACAGAATTTCTTAAACTTACTTTAAAAATACTTGATTAACGCTTTCGGTCACTAAACAATGTTCGTTGTTAACAAAAGAAATTTATTTGTTTGCCATGTTTTATTGCAATTTCTTTTCTTATACTTGACGTACATCAATAACAAAATAAAAGGACACAATTTTTTTAAAATATTTTTCATAGAGTAAAGTGTCTTTTTTGTTATCTTACAAAACGTAAAAAGAAACCGTGATTTTGATTTTAAGGAGCTGTATATTTCTTTTTAATTGAAAATTTTTGATATATTTTTAAGTTTTCCATTGGTATTTTTAGCGTAGACACGCATAGGTCCAGGGGACTCAAATTTGGGGTACTTAAGCATGAAAAAAATATAAAAAAAGAAAAACTAAATATTTTTTAAAGGAAGGAAGGAATTTAATACATTTTCTGCTGTTGCCTTGCCGCTCTATTTGATGGTTTTATTTACAACTTTCCTTCTTTAAATGACCATAACTTTTTGTTCCCGTGAACCGATTTTGATGAAATAAAGTCTATATCCTGCCCAGGACTCGACGGAATCCAAACTCCGTTCAGTAGCTGCTGAACAAACAAACAAACGGGCAAACAAACAGACAACAATTCTATAAATTGAATTTTCGGTATCGATATGGTTTGGTTAGAAGCCAAAATTTTTCAAAAAATATTCAATTTACAGAAATGGCCCCTCTAGAGATTTATTATATGTATATAGATTATGCGCCCCTGAAAGAATCGCGGTACGAGGGGGCATACAATAATTGTAATTTGATGCCCCCATAGAAAATAAAAACTTCTTGTTTCATCGGTTTACGACGTCCTGCGGGTGAGTGGCACGCGACAAGAGTGGCCAAGAATTCAGGACGGTATTGTGAAAATAAAATGGTTAGAGCCTTGACCGGGATTTGAACGCAGAAAGCCAGTCTCGCGCTCTGCCAATCGTCCTCTGGGGGCACATGGGTTTTATTTACCCGGGGCCTCGTTGGACATCCTAGCCGCCGTTTATTTGTTGGTAGTGGGGGTTGTCAAGGACCGGTTGAACAATAAAAATAATATAATAAATAAAACACTACTTCACTTTTAAAGCACATGATTCTTTCAACACAATTTATTAAATTTTAGATATATACTCATAGGGGTAATATAAGCAAGCTGTCACCCTTTGCGGTCTGGATTATTTGCGTTCCTTCCAAAAAAAATTGGTGCTAGAAAGTATGGATAGTCCACCATTCAATCAATTATTTTATGTTGAAAGGAAATGAAAATATCTCGAAAACTGTAGCTTTGAACTTTATAACAAAATTTTTAGGTAATATTTACGAAAACCAAAATCTGAAAACCGCATATCAACAGCTGCTTTGCTTGTAAAGTTATGATTTTTTTAAATATATTTTAACGTTTTTTTAAATAACTCGGAAACTAAATCTCCCACGAATTTGGACTTGCTTTACTTGTAAAGTTATGATTTTTTTATATATTTTAACGTTTTCTCAAATAACTTGGAAACTAAAGCTCCCACGAATTTGGACTTTATAACAAAGTTTGTAGTCCAGATTCATGGAAACTGAAATCTGAAAACCGTATATCGCCACTTGCTTTTGTTCCAAAGTTAGAATTTTTTAAATATTTTATCCCCCTTTTCCCTCTTCAAATTTCGTTAAAATCGATTAAGGCGTTCTTGAGTTATCGTGTATTCTTTGCTTATGGTGCGTGCGATTGAGAGTAGCAAACTGTCCGGGATATTAGAGACCTTTCGCACCGCTTATGAAAAATCCCCGTTAGGTGATTTTATCGCTTAATAACGCGTTGTCATGTAGCTAACGTCACGTCATTTTTAAGGCAGCTAATAGACTAAAAGATTTACAAAAAGAATTTGTCCAGTAATATTTTTTATTTAAAATATTTTGTTCTTGTGTTTTTAATTATTAATAATCTTTGTTGTTGTTCCTCTTTTCTTTACCATCACTTTTTTGAGTCCCGTGAGTATTTTTAACTTAATCGGACGGGTCATAACCCAACTAGCAATTTTTCGTTGTAACGACGTTGCATGACGCAACGCAACGTTGCGTGACAACGATTTTTAACCGACTAAACAACCCGAATTTACACTAATTTGGGGAATAATTTTAAACGTTGCGCCACAACTTGGAAGACACACGTTACGTTACCGTTGCTTAAACGTTGCAAGGCAATACCTACAAATAATATCAATCAACATGTTTTATTTTTACAGGAATATATTATGTTATTTTCTTTGGTGATTTGCTGTCGTCATTGACAATTTCTCAACGCACGTCAGTGTACTGTTGAAAGTCTATCCCGAAAAAAATGCATGCGCTCTGAAGAAAAAATTCTGTTATTTAAAAAAAAAAATTTTGCAAAACTTGCAAAAACTGAATTTAAATTGTTCCTTACTTGATAAGAGACCAACTCAAGATCATAATTCTACAAAAACGACGACAAATAACTTGTTTAATGAATTTTTTTCTTGAATAAAAATCGATTGACGAAAAACAGTATGGCGTTAGTTGTGTGGCAACTAAGAATCTAACTACTACGTAACTAAATCCACAGGATGTTGAGCGACTTGAGGTGAAAACTGGAGGGTCGTATCGCACATTTATGTAAAAAGTCTACATTATTTAGCATGCGCAAAGTGACTGTGGCGACATATATTAGCGCACTTATTTGTTAGCTCAAGTCACGTGCTTTAGCGCATTCCATGTTAACCTAATTTGGAAGATCCGCCGAGCAACTAGCTATATTCTCTCGCTGCCTTTTTCGGCGATGTACTGGAATACTCGAATTTTGCTACATGGCAAACCCAAAAAAAATTTTTTGGTTATGTTGTTTATTGTTATTCATTTGACATCTGACGGACCCACGGAACAAAAGTCAACGCCACCTAGCTAACAAAATTCTCATCTAGGTGGCGCAACGTGAAAGTTGCGGCACAACGTTGTCGCACCGGCCAGAAACCTCTACCAGGTATTTTTTATCTGGTCTTTGTGTCCTTCAGTAGTCTACCGACTGGGGAGTATGTTACCGGCGTGAATGGAGGGGTAGGTCCAAGTTAACTTTTAAACTCGAAAATACAACACAGAAAAGGGAGGTTATAATAAAAATTGACACTTGTCACAGTTGCCAGTGAGTCAGTATTTTACATTTACTAGGAAAATCTAGCCAAAAAACAAAAATTGACACTTATCTTCACAATTAAAAAGAGTACAGAACATATTTGTTTTTCTACTTAACGCTTTACTGTCCGCAACCATGTCATTTATCGCCTATCTATGGCCCTCCTAGGATTTCTCATATTTTCGCCTTCTTCCGATTTATGTTCGTTAGCGAAGAAATAAGTTATAGAGATATATAGAACAAATTAGACGTTAAAACTTCCAAATCAGTTACATCAACCGAAAAGAATCTAAAAAAGTGGGACACTCGTCCAATTTTGAAATTTCGTTCTTTCCTCCAAAGATCTATTGATCTTTTCTTTTTTAGATTCTTTTCGTTTGATGTAACTGATTTGGAAGTTTTAACTTCTTGTTTTAATTGTCTTAGGAGCATATTCCTATTGGAAAGATTAACACGCCAGGACGAACCCGTAACTTATAATAAGTACCATGCGGAACGATGCCTATTTGTGAGTGTTTCAGAGTTGGAAGTCAGAGTGTGCGATGGTGTTAAATGATGTCTAGATTGGGGGTGACTAGTGAATCCACTGACGAGCCCACGCTAGTCACCCCGGGCGAAACATCGTTTAACTGTTTCCCTTTTCGCTTTGGACTTTTGTGTGTTCCTTGTGGGACACTCGTCCAATATTGAAATTTTGTTCTTTCCTCCCAAGATCTAAATTAGACGTTGTCGTCATTTTTTGGAAACCTTCAGTCTCCAAGCTTGCTTATATTACCTCAATGCTTTAAACCTATAATTAAATAACATAAAACAAAATTGTGTGCGGGCTCGTTCCGGACCTTAAAAATCCATAAGGGGTACAATAACCACAAGAATATCGAATAAGTAATCTGACACCATAAAAAGAGCAACTCTATGCATCCTCGAGTTTTATATCGGCACTTCATTGAGGATTTTTATGTCGTCGGGAGCATTCATTTTAAAGGGCAGGGACGATCTATAAAGTGATTATCTTGCATGTTTCTCTACAACACTTCAACAATTGTTTGATACATATATATATTAAACAATGGTAAGACTAATGCGCAAAATAAAATTATATTTTTTTGCACGTTCACAATTTGCACAATTATAAAACGAACGATTTTAGTAACTGTTCAATTAACCAAACCATGGCTTTTTTGGTTCCGATGCCAAAAAACTTGAATAAAACTAGCGCAAATGATAATATTAAGAAAATCTAATTATTCTTAATTCTTACCTAAAAATTATGTTTTTTTTAGGTGTTCACAAAAAAATAAATTACGACAGAATATAAATCTGTCAAAAAATAAAATGGCCAACAATGTAAAGGTATAAAAAATATAGGTACAGATATTATCTGCAATGAAAAAGTATTCCCTAAAAAGTTTTTTAAATATTAGCTATCCCACGTCCCCTCCACAATACCTAACTATTTTATCTGAAAAGCTTTTCCTGTCTTTGGCTTGCACAAAAGCTTTATTTATTCCAGAATGAAGTGAAAAGTTGAAGACGAAGTAGTAAAGTTTTCAAATTTGTTTCGGTATATTTCTACAATGGACCCGCTTAACAGACCTCAGTGCACTTTTTACCTTTTGTAAGAGTGCCAACCACAGTGTTTAACAAAATACACACTGCCTCTTTCTCAAAGTGGCATAAGGTGGGCACTTTTAACGTACGTATCACCCTGTTCAATGTATTGTGCCAAGCTAACCCAAAAACAGATCTTCTTATCTCATAACCTGACAAGTTGAGTTCGTCATCAGTAAAGCCCTTAGGCACGTTATCCATGTCATATATTTGTAAGAACTATATCTTATTGTTTGCCCGGCTTTTAAGCTCTTACGCATATGACCAGGATCTTGTAATGGCGTAGGGGAGGGGGGTGTGGGGTTAAAGCCGCCCCCAACCAATATACAATAAATTAATCACTCAAGGGCGTCACGTCGGAGGCGCCAGGCGCATTTATAGCCCCCCCCCCTCCCCTACCTTTTTGACCCTTTTCTCTGGTTTGTGACGAGCGAATTGGTATGATGTCTTGAATTTTAAAAATTTTGCCTTCGGCGCTATGACGTCATTCATTGTTACAATTTTAGATTATCAAAAAAAAACACAAACTATCTACTGAAACAAGTATAGGTTTTATCTCCTCTGGTAATTTATGAAAATCATCCATACCTTCAAAAAATATAGAATATGTTGCTAAACAACTATTTCCATGTGGTATATAAAAATTATTATTTTGCCTTGGATTATGATTATGTACCTGGATGTTATCTTTTTTGTAAGATATTGTGGTGTAGCACCAATTTTAATTTTGAAAATAAAAATTAGTACTGGGAGCCATTGAAGCAATCTGAGCATATATTTTATGGGTGTATACTATATATTGCAGGACAGTATTATTCTCATGGATCTGTTTTGGAGCTTTTGTAATAGCTGTTTTTCATTTTGATTGAACAAATATATTATTGATGAACAGAAATTAAAATGCGGAAAGATTATTGTATTAAAAACTATCAATCTTGACCAGAGTAATAGGGACACTGAGCAACCATCAACTACAGTAATATCTAAAAGTTAATTTATTGTCTAAAACAACACCCGATACTTAATCTTTTGTACTTCCTTTAGATTACTGTTTCCTATTTTAAATAAGTAGTTTTTTTCAAGAAAAATCTTAATTTCGCTTAATTTTTCTTTTTGACAGATGGTTGTCTTTTACATGAATCCTGAGTCAGATTTTTTCATCGTTATTTCACCTCCTAATTCCTACCACCGTATTGATGAGCACCACAAGTGCGAAATCCGGATCTACGGTTACCATTACCTTTTTTTTTTTTAAAAAAAATCTGTTTGTTTGTTGTTCTACTGATAAATATATACTTGGTTTTATCCATATTTATTTTTCAAAGATTTTCTGAGTCATAATTCTTAATTTGTTCTAAAGCAAATCCAAATCCTTTGAAAAACCATAAAATAACCCATCATCTGCAAAGTTATGAGAATTAGCGTTCTCTAGTAGTTCAGGGAGATCATTAATATATAAAATACACAAAAGTGGACCCAATACACTGCTTTTGGTACGCCATTTTCATTAATTTATTCTTGTGAAATTACTCCATTTACTTTTGTTCTTTACCTTCTAATGGACAAGTAACTTTTGAACCATTTTAATGCTGTCTCTTTTATGCCTATTCATTCTAGCTTTTATTTATTTTATCGTATCAATTTTCATCAAATTTAGCACTCTCGCAACTATGCCCTTGTCTAAATCCAGATTGTTCACTTATAATGTTATTGTCATTTAATTCAAGTATCTGTTTATGATAAAGCTAAGAATAAGAATTCCTTGAATCAAGGACACCTATCTTTGATTCAAACAGACTGTACTTTTAAACCAACAAATCGAACAAAACTAAACTACAACCACTAATATAGTAAGACACTAAACACAAGCTTTACATATCTAATAGAAAATTGTTCTCGTATAAGTACTTATTTGTCGTCGGAGTTAATTAAGAATTAATTAAGCTAAGTTAAGATTAAGAATAAGCACATAGTTGTTCGAAGTATTTAATAATGTTTATAGAAGAATGATATTCTTACGTTAGATATATATAAGTATAGGGCTATTCTTAAATACAGAATACCATTTTTTTTTCAGTGTATTGTCCCAGTTCTCATTGATCTGGCAACCCAAGTATTTGTACAAATCGACTCGTTCGACTTATTGGCCATTTACTTCTAATATGCCTCTGATGTTCTTTTTCTTGGCTATGACCATCCATTTTGTTTTCCGACATTTAAGTTAAGCCCAATATGCGAACTTTTGGCGGCAATTTGATTGAACAACTCTTGCCTTTTAGCGTATCTGCTATTATGACAGTGTCGTCAGTATATCGTAGGTTGTTGATTTTTATCCCGTTTATGATCAGACCCTCTTCGTAGTTATGAAGTGCATTCCTCATTATTTTGTTACTGTAGGTATTAAACAACAGCCGAGACAATATGCAACCTTGGCGCACACAGACAGTTGGGCCATCAACTTTTATTTGAGCTATCTGGTTCCAGATTATCTTTAGATCTCGGTCATCTAGACCAACTTCTATAGATTTAGCGACGCTTTGAGCCTTTCGTGTTCGACTCGATCAAACGCATTCTCATAATCTATGAAACAGGCATATTCTAGCACCGACACCGCTGAATGCCAAATAAGGCCTTTCTTGTCTCTATTCATTCATAAATTCTTTTATGGATACTACTACACTTCTTTGCTGAATGTTTTTTCAAGTCAAGTCAAAAATATTACCCAACGTGTTTCTATCTATGCCTTGGTTTGAGAATTCTTCTGACTATTCTATAAGTTTTTCTTTGGTATCCGGTATGATTTTGCCTTGATTGTCAATTTAATTTTGGCCAAAACTGGATTGTGATCCGAGCCTACACCTGCACCAGGGTAAATTTTTACATATTTAATACAGTTTCGGAATCGTTTATTAATTAATATAAAGTCTGTCTGGTTTCTACTGATACTCTCTGCAGTGTCAGATTTAGAAGTCCAAGTCTAAAGACATCTAGCTGGTGTTAAAAAACCCCAAGGGCTGCCCACCTTGAGAGCAAGTGCCAATCCCTTAGTCACAATTTTGGGGTATTAGTATTGAGGATAAAAAAACATATCTCACAAATAATTTATATCATGCTCTAATTTTTAAATGTAAAAGATTATTGAAATTGCTATATAACCTACTACCTTTAATAAATATATAATACATATATACAAGAAGTGGTCGGTAAGCCGATATTAAAACACTGGATAGTGGACCCTTACCCCGACGAAATGCCTAATATTTAATCAATATTAATGTTATGTAATCGGAGATTATCCAGGGCTGGATTTAAATCATAGCTTTTTGGGTCCTAATCAAATCCAGAAAATCTGATAATAGAGGTAACCGATTCCCGTCTTAAATTATAACAGCTAGACACATTAAAAAGGTTTATTGAAAATTTCCTAATAACAGCATATCTGAAAACTACTAAAACAAATGGCGCTAGCAGGCACGTTTATCCCTCCATATAATTTAAATAATCTCTTGAAATAATTAATAGGTACTCATAAATTATTTTTCTAAAATATCTCAAAAACTACGGGTCTGACAGACTTGAAAATTTAATTTTAATTTTCATATTATTCCCGTTTACCCTAGGAGGTCTGATAAGTGCTCTAACAAAAAAAAATAATGCAAAAATGCCGCTCTTATAAAAAGTAACTAAATGGCAAAAAAAGATTAAAAATAAAGTTGCTTATAGCTTTTTATAGGAGGCAACAATTATCGATCCTTGAGTTTCTTTGGCCAGGGTGCACAGGCTTTTAGAATTCAGAAAACTAAAAAGAATTAATGCAACGTACCGGAACTTGTTGATACTCTTTTTTTTAAATCGGGTATTTTCTAAACCGCACAAATCTTCGAGATATATAAGAGTACCAGACCTATACTGGCAAATATAAGGATTTAAAAAATAGTGGAAAGGAGCGTGGCTAGTCGTAGTTATCTTATTTGGGAAAAAACTGTGACCTTAAGAAAATTCCAAATCGCCACAAAATATTTTTATGCTGCCCAACATAGCTTTTAACCTTTACTTACCGCGGATCAGTTCCTCTAATTATATTTACATGCAAATAAATGTCTTTTGTGCGTACGCTAACGATCGCAAGTGAATGACTAAAAGGGCAAATAAAAAAGATTCCATTAACATAGCCGAGAGTACGTTAATTACATTTTGTCTCCAAGAATAGGCCGGAAAATTCTTGACCCCGGTTTATTCGTTTGACATATCTGCTATAAATACTCTTGGTGCGTGCATACACTTAAAAGTGCAATTGTGCATGCTTTACATTTTTAACCCCCGACGCGAGTCCGAAAAAAAGGGTTGTTCCCAAGCAGCATTTTTGGTCAAAACCAGTGACCCAGCCGTTTGAAGGGGGGGGGGGGTTCGATACGAAAAAAAAAACTAGAATAAAAGCGTAGCTTTTATGAGGAACACATCAATATATGCAAACAACACTTAGTAACTACAAGCGCGGATTTGGCCTCAAATCTAGGGGGGGTACTCAGATTTTAAGTTGTTCATTTAATGTATTTTTTATTTAAAAAAATGTTTCAATGCGCCGAAAATTTGACAATTTTACATTAAAAATGCAGACAAAAACTTTTTTGATTTAAAATTAAAATAAAATTGTAAATGGTTTCAAAGCGAAGCAGGCGAAATTTTTTAAGAAAGTGACACTACAAAACCATTGTTAACACAAAATTAAATTAATACAGTAAATATCAAAGGTGTTATAGCGCCGCAATTTATGCCCTATTTTTGATTTTCTAAATATTTTCGTACCTACACCCCTTAAATACGCGTTTGAGTAACTACGTATAATTTTTTCAGTTATAAAAAAAATACATAACAAACAAACCACACTAAATAGCTTTTTAAGTTGAAACATTACCTTTTATATTGCATATCTCAAATATAAGATGCCTATCTTAAAAAAAGTGCGTTAACAGTTTTTTTGAGCAAACCGATCAATGATTCGCCCAATCCAATGTCAATTTCAATATGTCTGTTTATATGCAGCAACGCTAAGCCCGTCAGACAATTTTCCGTCATAGTTTTTTTAAGTACTTATATTTTCAATATTCTGAGGCAGGAGAAGCTTTTTCTAACGACTTACATCCAAGAGTGTTTTTATAAACGGAAAAATATCGCCACATTTGTTCGTTGCCTCGAAAACGTTATCGTACGTTTTGATTTAAGCTTTTGCCCTGATTTTGACTTCACCTTGTATACCCTTGGTATGAATATGTTCAGGTCAAAAAAACTTAAAATCTCGTTATCGAATCTTGATTTTGTGTCCGAAATGATTTTGTCTAAAACTTGTTTATAAATTGAACTTTTGGATTTTTATTCATTTTTAAAATATGTTAACAAATTGTAAAAACTTAATATAAAATTAAAAATATTACCAATAAAAAAATGTCAAAAATAAAGAAACTGATGAAATTTTTAAATAAATTCAAATTTATTTCAATCCTCAAGGTCTGTATCCTTCGTATAGCCTAAGGTCCCCAAGACCGCAGCAGCATTTCCTCTCTGTATTGCCAGGCTGATCCTCTGGGTGATGTAGCTTTTAAAAAGTTTATTTTTAATTTTTAAAGAGATGTCGTTAACAAACCTTTTTGCTTCCTCACCCCAAGGACCATGTGTTTTTACAGAGAAAGGTACAAAGATGTAGCGGCCAACCAGCTCTTCATACTTCTTTAATTTCTCCTGTTCACCTAAACGTGCAGACGCACCCGCTTCTTTAGATGTTTCATTTATATATGATGTAGCTAGGGTGTGTCTTCACGTTGCATCCCATAATAAAATCTTTCCTACTCTCCAGGGTACCAATGTTACTCCATCAGCCCGTTTTCCGTCTGCCCTGCAGATACCAAGAAGCTCCAGTTCAGAGGGAACTTCGGCAGAAGCTAAAGCGCGTTTAATGATATCGTTGATCATCCGGTGTCTGGACAGCCTGCCTGCACTTTTTGTGGAGTTAAGCCCATGAACGCCATATTTATCTGCTTGCTCACTGCAAATGCAGACATGCTGTTCATACACCGGAAGTCCAACTCTTAGAGCGACGGAAACATGGAATACCGGATCGTCCAAGTGATTCCCAAGAGAGGCGGCAGGAAGAGCTTTCAACCATGCATTACTTTCATAAATCTGGAGAGCCAGAAGACGCGCTACATCTCTAGGTTCTTGACAGCCAGAAAAAAGACTATCAAAAGAGGCCTGGCACAAAACTGTGTCAAATTCCTTCTGTTTTTTTGGAATATTTGATTTAAATTGAAACTCTGTAAATACTGTTCTTCTAAAATCGTGGTTTCGTCTATTTCATACTGTTCCAAAATACTGTGGAAGGATTCTAGAATGTCTTTAAAGGAACGTTCTGCAATTTCTCGTTTTTTCTCCAAAGACTTCAGAGTTACCACCAGCATGTTTTTGTCTACTTTTTTCTCAGGGGTTGTCTCTCTAATATCATAATTCAATCCGCGACGTATTTAAAGTCACATTGCCTAGTAACCTAGTGTTTAAATTATTAATTATTATTATTAGTCTTTTACTATTTATACAGGGTGTCCCACTCAAAACTGTCAATTGGTGTTTCGGGTATATGGAGTACATTTCGAAAAAAACCTCGAACACGTCAAGTTGTTATTCAAGGGGGAGACTTTTTGACTATATTCAAATTTTCGTAGGACACGCCCCTTTTTCACCTCCAGAATTTTAATAGGGAAAGTGGGTCAAGTGATACCCTATTTTGAAGGCCTTTTAAATGCCTGTGCAAAAATGTCAAAAGGTTAAAAATCCAGCGATTAATTTTCGAGATATTCAATTTCAAAGTTGCATGGATCAATGGAAAAATCGTGTTTTTTTGCTAAATTAATCTCCGACAGTCAAGCAGCCCTTAAGGCTCTTGAATCTAACCGAGAACCGTTAGGAGCTGCCAAGACACACTGAATACCTTTGGGCGAATAAAAACTGTGTCGCTGGTATGGATTCCGGGACATTATGGGCATCGGGCAAATGAGACTGCTGACCAGCTGGCGCGCGAACGAGCCCTTGGAATAGCATACAACACAATCAACACTGCTTTCTCAAGCTGGATGGAGAATAAGTTCAACCAATACTGGAGAGAATTGCCGGGACTGGCACATTCCAGATTTTATTACAGAACCCTGCAGGAAGAGGGCCGAGACACAATGGTTGATTTATATACTGGACACTGCAGGCTCAAAGTACCATTACACAGAATGGGGCTAAGTGAGGATACCGAATGTATGCTCTGTATGAGGGAGGACGAGACGGCCAGACATGTGCTGTGTGAGTGTCCGGTCATTGCACGTCAACGTCAACTTATTTTTGGTAAACCATATATCGACGCGCTGGATCGCACCAAAGCAAGTTCGAGCCTCTTTAAAGGGCTGAATGTTCTGCAGCAACAAACAGTCTCAAAAGTGAGCCACAATAGACACGCTAGTGGTCGCAGTGGACAGTGCAAGACTGGCACACTCACAAATGAATCAATCAATCAATCAATCAACTATAATGACGCTAATAACTAAAGAACTCTTGAAGCAAACTGGGTTTAGGCTCTAGATGGTCAAATTTTCGCAGTGCCTAAGGCTGCTTTTTCAGACAAGATTTTTAAACAGAAAAGATTTGTGGCGTACAGAGCAAAGGGTGAGGGAATAAATCGGAAAAAAGTTTTTCCTCGACCAGGATTTGAACCCGGGACCTCTAGAATACCAGTTTAAAGCTCTACCAACTGAGCTACTGAGGAAATGGGGTTTTAACTGGCTATTCGGAAAACCTTTCCTTATTAGTGGGGAGATCTTTGAAGCCTACGGCGGCTTTAAAAACCTAGACATGTTATAAAGACAAGGAGGTACACATTCATGATTATTAGTTTATTATTTATAATCATGAATGTGCACCTCCTTGTCTTTATAACATGTCTAGGTTTTTAAAGCCGCCGTAGGCTTCAAAGATCTCCCCACTAATAAGTTCCGAATAGCCAGTTAAAACCCCAGTTCCTCATTAGCTCAGTTGGTAGAGCTTTAGACTGGTATTCTAGAGGTCCCGGGTTCAAATCCTGGTCGAGGAAAAACTTTTTTCCGATTTATTCCCTCACCCTTTGCCCTCTACGCCACAAATCTTTTCTGTAAATTTATTAGGGCGCTAAATTTTCCCTTCATTTTGTAAATACGATTTTTAAAGCCTAAAAAAATTCCTTCTGTATTAAGAAGTATTGTAGTTACAAATTTTTATTTTTCTGTTGGTGCGTTCTTTTATCTGATCGATGCGCACCGTACGCTTTTTTTTATTCAAAACCGAGCAAACCGTGTGCACTTTTTCGCGTTCGTTTTTAAACCGAGCGAGCGAAAAGAGCTCCTTGATTAGCTCGATGCTTTTTGAGCGAGTATATCAAGGTCTGTCAAACTGCGGAAATTCTAACCTAAAAATTTTGTTTATTTTTACAGATTAGTGCCGAGTTTAGTTTTTTTTTAACGTTTGATTAGTTTCTACAATGCCGTTCGTTCAAATTTTCGACGAAGAAAATGTTTTATACAACATAAGCCTAAGCGCAGAACAATCTTACAAGATTATTGCGCAACAAGGTAAGTAAAATTATTTTTGTCAGCGAAAAATGAAAACATACCCTTTGCAAAAACAAATTTGACGGTTAGGTTACATAAAAATAACTCTGTACAGGAAAAAGGCGTTCGTTTTTTGTTTATCGCACCGTGAGCTCGATCCACGCTCGATCAAGCTCTACGCTCTGCACGCTCCGCTCTCTGAGCAGATAAACCAACGCACCATGTGAAACAGAACATCCAATTAAGTTTTTCGACGTGTTTCTGGCATACTCTAAGGTCGAATCGCCACGAAAAAATCAAAAATTTCCAATTAATTTTTTCTGTATTTTAATAATAGAAACCTTGCACTTGTTACCCGAAAAATCTTTCACGCTTAAGAGCTGATAAGGCCACGCGGTGCACCCTGTTTAGGCCCGAACAATGGTGAAGTTAATTTAAAGAAAACAATGAAACGCCAAGGGGTGGCGGGCATAGTCATTCAAATCGCGTCAGTTTTTTATAGGGTGTTAGAGGACAAATCAATGGCTGTTAGTTTGGGGTTTTACTAATAATAATGAAAGCTGTCCATTTAGTTATGAAAAAAAAAAACTACATCGGTGTTTTGCTAGAATCGCAACTGCTAACGCGAAAAATTTATCGCGATTCTGTTACAGCGCAGTTTTTTACCGCGCAGACATATCCGGGTAGTTCTAGAAAAATTGGCAAATTTTGGGTTCCCTTTAAATATCTTTTTAATAACAAGATATTTCATTAATTTTTTTTTCTTAAGAGAAGTCATCAATAGCTCAAATATTTAGTTTTTTTTATATTTCTTTTTCATGCTTCAGTACCCCAAATCTCAGTGCCCTAGCGTGTCTCCGATAAAAATACCATCGGGAAACTTAAAAAAAATACACCGAAAGTGTGTAATTAAAAAATATATACATGATTTTAAAACCAAACCCATTTGTTTATTTTTACAAGATAACGCAAAAAAAAAATCCCCAGTATGTCAAGTATTTCAAAAAACGTTAAGTAAGTTAGCTAAGTTTAAGAAGTTCTGTGCTATAAAAGTCAATAGAGTAAAAAAAATTTTTGTGCCAGACAATTTCTTAGTCGCCTGGACATTGTTTTCTCTAAAACATAAAAATATATTTTGCTCAAAGATTTGACTTACGCATACTGACGAAATGCATTGGAAAGTTTAATTTTTGGAAAATAAAATAATATCAAAAATATATTTTGAATATAAGATGTTATTCTTAGTCGCCTGGATCTCAGTCCCTTGGAGATTTTTATTTTATTTTGACGGTTTTGGTTTTTCTGCATAAAATAATAAAAATCTTGACACCAAATATTATTTAAACAAAAACTACAGATTATTGAAATACAATAAAAATAGGCCAAACTAAAGGCATATTTTAAAAAATAACTATTTTAACTGATCCATATGGATTGATAACATTTAGCATATGGAAAATGAAATTAAATATGTTTTAAAATACTTTAGTTCAAAAGAAGGTCTGTACAAAACTACAAAAAATTACTTCTTTTGTTACCTATTTCGGTAGAAATACTCGTACAGCGCAAGCCTCTTACCGCGCGTAGTAATTGCCGCGCAATCATTTACCGCGCATTCATTTTATTTTGTTTAATAAAAAATTTAACTAATTTCTTTACATTCGTTTAACTAGCTAAAAAAACCGTCGAACAACCTTACTCAACCCAACCTAGCGCTGTGCGTGCTTAAGCGTTTGCACAATTTGTCAGAGGCGGTTCTAAAAGGCTCGCGCGACAAATGTTTTGTACTGTATTCGCCTGCGCTCTAAATGAGATCGCGGTTCAGGCCATTTGGCCATTTTGGTAAATGCTTTGGGTTGTATATGTACGCGCGGTAAAAACCCAATCTATAAAAAATTCGCGGTAAATTTTTCGTGGTAGCAACTGCGTACCGTTTTTCTAGCCTTTTTATTTAAGATTATGCGAACTTTCCGTACGTATGCGACTGGAGATGCTGCTAAATCCTTGGCTCGTTTCTTTCAACAACGTTTGTAAAAAAAGCACTATTTTTACAAATATTTTTAAAATCGTATTATAAAAGCATTGTTTAATATACAGTGTGACCCAAAAGTCTGTAATAATGATTTTTTTGGGAGAATATACAGGGTGTCCCAAAAATAAAATATGGCACAAACTTTTTTTTTATTGGACAACCTGTATAATATCTCATTTTCTGAATCCTTCAAAAATAAGCTTTTCAAAAATACCAAGCACCTTGGATCTATCTTTTAGCTTCTCCCAAGATATTCAAGTTTAAATTTGAATGGAAGAGATAGGGGAATCGAAATTAACTACCCAATATTAATACCTATGATATAGTACGACCATAGATCTAAGAGACTCATTATAAATTTCATAATGGAGGATGGAATATTTAATTGCAATACATGAGTATAGAGAAAGTAATAGGGATATTGTTTATCTCGATGAAACTTGGTTTGACACCCATGAAGTTCCACCCTTACCCTAATAATCACCTATTGTTCGGGTTGTGAAGTTAAATAAAAAAAAGCTCTAAACATGCTACCATTTCTGAGGATTAGAGGTGCGGATTTAAAAATGTGTAATTATTTCTTAATACACGTTTTTGGCCGAATTAAACTTTATCAACTTTATGACTAATTACGAAACGTTATAACATTAGGGTTTGATTACGTTACAAATTAATTTTCTTAAAATAGTTAGGACAGGCTTAAGATACCAAGCTGATTTGTAGTTTTGAAAATCAGTTAGCAGTTGGTGTCTGGTTACAAAAGAAGTTATTTGTTGTTATTTGTGATTGTATGAAAAATGTTTCGTCCGTGGGAGGAACAACCGAGTAGGTCACGTGGAGATACGGGGAATAATGGCGTTACAAGAGAAATAACTGATAAAAAACCATTTAAACGCGATATTTTGTCACTTGATACAAAAAAAGTGATATTTGACGTTTATACCACCCTTCTTGAACGTGGGTTATCAAAATATGGTGCAGTGAAGGAAGCGGCAGCTTTAACACGAAGATCGGTAAAAACAGTGTGGCGTGTAGTAAATAAACCGATAGTTGGGAGAAGAAAAAGGAAGGATTCTAATACTTCTAAGAAATTGGACAAAATATATCAAATATATAACGAACAAACGATTCCTACTTTACAAACATTTATTCAAAGAATAAAAAAAGATGATACATGAATACAGTGTTGCCGTGAGACGCTGAGAAAATGTATTTTAAAAAACGGTTTTAAAATAAAAAAAATTAAGAAACGGCAAGTGATTTTGGGATCGTTCCGTTTAAAAAAAATGGAGGATGGAATATTTAATTGCAATACATGAGTATAGAGAAAGTAATAGGGATATTGTTTATCTCGATGAAACTTGGTTTGACAGCCATGAAGTTCCAGATAAAGGTTGGGTAGATTCGTCTGGTCACTGCACAACTAAAGCTCCATCAAATAAAGGAAAGCGTATCACAATAATTCATGCTGGAACAAAAAATGGGTTTATACCAAATGCGTTGGTCTTATCAGCCAAAAATATAAAGGATTACCATACTGCCTACCATGACGATACCACAGCGGAATTATTTGAAGACTGGTTCAAAAATAAACTGTAACCCAACATACCGCCAAATAGTGTAATTGTGATGGATAATGCGAGCTACCACAGTAGAAGGCTAAATAAAGTTCCGTCTTCAAATGACACAAAACTTACCACTCAGGACTACATGTTGGAAAATAATATGTATTTTGAGGATAGATACACCAAAAAACAATTGCTTGAACTAATTAAAGCATTTTCAGTACAAAAACAATACTATTGTGATACTTTGGCGGAAGAAATGGGCCATACATTGTTGAGACTTTCTCCTTACCATTGCATGTTTAATCCAATTGAACACATATGTCATGAGCTAAAAGCAGCGGTAAAAAAAAATAATGTTTCAACAACTTTAAATTCTTCTGTGGTAGCTTTAATTAGGTCGGCGGAACAGAATATTTTAAGTAAAAGCTGGGAAAATTGCGTAGTTCATGGCCACAAAATAGAAAAAATCATATGTAAATATAGATCTGCTACCCAGAGAAAAAAATTATCATAGATTTTAATGATGACACTGACAGTGAAACTGACTTAAGTTAAAATTTGTTAATTTTTTTACTATCCCGTATTAACCGTTAAACTCAATTTTATAAATTTGACTTATGTTTTTTTATATATTTTGTAGGTGTAGGATGTGTCTATTAGATTAAAATTTTTTTCATTTAAAAAAAAATTGTTAAACCGAACCGTCAATAAAACATATTATCTTCTTCACCTTTAAGGTGATCCGTGGTAGAAATTCACTGATCTATTACAACACTAAGTGCGTCCCTGCTTCCATTCGAACACCCGCTGGGTCGCCATAAATGCTTATCGGCCATGAATAATAATGAGTCTCCTAGATCGATGGTCAGACTATACTTATTTTCCTATTTCTTCCACTCAAATTTGAACTTGAATATCTTGGAAATTATAAAAGATAGACCCAAAGGGTTTGGTATTTTAGAAAAGCTTATTTTTTAAGGATTCAGAAAATGAGATAATATACAGGGTGTCCAATTTAAAAAAATATAAGTTTGTCCGTACTTTATTTTTGGGACAGCCTGTATAAAAGAGTATATATATATTTTTTGAAACCGCCTAGTTCTACCAAAAAATCGATTATTCCAGACTTTTGGAACACACTGTATAAGGAAGTTACACAGCCTTATGGACAAAACCGTTGACACTGTCTCGACCAAAAGAAGTTTGGCTATTTTTTCCATAAGGTTGGCCGACTTTACCACATATTAGACAATGATAAAAGTATCCAATCTGAACTCAAAGAAAAGCAGATTAAAAAAGCCACCCCCGGCAGTCAGTGTGTACATGTTATGTAAGTGTGACAGGAAGTCGACAAAAGTGAAAGAGATTATTCACCCTTTCTAAACCAATTTCGCCTTGGGGGTGCCCTGACATCCCCAAAAATTAAAAGCCGCAGATTTGCCCAGTACGCTATTATAACAAACCTATACAATATAGTGGGAGAGTCAGTTGCAAAATTAGAGCTCTATGAGTAACAAAAATATATGAAGAATTTTTCAAAATTTTCAATTTTTTTTCGAAGGTTCCAAACATTATGTTTCGCCCTTTATTATAATGAGGACACTGCATGGATCAGATTTTTGGGGTAAAAATGAAATTAATATGCAAAGTAAAAGTTTTTTTTACAGTTTATTTGTCCACCATTTTTTATGATTCACTATATGATCAGGGTCACTATAGTTATAGTTTTGCAAATTTTAATGTCAAAATAGTGCAGATTTAGCCTATAGGAACCTCAACTCTCGATTAATTAAATAAAGAAACTTTACACGTATTTGATCACCAGCTCTCCCACTAAAACCATGTATTACTTCGTGCACCCCACACCCTTTTTAATTCATTTGACTATGCCAGCCGATATATGATCAAATGTGGTTTGGGTGGTGGTCCAGACTTAAGGGCCTTGTTCTTGAGACCACTGGAAATTCAAAGTCTTAGTATTCACCATACCTGCAGGTGACATTTAATAAAGGTGTAACTAAAATAGAGAGATTATGTTTACCACCGTTGCGATCAGACATAAGGTAAACAATTTGGCGACGATGCCAGATTGCGCTGATGATAATTAATGTTTTTACAAATATATTATTTTTATAACATTATATTTATATAACATGAAATTAACTGTGTTATATATTTTATTTATACACGACGTTTCGGACTTTCATTGCCTATATTTTATTTATACACGACGTTTCGATCAGTACAATCTCTGATCGTCTTTAGGTGCAAACTTTGCAAATGATAATATATATATAATATAATAATAATTTCAAATACATCATTGTCTCAAACTTTCAAACAAGTGTATATGTTATGGTACATATATATTACATAATTTTTTCGGTCGAAATATCTGATATTTTGAGCAAAAAATTATTATTTTAATTTTTCAATATATATTAGGAATCCAGCCTACACAATGTGACAACCTCGCACTGGTAGGAGGTCACCCTATGTAACCGTCTACCACGCTGCCTCATTCATTAATTATTTGTCTTCGGAGTTGCCGCTTTAGTAGAATCAAGCTGGTAAACGTAAGGTGGATGGAGCATGCTTGCTACTGCCTGATGCAGCGTTGCCTACTTACACAAAAACACCAATAAAAAATAGGTTTACTAATTTCTTCCCCCTCTTTCATTAACAATTCCTCTCATATTTTTTTTACTAAACACAATGCAGACGATACTTAAGCATGGTAAGTTTAGTAATGGGGTCCTTTTAATTAAGGCATCATGTGGCTGGAGATCAGATACGAATACTCAATACATTATAAACGCAGTTTTTTAATATCGGCAAAAAGATTCGCTAAAAATTAAAAAAAAAATAGTTTCTACGTTCAGTTTCTCATGTAAAAAGAAACCCCCCCCCCCCCACAAACCAGTTTTTGAGTAGGTACACTCGATGACACCTCACGTCAAGTGTACAAATTTTTAAACATTGGTTAGTAGTATTTCTTCACCCATGCATGATAACGTATTTAAACAGGTTTAACCTAAAAAAAAATTATTATCTCGAGCGATCTCAGATAAATCCAAAAAAGATTTGCGTGTTGCATTTAAGAACGGATCACGCTCCCGCCGAGATCTGCGTGACGGATCAAGGAGTTGGATCAAAACAATAGACATAACCTTACTTTCTTATTTTTGTTTTAAAAAGAAAATGGACAGAAAGTCGAGTTTATGAAAAATACATCTTTAATGTGCCTCAAAAAACGGCAAAAATTACGAATTTTGTGCAAAAAGTGGTGCTCGAATATACAGGAACAATGTGGTAAAACGCGTTCGATTTACATACTCAGATCAATCCTGGACAGATTTGTGACGTCACTGCTCTGGAGAGAGTAATCTGAGAGTAGTGTAGATCGAACACGCTATTGGTGTTAAGTCCTAGCACAAAAAATTGTCAGCAGTTACCCTTGATTTTATGGTATTAAAAAAATGATTTTCATAATTTTTAAATTCTGCATTTTTTTCTTAATTTCTTAGGAACAACCGTACATATTTGGGATACGTGGAAAATACGTTTTATTAGGTACTTTTAGTTATTTTTTAAAATTATCCGTACGAGACTACATTTTTGACTTGGTAATTTACGTCCCTAAAGTTAACAGTACAAAATCAGCAGTGCAAAGAGCTTATGATTGGAAAAATTAGTGCTAATTAAATGCCAAGTCACAAAATTTTGTGCTCTTGTAGTTTCCGAGATATGACCTGCACTGCTAGCTACCCGTTAAAGATAGCAGTGCACCATGCTAGAATTGTCCAGGAAAGTAGTAGAGTGGTCTAAATGTGGTCTAGAAAATTAAATGCGAATTAAATGTTGTCATTTGAATAAAAAAATTCTATTATTTTTACTTTTTTCTGCATATTTTTTAAATTAACTTGGTTGTTGGTGGTGTTTTTGATATTTAGGTGCTAATTAAATGCCAAGTAACCAAATTTTCTGCTTTTTTAGTTTCCGAGATATGACCTGCACTGCAGAAAGGATTGTTTTGTGGCAATTGGTAATAAGTTCGTGTATGATTTCCCTAAGTAACCGTTTTTACAAGGATTAATTTACCTTATTTAATATCTTATTTAATTAAAGTTATTTATTAACCAATAAAACACCTCCAATTTTGTCCAGAAAAACGCCATATTTTGAATCCGTTTTCAGCACAAAAAATATATTTATGAGGGCACTACGAGGCAAAACAAACATAAGTGAAGGTCACTGATTATGCACGAAAAATATACCAAACAAAAAACCCAAAACAACTATATTAATTTATTTACAAACTGAAATTAAAACATTGAGGTTATCTCTAAAGCACACTCAAGAAAACTTTCCATACTTAAAGCCCACTCATTTCAAAGCTGTAGCTTTCATCAGTAGAGGTTGGTGCAAGTCAAGGTACAAGCAGAGGTAAGAAATCCGAACTCGCTGTTTGTGATTAAAACTCACATTTCGACAGTGACAGAAATGTAGACAAAACTTGCATTTAAGTTTTTTAATACATTTCATAAATAAAAACACCTTTTAAATAAATACAAAATTAATCTACTCCTTATTTTATTATTACCCATCTAAATCGTTGTGTGACATCAAGTATTAATTGGAAAAATTAATTAACAAGGGTAAGTTTTAATTAGAGTGACATATAACCCCAATTTTAATTTGTTCTACAGAGTGTTTACTATTTAAAACCCGCGTGGGTTTAAATTTTTTAATTTACTTTTCTTCTAAATTGAAACTTTTTTCTTAAATCCAAAAGAAGATTGTGTTAAGATGATTAATCAATAAAGAAATTTATTCTTCTTATAAATCAAACTATGTCTAAAATTCAAGGAGGGTTGGCTTAAAATGCTTAAAACCAAAAATTTCACTTAAACTGAGGACCGCTCTAAAATAGACTAAACCCTTTTAGTAAATCCCACCGTTAAAGTTGGCAAGCTATTTTTGATTCCTTGATGTTAGCGTATCTTTGATGTGTTTGTGAAAGCGTCGTTAAAAAAAAAGAGTTAAAGTTGTGCTTACAACGTACGACGTAACTAAAAAAATCTTGTTCAGTGCTTGATGCATAGTTTTACTTCATGCCGCTCACTTCTATTTCCTTCCTTGTCGAAAAAAGTGAGAGGGCAATAGCATGGAAAATAGAAGGAGTGAAACTGTGGATCAGGCAATTATGAAAACCCACAGATAACAAAACGGTTAGGATACACTATCTGCGTACAAATACTGCCAGGGTGGTCGTAGAGATAGGTGAGACGTAGTCGCTGTTGTACGACGTATCCGTTCTGAGCATGCGCACTGAGATACCATTACGATTAACCACTCTATTTGTGCAACTTTAACAGTGAGACTTACTAAAAGGGTTTAGTCTATTTTAGAACAATTCTAAGTTTAAGTGAAATTTTTGGTTTTAAGCATTTTAAACCAACTCTCCCTGAGTTTCGAACATAGTTTGATTTATAAGAAGAATTTTAATAAATTTGTTTATTGAATAATCATCTTAACACAATCTTTTGTTGGATTTAAGAAGAAAGTTTCAATTTAGAAGAAAAGACCCACGCGGGGTTTAAATAGTAAACACTCTGTAGAACAAATTAAAATTGGGGTTATATGTCACTCTAATTAAAACTTACCCTTGTTAATTAATTTTTTCAATTAATACTTGATGTCACAAAGTGATTCAGATAGGTAATAATAAAATAAGGAGTTGATTAATTTTGCATTTATTTAAAAGGTGTTTTCATTTATGAAATTTATTAAAAAACTGAAATGCAAGTTTTTTTTACATTTCTGTCACTGTCGAAATGAGTTTCAAAATATTAGCTGCGTTCAAAAATCACAAACAGCGAGTTCGGATCTCTTACCTCTGCTTGTACCTTGGCTTGCACCAACCTCTACTGATGAAAGCTACAACTTTGAAATGAGTGGGCTTTGCGTAAGGAAAGTTTTCATGACTGAGCTTTCAGATAACTTCAATGTTTTACATTCAGTTTGTAAATAAATTAATATAGTTGTTTTGGGTTTTTTTGTTTGGTATATTTTTCGTGCATAAGCAGTGACCTTCGCTTATTTTTGCCTCGTAGTGCCCTCATAAATATATTTTTTGTGCTGAAAGCGGGTTTAAAATTAATCCTTGTAAAAACGGTTACTTAGGGAAATTATAAACGAACTTATTACCAATTGCCACAAAACAATCCTTTCTGGGGGCTATAAATTTAAATCACCCCCCAGAGGTGGTCTAAAAAATCACCAACTTTATAACTTCAAACACAGATCATGAAGCTATTATGTGCCAAATTTTTGGCGTATTCACCATTTGCCATTTTGAAACCTGTAAAAAAAAATTAGTTTTAGGGCATTTTCTCCTAAAATATGGTATATTTTGAGAAAAAAGTTTCTTCAGTGGTGTTTTGCAATAATAATACAAAATCATCAATAACTTTGTGTCTTTTTCTATGGGTAAGTGTTTTTTGAAAATTGGTTTAAAATTTAGTACCCCTACAGGTGTAAATATTTAGACCTGTGAGGGGTAGTATTTTAGATCTTAGTAAATCCCACTTTAAGTGTCTAATAACTTTCTTGCCGTTACATTATCGCTTGTCTCACGTGGGTCTGGCCTTTTTCAATAAATACGCTTGCCGATATAGGTCGGCGGTTAAATTAATTAACGCTTCAACTCTCTATTGTCGAAATTAATTTTCGCAAAAAGGGCATGCCAGAGCGCTCTCAAATCTCTCTCTTCGGGTTTTAAATAGGTAGCTAGTATAATATGGGGAAACGACGTCGGACAGACAACCGTCGACTATGTTACGATTGCTATAAATCCTTGCTAATAGCTCGAACAACAATGGAACGATTTCGACGGTACGCCTTTTCGCTGTAGTCCACCCACACGGATACGTTTACCTAAAACTGTGCCAAGTTACGTTATTTATCGGAGTCTCCTCGTTTTTATATCCTACCGGTATCGGTTTTAACCTCCAAAAGGTTTTCAATTTAATTCTTAAATTTTAGGCTAGTTTTTAAGCGGAAAATGTTACATTGACGGAAAACAAAACAAAAAAATAGTCAATGTCACCATGAAAAATGACAAATTAGGATGCTAAAACGCTAGTTATTTCTTTGCTGCCTCTTTTGGTTCGGTTAAGAAACTAACGATGTTTCCTGAAAATTAAACCAGACTTAAATTTTTACTTTTTATATTTCAAAAAAAACTTTTGTAATTGATTTCAAAAGTATTATCCTTCTTTACTATACAAAATTTTATTCTTAGATAACTAACTTTTTATATATTACTTAATTATTTAAAAAACAAATGATGCTGGTATACACCAAATGATTGATCGGGAAACCTATTTGACCTTACGCGCGAGTTCTACTCTTGAAGGGTTCCTAGGATTTCCCAATTTTTTATTGGGGAAAATGAGATTGGCAAAAAATTTACTAATTGTAAGTTTTTTTTGTATTTAAAACATACAAACATATTTTTGTTTCCCCACGCACGAGGATGCTCTTGTGGGAAACCATTGTATTTATTGTTAAGACACTATAAATGTAAATATTATAAGATAAATTACCAATAAATGCTATATAATTAAAAAAAGTCTGTTTCCATATTTTTATATGCCTTGTAATTTAGGTTGCCTTATAGCATGGAAACCTGCCGCGGATACGCGACAGCAGATGCTCTTAGATAAACACGGAAAGAAATAATGTCCTAGCAATCAGTAAATCCTGTTATCAATTTTAGAATTTGACAATTTACTAAAATATACTACAAATGTTTGATTTTATATTCTATGCACTTAAATTTAGTACAGCCTAACTCAAATCTAACGTGGAACAGACCCTAACATTTGATTTAAACTTTTACAGTGGGATTTACTAAGATCTAAAATAGTACCCCCCACAGGTCTAAATATTTACACTTGTGGTGGGCACTAAATTTTAAAACCAATTTTCAAAAAACACTTACCCATACATAAAAGACACAAAATTGATTATTTTGTATTTTTGTTGCTAAATACCAGTGAAAACTGCTTTTTTGTCAAAATAAATACCATATTTTAGAAGAAAATGCCCTAAAACTAATTTTTTTTGACAAGCTTCAAAATGGCAAATGGTGAATACGCCAAAATTTTGGCACATAATAGCTTCAAATTCTGGGTGGTGGTTTAAATTTATAAGCCCCAGAAAGCATTGTTTTGTGGCAATTGGTAATAAGTTCGTTCATAATTTCCCTAAGTAACCGTTTTCACAAGGATTAATTTACCTTATTTAATATCCCAAGTTATTCATTAATCAATAGAACACCTCCAATTTTGTCCAGAAAAACGCCATATTTTGAACCCGTTTTCAGCACAAAAAAATATATTTATGAGGGCACTACGAGGCAAAACAAACATAAGTGAAGGTCACTGATTATGCACGAAAAATATACCAAACAAAAAAACCCAAAACAACTATATTAATTTATTTACAAACTGAAATTAAAACATTGAGGTTATCTAAAAGCTCAGTCAAGAAAACTTTCCTTACTCAAAGCTCTCATTTTAAAGCTATAGCTTTCATCAGTAGAGGTTGGTTCAAGCCAAGGTGCAAGCAGAGGTAAAAGATCCGAACTCGCTCTTTGTGATTGAACGCAGCGTTAATATTTTTAAACTGACATTTCGGCAGTGACAGAAATATGAACAAAATTTGCGTTTAAGTTTTTTAATAAATTTCATAAATAAAAACACCCTTTAAATAAATACAAAATTAATCTACTCCTTATTTTATTATTACTTATCTAAATCTTTGTGTGACATCAGATATTAATTGGAAAAATTAATTAACAAGGGTAAGTTTTAATTAGAGTTACATATAACTCCAATTTGTTCTACAGAGTGTTTACTATTTAAACCCCGCGTGGATTTAAATTTTTTAATTTTCTTTTTTTCCAAATTGAAACTTTCTTCTTAAATCCAATAAAAGATTGTCTTAAGATGATTATTTAATAAACAAATTTATTAAAATTCTTTTCAAAAATCAAATTATGTCCAAAACTCAAGGGTGGTTGGTTTAAAGTGCTTAAAACCAGAAATTTCACTTAAACTTGGGGCCGTTCTAAAATAGACTAAACCCTTTTAGTAAATCCCACCGTTACGCATTAAATCATAGTACAACTGCCAAAAAAATGAGGTGGTTTTAGTATTTACCATTGCACTACCGTTTTGGCGTGCAAAATACGTGGTATTTGTTTTCGGTATTGGACAGGATCAAACTTATTATTTTAAAGGTAAGTTATGGTTGGTGGTTGAATTCTTTTTGGGGACTGGAATTTACCATTGCACTACCGTTTTGGCGTGCAAAATACGTGGTATTTGTTTTCGGTATTGGACAGGATCAAACTTATTATTTTAAAGGTAAGTTAAGCAAACTATTTAAAATATTTTTTTAATAAATAATTTCGGTGTATTTTTTTTATTTTAGATTTGAGGAACGTTTTAATTGTCGAGTTGCTTATAATGCAGTATGCCCATCGACTTACTATGACGCCAAAGAAAATTTAGTCCTGCGATGATCAGCAATCATAGAGGAGTTTCTATCTTTAGAACAACGTTCCAACCAATTATTCTGGTAGTGAGTAATTATAACAGTACCTATTTTTTTCTAAATATTGTATGACTTTAAACAAAAACAAATCTGTAACTTGTATAATTTTTTTGTCTCTGTTTGCCGATATAACAAAAAACAATACTTATTTATACACTAAAATTTAGTACGCTTGTACTATATTAAAAAAAAAGTGCAAAAAATACTGTAACCTAGTAAAAATAGTACTAAATAACAATACTAAAGTGCATTTGTGGCACGAAATGTGGGAACCCAAGGATAGTTCCCCACTTTTTTAACCCTTTACTCCGGTTTATGACGTGTATTTTGTGTGATGTCTTAAATTTTAAAAGTTTTGCCTGCGGTGCTATGACGTCATTAATTGTTACAATTTTTCAAAACGTGTAATAAATGGCATTCTTAGTATAATTTTTCTTAAAATTTTCTTCTACGGCGCATTTATGATTTGGCAACAAATCTATATACAGCACCGCAACCCACCCTTTGGCATCTAACCCAATCTACTTTTTAAAAAAATCTACTTTTTTAAAAATATTTTACAAAGAACCTAAAAAAAAGATCAACATTTTTGAAGAATTTTTTGTTTTTTTTTTTGTCAAAATTTTACCAATATTAAATATTGTTATTATAATTTTGTTTAATTTTAAGCAATTATTTTGTCATCAACATATGAAACGCGTAAAAAATAGCATTTTAGTGTAATTTTTAAAAAAAAATTTCCTTCGGCGCATTTAAAGGTTAATTTTGAAAAAAATCTGCAAATGAGACTAGAAGAGACTTGCTGTTAAAAATAAGTATTTTTGTTTCGTATACACTAACTCAACACCTATTAAACCGCCCCTCTCCCCTCCCTTCAGTTAAAGCAGAGCTCACGCAATTGGCACCTACCTAATTTTTAAAAATTTGCCCTAGGTAGGTAGATTAGGAGTAGATTTTTATTAAATGACAAAACCTCCCCTCAGAGTCGATTTATGGTTACGCCACTGCCACAAGTACTACAATTTTAGTTTAAGAAGAATAAATATTAGTGCAAATATATTATATATACATATTAAATACTGTTATTAAAAGTAATGACAAAGAGTTATTACTAGTACAGAGGTTTTATACTAATATTTATCCTTAAAATACTGATTTATAGTTCAAATCCAGACAACCTCAAGATCAGTTAACTTGTGCTAATATTAAATACAAATCTAATTGACGCTATATTGAACCCCAGATTTACTAGATTTTAGTGTGTAGTACTAATATTTAGGAGAGCCAATTTTCGGTCGGCCGCCATTCGGTTGGTGCTCATTTTATGACGTTTGCAGTAACTCGATTTTGTTGTGTTATTTCTGAATGGAAAATACTATGTTGTCTACGGTAGTCTACTTGAATTTTTTCTTGCAAAATTACATAATTTTGTGGGAATAAGGAAAGCGCTATATGGAGAAGAGTAGGCCGTGTTAGCTAGCGGGTAGGCTAACATGATTCCAAATCGTCCCCCGTAGAGGACAATAAGAGGACGGTACCGTGTGATCCATATATTGATAGTGGAGCACGTTAAAGATCCCTAGTCCCGACAAGAATTAACAAGGGCAAGTTTTCATTAGATTGACATATAACCCTAACTTTCATTTGTTCTACAGTGTTTGTCATTTAGACCTCGCATAGGTTTACATTTTTTATTATTATTTTCTTCTAAATTAAATCCAACAAAAGATTGTGTTAACAAATTAAATAAAATTTTTCTTAAAAATCATAGAAACTCACTCTGCTCTAAATTTAATAATTTGAAAGTATTCCAGTTTGCTTTCTCCATCCAACTCTGCCTTAATTAAGCTAATGGGGATATAATATTCTTTTTGTCTTGCCACCTAATTATGCAAATCGCGCAAAAAACACTCCTGAAACCAAAACGATATGGACTTTTTCTTAACTTATGCCATTGTGTTTTAATTTTGCTTGGCTAATGCAAATTTAAAAGTTTTTCCAAATTATTCCGCCGAGTTTTGGCTTTGAGAATTTATTAATACACAAACAAAAATTTATTTACAATTCTAACTAAGCATGCTTTCATAGACTTGTCGAGAAGGGAGCTCTTGATAGACCGGGATGAAACGCCAGTAAATCCGCCAAATGACCTCGATCGAACACCGAAACACTACTGCGATTTGTAACAAACCTACTAAGTATTTTTCACTCTCAAATTTTTTGATTCCAGGCGATGAGCTGATTAGTTTTTGATGAGATGAATGGTTGGTGAGAGGGTAGGAAGTGGGGTGGATATTAAAAAAAATCCATTTAGATAAATAATTACATTTTTCCTAAAAACTATACTGATATTTAAGTCTGTCAGATCCGTAGTTTTTTTGATAGGGTTGAAAGGTTTGATAGAGGGTCAGAAGGGGGGTTGAACCTTAAAAAAAATCCATTTAGATGGACAATTAAATTTTTAACAAAATATAGACTAATATTGAAGTCTGTCAGATCTGTAGCAGCATAATGTAAGTACGTGGGGTTACTTACTTTATGGTAGCAGGTAGCAAAACTCGATTTCTACAATTTTTTAACCTTAACCAAGACCACTGTAATGATATTTTCCCTAAGCAGATTTTTATAGGAAAGATTACTACGCATTAACTTACTTTTGGTAGCCATGACGATGAATATACAATTTATACTGTTGTTTGAAGGTGGTAGACAATGTTGAATTTTAGAGTAATCTAGAGTTTCTAACTTACATTGTCTTTATTTTTTAATTCTTCACAACGTTTCGAATGCGTATGTATCTGCAATCGTCATCAGGTGAATACTAACAAAAACTAACTACTACTACCTAATCTTATATACTACCATGTGTTCAGTGAACCATAAAAACTAACCTGTGTCCAGTGAACCATGAAGCTTACACTTGGTTGGTTCCGCCCATTCACAGTTGAAATCTGTTACCTCCGAAAACTATGGGTTTCCAAACATTCTTGATGGTTGAGAAAGTACATTCTGGTTCCTCTGTATGCCTCTTTTCATTCCATATGATGTTGATTTTCCCAGCAAGGTTGAGCTATTTTTGATCGAGTTGTGTCCTCTTGTCGAGTTTTGTGTTTGCTTTCTGTAAGGCGATCTCTTCCATGGGCCACACTCGCATGGTACCTGGTAGATGCAGGTCTTGGTGTTGTGGCGATATGGTTTAGTAGTAGGGCCCTTTCTGCCATACCCCGTCTCGCACCCTTATCCTCCCACTCCCTCTACATATCCTGCCTTCCCTACGAAGGTCAGCACGTCAGCCCATCTTAGAGAGTGTAGCGCCTCTTCTATTGTGGGGGCACCAAACGTCTGCTGCCCCAATCTGGCGTATCCGTCACACTCTCCTATCAGGTGCACTGCTGATTCCTCCTCCCACCCACATGGCGATATGGTTTAGTTTAAGTCAATTGACTATTGTTGTGGTCGTTTTGAAGCCAGTTCGAAGATGGTATTGGCTGCCTAACTTGCCTATATACTTTCAGTATTTACGTCTGTCGTCCTTTGTGTTGATTTGTTCTGAAGAGTTTTATTGGTCGGATAGTTAGAGAGACCGTTCCTTCCAGATCAGATCGAAGTTTTGACTTTTCTTTATTTAGGGCTTCTTCTGTATTGCAGATGTAGGTGGCTCGATCTATAAGAGATTTTGCAATTTCCAGTTTGGTTGATGTGGAGTGATTTGATTTGAAGGTTAGATAGATTTTCCAGTATAAATTGTTTTGCGATATACCTCAGAAGTGATTATGGTTGAATTCTTTTTGGGGACTGGAATGTCGAGAAAACGGAGCTGATAATTTTCTTCTTTTTCCAGAGTTTCCTATACTGTTGACATGATTGAAGAATTGTTCTAGTGTATCGTTGTCCTTTTACCTTAGCCATAGTTTGAGTCTCTGCCGTGATGTTTGCGGAGCTTCTTCTTCAAAGAATTCCATAAAGATGTTGGCCACTATATACCGGCGAAAGTGGACATCCCATCATCATCATTTTTCTGTCGAAAATATCTGTCCTTTTCCTGGTAAGAATTCTGCAGGCACCATTTTAACAAATCCATAATGGCATTGATTGGTAGATTAGTTCTATCAGAGAGGTGGTTATCCTTGAGTGGCTTGTGTTCGGTGGTCGTCAGGTTGTAGATTGATGTTTCTAAGGAGGTCCACGAAGTGCTTTGAATTTTTTGAAGAATGATGGTGACTTTGTTTGAAGGGGTTGGATGATTAGTAGAAGATATTTAGCAGGATTATAACTCGGACAATTGCGAGAACTGGCATGTTTTCTTTATGAATTTTTGGCAGTCCATACATATTCGGTGCTTTGCTGTAGTGCGCTGTGAGTTTGCTCCTTTCAACGTCGTTAAAGTATCTTCTGTGTTGGTAAAGAATTTTCTTCAGGACCCAACCACCACCATAGAAAAAACTGAATCGAAAATAGCTGCAACATTGAAGGAAAAGTTCAAAGAAACAGAATTTATACAGAGGAATCAGAATGTATTTTCTAAACAAAGCCATCACGGATATTTGGAAACCCATACTTTTCGGAGGTAACAGATTTTAACTGTGAAATGGCGGAACCAACCAACACTGAACACAGGTTAGTTTGGTTCACTGAACAAGTGCTAGTATATAATATTAGGTAGTCTTAGTTTTTGTTGTTGCGAAAAAATAAAAAACAAAGACAATGGAAGTTCGAAGCTCTAGTTTACTTTGCAATTCATGTTAAATTTTGGTAAAAAAAATTGTTCATTTCAAGCATTTTAAACAAATTTAACCGAGAACCTCCCCTTTCGCCCCTTTATATAATCAGCGGCGGCGACCGAAAGTTGACCCCCAGCCACTATATCTTTCGCAGGCTCCATCTTAAAGTAAATGCTTGATTGATTTCGACTAGTTTTTTCGATTCCTTCGCCGAAGTGCAGATAAATCAGAATGAAATAGTGCCCGAGTTAAGAGAGTGCTGCCGTGTGCCTTTTTGGGGTGCATAACAAAACAGGCCTAAAACAGTTTTTTCGCCAGCGAGGCGACACTTAGTTTTTTTGTCCCTCTCGCGCCCTCTTTAGAAAATCATCCTAATATTTTAATAACTCATGAGCAAGATTTGAACGCATTTAAAAGGTCAGAGTTTATCTATAATTTTGAAAGCTAAAGATCAGAATTAGCTAAAATTTATTTTCACATTTAATAACAATATCTAAAGGATTTTCTAAAGTTTTCAATTTCTAGGGGGGGGCTTGAGTAACAACATAGCCTCAGAAAACCATTATATTCTTAAATTGTGGGAAAAATCTTAAGTGATCGATATTTAATGGTTCTGGGAGGGGGGGGAGTCAGTGCCTAAGCCACTGAAGAAATACACCCGTTTTCTATGGCATGAATTTCGGGAAGACTAAATAAAAGAGATCATTTAGGGTATTTATTACTTTCTTAAAGTTCGAAACTTCTTTCTCCGAAATTAACATCAATTGGTGAGTTTTTAAATAAAGTTTGAATAAAATGAACGCGTTCTGCATGAAATAATAATTAAAGAAACAAACCCTTTATAGACCGCGCACAACATTAGGCGAAAAGTAATTTTCAATTACGACTGAAGATAGGAAATATCAGGGAAAATTCAAAAGTTTGCCGAAGTTTGTCATTAAAACGTGATGTTACAAAAGCGACTACAGATGAATCTTTAACATGCAAAAAGTTTTCCGAAATGTGGACAACTGTAAGGATTAAAGAGGAGAGTTGGAGTCGGAGAGCTCGCGAAAAGAAAGGACAAAAGTTTTTGAAATGCTAATATTTTTAGGATCGACTATACTTCGACGATATAAAAGGGCTGTAGAGTCAGTAAGCTCACGAAAAAAAGGGCAAGGGTTTTGGAGAAACTGATTTTTTGAGGATGTCCTACACTTCGACCATATAAATTACGACTGAAGATAGGAGTCAAAAATTTGCCGAAGTTTGTCACTAAATCTCGATATGACAAAAGCAACTGCAGATGAATCCTTAAGGTACCAAAAGTTTTCCGAAATGTGGACTATTGAGTCAGTAACCTTGCGAAAAAAGGGGCAAGAATTTTGGAAAGACGGAAATTTTTAGGATGGCCTACACTGATAATATAAATTCATACATGTCAAAGCGATTAACAAACCAAACAATATCGTCAAATTTGTTCGTTTGGTTATGGCTAGTATGCATTATATATGCGATCAAAAAGGGTTATGTTTTACAAGAAGAGAGTCAAAATTCAAGTTCGAAGGAAGTTTTAATGTGAAATATGCGTCACGTTTATTGCAAAAAATAAGCGCGCCTTCACAATTCTGCCGGTTGCTTGTAACTAATGTAATTTTTTCGTTGTGGTTTTTGGGGTTATATTTTCATAACCAGCTGGACCTCTCAAAATGTGTTGAGATATCGACGTTAGCTGATCATATTTTAATTTGGGTATACAACAATTTATTTATTTACTATTAGGGCTCAAAAAACGAAAATAAAAGAGGGTAGATTTTCTGTCCCACCAAATGATGTCGCAAACATTTTCAGTGAAATTTAAATTAATTTACTAATTGTGGTGTTCAACGTCGACTACTTCAATGAAGCTTAAATTTATTGAAAATAAGTAGCGAATAAAAGTCGGGGCTACTACAAATTCACGAATTAGAAGGAACCTTGGAGGGACGGGAGCTTGGTATTGTCCCATAGTAGTAAGGAATACTTTCAAACTGTATTATAAAAAATACGACTAACAAGTCGTTTCTGGGGGTGATTATTACGTAAGGTGCTTTTTTACGCGATACTAGAGAGTATTTCAAACTTATAGTCTCAAATTGTCGTTCCGACTACTACACTTCTACTATAGGAAAATCAGCAAATGAGGGTAGTTTTAAGAAAAATTCGAGGGTTTTAATTTTACTTGTTTTCGTGAGCTCTCCGACTATAAAAGTGAGAGTTAGAGTGCCTCAACTTACAGCGGTAAAATCTTGGCGAACGATAAAATGTTTTAATATTGGCAAGTTTTAATTGTCTCGATGGCCGTTAAAAATTGATGAACGTGCGCGGATTAGCGTAGTAGTTTGTCTCTAATACTCGAGTTCTTAAAATTAATTACATCAGTTACACGAAATGTTTTAGTAATGGCCCGGCTTGTAAATTAAATTCAATTGCATCGAAGGATGAACAGCTGACGCACATACAGGGTGTACAAACTATTTATCTACTCATATTTAAATATACCAATCCAGGTTTTCTGGTATTATAAAACCAGGTAACACACGTACAAAATTTCGTTCAAATTGCGAACAGGGTTATTTAATCTCCTTAGGGAAATTTTTTTTTTAATCCTTTTTTTTAGTGCTCACATACGTTATATGAGTGAGTGAGTTAAATTTTATGTGAAAAACTGCCCCTTGAAGAAATTTCAAAAATCCTTTGTTAGTCATCTCTTATATGAAACTGACAAACATGACAAACTTCCATAAAAATGTTCATCCCCTATTTAACCACCTTAGGGGATCAATTTAAAAAAATCGCTTTTTAGTTCTCACATACGTTATATCAGTGAGTAAGTTATATGAATAAGTCAGTTATTTGAATTTTATGTGAAAAACTGCCCCTTGAAGAAATTTAAAAAATCCTTTGTTAATGCTCTCCTATAAGAAACTGACTAAAATGACAAACTTCCTAAAAAATTTTCTTCCCCTATTTAATCGCCTTGGGGGATGAATTTTAAAAAAATCCTTTTTTAGTGCTCACATACGTTATATCAGTGAGTAAGTTATTTGAATTTTATGTGAAAAACAGCCCCTTGATGAAATTTCAAAAATCTTATAAGAAAATTCTGTGCAAAATTTGATGACAAAAATGACATCCCCTATTTAACCGCCTTTAGGGATGAATTTCAAAAATCCCTTTTTAGTGCTCACATACGTTATATGAATGAGTGAGTTATTTGAATTTTATGTGAAAAACTGCCCCTTGATGAAATTTAAAAAATCCTTTGCTATTGCTCTCCTATAAGAAACTGAGAAAAATGACAAACTTCCATAAAAATGTTCGTTCCCCATTTAACCGCTTTGGGGGATGAATTAAAAAAAAAATCCTTTTTTAGTGCTCACATACGTTATATGAGTGAATGATTTATTTGAATTTTATGTGAAAAACTGCCCCTTGATGAAATTTCAAAAATCTTATAAGAAAATTCTGTGCAAAATTTTACGACAAAAATGACATCCCCTATTTAACCTCCTTGAGGAATAAATTTAAAAAATCCCTTTTTAGTGCTCTCATACGTTATATGAATGAGTGACTTCTTTGAATTTTATGTGAAAAACTGCCCCTTGAAGAAATTTAAAAAATCCTTTGTTATTGCTCTCCTATAAGAAACATCCCCTATTTAATCGCCTTGGGGGATAAATTTTTAAAAAAATCCTTTTTTAGTGCTCACATACGTTATATGAGTGAGTGGTTTATTTGAATTTTATGTAAAAAACTGCGCCTTGATGAAATTTCAAAAATATTATAAGAAAATGCTGTGCAAAATTTTATGACAAAAATGACATCCCCTACTTACGCCTTGAGGGATGAATTTCAAAAATCCCTTTTTAGTGCTCACATACGTTATATGAATGAGTGAGTTATTTGAATTTTATGTGAAAAACTGCCCCTTGATGAAATTTAAAAAATCCTTTGCTATTGCTCTCCTATAAGAAACTGAGAAAAATGACAAACTTCCATAAAAATGTTCGTTCCCCATTTAACCGCTTTGAGGGATGAATTAAAAAACTGCCCCTTGATGAAATTTCAAAAATTTTATAAGAAAATGCTGTGCAAAATTTTATGACAAAAATGACATCCCCTATTTAACCGCCTTGAGGGATGAATTTAAAAAATCCCTTTTTATAGCTCACATGCGTTATATGAATGAGTTATTTGAATTTTATGTGAAAAACTGCCCCTTGATGAAATTTAAAAAATCCTTTGTTAGTGCCCCTCTATAAGAAACTGCTGTGCAAATTTTATGACAACAATGACGAACTTCATAGAAATTTTCATCTCCTATTTAACCGCCTTGGGGGATGAATTTAAAAAAATCCTTTCTTAGCGCTCAAATACGTTATATAAGGAACTCTTATGCAAAATTGCATGCTAAAAATGAAGAACTTCCATACAAACATGTCATTCCCTATTTCTATTAGCAAAAACTGTCTGGACCGACGTGTTTTTTTGAAGTGGAACTCTATACCTACCTTAAAAGGTTTCGATGTTCCTGAAACACCCCGTACATGTACGAAGCGTTGGTGGGTTGCCAAAAAAATAAAAAGGAGGAACATCCAGTCCCCTTAATTATTCCGAATACGATACAATCCCCTTTATTGTAGTGAAAATAATGCAATAAAATCCGGTAGAATGGCAAAAATCACCGTTGCGAAAAGCGTTTATATGATTTTTTGCCCCCCCAAGTGATATTTTCTGCGACTGGGCGACATTTAAAAAGATGTTGCACATGACTTTTACGAAAAGAAGACACCGGGCTACGCTATTTTACCTTTGAGCCTCTAAAAGGTCGCAAGGGGTTAATTGTACAGATTTATGACACCTCGGGGACAGCTTATCGCCTAATAACGCGAATTGTAACCTTTTGCGTAGGTCATATTTTTATCACTTGCAGTATACGTAAAAACTGGAACTTTTAGTCGGAGAACTCGGGAGTTTTCGAAAGGCTGATGAAACTAATCGCTCGAATAAATTCCAGTTTGACAAACAAATTCTACGTTAAATTATCTACGGCTTTCTAACCCCCCTTACCTTGTATGCTCGAATTATAGTCCATCTTAAAAAAACTCTTGTCCTGGGGGTCATTTCCAACATTCATAAAAGGTGACCGGCTAGACATGACAATATATGAATTATACCGAAAAAAAAATTGGAACACTGCAACCTATAAATAAATTAGTAACGTTACAGCAACGAAACGAGCAGGATAATATCAATTATTAAGGGCAAAAAATGCGGATAACATAACTAGGCTAACTATAAATCGTGTCAGTATCAGTTTAAGAACAATAACAGCGTAACAAAAGAGTCTATTGTCTAGGAACATACGCACGCAAAATTACCATATTACGACCTAACTGTCACCTTTAGATGCAATATACGTCACAATATACATACAACCTATGGAATGGAGGAAAAACTATTTATTTAATAAAATTTACTCAGGGAATTTGTTATTCCTGGACTTTTTCCTACTACTCTCACTTCTGCACCACTAAAAAAATATATTTGCGTACTTTCTCTGCCAAAAAACCTCATAAAAGACTATAAAAAATAACCCATAAAATATTATAAAATAGCATGCTCACATAAATTTATGATATTTTATTATTTTTGACTAGTGACAAAAAACAAATCCCGCATAAGAGTTCATCATATTTCCAGCCAGTTGGTTTATAAAAGTTTATATTATTTTATGAGGTATAAAGGTTTAAAAGATTCTATAAGATCTACCTGCAACATTCTAAAACGAAAAGTGACGGCTCAACTTTAGCAGTCGTAGCAGTAGAAATAATATAATATGGATTAATACAGACAAACTAAACTATAACCCAACCTAAACTATAAACTACTCACTAAAATACAATAACATACCTTGGGCTTGCCCAACACATATCTAATAGAAAATTGTTCTTGTATAAGTACTTATTTGTCGCCAGAAGCTGTGGCAGTGATGTTACTTGATAAGTTTCTATGAAATTGGCATTGTTTATAAAGACCTAAAAGATTTTATAAGCCAAAAAATATATATTTTTTGTAAAAGTATTTACGACAGATGATGCGATTATAGTTTTTTTAATAAGATTTTATAAGTTCAGGTCGCCGAAAATTTTTTTTAGATAGATAAATAAGGGCAGTGTGTGTGTATGTGTGAGACTTTGTTTATAATATTTTAAAAGATTTCATGAGTTAAAAAATATGTTTTTGTAGTTTTCAGGTGGTCGAAAAAAATGGAGTTTTTATGAGATTTGTCTGCTTTACAGGCTTTAGCCATGTAGTAAGTAAAATTATAAAAGAATAGTAAATTTATTATAGAAACCTATAAGATATTATAAGCCTGTTAGATTATAAAATGCTCTGGCAAACCACTAAATATTGTGGATATATTCAAACTCATAGTATATAATTTTTTAAAGATAGCACATAAAAGCATAAAAATGTAGGAAGACTTATAAAACTATTGAAAAGATTAATAAAACGAGATGTTCATAGAAACCTTTAAAATTTTATTAGGCTGGCTGATCATAAAATCTCTCAAAAGTCTCATAAAAAAATATCCTTACACAAACTCATAATACATTATAAAAAACAAAGGGGTAATCATAAAAACTTATTAAATTTAATGAGTCTGCTTGATTATAAAATCTCTTAGACACGGGTCTTTGTTAAACCTATGAAATATTTAAAAATTGTACTATAAAATTTTATACATATTTATTAGTCTGTCAGATTATAGCTCACCTCACAAAATATTACCAAAATCAAAGACATAACTCATAAATTGTTACAGACTTAAATAAGCCTAAAATTTTACGTCACAAGAGCTTCTGAACCTTATAAAAACTAATCAGGTGTGTTTTTTATGAGATATAATGCGGTTTTTTTTGGCAGGATTGTGATACTTGTGCTGTGAAAGCTTATAAAAATCTAAGTCTATTGGCATATTTGTTGCAAATACAAAAAAAAAACACTGACAGAAAAAGCACAGCTTCAACTGATGGGTCTAAAAGCATGAAATTTTGCATAGAAGTTTCTTATATATAGCGTAGGTAAACGATTTTAAAAAAAATATCCCCTAAAGGTTAAAGGAGGGGGAAAGTTCGTCATTTTTCGCTTTAAATTTTCCTTTATTAATGTAGATGAACACTAAGAAAGGATTTTTGAAAGTGTTCTGTCTAAATGGATTAAATAATAGGGGATGAAAGTTGGTACGGAAGTTCGTCCTGCAGTTCCTTAACGTAAAGTATGCGAGCACAAAGAAAGAAATAAGATAATAGATTATTGAAACAAATAGTAAAAAAAGACTACATTTTGAATCACGAAAATCAAGCTAAAGCTCGATTCACCTAATTTGCAGTTCATTTTCGTCCTTACGGCACAGCTGCCAAACTCAATTAAAGCAAAGGAAAAAAATGTTATTTTCGCCACGGTTTTTGTGCGGCCCGGAGGGCAATATTCTTTTTCGGCAATTATCGGACCGCAATATGTCGCATGCATGACTAATATGTGGCTTACATTATATTATATATATGCACTTTTTAGGGAAGCATTCGCAATGCCTTTTTCTATTTTAGTCGTAATAAATCGAATCACATATTTAATAGCAGTAGCGTAGTCACAAATCGGTTCTGGGGGGAGCGGGTTTCGCTATTTAATAAAAATTAACTATCTACATATTGCAAATTTATAAAAATCAGGTAGGTACCTATTGATTTTTACTGATGGGGTTAGCGGTGTCACGAGGCCCCTAAAAATGGGGGGCTCAGCTCTTCACCTGAAGGGGGGGAGGCGGTTAGTATTCAAATTAAGCCTTAAATGAGTCGCAGGCAAAAAAAATTCTTAAAAATGAAAAAAATTGTATTAATTAATAATGGTATAGCACCGCAGGCGAAAATTTTGGTACCAAAACAAAAAATTCTTTAAAAATTTTGATCTCTTGGTTTTTTTCAAAATGACGTCATAGCAATTAGCAGGCAGAATTTTTGAAATTTAAGACATCACACCAAATCACACGTCACAAACAGGAATAAAAGGTTAAAAAAGTAGGGGGGGTGGGGTATGGCGCCCCCGACGACGTGACGCCCTTGTGATGATTAATTTATTGTAGATTGGGTTCGCCAGGGGGGGGGGGGGGGTTAGGCCCAACCCCCCCCTGACTACGACACTGAGTAAAACATTTTGGGGCGCGATCGAGTGTGCTGATTTCACCCCCGCTAGATGTGCGGATTCATATCCTTTAAAAGGAGAGGGGCGACAAGGAAAAATTTTTTTGAAATTCAAAGTCAAAAACTTTGCTGCGCAGGCAAACATTGAAGAAATATACCCCGAGTTTAAAATTAAAACTAACGTTCAATCCCAAATAAGTGATACTATATGGGGCCGCAAGCGAAAATTTTTAGAAAAATTACGCGGGATTTAAACTTTAAAAAGATAGAAGATCCTAGAGATTATGCCTTAGGCTTCTTTGGAAAAAAATGTAATGTGTTGATTTCTCGTCCCACATTCGACACGACCCGCGCATGACGTCACGCTGGAATCAGAATTGTTTTCGTTTATAATAGTAAAATATCAATTAAAAGATCAAAATGCCGGGTTGTGCCGTGGCTAGGTGCAAAAATACGAATCGGTTATTATTGGTGTATATTATTTTTAACGTTTTTCATTTCTCTCCAACTCCATATATCTAATAGAAATTAGAGCATTTTTATTTACCTAGATTCTGTCTTTATCTGTTTAAAAAAAAAGTAAATACAGGCTGAGTTTTAAGTTAAGGCATTTTTTTCAACAGCATCTAGAAATAGAAGAGACAAACAATATTTCATCTTTTTTTTTAAATCAAAACTCAGTAATAATTAAAGCTGTGCAAAAATTAAAATGTGAACAATGGAAAATGTCATAATTCACACAGTGGGGGGATGGGGGAGGGGGATTGAGGATAAATAATAAAAAAAAATTAATTTGAAGTAAAAATGTGACAATAGGGAGATTTTGGTCAGGTTTTCTGTCAGTCTGTTACCCTTACCTTTACTTTATTCTGGGCAGGCGCAGTAGCGCTCTGTCAGGCTGTTACCTTTATTAAAGGTAACCACTGGCGCTAATTAGCGTCGAATAGCGACTACTGTGGTAGAAGATTTTTAGGTTATAAAAGTTTGTTTTGTTTTACAAACATTTGGTGCATTTCGATTTTATTTTTTGTTAACCGTGTTTATAGTAGTAGTGGGGTGCTTTTTTACCGTTTTTTTTTTGGTCAATACCAAATATATCTTGCAAAATCATTTGTCTGACTAAATTTATGTTGGAGTGTCCGTCTCCCTAATACTAAATTAATATTTTCCTCCATGATATGGTTAGAACAGCAAATAAAAAAAAGACTGAAGAAAAAAACAACAAAAGTCAATAGAAAAGTAAGGTTATGTTTACTACCGCCAAACGATTGACTACGTTCAAAAGCTCTATTTTTAACCTCTTGAAGTAACGGTAATCATAAGAGTAACGAAATTTGCCGTTAAACTGCCCGACCCAAATATTCCTAATAACCAGGCTTCTCGGGGGGGGGGGGGGTCCCCCAGAGCCTTCCAGGCCCCCCCCAGAGAATTATAGCCCAGGAGTTGTCAATCATATGACGGGGCCAGTGTGTTTAATAAGAGAAGAACATCCTTCGGCAATATACATTTCATTAATACATTAGAGGCATTGTATTTCGAAACCAGGAAATCATGAAAAACTTGAAAAGGTTGCAGAGAGTTTGAGTATTAAATTTTTGGAAGTATCTAACCTTTCTACTATTCGCTGGTTATGTCGATTTGTAAATTGTAAAGCAGTTTTATTAAACTTCGAGCGATTAAAATGGCGCTAGAAAGTGAAATAACTGATCACCAGGATAGACATGCCGTTGAAGCTGTTGGACTATTAGCATGTATTAAAAAAGCCGAGTTTTCCATTTGCCTGCACATTGTATACTCTATTTTATTACGTATCAACGTTTTGAGTCAGTATTTTCGGGGTAACGATGCTACTCTCGGCAAAGAAAATTTAATAATAATAAATGGCACGCTACAATCTCTAGAAGAAACTGGAAACTGCTTGGATAATATTTATTCTGAAATTCAAGACTTCGCCGATAAACATGTTATTTCTTTAGAACCTATCAGAGTATCAAAACACTTTTGGACATGAAAGAGCGATAGAATTGAGATCAGATGTAAGATGCTTAGAACACTGGACAATAAACATCCAATACCAAATAATGGATAATTTAGCAGCTAATTTTAGGGAGAGATTTTTAAACTTGCCATTTGCCAAATTGGTAGATGCCTTATTTAAGTTAAACATCAAAGAAAGTCAAGATTTTATTGAAAATTACTCTACGATTGCAGCTGTGGATGTATCTATGCTTGAAACTGAGATCTTGGTAGTAAAAAATTTGATTACTTGTAAAAATTTAGAAATAAATTTAAAATCTATCAAAGAGTATATTAGACAAGACTTTTGTCCGAACCTCTACAAATTAATTCAGATTGCTATTTTTCTTCCTATTAGTTCGACTAGATCTGAACAAAGCTTTTTTGCGATGCGTAGAATAAAATATAGGACCAGAACTACAATGGGACAAACCTGATTTTCCCGTGTGTCAATTATTAACATCGAGAATGATTTAATTAAAGAAGAGATTACAGAAGGTCACGTTTTGGAAATATATTCAAAAAAGACAAGAAAGTTGCAGTAAATTTAAGTTAATTTATATTAAACAGCCGAGTATAGTTGAATAAAGTTACGCTTAATTTAAGTTAAGGTAATAATACATAATATTAAACGGTTTTGAGAAAAACATCACTGTCTTTTATTCCTGACTATCAAGCACTAGCTAGGTCCCCTAGGTCCCCCCTACATCAGAGAGTTAGTTACGGTGATTAAAAGATGTAATTTCATGACATTACATGTGCAAAATCCAGTTGGTTACAAAATAGTCTATATTTCCAAATAAAAGATCATACAGAGCATACACTTGATATTGAAGATTTCAAATTATAATTCCAACGTGACATCACATTGTGCGAGAGAGGTAGCAAGACCCTGCGCACTGGCATACCGTGTTAGGTATATCGTCGACCTGCGTAAAGTTAACTTTTCCGGTCTAGTAATATAAATGGTTATTGTTTCAAGCTTTTCATTTTATCAGACAGGAAAACTGTTCCAGCCGATTTCCAACATTTTTTGGCAGTTTGTCGTTTCAACATGACGGAAGTATTTTGTGTGAAAGCTATTGTCAAAAATAATGTATTTGCGTTTGTGGGTTGGGTAAGCCATGGCTTAAATCCCAAACGGCATTTAAAAAATTGGATAAATCACGGATCACGAGTCGGAAAATTAAATTTTTCGCACGGCACAGTGAACCTCGAAAAGGCAGCGGGGCTGAAAACTCGATGATACCTCTCTCTGCGCTCTTTAGAATAGTGCTGACATAAAATAATTCCGAAAATCATGATGCGAAGCCACCCAAGCATGTAATTTCGTTAGCTGCACAATTGGAATGGGATTTATTAAGTGTTAATATGGAAACTCTAACATTTTATTGACTTCATTTATTTCGCAAAAGTTCTACAGTAATAAAAATAATGGAGACATGTACTTCACTTACTTGCGAAGAGGTTCTCACAGTAAACGACATAAAAATCAACAACCTAAGATTCGGCGATTTTGGCAAGCTTTCCTTAGTATACCATTTGGTTAACCAATTGACATCTGTGACGTCATAGTAATGACGTAACATACCACTCTTCCGAATTCGTTCGGTAGGCCAAGAGAAACGAGCCTTAACTAAACTTTTTTGTGGTTATTTTCCTATCTAAGTGGTTTAACAAATGGCTAAAGGAAAATCTGCTGTGGTTTTAAATCTCTCTTCAAGAATATATGTCGGTTGGTCTAAAAATTTTTCATCACCTGTTGACCCCTCCAACAAACGTGAACATCAGACAAAAATATTCACCTTTAAGTAACCTATGGTTTTTTTTTACCTGAGAAGAAGATATCTCAACAAAGATATAACAATCTTCTCAGACAGCCAAGCAACTATTAAAGCTTTGGCATGTCAACAAATTCACTCAGAATTAGTGTGGAACTGCCTTCAAACCCTTCTAACCCTAGCGAAACGCAATAGAGTCACCCTTGCGTGAGTGCCGGGGCACACGGGGGTAGCATGCAATGAACACGCGGATTCTCTAGCAAGAAGAGGATCAGAAAGACCATTTATAGGATCTGAAACTGTATTTGCAGTTCCAATAACCTCGATTCGCGGCTATATCAAGCGATGGGTGCACAAAGAACATCGAAACCACTGGCATTCAATATCGGGGCAATACCCCAGCAAAAGAATGGCGGCATCCCCTTCAACACCACTCACCTGTGATATCCTTAAACTGAATAGGAAAGAAATCAGACAAGTGACGGGGCTATTAACCAGTCACTGCGCACTGAGAGAACACCTGCATAGGATGGGAATCTATATTTGAGTGCCCAGCACTAACCTTCTGCAGAACACAAAACCTCCTGGAGGACGACCCCTCCAGAGAAGCTAACTGCCAGAGAAACCTAATAAAGGGGCTGCTGCTCCTCGCGAGGTCGTCAAACCTCTTAGATTAGGAAGGCACACAGCAAGATATGCAATAAGCTACGAAGCTGCAGTTTCAGGGACTTCAAGACCTAAACTTGCTGTTGAGATAAATCAAATCAAATCAAACCTATGGTAATCCGGTAAAAGTAAACGATATTCCATTTAGGAAAAAGTTACCCCGCATCGGTCGTTTAAATACATTTTAACTGAAAATAAGAAAAATTTCAAATCCAAATTATTTGTTTACATTTCTAAAGCAGGACAAAACGAAAATAGAGGGAGATAGCACTATAACAAACCACAGAATAGTGCTACATTCCACGGTATGCAATTTGACATACCAAAAAGGATACCAGAGTCACGGTGACGTCATCATTATTGTATCCGAAATCCGTTGACAAGCATTTGACAACCCAAAAGCTTGCCGAAATCGGCTATTGTAACTATTGGCCAAATTAAAGGAATAAGGTCGTTATTGCCACTCTCTAATATTATATTTTTAATATTGACATAAACAATACCGCGAAGGTTTGTTCAATGTTGAGCAGGCCAAGTTTAAGAGATTGTAACGTAGGGAAATTCGATATACAGGAAGTTAGAAAAAGAAGCGCTTTCACTATGTCACAGTAAAATAAAGTTAAGGGGTTACTACTTGCTACCCTTCGCCCTATCCAGTTTATTTCCGTATAAGTTTTTACTTTTAAGCTTTTTATGATGTCTTTGCATAAGCCTACGTCATATTAAAACTTCAAAAAAATCTGTTGGTTTCGGCATACAGTTATAGTTAGTTGGGTGCGGGGTTTTTAATATAAAAATTCAAAAAAATCGATTTTTCAAGAAGTGCTCAGTGTAGGATTTTACTTTTCTTTGGAGAGTATTTAGAAAATAGTATCGAAAAAGTATTGTAAAACAAAAAGTGAGGTGCAAAGACGTAATAGTTGAAATAAATCGATGACCACCGTGATCCGAGATGTGGTGCTGTCGTAGAATACTCAGGATATTTTGGATGGACGAAGTATGTAACGAGGAGTTCCGAACTTCCATTCTCTTTATTTTTTACTTTTTCGCAACGTTTCGAATGCTTATCTATCTGCAATCGTCATCAGGTGAATACTAACAAAAACTAAGACTCCAACCGATCAATCCACCAGCCCGGGTAGTCTCGGATTCTTACCGACTAAAACCCCCCGATTATGGCTCCGACCAGCCTCATGGCTGAGTCACTGCACTGCAGCCAGTATTGCCACTCCATTAGATTTATCCCCTCTACAAGTTTGTACAGGTCCTTAATGGAGCAGTTCCTAGTGGTTATTACGTCTAGTTCAACTTCCCCATAGGGTTATACTGCCTATGTTCGGTCGCGTTCGGTCGCCAGAGCCTGGTCTGTTTTAGACAGGGAGCACCACGAGAAGGTGAGGTTGGCATTTGGATATGAGAGGCTACATGTATGCGCATCATATTGATGGAAAACCTCTGATCCCACGATTGCTGCGAGCACGGTATCCAGCTGGTTTGAGCAGATGTGAAGGCTAAGTTATACTTACTCCCCCTACCTAATCTTATATACTAGAATGTGTTCAGCGAACCATGAGGTTTACACTTGATTAGTTCCGCTGCTTTGGAGTTGAAATCTGTTACCTCCGAAAAGTATGGATTTCCAAATATTCTTGATGGTGACGCTTTGTTGAGAAAATACATTCTGGTTCCTCTGAGTGAATGCTGTTTCCTTGAACTTCCGCTTTAATAAATTTTCCTGCTTGGCGACGATCTTTGCCTCTTTCCATTTCATATGATGTTGATTTTCCCACCAATGTTGAGCTATTTGCCTATTCTTCTTATCTTTTCTGAGATTCCTTTGATGTATGGAATTATAGTTGTCGCCTTTGTTTCAGTATTTACGTCTATTGTCCTTTGTGTTGGTGAAGTCTGAAGTTTTATTGATCGTTTAGTTGAAGAAACCGTTTAAAGCTTCTTCTGTATTGCAGATGTAGGTAGCTTGATTTATGAGAAATTTTGCAATTCCCAGTTTGTTTGATGTGGAGTGGTTTGATTTGAAGTTTAGATATTGTCCAGTATGAGTTGGTTTGCCATATACGGAAGTGATTATGAATTATTTTTTAGTGACTAGAATGTCGAGAAAAGGGAGCTGACAAATGTCTTCTTTACAGAAGGGAAAATTGAAGGCAAAGGAGGTCCGGGTCTCAGACAAATATCATGGTTTAAAAGTTTTACATATAATAGTACTAACAATATGTAGGGTGGCCCAAAACAAAACCGCACATTTTTTTTAGGGTGTAAATTCGTTACCACTTGTTCGATTTCAAAAATGTATATTTTACTGGAAAGCTAAAACTTTAGACTATATTGTAGGATTCTAACGGACGCTTTTGAAAAATGACAATTTTTCGCACCCCTCCCCCTTATACCAATTTTTTATGTACGTCATTGTCTTTCCTGTTTAACGTCGGTCAAAAAGCCATACTGACGTGTTCAAAAAGGTATCACTTGTTAAAATTGGTCATGAGATACGAAAGAGTAATAAAATTAACAGAGTGAGTTTTTGGCCTTTAAAAAATGAAATGTGTTGAAACATACGGGCCTACTATACTTCGCAAAAATTAACAGATAATGCTTGTGAATCAGTAGATATCTGTCGCGCTAATAGTCAAGGGAGTAGTTAAAACGTGGATTTGGATTTGTTGTCAAAGTAATGTGATAAATGACTGTAACTTTTAATAAGAGGCCAAAACCTCACTGATACCTTTTTGAACGCGTCAAAGATGTGGGTTTTTAATTGACGTTAGTCAGGAAAGACAGTGGCGCACATAAAAAATTTGGCAGGGGGGCGAAAAATTGGCATTTTTCAAAAGCGTTCGCCATATTGAATTTTAGCGAAATGATCCTAGTGACAGGATCCTAGTTTTAGCTTTCCAATAAAACATTTCAATTTTTGAAATCGGACAAGTGGGCACGAATTTATACCATAAAAAAAATGTGCGGTTTTTTGTGGGCCACCCTTTACATACGAAACCTTTCAGAAAGGCAGTACCTAATAAGGTATAAATCGTGCTGATTATAGCCAATAGGAAGATTTTGGTCAGGTTTTTTGTCAGTCTTTTACCCTTACCTTTATTCTGGGCAGGCGCAGTAGCGCTCTGTCAGGCTGTTACCTTTATTAGAGGTAACCACTGGCGCTAATTAGAGTCGAATAGCGACTACCTTTACCGTTAAAAAGACAACCAACCAAACTTGATGTGATTCTGTGTAAATGTTAAGTAAGCAAGTTCGAAAAATAATCCAATTTAAAGTGCATTTTTAGTTAAGAGCCAAACGAATTACTGGCATTTTGTATTGGCAGAAAAGATATTTGGTTTTATATTTTAAGTAAACAACAGATTCAAAAGAGACGTTTTTTTTACTTTACAATCAGAATCAGAACCTCTTTATTGTTTAAGAAGATCTAGATCAAAAAATAGAAATTTGTCACTTGAGTAAAAAACAGTCAACATACAGGGCAGTTGTCGCGTTTTCACTCCCTTTTTCAGTCAAGTTGGCCATGACTTTTGTTGATAGCTTTTAAATTTTGACAGCTTTGATATTTGCTGCTTCTTAAATAATGTTTTATTTACATTTTGGAAGATTAACGAAATTTCAAAACTGTCAGCACAAGTCATGGCATACTTGACGACTCCTTTTGAATCTGGGTCCTGAAAAGTGAAACTTTCCGTACAAAAACATTACGTACGTTGGTCGCGATTCTTCAAAAACCGTCAGAAAATCTCGCCCTTACAAAAAATATGATTTTTAAACACAAGTTTACACTAACTGCTTTTTTTTTCAGTTTTTGTGAAAAACCCTTTTCTTATTTAAAAATGTATGCTTATTTTTGTGTGTAAACAAACCTTTAAAACTTTTAACATACAAAACCGTGGATAGTCATGGAATATGTCGCTGTCACTATTCAGAAAAGTCACACAAATTCTGTGGTTCCTTATACATGGTGAGAATTTTCGACAATTTTACGTTTATTAGTATAGTCTGACCATCGATCTAGGAGACGCATTATTCTTCATGGCCGATAAGCATTTATTGCGACTTAGCGGGTGTTCGAATGGAAGCAGGGACGCACTTAGTGTTGTAATAGATCAGTGAATTTCTACCACGGATCACCTTAAAGGTGAAGAAGGTAATATGTTCTATTGACGGTTCGGTCTAACAATTTTTTTATTTACTTTCACACCCCGAACAATAGGTGATTATTAGGCTAAGGGATTAGCATTTATAATGAACTATACGCGTAGTAGCAATGTAGCTAAGCCGTAAAACTAGTCCTGCAGAATATCTTGAAAATATTAAATTTTTAACACAAAATGTATTTAAAAAAATGACGCAGTTTCACTTGCAACGCTAGGATAAATATTAAGAACGCTGTGTTTTTATTTTAAATGAGGCAATAAGTAAAAATTGCCACTTTCCAGAATTGTGACGTGTGAGATTTTCTCTCGTTCCTGAAGAATCGCTACCGTTATGTCAATTCTGGACGATTGAAAACAAACTATATTTTGAGATGATTACATAATTGTCATAATAATTTACCATCCGCATCCCCTATTTTATTTCACTACTATTAATTCAATATTTTGCAATTTTCCTTGTTTTTTTTTAAATAAACGTAACCAATTGAATCACAGGCTCTGCGAAAATGCGGATTAAATTCACTTTTACCATCATAGCGCGCGATGGCAAAAATTACTAATTGACCGTAATCCCGCGGATAGGAAGTAATTTAAAAATTTGATTTAGTGCCTTTGGCCAATTGCCGTGTTTATTCCGAATAGAGAGTTTGCAAAACTACAGAGAAACTTAAAGCAAATGATCAATAGATACTTAAAGTTGGCAAGATATTTTTGATTCCTTGTTGTTAGCATATCTTTGATGTTTGTGAAAGTGTCCTTAAAAAAAAGAGTTAAGGCCACAAAAACGGCATAAATTTGACAACGCTGCGTTGCTGTTTTGGGCCAATCTTTACCGGGTAGAATATCGGAAACGAGAAAACGGAATCTGTTGAAATTTAGCAGGAATGTTTATTTTTGAATTCCTTACAACCGTATCCAGATGGTTTTTTGCTGGACTCTCTCATTCCCGAAATAAAATAAACACGGCTAACAATAGTCAAAAATCTTATCTGGCTTTTTATTTAGATTTTTTAATTTTTTGAAAAAGATACACCAAATTGTGAAAAATCCTTTGGATACGGTTGTAGATTTTTATAAATCCTATTATCTGATAACAAAAAAGATGTTTTTTTTTAATCTATAAGCGAGATTCTGCCGGAACTCTGAAACGCCTAGGTCACGTAATTTGGTAGGCCCAGGGAACTGAGTGAGTTCGATTGGAGTATTGGAATTCAGGTTCCGCATAGCCACCGGCCACTTGTCTAAGGCTGGACTTCCATAAGCTTTTTTCCGCGCGGATTTTGAAATTTGACCTTGTCTGTCGTGAAGTGAGTGAAATTAACCTTCACCATAACTTAAAATCCGCGCGGAAAATCTGCTAATGGAAGGCTAGCCTTACATATGGTGTTCGCACCGTGTTCTGAACACTGCACGATCTCACTCGAAATGTCATTAGTGATCACCTATTGTTGATTTTTCAAAAAAATAGCAAAGCAGTGTTGTCAAATCTATGCCGTTTTTGTGGCTTACAACGTACGACGTAACCAAACCAATTCTTGTTCAGTGCTTGATGCACAGTTTTACTTCATGCCGCTGCTCACTTCTATTTCCTTCCTTGTCGAAAAAGGTGAGAGGGCAATAGAATGGAAAATAGCAGTGAAACTGTTGATCAGGCTTTTATGAAAACCCACAGATAACAAAATGGTTAGAATACGCTAGCTGCGTACGAGTACTGCAAGGGTGGTCCCAGAGATCGGTGAGACGTAGTCGTTAGGGGTTATAAGCCACAGCACGTAACTCGACGTAGCGTAAGTTTTGATCAAGTGGGCATGAGCAGTAAACTCCAAACGTACGATACGCTTTACGCGCGATGTATCGTTACACCGCGTATCGTACGTAAATGCGTAACCCCAGATCAAATGAAAGTTGTGTAGTTTCCTACAAATTTCTATTCTATGGAAATCTATGGGTATATGTAAATAGTAGGCTACTCTCTATTCCCGAGAGCAACCTCTCCACGGAGAATTTCGATGATGATATAGCATCATCGATGTCATCATTTTTTTTCATCGTCATCATAAAAAAAAAACATTATAAGAAGGTCTTTTTTAAAATATATAAAAAAAATAAAAAAACACACAATGTTTAAGTTATCTTTTGAAAAACAAAGCAAATGAGAGCGCCCTCTGCTCGACTACTTAATCGATTTACAAGATACGCAAGAAGCGTTGCTTAAAACCTTTTTTAGCTCGTCGTAATTAGGCGACGTATCCTCTCTGCGTAACGTACGATACGTTTACGCCATGCCGTGGCTTATAACCTCTGTTGTTGTACGACGTACCGTAAACCGGGGCTACTTTGACTTTCAGGGTTACTTTGATATGTTTTGAGACTTGTTTGACACCACCTGTTAAAGCGAATAGACAATCTGGGGTCTTGGTATCTTTTTATTGCTTTGTTAAGTAATGAGATGGGCGATCGCCTTCCTCTACTTTTCGGGGGCTTCTTTGTTATAAAATATTGAAACTTTCTCAAAAGTTTAGTAAAATTAATAAAATTACATGGTACATTTTCAAAAAAATTTCCTTGCGGCTTAATTTTTGGTTAAACAATTAAAATTAGATATAAGATTTTTAAAATTTTTCTTTGTCGCCCTCCCCTCCCCCATTGCTTTTGGAGGAGTTTTATTCATCCTTAAGAACAGTGAACATGCTGAGAAAGCGAGTGAGAAAGTTATCAGGTCACGAAGTCACGAAAAATATACTAGGGTGTTTCCTCCGGCGTTAGTTTAATTTGTGGTTTTTATTTTTTTTTACTTAGAAGTAAAATGTGTTTTTCATTCATTCATCATTATTATTGAAATAATGTTTGGTGTTCGTGCTTTTTTAAATAGTTAAATCGCTTCAAATATGTCAAAATATATTATAACCCTGAACTGGGTCTACTTTGATTTATAACAAAAACTAAATAAGAGCCAAAGGATCAATTGTTTATATGAGTTAAAGAAAACGGCAGTATAGGAAATATTTAAAAGATGGCGCTAGAAAAATCTCTAAAATGATGTCAAATGAGTACCGGTTTACAGTATCCGTTCTGAGCATGCGCACTGCGATACGATTACGATTAAGCACTCTCTATTTGTGCAACTTTAACAGTGAGATTTACTAAGATCTTAAATAGTACCTCCCACAGGTCTAAATATTTATACATGTGGGGGGGTACTAAATTATAAAACCAATTTTCAAAAAACACTTACCCATACAGAAAAGACACAAAGTTATTGATTATTTTGTATTGTTGAGTCTTCGACAAATTGATATTTGGGACCGTAGGTTTGCGATCCAACCTCCCCCGCAGCGGCGTAGTAATAAATCAGATTGGGGGGGGGATTGAGTTTGTTGCACAATAACTTATAGATATAATAGATTTCACTACGTACCTATTAGTGTAAGGGCATGTATCGATAATTTCTATCTCGTGGGCTTTTAAATGAAGGAGTTTTGTGACTATGTGGGATTGATAGCTCTTTAGTGTCACAATCAAGTGTTACCGGGTTTTTTGTTCGCATCCGTGTAGAAGGGGTTGATATGACGTCATCTTTCGCAACCGGGGCATTATTATACTCGTTCCCATATAACTCGAGGACGAGGATTCCAAAAAATTCACTTTTAAGGTCATCGGACCTTAAATATCCTTGAAAATTGCAAAATCCAATATTTTTTCCATTTTCTTTTGAACAAATCTTAATAATTCGATGTATTGTCAAAACAACTTCAGATGTGGCTCAAACTATTAGGCCAAATTCGATCCTTAGAATTTGATGCAGTTTGAAACTTCATGACTTTCAAAAATACCCCAGTAAAATTAACATTACAAAAATACCATACTAAAGGGCGCTATTTATCAACTATTAAAGCGAAGAGGACCAAATTTGGTAAGAACGATAAGATCAAGTACAACAATACTGTTAAAAAAAATTAGTTCAGCTATGACGCGTTTCAATATCAAAATGGCGACCTATAACCTACATTTTACTTCATCCAGTTTCGTAAAGAACGAAAAATAACAAGGTACTATGAAAAAAAAGGTTAAAAACCAGCTTTTGTGGTGTTTTTTCCAATTTACCACTACGCAAAAACTTTTAGTGCCGGAGGTGAAATTAACATCTTAGACATAAATAAACACTTCATTTTAAACTTTCCTACTATTTTTTTTAATCTGGCGTCCTAGATGTATATGCTATATCCCGGTAAAAATGACCTATATGCCTGTCGTTTTTATTAAGTTTTGGAACTGTGAATTTTGTGTTCCACTCACTTATCTAGCCAAAAAAGTCATTTAAATTACCCAAAGAGACTTAGCAGAAGTTAGGTATACATTATCATGTTCTGGACTAGCTGTTTTAGATACCATTTTCCAAAATGGCGGTCCAAAAAATCATAAAACATTTTAATTATGCCAGTAGGGCGTCACTATACTTGTTTATTAACATTCATAATAAAATTCAAGGATTTAACAGGTCTTAGTCACAAATTCATGTGCTACCGGGTGTTTTTTTCGTATCCGTGTAGAAGGGGTTGATATGACGTCATATTTCAAGATGGAGGCCAAAAATCATAAAAAATACAATTTTTGCAACCGAGGCATGATTATACTCGATTCTATATAGCTCGAGGACGAGCATTCCAAAAAAACTTTTAAGGTCATCCGACCTCAAATGACCTTGAAAATCGCAAAAACAGGATTTTTGCCATTTTCTCTTTTAAAAAATCTCTATAATTTAACGTTTTGTTACACTAACTTCAATATTAACCATGTACCTATGTCAAAATCGGCCTTTAGAAATTATTGCAGTTTAGAGCTTAATGACCTTGAAAAATACACCAGTAAAATTCACATATTGTTAAAGCATTATACTATACTATACTATACTATACTATACTTAATTTAAAATCCCACGGACTTACACATGCCCCTTCACTATATAGTATTGCGTGGTTCTCGCAAGATAGGAATAATTCTGTCATTTCAATCAGCTGGCGCTGTCACGCATTCGCCACAATTTTGAGTGTGTACTTTGTCGATTGGTCTGCTCGATAGATTTATACGGATGTGGACACCACTTATAATGCACCTTAAGCGAATCATGACACGTATTCGTATACGAATAGGTACCTAATGCGTTCAAAACAAAGCCAAAGGACACAAAAATTTTTGACTGGTTTATGCCATATTTTGAACGAATCTCGCTTTTAGGATGGATGCGCTCACAGAACAGCTGAGGAGTGTTTTTTATCTCTTTTTTACGTGTTAGGTACACGTGCAATGATTAGCTTTAAGTGTCTAATTAGCTTTAAGTGTCGATTATAAATTTGCTTTACTGTCTGATTCATTTCTGCGATGTAGCCGCTCTTTTTGACCTTATTCCTGTATGCATAGAAACCCGCAATGGAATGCATGAGTACAACATTTTATTTAAAGAATAATACTGCTATTCATATTTAGCCATGATTACTGATTAAAAATGGTGAGATTAGAGAAATGATACCTACAGGGTGATGTTTTATTATCGTCCTATATTACAACCTCACAATCTAGGTACAATAGTGTACGCCAGCGATCAAAGGGGGGGTTTCGTATCAATAAAAAAAATTGAGTGAATACTTTTTAACAAGTTTCTTACAGACGGATACAGCCGATTTCAAAGGGAGGGGAGGGTGTGTTGGGTTCGATTAATATTATTTTAGGCAAAAACATAGGCAAAAATTGTGAGAAAATTATTCCAATATGCCTTTTTTACGGGTTTTTTACAAATTCTTTAAAAATATTGTTGAAAAAAAATTATCTAAATTAAAGTAAATTGTTGTTAAAATGATGTAATAAATGCGCCGCAGGCGAAAATTTTTAATAAAAGTGCAATTTTGTTCACGTTTGAAAATCTTGACAAAACCATTACCACTAAAATTGTAACAAATTTTGGCAGCTTAAGCAGAACATTCCTCAAAAATTTTATTCCTTTTTGCTTTTTATATAAATATTTTTAAAAAACTGGGTTGAGTTAGTTGCCAAGAGGGGGCTAATGGGATCTAATCTCAATTATAGATGTTACAAAAATCATGTCAAAAATGCGCCGCAGTTTTTTTTTTTGTAAATTATTTAATGAATGGGTCGGGTCAGCTGCAAAGGCGGGAGGGGGGGATCGCCCCTCCCCTGCATCCGCCCGTATTTAATACCATTTTTTTTGACTCATGTTTACACCCCTAACCCCCCCTCCCCAGCGGTACGCGCCATTAAAACAGAATCCCTTTTAAAAAAAAATGAAGCTTTCCAACTTTATACAAAAAATCTTACTTTTTTTCATTTTCAAAGTTCAAATTAGCCCGAACTCGTGAATTTCAATTCCGTTATCATCGTTAGTGACTACGGATTAAATCAAGTTAGTTGATACCCCTACATGTATATGTAAACCACATAAACAGTCAATAGTATAAGCGATTTTCATATTCAAATAATGTTGGTGGTCTGTATGACGAGCCAGAACCAGTGAGTACAGAATCAAAATTTACAGGCTCGGATTTAATGTACTTTTGACCCATTTTAACTATAAGATGCTATAACGGAACTGCCCTTACATTTTCCAAAAAAAGCCGTAGCGTTAACAGTGGCGCACCGAGGGGGGGAGTTTTGGGGTTAACCCCCACCCCCCGAGAAGCCTGCTTATATACAATTAGCACAATGAAATAACAGCAAAAATAAAATATATAGGGAGTAAAATACAAGAGCCTTGGACTTTAATTTTTGACAAAAATCTTTAAAAAATCATAAAATGCAAAATTTTTCACCATCAAAATGGTCTTTTTGATGTAATTTTATCAAAACATTTTGCTTGCGATTTGTTGTCAAAAATGACATTTTAAGTGTCATTTTCGTAAAAATTTTCGACAAAAAAATTGGGGTAAATAAACAACACAAATACCCAAAACCCCATCAATATTTACGATTTTATTTTAATTTTAAGTCAAAAAATGCATTTTAAGTGTTACTTTTTCAAAAAATTTTGCCTGCGGCGCATTAAATAAACAATTTTAACCCCAATTCCACTACATTTAGGACCAGGTCCGCGCTTGTAAGAACCTGTTTCCTTGTATCAATTATAACTAGTTACATTTTTACTTCAAATAAAATTTTTTTATTATTTATCCTTAACCCCCCCCCCCCAAAGCCAAGTGCTTGTTGCGCCACTGGCGTTAATTAAGAGCGAAAGTTCACTTTTCATACCTTTTAAGAAAAAAAAATAAAATCGTTTAACTTAAAAACATTTTTTTATTTATTTTATTAAGGTTATAATTTTTTTTTGTTAGTGCTGTTTGTTTCATTATTTCCTACAAAAAGGGCGAGGTATAAGAATAATATTTTAAAGCTCGATGGTTTACGGATTTCACTGACCAGTAAGCCGTCTGCGTTCGCCATTCAAGAAAAAATAAATTCATATTCCGTTCACAAGTGAAAATTTAAAGATGTTCCAAAAACTATTCTTCGATTCGCATGATTTTGTGGTTATCGTTAATTACGATAACGCAAAAAACCATAACGTCTGTCAAAGCTGTCCAAGTTTTAAGCATTCCAAAATGTCCCAAGTATCGTACATTTATTATTTTCCTCAAAAATTAGTTATTTAGATGACAAAAGATTTTAATCAGAGACCGATAACATTTGTCTTTCTGTCATACGGAGGGTTAATTATTTTAGAAAATATAACTCACAAACAAAAAGTTTTTAACAAAAACATATAAATAATCTCTGTACATTAAATATTTTTTTAAAATTCTTGGTGTTGGCTCCTATCCAAACGATATAGATTTAAAAAATTATGTGTTTAGAATTTTTGTCTGTCTATCTGTTTGTTCCAGCATCTCGCAAAAATTACTGGACCGATGTTGATGGTATTTTCACTGCTGCTTTTATCGGACTCCTGAGTGCATTGGCTTTATTTCATCAAAATCGGTTAACGGGACCAAAAGTTATGAATAAAAAAATAAAAACAAAAAAATCGGGTAAAACCGCAGCTGGTAAGGAATAAATTCCCAATGTCCATAGTGGACTTAAATATAATAAAAAAACTGGTGGATAGCCTGTGTGTGAAACTAGTTAGTGTTAGAACTAATGAAGAAAAATTACTTTTTTATTTTTTTTTAGGTTGTGGGCCACAATATTTTTAGAGCGCAAGGATTGAAGGTCGATCTTTAAAAAAAAACAAAAAGGCAATTAGTGTTAGCCTCAAACGCTTTTCTTGTTTGCATAATATTTTATAATTATCAAACAAATCAATGTTTTTTAAGACGGAAATATTAAATTTATTATTGGATTGTGATACATGATACGGACCTGTAGTACAATTCGTTAGCTACAAATATGTATAAAGCCCTATGCACACCAACGCGTGCCTACGCAGGGTGCTTTGAATCGGGGTAAGAACTCGGGGTGTCCTGTCCATATCAACGCGTTTCTACGAAACTGACCAGAAATGCATGAAGTTGCGTGCGTTTTTGGCCAAATTTCCTAGAAATGTTTGGGTTGGCAACATCTCGTGCGTGTCTCGTTTTTTCAGTAGAGTTGAATGCATTTTTGAAGAATTCTGGTGAGTTTTACTGAAAAGTTTCAAAAATTTTAAATCATTTTTCTCATAGTTTTTGGTCTTTTTGGATTGCTTACAGTTTACTTAAAAAATAAAAATGCCAAGAGTTCGCGGTCCCAACAACTTCATCATTTAAACGACTTCGAGAAAGGACGCGTCGTGGGCATGAAAGAAGCTGGTTTTGGTTTACGGGAAATTGCAAGAAGGGTTAATGCCAATCCATCAACAGTGTTAAGAGTTTGGAGAACGCCAAGTAAGAGATGTTCTAGTTGCAGCTACAGGACGAGTGTTTTCAAGGATGACAGTTAATCGAAGATTGCTTGGTATGGGGCTGAGGGCTTACTCTCCGCTTTTGGTGCTACCTTTGACCCAACAACATAAGGCTCGCCGCTTGGAGTGGTGCAGAGCTCGGCGAAACTGGAATGATGAATGGAATACTATAAGCTTCAGCGACGATTCCAGGTTTTGTTTAGGCGGCCATGATGGACGGATGAGGGTTAGGCGATTCCGAGGTGAGAGACGAAATGTAGACTTTGCTGTTGAACGTGATACAGCAAGACAGCAAAGTATCATGGTATGGGGTGCTATACGTTTAGGAAGCAGATCACCTCTAGTTTTTATCAACGGCAATCTGACTGCTCGGCGATATATCGATGAAGTGCTGCAGTCAGTTTTACATCCCTACCTACAAACTATCCCAAATGCGATCTTTCAACAAGATAATGCCAGACCGCATATTGCTCGTGAAACGATGTACTTCTTACATGAACTTGGCATTAAGACTTTGAAATGGCCAGCAAGATCGCCTGACTTGTCGCCTACCGAACACGTATGGGATATGATAGGGCGCAATCTTAGTCGATTACCACGTCCCCCTGGAAACTTAGATGAACTTTGGCATGCCGTAAGGAGGATTTGGATGAGTGTTCCTCAATATGATATAGACCATCTTATTTTGTCAATGCCCAATAGAACAAACCAGTGCATAAATAACCATGGAGGAGCCACTCATTATTAATTTTTTGATGATTATCATGGAGGAATCTTCTTGGAAATGTAATCAAGTACTAAGAGCATCCTAATGTATTAATATATAAATAAATTACTTTAAAAATATTTGTCTTTTCTGGTGTTGCATTTTTTGTTGTTGCCAGAATATTATAAAGCTCGTTTCTCACTATGCATTTTCTCCATGCATCTTGAGAAGTTGCATGCATTTTGGGTGTTCACACAGATGTATGGGATGGGCTCGAGATGCATGGAACAGAACTTGTTCTAATTTTTCTTTCTTTTCTTTGTAGTTTGAAGTGAATGAGACTTTTCTTTATGGGATATCTTTAAAAAATCTACTTTGGACATTATAAGTTTTGTGCGTAGCATTTAAATTTAATCATTCACAAGTTATAAGTATAGATTTAATATAAAAATTTGATGTTGGAAACTAAAAAATTAATACTAAAAGAATAATACTAAAATTGTGGTAAAGATGGAAATATTTCGAACAGAAAACGTCTGCAACTTTTCACTCTTCATTTTCAAGGTCGACACGCGCGATTCAAAAAACCTCCTGCGTTAGAAAAACCCTGCGTGGGCACGCGTTGGTGTGCATAGGGCTTAATCCTTTCGGCTGCGAAAAGCCAAAAGCTTTACACGGTCAGTTGGGCACATCTCAACGTGTGTACCCATACAGAATGTCTGACAGCATTTAACACTTGTGCGTCATGTAGTCGGAGGTCCAGAGATTGCTGACAGCCGACGTGCGGAATGAGTGGAACGAATAGATGTCTAACTTGCTTCGTTTTTGAAATGCGTCCACTTAGAAATGCAAATTCATCCTTATCTTGTTTAAGAACTATTAATCGTTTCTCGGTCACCAGAAATACAAATAGTCTTCCGGCCATAGTAATCAAACACCGCCATTCCCAACTAGCAATTTTCGATTACTCAACCTTGCGAACCGCGTGTCAACGTTATGTCACAACGTTTGCTTTTAGTCAACGATACTATCGCGACTATTTGGGAATCTCTGGTGTCAGTTCCGTGGGTTTTAAATATAATAAAGATATTTCACATCACCAATACACGCAAACCAATGTCGTAATTTATAAACAACCGGTAGTTCATTGTCAAATATGCAGGTTTTGGCCCTAAAAACCTACGTGTTTTCGATTTAAGATGGTTTTATGAATAGAAAAAATTTGTTAAATTATAAATTGGTTCAAAAAGCTCTAGAGATGTTGTTTAAGCTTCCTAAGGACAAAAGACCAACTTTTAAATGCAACAAGTCCCGAATTTTGTGTAAATGTAAATATTAAAACAATTTTTAAAGTTTGTTTACAAATTAACGTGCAATGGCGTCTTACGTAGTAAGTCAATTTTATCAAATCAATCATGGAGGGTTTTGGTTTTTATGACAACAAAAACATTCCTTTGTCCTGGCGGGTTGAACTACTATACTGTATTTTAAATGGATTACTGACTAACATACGCGAACATGCAATAATTTTACCCAATGGAAATTGACACAGAGCAGTGCTCCGAATTTGGTTAGTTCCAAACATAACATAAAAATTGGTTAGATAAAAATATTCGCGCCTGCGTCTACAAAAACTTGGCCAGAAAATGTTTAGCAAATTAATGAATATTTTAGTTTAGTAGACATCGCTTTTTATTCGTCGACTTCACAATTAAGAAACAGTTAAAAAAATTGTTGTTAAAATAGACGGTCATAAATAGTTGTGACGGAGATTATGGTTGCGATCAACGTAAACTTGTGTGGACTTCACTTTCCAAGACAACTACTATTTACGACCCCTTAAAGGGGTGCAGGTGCCTAAGGTATAAGGGAGATTAATAGCTTTATTATTTATTTATTTATTATTTATAAATTATTTCTGTGTTTTATTTAATTTTAGCCCTGAAGAAGGAACAAAACGTTCCGAACGCTTGGTTTTATAAAAGAGTTTTAATAAATTAGTTTTACATTTGGACCGAAAATCCTGTTATTCCTACAAACTACTATTTACCTATAAAACAACGTCTGAAGGTAATTCAATTCTAATGTTAACAACTTGCACAACTAAAATTGCTACTTCGGTTTTGATGGTAGCCCCTCCTGAAATAAGACAGTCTAACAAAAATAATATGGCCGATTCCAATATGGCCGATGGAATGTAAACAAATCGTTTTTTCATAAGACGTAATGCTAACTTAAATGAAAAGTTTGACAAAGTGGAAAAAGATGCAGTTTGCAAAGTGATTTTTTTTATATAGTAAACCTTTCTAAATCGAGGAGAAACGAGCATTTTGCCGAAATTTTAACAATAAACTCAAGATTCGCAATTAAACGTGGAAATGTTCCTCTACCTATCTCTATCACATTCGTGTAATTACAGATAAAGTTATCACTCTCAAATCGGATAGCGCAACTGTCTCTTCAAGCCTATCTGGCCCTCTCTTCAGACTGAACTGAGAGAAACAATGCCTATCCACACTGTGCAAGTGCGAGAGAGATAAAACTACATGACATTACCGCTTTAAACTGCGAATTTTGAGTTAATTTCCAACATTTCGGCAAAATGCTCGTTTCTCCCCGATTTAGAAAGGATTACTCTATAAAATAGTCTGCACTTTGTTTAATCTGCATCTTTTTTGACTTTACCAAAATTTTCATTTTTATTAGCATTACATATTATGGAAAATCGCTTTGTTTACCCTACACCCACCGTTTAAAGAGCCATCACGTGATTAATGGCTAACTTTGACAATTTGTTAGACAGCCCTATTCTACTTCCCTAACTAAACCAACCAATGTTTATCAGCTTTTTTTTTTTTTCTGCTACAAAAGAGACACGAATTGTTTTGTTTGTTTTTTTTCTTTTTATCTGTTTTTTGGACTTTATTTTTGGTTAAACACGTGTCGTGGTTTAAAGATGTTTAGTTTGTGTTGTGGATTGTGTCTTTAGAGCCCCGTAAAGGGGTGCAGGTGCCTAAGATATAAGGGAGATTAATAACTTTAAAATCTTCAAAAAAGCCAGTTTTAACTTGATTTGTGATATTGAACCCTACCCTATAGACGAATATTTGAACTACAATAATTTACAAAAGTCATTTGATTTAAAAATAATTTTAAATATAATTTTAACATTATTTGTGATCTTAAGTGTGTGTATTATTTATTGATTTTCATTTTGTTATATTTGTAGTGTCTTTTTTTGCACTTTTTGTGCCAATCAAACAATGTTCAAACAATATTTTAACAATGGAATTTTTTTTTTTTAGTTTTATCATACTTACTAGATTTGTATAGTGTATAACCATTATTGTGTATTGTATATTTAATATTGTAAATAAATTAATCTAATCTAATCGTCTGTTAGTTGGGTTATGTTTTCGTCATTTAACTACAGACAAAAAAAAACAAAAAAAACAAGCCTTAAAGTCAACAGCTGTTTTCACTAAAACAAAAGTGAGGTTAGGTTGACGGTTGTTTAGGGTGCGTAATCTATTCCCTTTTTCTTATATTTATCGTTCTAGCAGCGTCATCTAACGTCAACACCAAGAACTAACTTAACTGCAAATCTAGATTTGGACAGATTTCTGTAACATAAAACTGTGCTTTTAAAGGATAGACATAACTAAACCTTGACGAATGAATTGTTATTTAATGATGAAATCCGACTTTATAGTATCTGCGTATTTGTTTTTTTCCGTGGGCAAAGCAGCTCGTGTGGAATGGAACAAAAGGGAAATATGAAGAATTACCACGAGAATTTGCATCGTCGTTACCATTAAGATAGGCCTGTCAAAGCGCACGCAGCGAATTTTATTTTTAAAGCTTGCATAAATTGACTCTTATACGTCTTTAGATAGATCATTGTCTAATAAAATAGATTAGGCAATAGGTAGATATATGATTCTGATAGAGTAAAGGTACGGCTTAAAACGCGCGATAAAAACTATTTTATTACTTGATTGATTAAAGAATACGTATACCTATAACGCGTTCAAAACATAGCAAAAAGCTCACTTTTATGGTGGATTCGATGACAGAACAGCTGATCTAGGAAAATATTTTTTAGAAACCCTGACGCATGAATGTCGATAAATAGGTACTAGACCCTTAAAGTTGGCAAGCTATTTTTGATTCCTTGTTGTTAGCGTATCGTTGATGCATTTCTGAAAGCGTCCTTAAAAAAGAGTTAAAGTTGTGCTTACAACGTACGACGTAACCAAACTAATTCTTGTTCAGTGCTTGATGCACAGTTTTACTTTATGCCGCTCACTTTTATTTCCTTCCTTGTCGAAAAAAGTGAGAGAGCAATCGAATGGAAAATAGAAGGAGTGAAACTGTGGATCAGGCATTGCATTTATGAAAACCCACAGATAACAAAATGGTTAGGATAGGCTAGCTGTATACGAATACTGAAAGGGTGGTCGTAGAGATAAGTGAGACCAGAGAGCATATAAATCTAAATAGAGTGGACACCTAATGGTAAATTTGCGACCCTGCTCAACTGACTTGAACACCAAGTGGCGCAGCTATTCTTTTTTTTGGTTCTTGGCTTGGAAATTTGGTGCGCCACTTTCGTTTTCGCTCTTGCTTATTTTTATCGATCCAAAGTAGTGGCGGCGCACAGGAAAATCATATTTTTTGGACAAGTTCCGCGTTGGGAACTATCCATAATACCGATCGCCCGCGTTGCGCTGCAGACAACAGCCCCGTTCCGGTACAGTCACAGGTGGCGAATACAGGGGTAAGCGATCGACCCCCTCTCCGGCAAAATTACGTACCAACTTTCCCAAAGATGTTGTCCTGCGGCATCAGTTTTTTTCTTTTTTTATGTTAAATTAAACATTACTCTTTTACAAGGTTTCGTCTCCGGCGGTCAAATTTAAAAAAAAAATCATAATCAGGTGTTAAGTTTCTGAAAAAAAAATTATTTGTCTCTCCCTTTTGGAGAAGACTCCCCGTGATGGAAATTGACACGGTTACGTCACAACCGCCTTTTTTGGATTAGGAGAACCATTGAAGGAATATCCAAGGAAATTTATCATATGAGACCAACAGTTTTCACATACCTTCTCACCCATTCTGATCTCCTAATCATGTATTTTTCAAACATTCGGAAATGTCGGGGTTATTAAAATTTGGTACAGAAGCATAGTTTGGGTGGTTCGCTGCAAATGTTTGTTTTTTTATAGCAAAATTAAAGTAACCTTAGATAGCAAAATATTTAAAAAATAAATACAAAACACATATTCTTTACCGGAGAAAATCTAAATTATATGCTCTCTGCTTTTTCCTTAATTATTACAAGTAATAAAGACTTTCCGCCTAAGGGAGCTTAGCAACAAGTTCATTTAAAATTGCATTAAATATAAGTATGTATATTACCCTGGTTCATCCTGGCGCATTCAGCTAACAATAAAAAACTCGCTGTGAATCGCGTTGACTTGCTGGTCGGATATTACCATGACGTGTCCTCTCTATTTAGATCTATGTTGTAAGACGTATCCGTTCTGAGCAACTTTAGGTGTCTACTTTGAGCTATTTTTAAAGCGTTCAAAACAAAGCCAAAAGGCGTTACATTTTTAACTTAGTTACGTCCATCCCGACGTACGCAACGAGTGCAGTCAGCTGTTCTACTATCGCATCCACCATAAAATCGAGTCTCGTTCGAAACCTGACAAAAATGTGGTTCGTTTTGCCTTTGTTTTAAACGCGTTAGGTATAAGTATACCTTTAAATAATAGGGACTAAAAGCGAAACCACCGCGTAAACGTAACATAGCTCTGAAATCCAGCGTTCTCATTGGTCAGATCCGACAGAATTTGTCAATCGCGAGGATGAGACTGATTTTCATGAAATAAAGGATTTTCGATTTCAGAATTGGTCCTGGTTCTGGTTGACATTATTTTGACAGCGGTTCTAAAATAATGACGTCATTTAAAATATTATTAAGATATCTTTGATTTTACTCAAAAAAAGACTATCTATAATTTTGCAAAATTTAAGGGTTTATGTTTACAACGAAAGGGCCGAACCAACCTCCCAGGCTGGTTGTAAAATTTCATAACCGGGTTGCAACTGTGACGTCATTGTTTTAAAACGAAAGGACCGGTTGCGGTTCTGGTTCAACCAGAACCAGGACCAATTGTAAAACGAAAATCTTTATAGGGGCGCTAGCGCGCGCTAGGGTGGTGTATCGTTACACCGCGTTGCCTGACCCGATAGCTGAAATCGCGTTAGTCAAGTTGGAAACGCCCACCTCTGCCGGTTTTAACCAATGAGAGCGCTGGATTTTAGATCGGATTTTTATGCGGTGATTTGGCTTCTAGTCCCTATTAGCTTAATATTCCTATCCAACCGAACATCGGAAAGTACTGCGATCTGTATTACAACCCTTGAACTACGCATTTCTCTCCCAAATTTAATGATATAGAAACGCTTAGAAAGCAAAAAATATTATCGGTTCAGGTTGACCAGGCTTTTACAAAAAAAAAATTTTTTTTTGCTAGATTAGGGAACTATAAAAAGGATAATTTAATCCACAAGAAATTGTTGATAATTTTCCGTTCTTTTCAAAATTGGGTTCGTTTTCACCCGCACTTGGTTTGAAACATTCGAGAAATAGCTTGTTTTATGAAAGAAAACAATTTTTTTTTTAAATCCTTAAGATATTTTTGTCAAGAATTAAAATTTCAGCTAATTCTGATGTTAACTTTGCCCTGGGTACTCTGCCAAAGATTTAAAAAAATTATTAAATAATTTTATGCAAAAAAAGCTTTTCAAATAGTAGAAAATAATTTTTAGCATTCTGATATCACCATAATAAAAGCGATGGGCGCACTATAGGAAGTTTGGCCACGTTGACTGGATAAATTTATGTTATTTATTATACTATGATTGTTCGCAAGAATCTGAATTCACTATAAAGCAGAGAAATGCAGGGGTAATTAAATCCAACCCAACGCGATCCAAGCCACCCTAACATTTCTCTGATGCTAAAAATCATTTTCTACTTTTTAGTGGAATTTATATTTTATAAAAGTTAGTATCAGAAAAGTTTTTTTTTTAATATAAAATTATTTTCTAATTTTTAGATTTGTACCCTAAATCGTCCATTTTGAATCTGCCATATTGAAATTTTCAAATCTGACCAAAAATTCATAATCCCCTTCCCTAAAAACCCCTGTATGCCAATTTCGATTGAAATCGAACGAACTAAATATTTTTTCCTTTCCACTTCCATCGTTAGGGGGAGGTGGTAACTGTTTGTTGTATTGTCACTATGAACGCATACCAAATTTGAAGACAATCAGATGTGTAAAAGACAGTTAAAATTGGTTAGAAAAACATTACCAAAAATCGTCTATCTTAAATCCTTCATATTGAATTTTCAAAATCTGATCAAAAATTCGTATGCCTTATCCTCAAAAACCCCCGTATACCAATTTTGGTTGAAATCGGACATAATTAGGTGTTTTCCCCTCGCAGGGGGGTGTTTAATAATACCATATTATTGTATTGTCACCAGAATTATAAACGCATACCAAATTTGAAGACAATCGGATGTGTATAAGTCAGTTAAAATTGATTAGCAAAACATGATCAAAAATCGTCCATCTTGAATCCGCCATATTGAATTTTCAAACTTTGATCAAAAATTATTCCTTATCCCCCAAAAACCCCCGTATACTAATTTTGATGGAAATCGGAGAAACTTAGGCGTCTTCCCCCTCCACTCCTCTCGTAGGGGGGACTAATAATACCATATTATTGTATCTAGAAGTTTGTCAAAATCGAGTTGCAAGATTTGACCCGACCATACAAACATACATACATACACAGAGGTGAAGTTAAATAAAATCTTAAGAAAGGTGTTGCCAGTTGTAGTCGTTTTTCTTTAATATCGGCGAAAAACTATGTCCTGAAATAAACTTAAATCAGGTAAAAGAGTGATATTGTTTTGTTACACCTAATTTTCTTTACGATTTGATATATTGGACACAGGAGCGATTGTAATCAGAAGTTGTATAGTCACTAATTTAACTTTGGCCCGTAATTTCGGTCCCTGGCGATTCGGATACATTGTTGTATCTATTTATTAAGCAAAACCTGAGTCCGGGTGTCCGAGATCATGTAAATTGATATCATATCTGCACCGCTAACCCTTGTTAGTCGTTTGTTAGCCCGAGACCTCTTCTAAATTAAAGCGATAATTTGATAATAGGTATTGTACGGTATCGCCATTTAAAAAGTTCCTCGAGGGAGGTCATAAATATTTTTTTATTTTTGAAAAAATATCCTCTGAAATGCCATTATAAATCGTCCAAATTACCAGTCTGTCCGGAACAGTATTGCGATTTGTATTACATCCCTTGAAATACGCATTTCTCAACAATTACCGATCCTTGATTTTCTTTATCAGGGTGCCCAAACTTCTAGAAAAAAGAAAATTTATTTTTTTTCCGCTAAAGTAGAGAGATATAAAAGGCAATAAAGTAATTTTAAGCGTAATCCAGATACAATATGCAAGATATATTTATTGTGCTGTTATACCATACAAAGAGTATTTATATACACTCGTCCACATAGTTTTCATTAATTTTTGTTACTTAGGATCTAAAAAATATAAAAAATTAAATTAAAAAAGGGATTTAGTGAGGGTCAATAAATAAAAAAATCAATTAATAGCGAGCTTTCCCTTAAAAAAGGTAATGGTAACCGTAGATCCGGATTTCGAACTTGTGGTGCTCATCAACATGGTGCTAGAAATTAGGACCTTTTTTGAGGGAAAGCTCGCTATTCATTGATTTTTTTATTTATTGACCCTCGCTAAATCCCTTTTTTAATTTATCGACTCCAGAGCTTAGGATATCTGTAAGGATATCTTCAAACTGAAGGTACATCTGCCGATTCTGCAATTTGAAGGATGGTTGTCTTTTACATGAATCCTGTTTCAGATTTTTTCATCATCATTTCATCTCCTAATTCCTAGCACCGTACCGATGAGCACCACAAGTGCGAAATCCGGATCTACGGTTACCATTACCTTTTTTGAAGGAAAGCTCGCTATTCGTTGATTTTTATAAAAAAATAAATTTTTATTACTCTATTATCGGTACTTAACGGTGGCATAGCCTGACTTTAATAAAGTCAGCACTATTTTTGACAGTTTTATAAGAAGGTTAAACAGCTACTACATATTTTTAGTCACCTTACCCATCTGTCATGAAGCATCTGGAATAAATCCTTGAATTTTTCAGAAAAATTTCACTTAAATTTTCACGTTAAAATACTCTTATCTAACTATAAGAAAGGAAACACAGTTAGTCTTATCAGGACTAATTATTAATTATGACAAAATTGAGGTTAGACGGCCCTCTTCTTGGTTGCGGGGGCTATCCGAAACCAACGTTCGGGCTATCCGGCCAGAGCTCTTATGGGCGCGGTGCTGTCAAAATAATGTCGAATTCTTCTTCTTTTGTCTTCTGTAGTCTTCGGGATCGGGTGATCACCAGCATCCAATGTCGACTTTTATAATGTTTGTGCCGACCTTTAATAAAGAACGGCATTAACTTTATTATATGTCCACTTTACAGGTGACACGATATGAGCATCTTTAGATCACATCAATGTCAGAAATAGTAGCAAGAACTTTGGGTAACCAACTTAGGGGCCATCCATAAATTACGTAACGCAGCAAAGTGAGGGGAGAGGGGCAGCTGAAAGTGTTATAAAGTGTTACAAGGAGGAGGGAGACGAAAAATGCGAGGATTTGTTCCAGGAATTTCATAGCAGGTGGGTAAAGAGCACAAAAGTATGTAGTAGTTGTTTACCCTTGGTGTGGAACTGTCAGAAATAGTGCCGACTTTATGTACCGACAAGTCCTAATCTCTTATAAATATTTAAATACACAAATAATTAAAATCGACATAAATATTTAAAACCACACATTTAAAATCAACAATTAGACTTGAATAATGACGGACAAAATTTTGAATACTGTTTGGAAAAAAATTAAAACTCATTGGTATCATAGCATGCTTGGCTTAAGAATAATTTTTTACTTTTTTTTTAGTATTTTGTCTTCCATTAATTTCACTTTTTCTAGTAGCTTATTGAAAAAGTGTAATGACTGGTACCATTGTAGTTTTTATGTAGTCTGTTTAGGTTCTTTTATTGTATGTATGTATGTTTCTGATATTCAATTTCAATGAATTTTTCTTTATAATCTTCTCTATACTGTAGTCTAGTGATAGTTCTGATTGCTTCACGTTGAAGCCTAAGTAAGGAAGGAAATGATGATGAATCTACAATTTCCCTCCATCAGGCACAAATGTCATTTGGACAAGTCATTTTTACACAAGATTAGAAATGACGAAAAGAGAGAAGGAAAAACCAATAAAAGTAACGAGCGGTCAAGGTGCTCGTTTAGAAGAATTTTAGAAACAGTTTCAAACTGCGGATGTTAGGTTTGATGACATGACATAATCGGCAATATTTTGACGTTAGAACTTGCACGACTGGAACTATATAATATTTAATTTTTTCAACTTTTCCCTGCGATGTTATTATTCAAAATAGAAATTGGACGAAGACCATAAACGACTACATATAAAGCTGTAAAGTTTTAACCTTCACATTTGTCTAATTTTAGCACAAAAGTGTAATCAGTGCCCCTATTATAATGAAAGAGGAAACAGACTAAACAACAAAAAGTACTGTAAAAATTCAAAACATTAACTATAGCTCTTACAAGGAAAAACTTACTAAATGCAAAATACCACCTAGCTTACAAACCAGACTGATCTCTACCTAACTTCAAACAGAACTTAAAACACTTTTACACAAAGCGCAACCCTGCGGTATATGCTGCGCTTGCCTATCAGTCATAAATGTCAAAAATAATGCTTAAATGTCAAGGCGACTTCCCCATAATAAGGTGATTTTAGTCAGAACGCCAAATTTCGTTACTCTCATGGTATTTTACCGTAAATAAAGGTAACTAAAAGCGGCTAAAAATAGTGCTTTTGAACGTATCCAAAAATAACGTTTGGCAGTAAACATAACCTTACCTATTTTTATGTTTTTTTCTTTCTTGTAAAATTTTTGCGTTTGTGTTTAATCATATAATCCCCACATTACTACTAATCACATAAAAATAAAGTACAAATCAAAAATTATCAAATAAACAAACTTTCTAACTTAAAAAGCTTCCATCACAGAATCACACCAAGTTTCGTTGGTTGGCTTTTTAACGGTACGCGCACAATAAAGGTAGCAGGTCGGTCAAAAATCTAACCAAAATTACCCTAATGTCTCGTCTTGGTTATTTTAAAGTTCCGTGAAGTATTCCCTATTTTTCGAGTAGGACCACATGGTTGAGCGTGCCCTTAAGAGATACCGAATTTAAAGAGGCTGCTGATTAGTACAGAACAGTAAATCGAGGGGTAAGGGCGCGCGAGGCGCATCAAGAGATCAATCCGTTAGTAGCAACCGTTATACACAGAAGAGTTAAAATCCATTTAATGTGAGGTTGTTTGACTAATTGCAAATTAAAAGCAGATAGGTAAAGTAATTACTCCTCCCACTATCGTGGGACAATCATAAAATCCCGTTGATGTTTTTTTCGACTTTATAGACGAACCATAGATATAGTAGAGGGGAGTAGATAACTACCTGAGCGAAACGTTGTGTTTTGTGTTTGTGTCACAATCGGCTTAATTTATGTTTAGTTGCGTTTTTCTCCGCAACACGAATATAAAACGTATTTTTAAACAGTTTTCAAGTTTATTCTTAAAATCATTTGTGAGACTGCAGTGGTAGAACTATTACTTTTATTTATTTTAATATAGTCAAATTTATCAGAATTCATTTTACCGATGTCAAAAAGATGTATGTCCGAGAATTACGGAAAATCTTTTGGTTCATGCTATTGGTAAAGGAAAGAAACCTTTCCCGACCAAAGCTTTAAAGAACCACGCATAATTTAAATGGAAACTGTATCTCAGTGGAATTTCAACGCCGTTTAAGTATGTTATTGGGACAGTCTCTGAAAGCATTTTGTCTCATAGACACAGGTACCGATATCTACAGGGTGAGCCAATAATAGCTGCCAAAGTTTGTGATGAGCTTATTATTATCATGCTTATGATCGGATATCGGCAAAAAAAACCATCAATTTTTACTAAAATCGCAACCCTGAATTTAAAAATGACATTTCATTTGACACCTGTCAATCCCTGTGAAAATGGCGGAAAAATAATGAATTAAATTGAAGTTTTTGGAAAAGTGAATACCTTTTTTACTCTTCTGAAGACATTTAAAAAAGTGACAGTTGTGTTAATTGTCATGGGGAAAACCACTGCTGCGATGACATATGTTTAGTCGAACTACGATAAATAATTTATGGACGAATTTTAGGAAAAGCTAATACTTTCTTTTTACTCTTTTAAAGTTAAAAAAGTGACACTTTTTTCAACTGCAATTTATCGGATCTAGTAAATGACAGTTTAGACAACTGTCACTTTTTTTCACGGTTTTCGATTCTATATCGGCAACAGAGTAAATAAAGGTATTTGCCTTTCCAAAAACTTTAAGTCCATTAATTATTTTTCCGCCATTTTGACAGAGTTTAACAGGACCAAAAACTAATAACATTTTTGAGTTCATCGACCTCAGTTTAGTGTAGTTCGAGTCCCCACTCGTAAATATGTGTCATCGCACCGTGGTTTTTCAGTGCAGACAACTGTCACTTTTTCTACGGTTTCCGATTTAGTCTTCAGCAGAGTAAAAAGAAGGTATTTACCTTTCCAAAATCTTCAATTTCATTAATTATTTTTCCGCCATTTCGACATGGTTTGACATGTCAAATGAAATGTCATTTTTAAATTAGGCGTTGTCATTTTAGTGGGAATTGATGCTTTTTTTGTCGATATCGGTCATCATAAGCATGATAATAATAAGCTCATCTGTGTTTATGAGACAAAAAAAGTACATCGATCGAACTTGCTGACACTGAAAACGAAATATTTTTATCCAATAACAGACCGAGCAAGCAAGAAATCGTTAAATAAACGGGGTTCCAGGGGTTCGATTTAGCGCATCTACACAAATATTTGTAGACAACTCTTTTTATCTACTACTTCTTCAAGTTTACCTGTTCAGTCTGGACCGACTTTAACCATGATGCTGTGAAAGTTTTCGTCGTATTTTTTTTTTAAATTCACCACTGCACTTTCAATATTATTTTAGTTTTACCTATAACTAGCATTAAATTAATCTTTTAATCATTTTAATCGATTTTATTACAGGAAGTAAACAAGCAAGCAAATTGCAGCAGCAGTGTTGTCACATCTTGATCTACTATTTTTCTCTACTGTTAAAAGTCCCGAGTTTGTTTTCCAAGATTTTTAATCAGTTGGCCATGCTCGTCTTTGGATCCTGCACTGAACGAAGAAAATTTTGTAAAATGAGTCCGGTGGCGGAGCGGCAAGAGTTTTACTCGATTGAAGGATCCTGATTTTTGCACAAGATCGGTAGTTCAAAACTCGTGTCGACCACATTTTTTTTTAACCTTGAATATTATATTTTCGTTAAAGCAAAAACCTAAAATGCAATACAAAAAAAAAGTTTAGTTAAATTAGAACAAACCCAAATTAATAAATAAAAACCCTAAAATAAAACGGAAAAAATACACAAGCTATCATATATTACGGAATATCTACACAATATAAAGAAAAAGTCTATAGGTAGTGTAAACCACAATAATTAATACATAGCAAAAACGTATAATTTCAAAATAAGATATTTTAAAACCCAATTCGAAAAAAGCAGTGGCGCACCGAGGGGGAGATTAAACCCCCCCAGGAAGCCTGGTTACAGTGGCGGTCGCACCTTTTCCAAAGGGTGGGGGGGCGTGGGGTTAAAATTAAAAATTAATGTAATTTTTGACCCAATAGGGTGAACATTTTTGAAAAAGTATCAAAAATTTTACTGTTTTCGTGAAAAACCGGCAATTTTTTAAATATATTTTATATTATTTATCCTTAAACCCCTCCCAGCCGAAGTCAGTTCCTGGGTGCACCACTGGAAAAAAGTGTAGGTAAAAGTAAAAAATTGATGCAAAATAATAAATTCGCATCAAAATATAACCACAATATTAATCTGACATTCTCGGTCCGTTCGGTCATAATTAGATTTTGCAGCGTAACCAGCTTGTACCATTATAAAAAAAAAGGTGTCGACAAATATTTGTCCAGTCAAAACCGAAACAAGCCAAAATGGACGCAAGTGAAGTCAGCAACAGAACCACAGATAATAGGTTGGTTGGTTTAGTTAATGGCGATCGAAAGAACATTTTTGGAGAAAGCTACCATCAAAATGAAGGCACTCCGGGTGTTTGCTAAAATTTGAATGCGCACTCGTGGAAAATTGTTCTATTCCCGTCCGATTTCTATGAGATGAACACGGGATTTAACGGCACCGTGTATAAAAGGCATTTAATCTTTATTTTTGAACTGGTAGAGCATTAGCCCAGGCGATCAGGTCTTCACGAAGAGCATTCCGCTTGCTTACTATACTTTATAGCCTCTTGGCTCTAATAACGAGCATAAACTTTCAGGGCGGTATTTACTAAGATGAACTAAGGTTTAGGACTATGGGACGCATGTCGTTTTTACTTATGCGGGGCTTTTTTTAACCTTGAGTAAAACTTGTTGGAATTTTATACTACCTCTAATTATTTAGGGTGGGCCAAAAAATTTGCCACTTTTTGAACGCGTTATAACTTTGGACACAATCGTCCGATTTTCGAAATTTTGGGCTTTTTTTTATAGAAAAAAGCTGAAACTTTATTGGCGCGACTCAAAATTTGACATATGTCAAAAATCCAAGATGGCAGATAGCTTTAAAAAATGGGTAAATTTCACCCCCCTGCGAAAAATTTGTGTGCGACCCTGGTTTTGATTTTTGTTAATGAGGCAAAAGCCCCATACTTTTTTCGCCTACCAAGGTACTACTTATCTTAATTCGTTATAAGATAAAAAAGTTATACAAATTTTAAATCAGGAGTATTTAGATCAAAAATTGTAATGTCTATTGGAAGGTGCACTGTTTAAGGCTAGCATAATTTGCGACTTAGTCGTCCGATTTTGAAAATTTTAGGCTTGTTGATAAGACAAGACATAAGTTTTTGCTAATCTGGCTCAAAATATGGCATCTGTGAAAATTCCAAGATGGCAGAGAGCTTTAAAAAATGGGTAAATTTCACCCCCCTGCGAAAAATTTGTGTGCGACCTTGGCCTTGATTTTTGTCAATAAGGCAAAAGCCCCATACATTTTTTGCCTATCAAGGTATTAATTATCTAAATCGGTTATGAGATAAAAAAAGTTATAAAAATTTTAAATCAGGAGTATTTAGACCAAAAATTGTAATATTTGTAGGAACACTGTAGATGCACTGCTAGCATAACTTGCGACCTAGTCGTCCGATTTTTATTATAAGCTCTTTGGTAAAACGAAACATAAATCTTCCCTAATTCAGTTAGAAAATTTGACATATGTAAAAAATTGGGCGACTGGGGGACAAATGTTTCGCAAGTGTGTGAAATTTAGCCATTTTTTAAAGCTCTCCGCCATCTTGGATTTTTGACATGTGTCAAATTTTAACTCACGTCAGTAAAACTTCACCTTTTGTCTATAAAAACAGCCAAAAATTTCGAAAATCGGGCGATTGGGTCCAAATTTATAGGACGTTAAAAAAGTCACAAATTTTTTGGCCCACCCTGATTTCGCAAGGGAAAAACACAGGTTTTCCCAGTATTTCAGGAAAAAAATGGAAAGGAGATTGGCGATGGGTTTGTCCCTGTACAGCAGGCCTTTCAACTAAAAATACTCTGTTAATTGGGTGACTTACTCAGATTCTTATATCCCTTTCTATTCCTAAATTTGCGGAGATCCATATGAGAAAAAATATCCATCCATCCATACATTTCTTCAGACTTATAAGAAACGAAAATTGAAATTTTTAATTCATATAATAATTAATAAAAAAACTATCGAAAGAAACTTAACTGGCGTTTCGCTCTCTGACGTTTGGACGAGAACACTACCTTCTTAAATAAAAAAAGCCTAAAAAACAAAAGATCAAAAGATCTTAGGTGGAAATCAAAATATTTTTGCGGAGGGTGACCAGTAAAACCACTGATGAGCCCACGCTGGTTGCCCAGGACGAAAAATCGTTTAATCATTTCTCTTTTCGCTTTGGTCCTTTGTGTCTTCCTTGTGGGATGCTCATCCGAGTTTGAATTTTCGTTATTTCCACCAAGATATTTTGATCTTTTTTGTTTTAATTGCCTTAGGAGCATAACCCTATTGGAAATATTACCACGCCAGGACGAACCCGTATCAGGTGACTTAGATAAGTGTCAATGCCTGCCTATTTGTAAGTGATTCAAAGTTGGAAATCAAAGTATATGATGGTGTTTAATGATGTTTGGGGAAGGTGACCAGTGAAAACACTGATGGGCCCACGCTGGTTGCCCAGGGCGAAACATCGTTTAACCATTTCTCTTTTCGCTTTGGTTCTTTGTGTGTTTGCGATATGGTTCGGCTTAAAATAATTTTTGGATACCCATGTTGGTCAACCTTCAAACCATTAGTAAATATCGCCCCTTTTAGTTATATATATTGCGCTAAATGCTTGAACGTTGTTACGCCGTTTAGTTTGGACTATCTAGTTTTTTTTCGGGGAACCCCCACCATAAGGTCGTTAGCCGCAATCCAACTTTTATATAGGACACAGCAACCATTTTTGAAAACGATATAAAAGGAAATTTTGGGTTGAAAAAGGTTGTACTATTTCTTTTGGTATAAACACTTATTGTATTGTATTGGGACCAGTTGACTTTAACTATGAGGATTATATTGATTAGATGTGCATTAATAAACCCGCAACTACAACAAACAAACAGATCATATTTAGCTTTTGCATCGAATACACATTAAACTCTAGTTTTTCAATAGGTGAGATCCCGATTCATGAGTTTTTTTTTTCGTTTTTTGCATATTTTTATGAAGGCGTTAAAAAATAATTTTTTAACCTCGTAACTAAAGTAGGCTTCTTTTAAGCCATGCACTAATTCTACAAACTTCTACTTTTAAACATTTAAGTCACACTCTTTTGTACCTGAGTACTTGAAAACATTCAGATACATCCCGTTTAAGTATATTCTAGGTCCTCTTTTTTGTTACTTTCTTGTCCCTTCTTTTCGCGGGCGGCCCCCGCCCCCTAAAGTACTGCACGAAAGGCAGGGTAGAGCCTGCGGCCTTTCTTTCGCAATATCTCTACGGTTCTTCACGTTGACAGTGGCGTTCAAAACAGGCACGATTGTGCAAATTATAATGTGACCTTTTTGCACCGCTTCGCACGCACAAAATTACAGCCTACCTTCACAGTTTGAAGAAAGGTGTGACTACGTCCCAAATATATCACGCGATTAAAAAAAGCACAGTTTAGCCGCAAGTTGTAAACAATATTTTTTTAATACCTTCATTAAAAATTCACAAAATGGGAAGAACATACCAAAAACTACAACACGATAAAATAAAAAAAAAAATTCAAGTTGCACTAAAGAGTAAAAAATAATTTGGCAGATCTCTGATTACTACAGTCTAGATTTAACAATAGCGTTAATGGCACATTATATAGGATGCATTCTTTAAATAGAATGGTGCTTCTAGCGACTATAGGGAAGAGGTTTTTGAAAAAGGTAAAAGCGATTCTTTAATAATTTTTTACTGACTTTGCGTCCATGATAAAAAAAAATTGTGGCCCCCAACTGGAGGTCCAAGGCCTACCAACTATTTTTTTTTAATGAGAAGGTACCACTTGTGGCTTCTTTTTGAAAAGTTTGTTGAAATTTAACGCATTAGTTTTTTTTGACATCTGTCAACCAAAGTGTCAAAAATTTGAAAAGAACTAATTTTTTTGTCAATTGTTTTAGTTTCAAAATAAACTACATATTTCTCTATTTACTAAGCGGAATAAAGAAAATATCACACAAGAACATTATTGACGGCCCATTTGGGGGCTCTCACTGAAGGCCCTGAAGGAGGTACCATTTGTGGCACCTTTTTGGAAAGCTAATTAAAAGAGAAATTCGATTAAATAAATTTTTTTGACATCTGTCAACCCATGTGTTAAAAATGTTACGCCAATAATATCCTTGAGTGGTAGTTTCTTTATTCCACTTAGTAAATAAAGAAATATGTAGTTTATTTTAAAGCTAAAACAATTGACAAATTTTTCTTTTTTTTAAATTTTTGCCACATGGGTTGACAGATGACAAAAAAATTATTTAATCGAATTTCTTTTCTAACAAGCTTTCCAAAAAGGTGCCACAAGTGGTACCTCCTGATGAAAAAAATGTTAGTAGGCCCTGGGCCTTCAGTGAGGGCCCCCAAATGGGCCGCCAATAATGTCCTTTAGTGGAATTTTCTTTATCCCGCTTAGTAAATAGAGAAAAATGTAGTTTATTTTGAAGCTAAAACAATTGACAAAAAAATATATATTTTTTTAATTTTTCACATACCGGTTGACAGATGTCAAAAAAAACTAGTGCGACTTCAAATCTGAGTACCTCCTTCCCCTAGATTTGAGACCAAATCCTCGCTTGTAGTTACTAAGTTTTGTTTGCATATATTGATATGCTCCTCATGAAAGCTATGCTTTTATTCTATTTTTTTTTCATATCGAAACCGCCTCCCCCTTTTCAAATGGCTGGGACCGCCACTGTTTTTCACAAGCGTTTATACCGTAGATTAAAGGCGAAATTAATCTTAATTCGGGCAGTTAATCCCCGGTATAAGTTACAAAAAAATTATTGGTGCATTGCAGATTACGAAAATGTAAGAAATTCTGTATTTTTTATTTAAATTACTTTAATTTATATATAAAAGACCTACTTTATTTGAGAGGGTTGTGTCCTTGCCCAAAAAGAGCGTGATTGCCCTTGCTCGAACGCGGCTGAGGTGATGTATTTCCACATCGAAGACACAAGGTCATTTGGCGGATTTACGGGCATTTCCCTATATTGTAACTATGATCTTAACTGTCTCAATAAATTCCTGATATAACTAAAAGATGCGCCACTGTCCATCACTCGAGTACTATGGGTACCTCTGCTAGGCAGCGAAACGGCCCGAGGCGTCGTACCACCAAGAAGTCACGACCTTTGGTAACCCATCTTGCTTACCAAATCCACGCACGCGAAGCCGCGCTCGCAATGCACCAACAAACCGTTTCAAACGTCTTGTTTTTATCACTACAATTGTTATTATTAACCTGTCGAGCGTTTTAGGTGGTACCGTAGAGTGGTACCGCGTAAAATTTCTTGACCTTCACGACAGCTGCGGGTCAGATTTTAGCGGGCAATTAGTCTTGGAAAATGGTACGCGCGCGAACCGATAAACAATTGTAAAAGTCCCATCTTTTGTCTTTCAAAGAAGTACTAATCCGATTTAGTACCCATTGTTCGACGTAGGTATACTGCACGGTTCGGCATGAATGGACACTTAGATTTGATGGCTCAGCGGACTTACGAAACCGATCTTAATATTTAACAACGATAAAATACTACATCTCTTTCAGAATGGAGATATTCATCTTGTACTGATTTTAATCAAGAGATTGTAAAATTTTACGAGACGCCTTTGTTAGGGAATATTCGGTAATAATCCTTAGTAGAACCATAAAGTAGGAAAATCACAAGCGCGCTTGCGCAGAACCCCTGTAATGTATGTTTCGTGATACAGGAGTATTAAGGTTGTTTGGCACCAAGGGCGTCATAAACTTTTTTAAAAATAGCAAAAAGTACCTACTGTGTGGGATTATTCCGGTAGTAGTATTGTTAATTGTTTATAACAAGGGGTTATCTATGACGAGAGTCGGGTCGGTTCCAACAAGATATAATTGTAAAACCATATGAAAGAGAATGGAACCCTGCTATGTTGGCACTACTGGTTCTTAATTAGGGAAACCCCAACCGTAGAGTACCATCGACAAATGAACAAGCCCATACCGCAAGGGTTCCTGAATCGCTCAAATTTCGGATCTACCGTGATTTTATGATTATAGTTGATTATTGGGTCGGGTTTTGACCGTTCTTGTACCGAAACCAAACGAAATGCCAGCCGTGATCTTGCGGCCTTTGACCTATACTTCCGAATAATGTTGAAAAGATTACCTGTCATCCACCGACCAACAAATGATTTGTGCGTTAGGCCATAAGTGGTTTGGGACAGAAACATTTTTATTGTTTCTCTATTATAACCACATTCACAACAACTCATATTACAATTTTTAGTAAGTATATTTTATAGTTTTTCATTGTTTAACACTAGCTTCCGACCCATCTTTTCTTAGTGCTTAGCTACGTTATATAAGGAACTTCTTTGAAAATTTTCATGCTTCTAGACCCACCGGTGTAGGCTGTCAGTAAGGCCATAGTTTCTTCCCAGATATTAAAGAAAAAAAAATAGTCCAGGCAAATTGTACTATTCACAGTACTGAAATTTTGCATGGGTGTCGGGTACCACTGGGAAAGCTTAACTATAGATTTGCACCATTATCACCCCCTTAACTTCGGCATCATATTGAATCAAAGGGTAAATCGCTCACACCTTCTGTTAATTTTGCATTACAAAAAAAAATCAAAAAAATATTTTGTTGGGAAAAACAATACCTACAAAACGACGCCTTTCAAAATTACAGTAACTTTTTTGTTCATACTCAGAACTCCATTATTTAAACAAAATGAGCCTAATGATATCAGTAATTTCGGACGAATGGCTACAATTTTCCAAGCGGAACTCTTCGCCATTGAAATGAGCGCACGTTGGATGATAGATCATAACTGGCGCAACAGATCAATAAAGATACTCTCCGACAGTCAAGCGGCCCTTAAGGCTCTTAAATCCTATAGGTGCTCATCGAGAACCGTTAGGAGCTGCCAGGACACACTGAACACCCTAGGGCGAATAAACACTGTGTCGCTGGTATGGATTCCGGGACATTCTGGACATCGGGGAAATGAGACTGCCGACGAGCTGGCGCGTGAAGCGGCCTCTGCCGTCTTTATTGGCCCGAACCAACCCTTGGAATAGCATACAACACAATCAACGCTGCTCTCTCAGGCTGGATGGTAAACAAGTTAAAGCAATACTGGAGAGAATTGCTGGGACTCACACATTCCAAAGAGTTAATTACAGAACCCTGCAGGAAGAGGGCCGGGAAACTCATTGAGCTCACCAGGCAGGACATCCGGACAATAGTTGATCTATACACCGGACACTGCAGGCTGAAAGTACCATTACACAGAATGGGTCTAAGTGAGGACACCATTCGGTGTCCTTAGTGTGGTCACTATTACGGTTAAAAAAATACCACAGTGTCGTAAAAATATAAAGTTATACGCGAAAGTAATATATTCAACTATATAACTATATACCATTACTAGAAGCACGAAAAAATTTTATAATCCAAGGCTTACTTCATAGCTGTCACATTTAATTTCTTCAATATTACTTTTACGAGGTAACGACTCTACTAATATTAATTTGGTTGGAATTCAGTAGCCCCTACTTAATACAAAACTACAAAGTTATGAAGTCTACACGGTCGCCTATACATCACGCAATAAGAAATAAATGTGCATATAGTGGAAAAACGTTGCCTACGAGTTATCGCTACTTTAATGACATTTTAAATCAATGCACCGTCAACTGGATGTGCGACGCCATGCTATTTACTACTATTAAACATGGAAAATAAATATATAAAAAAGTAAAAATATTAATATTTAATTAATAAAACAGCATATTCAAACTGGAAAGACATGTAATTTGGAAATTCTAACCTCAAATAATTCCGATCTTTAGATAAAACTAGGTCTAAATTGGGGGCGCCCGTTTTTTTTATTAAAAAATCAGCATTTTTAATGAGTAAAGTGCTATACGTTTATTAACTTATGATGCAGGGACTTCAGAAAAGTGTTTAATAAAATGGTAACTATTAGGTATGATGATATAGATAATATTTTTGTTTTCTGTCATGTCTTCATATATTTATGGTGTGTGTCCTGATGTAGTTTAGAAAAAGATCAACATATTTTCAATTCATAATGTGAGAAAGAGAAAACCTATAAAAACCCTATTAAGTCAGAAATACTACTTTATGTAGTAAATAGGACGTCGGGATAACGGGCCCGTTTACTACCCGCAACGACGTAACTCCTATCACGAGTAATCATTACTGTCGCCATATAGTTGTATAACCGTCCCAATGCATTCCCAAAAACGGTCGAGGTATAGTAGTAGTAAAACCGTCGGCGTGGAGACGGACAGCACGTCGCGACTGTCTTTGTTGCTTGGGAGTATTTTGACCGTGTTGCCAGCAGTCGGAATAATGTTACGGCCTGAGTTTATTTGTGGAAGTTTTAAAATCGATCCTTATTTTAACATTTAAAAAAATGTAACTTAAAAACATAACAGTAACCAGGGCTGAATTAATTTACATTTAATAAAGTCAAAAATTTCAAGAGATTGCCAAAATATTTGCGGATTTCAATTTTTGGGATTATAAAAATGTTTATTTTTGTCGGCAATTTTTTTGTAAAAAATGGACAGGTTGTCCAAAATTAAATAACTAAAATAAAGGAAAATAACCAAAAACAGCAAAGAAAAAAAATTTAGGTTATAAATAACGCCGATCGCAGTACCGCTATTGTAATGACCCTCATTTGGCAAGCGACTAAAACTTGTAACTATAAGTATAACGTCGGCCCCAATGGTGGCAGGTCGAATTCCAATAAATCCCTAGTATGTGTTACGTTAATTCTGACCTTTCTAGGTCAGGAATAGCGTCCCAAAAGTGTGCTAAAATGATAAAGCCATAAAAGCTGCCACAGTAATCTAGTAATTTATCAGAGCCCATGCCAGACAATAATTTCAAGGTGTTAAAGTTCTCATCTGCAGCGACAATATAAACGTATTGTCTTGCATTTTCATTGGCAAGATAACGGAATGATAAACAAACGCATTGTTGGGACGGTGAGCGGCGCGGTGACCATTGTACCCTGATGGCGTGGCCACGGTATTGTCCATTCTTTGACACGATAGCCTTTCTTGTTTCGACCTGGATCGAGAGGAGACTCTATCTATGATTTAACCCATATACTTATAAACTTAATATCCACTCCCTCAGAGAGCATATAAATCTAAATAGAGAGGACACCTAATGGTAAATTTGCGACCCTGCCCAACTGACTTGAAAACCAAGTGGCGCAACTATCGTTTTTTTTAGTTCTTGGCTTGGAAACTTCGTGCGCCACAGTAAATAATTAAAAATTGCATTAAATATAAGTATATACGCCAATGATAAATCGATATTAATTCAACGCGCGGGATTATTGCCTTTTAATTTTAAATAAATATTACCCCGGTTCATCCTGGCGCATTCAACTAATAATCAAAAACTCGCTGTGAATCGCATTGGCTTGCTGGTCGGATATAACCATCACGTGTCCTCTCTATATAGATTTATATGCTCTCTGACGCCCTGGAAGTGACAATTTTGTTAGCAACAGACATGATCAAGTAGGCCATAAAAATAAATATTTTACGGCCATCTTGCGCAAGTGCGTGGGATTGATGTTACTCCTGACGCCATTTTTGTTTGTTTTGATTTTTGATGCTGAAAGTGGTGTTTTTTTTTCGGTTTTTAATTTTACTCACAGTACACACACAGTTTAGTGGGTAATGGGTTGCACCATATATTTGTAAATTTACACAGGTAAAAATAAACTTACCTGTATAATTTTTGGTATCAAACAGAGAAAACATCAAAATGCGATTAAAAGTATTTATATGGATATAAAAGCAATTGGCAATTTTCTAGGCCAAAATTTTGTAAGAAATTTCATGTTAACTACTTTATTTAGTCTACCCACCTTAATCTAGGTTACTTGGGACATTTTGGAACGCTTATTTGATACTTCGTTATAGTCGTGGTTATTACTAAGCTTGCGCAGTAGCCAAATATTATGTCGTTGTGGTTATTAACCATATATAACCATCTCTGTAATTAAAGGACTTACGTTCGTTGTGGTAGTGGTTATTTTTTTACTCTGTTTTAGAAATTTTCGTTGATGTTGATTTATGTCGCTGTGTACACGTTTCAAATTAAGCTGAGTAAGGAAAGGCGTATTCCGTGTAAATTTTTAATAAACTTCTACCAGCAGTGGAACGTTTTCGGCTTGTACCAAGCCATCTTCAGCACAACTTTATGACAAAGGTTAAAACATTACGTGTGGAAAATTTACAATATCACTGAAACATTAACACACACTTTAAATTTCAACACATTAAAATAATCAACTTTACAAATTTTCAATGTAACATGTAGCAACATTTATAAGTTACTTAACCCAAATAGGGCCAGCGCTTCTATAAGGCCATACGCCACCTAGCGGCAGAAAACAAGATTGGTCCACAATGTGTCGAACAATAAAATATACCCATCTAGTCTAGAAGTTTACTCTATGGGTGGTTTCAAAAAATCGGCAACAGAGGGAGTTACAGTAAAACTGTTTTTGGAAGCACTTTCTGCTCCCATCTTTTTGATAGTTTTATGAATTTTATCAACAGAATATGCACAAGCCAAGACATTAGTATCTCATATATAGATGACAGCAACTTCTTAGTCAGTGACACCACTCTTGAAATGACAATAGATAGTCAGTTGAATGGTCATCCTTCTGCGAGAACCGGGGTCTAAAAATCAACTTAAAAAAAACCCAATTCATGCAATTTGATCCAAAAAAAATGCAACAGTTGAATTTAGTCGGTTGATAAAAATTGAAGGACCTGAGCATATTAAGTTTGTTTCTGACATAAGTTGTGAAACACCTTGTATATGGTAGTGTTTCATCTTATAATAACAATAAAAACATAAACAAAATAACTTACCCGTGGTAAAAAGGACTATGGCTTTCAGACATGAGTACTCCGCAGAATCAACGTGCAACGCTTTTAATTTTTCTACTTGTTCCTGCAAAAAAAAACACGCCATTAACACACAGATTTTGTCACAAAATTGTTGAAAAAAGTGGCAAAACTTTAAAATATGTATTAATTCTTACTTGAAATATCCTAATGTGATCCATAAATTGTACAACCCTATCTGCACACATGGGGGACGCGTGCAAGCCCGCTGCCGCGATTAGTGGCGCCACGTGGAGGGGCATCGAACACTGACTGGCGTTTAGTACGAATAGTTCGGACCAGACTAGCCTTAGTAACGCCACCTAAAACAAAAAATACACTTTAAAGAGGATTTCTATATCAGCCCAAACGTCTATAGAAGTCTACAAATGTTAATACATCTTTAATAGCACGTCATCTATAGGCGTTCTAGAAGCCTAGGGATCCATAAATGACTCCCTAAAAGCCCAGGAGCCGAACTATTGACCTGTGAAGGCATATGAATGCACGAATTGTAATTGTAATATTAATTGTAACTATTTTATATTCATTTATTTAATTTGTTTTTGATAATTTTTTTTTCTCCATCGGGAAGCGTTCAATTCACAGAAGTGAACGTTCGTGCGATCGAGAGTCAAGAATTCAGCCCCAGACGTCTAAGAAGTCTAATTGGTATTAACCTAGCAAACATCGATCTGCTGGTACTTTACTAATATTGTACTTGTACTTTAATTAACTGCTGGTACTGGCAATGATATGCATTTTTTAATTATTTTTATATGGTATAGTCTACAAATTATTAAAAAGTGCCAAAAAGCAACATTTTAGTACTTTGTTTTTGGTATAACAAGAAATTGTACTTTAAAATTATTTTAGTATAAGCAAGAAATACATAAACTTCTAGATGTAAAAATAGATCTTGTCAAAATATGTACAAAAATACAAACAGTTAAACATATTATTAGTAGTGGTAAACTTGTACAACAGAGATGAAAATCAGCGAGTACTTATTGTACAAAACACTTGGATCTTGTTACAAAACAGTACGTCTGTATTACCACTGTATTACTACATATTACAGGGTTAAATTGATGTTTATAAAGCCCCGTTCTCAGAGCTTTGGCATGTCGCGAGCGACACTTCGTTGACCAATAGCAATTAAACAGCTTTTCCCCCACTCATCTGTCGCTGGCTGCCGCTGGCAGAGTTAAATTTGTTTCATCATATTTAGAGAGGTTTTGCATATTTTTGTTCCAAATTGTTCCCTTTTTTTAGACTTTTGGAAATTTTTAGTTATTTTGCATGGTCCTTTGTTCCAAAGAGAGTAAAATAATAATAAGATATACCTTCTGCGGGTATTTCTGCTTTTTGTGTCCCTTTTTTTATTTACGCAAAAGATAAAAAACAATTAACGTACACCCAGCGACAGTGGACGACATTCAGTTTATGCCGCTGGATTCCACCGCGACCGGCGGGAGTGGAGGGGATTGTCGCTTGCGACACATCGAAGCTCTGAGAAGAGGGCTCTTAAGACCGCAGTCTATTAGAGTCTGACAAACACTTATCTCAGGCTTCTAAAGAAAAAACCGCGCAAGAAAGACTGGGAATCTAAAGTCTTCTTATGCCTACTTGCACCGTTTTGTCTCACTGATCACTCATATTAACTGACCAGTTAAAATCTAACAGTAGATTAGTTTCTAAAGTCTTGCTCCGTGTTTTTCTTGACCAAGATATCAAATTTAACTGGTAAAATGACGTTAGGTCGTCCTTAATAAGGTCAAGAATGTTGAGCAATGTATACAATGAGCTTCAGGCTACTGCGAACATAGGGGGAATCAAGTCCAATTTACTCTCCGTGACGTACGACCGAGGTGGATTCGAAGCACGCTGCAGTGTTATCTTTTGGAAATTTATTTAGTTTTTATTATTTTGTTTTATTTCTGCCTCGCTCGGGAAACAGATTGGTAAGTTCTTAAGCGAAATAATACATTTTTAAAACTAAAAATGGATGTCTATGAAGCGCGAAAAAGCGCAGATGGTCAAATGATACTATCAAGGCAGACCATTGAGACTTACTCATGAACTTTTTTTGGAGAATTTTGTAAATCGCCCAGAACCTAGTTTATCAACGATTCATAGGTTTGTGCAGAATTTTGAAAAGTTTGGTTGTGTAGCGCCAAAAAACCATTAAAAAAAAACACTGTTTTGAATAACGAGCAGGAAGTACGAGATGTGATGATTTGCACTGCAGTGGAGGAAAATCGAAAGTCAACTAGCCACCAAATTGCCGAAGCAGTTGATACGTCTTCAGCCACTGTCTTACGTGTTCTTAAAAAGAATGGTTATCATTCTTACAAACCGTCAAAAACGCCTCAAATTTTTTCGGAGGACAACTATCGTTGTATGGAATTTTGCGAAAAAATGATGGAAAGGGTTAATCGTGATGAAAACTTTCTGAGATCTATTCTTTTCACATCGTCATAACTCAACACACGTTCGATATTGGCCGAGGGAAAATTTGCATTTGTATTTTGACATCAGAACACAGTATCACCAAAAACTAAATGTTTGGGGGGTATTGTAGGGGAACACGTAATTGGGCCATTTTTTATTGAGGGCAATTTGAATGGTCCTAGATACTTGGATCTACTGCACCAGCATATTATTCCAACTGCTAGGCAGTTGTTAGGTGTAAGATTTAGTGAAACATGGTTTCAACAAGATGGTTGTCCCGCTCAGAATGTTGGCCTTGTTAGGGAATATCTTGATAATGTATTTCCTAATCGGGTTATATGTAAATGGGAAACTATTTTATGGCCAGCTCGATCACCCGATCATGCTCCTAATGACTTCTATCTGTGGAGTTATATCAAAAATAAAGTTTACGGGCATGAAAGGGCTAATAATTTGGAAGAACCTCGGATTAAAATTGAAGAAGCTCTTCGAACTATCACCCCTAAAATGCTTGGAGATGTTAGAAGGGGTTTTTATAATAGACTCGGATATTATCTAGCCGAGCAAGGAGGACTTTTCGAACATTTGCTCTATTTTTTTTTGACTGGGAGAATGTTTTTGGTTTTTAGAATGTATTATTTTATTGTGAGAACTTGCTTTTATTTTGTTTCGTCTTATTATTTTCATTTTAACACGTTGTTAGTGATAAATCTGAGCAGTTGAAAATAAAATGCTCTAATTTATCAGTGACAAAAAACAAGAAAATTACGTTATAAAAATTTGCGTATTTATTGACCAAATTCCGGTTTCAGTGACTATGCTCCATATAGCACCGTGATTAGAGGCGTACTAAACGCAAGCCGCGAACGGCGCGAACGGTGATCGCAAGCCTGAGTGTTGGTTGCTTTACTGATAGGTGTGCCGTGTTCCTGCGTGTACGTACACTGGCAAATTGGACTTGTTCCGGCCTATGTTCGCAGTAGTCTGAAGCGCTCTTTTATAGGCTTTAACAGACGGAAGTTTAATGCCACTTAAAATTTAAATTTAAGCTGGAGCTAATATTTAAACCGCTGTTAATCTTACGGCGCAAGTAGGCATTAGTCGTATTTATTTATACAGCCCAAGAGATCTTACCTGGTCCGTGACTTGTAGGTCAGGAAAAAAAGGTATATTTCTAGCCCATTCCACAGCCGAGAATAGCAGCCTAGCCGCAAGTTCACAGATATTTTCGATGCCCATGATATTGTTGGCCTGTATACACTGGCCGTATCGGCTGGTCGGGTAGGGTTCCGCCCTGAGTAATAACGATATGTAACTGCTGAGGTAAGTGTGGTTGCTGAGCGACGTAGTCACCGAATCGGCCGAATTTAGGAACTGGTTTGGTAAGCCTGGTAGACTGGGCTGGGATGGAGGTACCCGACCTCGTTGGACGGCTGTAACAAACGGTAAGATTAGATAATACTATGAATACAAGGGATTATGGTACCTCAGGCATCTACAAACAAGTAACCCAGAAGCTTGTAGACGTTTTAATATGTGCCTAGACTGGGCGTCAATACATATATACATTCCTAGAGCCCAGGCGCCTGTGGACCTGGTATTTTTGGATGGCTGGGCTGACGAATAGCCCAACTACGACTATAATAGCGGGATTTAATAAAAGGGTTTATCCTATTAAGTAACATATTTGGTTTCGAGCGTTTTAAACCAACTTTCCTCGAGTTTTGGAAGAATTTTAATTAGTTTGTTTAGTGAATAACCTTCTTAACACAATCTTTTGTTGGATTTAAGAATAAAGTTCAAATTTAGAAAAAAAAAATTAAACCTACGCAGGGTCTAAATGGTAAACACTCTGTGGAACCCATTAAAATTGGGGTTATATGTCACTTTAATAAAAACTTACTCTTGTTAATTGTTGTTGTTAACACAACGATCTTGATGCGCATTAGTAAAATAAGGATTAGATTAACTTTGTACTTATTTAAAAGTTTTTATTTATGAAACGTATTAAAAAACTTAAATGCATATTTTATTTACATTTCTGTCACTGTCGAAATGCCAGTTAGGTGCGTTCCGATCATAAACTCGAAAACAACGAATTCGGATCTTTTAGTTCCGCTTGCACCACCCCATTCTTGAAAGCTGCAGCTTTGAAATAAGGTGACTTTCAGTAAGCAAAGTTTTTTTTTATTGAGCTTTTAGATAACCTCAATGTTTTAATTTTAGTTTGTTTTCAGACCTGAATACGTGAAATACTATTCAAAATATTATTCAAAATTAGTCGAATTTGAACGAGGTGTACATACACATACCGGCTTGTCTTTCGTCTCTCATTCCACACGATATAAAAAGAGACGTAAAAATTGCCTATTATTTAACACAAACAAGTACTCGAATGCGTACATTTTCTTATGTTTTCGAAAATAGAACCCCAGGGGGCCTATTCTTAAATATCGTAAGAAAGGTCGCACGGGAACGTTCACATCCTTCGTTTCGCCCAATAAGAAGACTCAGAAGCTTGCATGGTGCACGCGCAAAGCTGACCGGATTGTCGTTTTTCAAGAGCGCTCGTTCACCTGGTCCGGGGGCAGGTGTATGAAAGTGTAGGAAAGTTCCTTCGATACACGGCAATCGGGTGAGGTTCGGTCGTGGTCGGATAGGTTTCGGATAACTCGTGATCACTTCAAAGCCTATTATTGGTCGATATCAGGGACAGGACCGTTCCCGTGCGATCTTTCCTACGAAATTCGAGAATCAGCCCCCAGTAAGGCGCAAAGTACCGCAAGTTGAGAAAAAAGGTCCATAGTGGCCTCGATTCTACCAGTACTGTTACTTCTACTGCTACTTTGTCGGGGATTTTTAAATGTGCGTTGATATAATATCTGTCTATAGTTTTAACAAAAAAGTTATTGTGACAAGCTCAACGGGCATTAAATTTTTATAAATGGACAAAGGAAATCAGATAAAAATTGCCTTTCATTAAAAGTGTTTTAATTTATCTTGATTCCTTTGCAGTTTTGAAACCACGGGTGGTATAGTTATTTGCATTTCAACAGATAGTTTATTTCCAGATGGGTGTAATAATTTTCGCACTTTATTGTTTGCTTTATTGACAATTGATTCTATAATTTGCCGTTTTTTTTTTAACAGTTTATTATTGTAGGGAAATTGTGTGACGTGTATGTTTGTTTGTTTGTTTGCTGAAACTGAAAACGTCGATTTTGTTTGTAAAGAGGAGACTTTTTGGCTATCTTTAAATTTGTATAGCTCGCATCCCCTTTGAGGGGTAAACTTTACCCCTATGTTTTGAATAGGGAAAGTGGGTCGAGTGATACCTTGTTTTGAAGGTCTCCTGAATGTCTTTACAATTGTGTAAAAATTTCGAAAATCTGTCGATTAGTTTTTGACATACTCACTTTCACAGTTACATGGACAAATGCAAAAATATTTTTTTTTTTTTGAGAAATCCCGGGACACGTCGACTTTGCTTTTGTCAGTAGTACATTTTATCACTGCATTTTTTCTTCTAGGATACATTCCTTCAAGAGGTGAAATTTACTTGTACAATTTGAGTTCACTTTGAAAGTAGATATGTCAAAAACGAATCGATAGATGTTCGAAATTTTTACACGATTGTGTTTTGTATTTTTCGTTAGTAACCAACAGTGTGCATGCGCATATTTCCGTACCAAAAAGGAGAGTTGCCTAAGCCCATGTAATCCATGTAAAATTGACGAATTAACGGCATCTCTCCCCTACGATAATTAGGGCATTGGGCATCTCTCCGTACCCGGGAGAAGAGTTGCCAGAGAAACGCTTTTTTTTAAAAAAATTTTGGAGTAGTAAACGATTTTTTATTTTGTTTAAAGACCAGTATTTCAATTAAAGATAGTTTGTAAAATCTTCTTATGTATTTTAGAATACAATTTTTTTGTTCATTTAATTTCTGCGATTTTTTTTTTCACAAAATGTGGCATTTATCCCCTAGTAAAAAGTAAATAGTAGTTTTCATAAATAGTGGTTAAAATAGTGCTTTTTTACAAGCGTTGGTTTAAATAACGAACGCAGCGAGGTATTTAAAAACGCGAGTAAAAAAAGCACAGTTTAGTCACGAGTTGTTAACACTATTTTTTTTAATCAGCAAAAAATCCAAGAAAAACAGAAAAATACTTATAAAAATCTCGAACGAAGAGCACTTCCCGCAACACACCATCTTTACAGTATAAATCAAGGCGGCTGGTAAATGAAATAACAATGGTTTCCTTTTTACTCGGTGACGTTTATTGTTGCGACATTTTAGTCTTTGACAGTTTCATATTTTGACGATGTTTTTAAATGATTTTTTCGTAAATACTTGATGAAAACTGGCGGAAATGGCTTAATTTTTAGACAAGAATAATTAGATTTTTTCAATATTACTATTTTCCGCTATTTCTCTTTAATTTAAACCTAGGCAATAAACTACAATTCTCTAAAGGATTAAACGACACTTTAGTCCCGAGGTTTATATACTATTTTATGCACTTTAGGAAAAGATCTTTGTTAAAATTACGTTATTTCTATGCCAAATGGTTCGTCAACTACAAGAAAGGGTGCTAAGAATGAAATCGTGACCAAGAGCAAGTGCTGTTTGGCTTGACATGCCATAAATTTAATTATAATTTTCCAGGGATTTTTTTTTTTTAATCCCTGAGGGATTAAATTTACTTCTAATCCCTAAGCTGAGGGATTAAATTTATTTTTAATCCCTTAGGGATTAAATTTTCTTTGAATCCCTTAGAAATTAAAAGTGTCACTTTAGTCCCTAAAAAGAGGGATTAAAAGTACCTATTTAATCCCTAAAGTGCATAAACAGTTTTTTTGTATTGGTATCCAAAAAAGCCATGGTTTAGTTATCTGCAGACAGTTACTAAAATCATGATTTTGATGAAGGTGTAAGAAAAAAGTTTTTTTATACCATTATCAAAAAATTCAAAAAAGAAACTAAAAAATGACAAAACAGGATTATGTCACGCGGGTTTTTTCAGGGGCTCCTTCAATTTTAAATTTTGCACCTAATGGCGTGATTTAAGAGGACACTGATAACTGCGAGCTTTGATGGGAAAGAAATCAAGTTTTTCTTGATTTAAAAGAAGATTTATTTTTTTTAAATACTTTATATTTGTAATTTTCACGATCGTAATATGGTCCAGGAAGCGTAAGCGGGGGAAAAAAATGGTTTTGTAATCGCGTTTATTTTTAGTCAGTGACCTTACACTGTTGGCAATTTTATTTGTTACAGTTTGTTATTTCCTAAATTGTAGTTAAGAATAATTATGGGATAATTTTTTGCACCCTCATCGGTACCTAACCAACAAAGTGATAGTTTGGTTAATTGCGGACCGTTACTAAAGTGTTTTTGTTGAAGGTATTATAATTAATCTATACGGAAAAGGGGTAATTACCAAAAGTTTAAAAAAATCACGGTCTCATAGTAGTCATGATTTACCTGAGAAATGGGTTACAGCTCTAAGTGAGACAATGTACGGGCTGTACTGACACTACACCATCCAACTTTTTAATTCATAACAGTGATAAAATACATCTTTAAAGCTATTAGGGTACCCCTTGTGGCGCCTAGAATTTCCTATATATCTTTTCTTTCTATATAAGTGCCTCATACTTATACAAGCCCAGGGCAACTCTGTACAGTGCGAATAGTATTAATGTATTCGATATTTTTGCATTTCCCTGATATTTTATTCTTCACCTTATGACTTTATATATTTATTTGTGTTGTTTTTTAGTTTTGGTCCGTTTTTGCAAGCTTAACATATCTACTATTAAAAGTTAAACTTCCAAATCAGTTACATCAACCGAAAAGTAACCTAAAAAAGGGAAGATCTTTTGATCTTCCCTTTTTTAGATACTTTTCGGTTGATGTAAGTGATTTGGAAGTTTAACTTCTTGTTTTAATTGTCTTAGGAGCATATTCCTATTAGAAAGATTAACACGCCAAAACGAACCCGTATCAGGTGACTTATAATAAGTACCATGCGGAACGATGCCTATTTGTGATTGATTCAGAGTTGGACGTTAGAGTGTGCGATGGTATTAAATGATGCCTGGATTGGGGGTGACTAGTGAATCCACTGACGAGCCCACGCTGGTCACCCCGGGCGAAACATCGTTTAATTGTTTCTCCTTTCGCTTTGGTCTTTTGTGTGTTCCTTGTGGGACACTCACACTCAATTTTGAATTTTCGTTCTTTCCTCCCAAGATCATATCTACTATTGTTCTCTTTTTCCAAATGCATTAGTCCGAGGGAGATCCAGTATATCTGATAGGTGACTTATCTTCTTCCGATACGTATACGGAGAAGTGTGTTATGATGTTGCTTTATGTCTCTATTAATAATTTATAAGTAGGTATTTTCCGCAAAAAACTTTTCAGTTTGTCATTCTGTTTTTAGGAGATTGTTGACCATACAGCCCAACTAACATTTAAAGTTGTGACGACGTAACCGGCACCACATAGAATTTTTTGAATAATTTTCTGAAAGTAACTACAACTTGCCCCCGCTACGGTTGTTGTTACGTTGCCACGACTTCAAAGTTAGGTACCAAATACTACACTGCTATGTCGCAACCACGTTCCTGATACGTCGTGGAGACGCTTTTTTTATATTATAAAGTCGAAAAAGAAGTGGATTAGTTCCAAAATTTCTATTCGGTTCTTTTTGGTAGCATAAATTCATAAATGACAAAGTGAATAACAAAACACACAATGTCGTCAAATTTTGTTAGTTTGGTTATGGCTAGTATGCATTATATATGCGATCAATTGTGATTGTAGCAGAATAGTCTCCGATAATCCCCTGCGCACGCCACTGTCTTTGGAGGTGTCCTTTACTGCACAACTTAGGAAAGAAAAAGAACACAGTATTCTTGGGTAAATTGAAATAAAACTAATAAGGCATCTTTAAAAGGCAATCTCAAAGGCAGAAAAGAATTTATGTCTTCGGATAAGTATTCGCATTTCACGCCTTTCAAAAAGAAATAAATAAAGATTTTTCTTAACGGCCGTCATTGCCGCATAACACTTCTTATGGTTATAAGCCGTAGTTCTGAATGACCGAGCCTTATAACTTTCGAGATTGTATACGTTTTAAGATGAGAAAACGTATTTTATTTTCAACTATCGGTCGACCCGCGGAGTTGCCCGCGATACCCAAAAATAATGTTATTTGACTGCTGTCATCGACCGAAATGTCAAATAAAAAAGTAGTGTTTCAATCCGCTTCGTATTTTCGAAAGCACACGAAAATATCCGCATAAAGGCGCAATTACACAGACGAACATGCTCAAATAAAAGCTCGTGCAAAAGATCTAAAATTTTTTGCGTGAACATTTTTGTGAGCTTTTCTTTGAACATTTTGGTCGGGTAAATTTTTGAGCAAATTATTGCTATCTATTTTGGAAACATATTTTTAAAGATGTCAATAAATAAAATTTCACATCAGTGATCAGTGATCTCAATTCTTTAAAAAAATGGAACACCAACTGTTATTTTAAATTTTTGTGAAAAAAAGCCGACGGCAAGCGAAACATTATTCTTGACTATCAGTTTTGTCACATGGATTAGGGTTACTTATAATATTTTTTTCTTAGGGTTTTTCCCAGATTTGTTTGCCCGAGCATTTTTTTGGGATTTTCGTTTGAGTTTTTTTTATTTTCTAGGGTTTTTTTCCTAAAGTCAAAAAAAACCCAGGAAAATTTTTCTTTTCCAAAAAAAATTTGAGTTTTTCAAATATCAGCAAAAAACTCAAAAATTGCACTTTTAAGCGGTAATCCGCGCCTCACGTTTATGAGGAGTGGTGCGGAGGGGATTTTTTTTTAAACATATTTTTGTTTTACTTTACCCTTAGCTTTGATTGTTTTTTTTTAATTTCTCACACCAGATTTACCTAGTTAGTTTAAGGCCCCAACGGTTGCTTAAAAAAGCAAAAGGTTCATGAAAATGCTGAAGATAGATATTTACTGTCAATTTAATGTAATAATCAAGGTCGATTACTGACACTGAACAAACAATATGCAAAGGAGCAACATTCCGATTCAGAAGTCCAGTCTATTACTGCTATATTATATTTTTTTAGACGATGGTCGGGATGGTAGGATTGTAAAAGTGGGTAATAAACGGGTATTATTTAGACCGAACGTGCTTTTGTTCATATATTTGAGATTTAATAAAATGTATATAGGTTTTTTAATTTGACTTAATTATTATGGTATTGTGTTTTAAACTAGGAAGTAAAATAAAAAGATATTCTTTTAAACGTAAATTTTTATCATTACGTTTTGCAGGCAACAGCAATAAATAAGTGCCATTATTATTTTTTTATTCTCGTTTTTTTACAACCCCAAAAAAGTTACAAGTATACTGGCATATCCCCTATAAAAATCAGGTCAATCGAAGTTGCTTATGAGGTAAAATGTGAATTGCGACATCAAATCATTTTTCCGTCGGAAAGCACTTAAATAAAAATACCTTGTTTTAAAACTTAGTCTTTCTATTTTCAGTTAAGTTCAATGAATTCCCATAAAACTATAAAATTTAAATTTGTAAGAAATTTCTATACCAACATTTCTTCAAACAAATTTTGCCATTCTCTCCAAAATTTACGTGTGTTTTTTTGTACGAGATTTTGCTCGAACAATTCTTTGAGCATTTTGCTCAAGAGGCTCGTGTAAATGTTTGTCGGCATTTCAACATCAAAGGAAAGTTTGTCTGTGTAAATGCGCCTTTAGAGTACTTTTGTGTGCTAAATAATAGTCAATTTTAATAAGGCCCTATAAAATCAGAGATATCAGATCCAATTTAATAAAAAAAATTATCGTTAGAACGATTGACCATAGAAACTGCAATTCGTCAAACCAATTTTTAATCCGAACCTTATTTCATCAAACCCATTCAATAACCAATTCGAAATTTAACAGACCTGTTTTTAATCGAACCATTGTTCATCAAACTCATTCAATATCAAACTAGTAATTTGTAAAACCCATTTTTAATAAAACCCGGAATTTGTCAAACCATTATCAAAACCGGATTTCGTCAAACTCGTTGTTTATCGGAAAATATTTGCTAAATTGATAGCGCATTCGCCAATAATACTTACATGAACTGGAGGCGTACACGAGGGTGGCGCGGCATCACGGCGCCGCGCCGCGGCGTTTCGATGCATTTGTCGTTCTATAAAATTATTCACAGGTAGTGTTCAATACTTTGTGTATAGATGTGGCCACCTGCGTGTACGCCTCCGGCTTATGTAAGTATTATTGGCGAATGCGCTATCAATTTAGCAAATATTTTCTAATAAACAACGAGTTTGACGAAATCCGGTTTTGATAAATAATGGTTTGACAAATTCCGGGTTTTATTAAAAATGGGTTTTACAAATTACGAGTTTGATATTGAATGAGTTTGATAAACAATAGTTCGATTTAAAACGGGTCTGTAAAATTTCGAATTTGTTATTGAATGGGTTTGATGAAATAAGGTTCTGATAAAAAATTGGTTTGACGAATAGCAGGTTTTATAGTGAATGATTTTATGATTGAACTTTCTTTTATTTAACGGGTTTGATTTTGCACATTCTGATAAGTAATGCGGATAAAGATGGAGGTTTGAGATTTTAGCGACTTTGATAATTCTGTTGAATATCTACATTTTTGGAAAACAATTTAAAATAGGTAACCAAACTACTCAAAATTCGATTGTTTCTCCCTAGAATTACCCAGGCACATTAAATCCCCTAAATATTTTACACACATTTTAGTTCTTATCAAAAGTCGCGTTTAAATAAGAAAGGCAAATCTTTTGTTCGCTCCGATCCTGCACATTTTTATCTCTTATATCTTTTATTGTGTGTATGAATGAATGGTTAAGTTTTATATGCAAAGTCTTAACCACCACCACCACAGTCTGTTTATCAAAAACCCCTTTTGCTTCCCGATTTCCCCCCCAGCAATTAGCAAAAATACAGCAAAACAGGGAGAGTGGCTATATATAAACAGAGAGTATTACAACGGTATTACTTACTTTTGGGACCCGGGTCTGATGTTGAACATAACAAAAGTAGATGATAATTTAAAAAGCCCCAAGAAAATGAGGCGAATAATACCATAGAATAATAAACATGCTGCAGTAGAAGGATAATGTTTATAGGGCGTTTACACAGACGAGCTTTCGTTTGATGTCCGAAATGCCGACAAACATTTGCGCGTGCCTATGTGGCAAAATGTTCGAGAAAAAGCTCGGTCAAAAAAAGCTCGCAGAAATACTACATACTGAGAATGTTCGGGCAAAATTTTTGAAAAGAAAAGTTGGTATAGACATTAAAAAATTATGCTAAATATGCAATTTCTTACACGTGTTTACGAAAATTGCTTAAAAGTAAACTACATCAACAACGTTATAGAGTGCCGCAGCAGAAGGCATAATTTTTTTAAATTGATATCAAAAATTCTCAAAAAAAGGTTGATCTCCTTCATGTTTATAAAAAGTTTGTTCGGTTAGCTGCAAAGGCCCCCCTCCCTGCTAGAATAGAACACGCCAATCCGGTACAACAAAAATTTTTCCGCAACTTCTTCTTCAAGTGCCATGCTCTCTTCGAACAATGGATATCATCAGCGCCATCTGTACCTTGTCCACTGCTTTTCGGAAAAGTGTCGTAGTACTAACATCATACCATTGTCTAAGCCATGATATCCGTCTACAACCCGGACCTCTTCTGCCTTCAATTTTGCCTTCTATTATCAATTTTAAAAGTTTATATTTGTCATTTCTCAAGATATGACCAAAATATTCCGGAACGGTGTTCCAAAAACAGGAACCCGTCCCGGTCAATCCGTTATGGTTGGTCACCTTGGATTTTAACAAATTTATTCCGGTTTTTTCAAGATTTGCTTTTTATTATTTTTAATATTTATCATCTACGAATATATCTATCTTATTTAATTATCAACAAAAGTTTGAAAAGTACATACCGATACAATAAAAGGAGGCTTTTACAAAAACATTTGTGGATGGTTAAAACATTTAGTAGTAGTGGTTCACTAATAAAAATTATATAGTTTTATTAGAGAACTAGTGAACCTGAACCTGTCAACCGAACAATCGACAAGTATTTTTACACAAAAAAATAATGTATTGCTTATACCAGTGGCGTACCGAATTCAGTTATTTCTGTTCCAAATAATAATAGTTTCCATCGAGAGTTGAATTTCTGAGAAGTGTGGTATGCTTTGAAGTAATACCCATTTAAATGTATTCAATATTTGAGAAGATGTTATTCCTCGGCTGTTTGATAAAACTCAATTATCGTTCTTTCAATAGAATTTGTTTTTGTAATTAAGTCATCTCTCTGAAGCAGCTTTCTTAAAATGAGAGGAATAAAGTTCTCCTCTTTTCGAGCTTTAATTTTGCTCTTTAGTTCTGTATAAATTTTTAGGCACTCTACTACCTTGTACAAGTAGACTTGTTTTATAAAATAATGCCGCAGCATTATGCACAAATAAACGCCAAAATTCTGTTTCGGGATTGTTAAAATAATATTGAATTATTAGAGGGCATTTTGGTATTGACAAAAAGTACGACTTAACAGAGGGAAACAGTTGAAGGACGCGTTCCAAAACTGGAAGCCTAAAACATTTTTAAATTCAATTTCTACAAATCTACAGAATTCTTTTAATTTTTTAATTCCAACAGTGTAGGTATTAAAAAAGTAAAAGACCTGTAATAAAAAAGTTTCTACATCTATTGGTAAAATGTCACAGGCTGATTTTATACAATTGTTTAATATGTGGGCCATGCAACCAACTCCAATAATATTTTGATTATTAAGTTCCCAGTTTTACTTTGGTGTACACATTATTCTGCCCTAACCGGCTCACACCACCAAAATTTGAATTAGTATTATCAGCGTATAATGCAACTATTTTCTTACTACTATTGTGTTAAGACAAAACGTTAATCAAATATTCAGTGACTTGGTCTGAGGTTTCGCCAGTTAAATCTTTTAGCTCTAAAATTTTTAGTTGGATGCCATCGGTAGGTAGAAATATCTAATTAGAGGTGGTACAAGTTTTGGTTGTTTTATAGATTGACGCATTAACGCAAACGGTAGCAAAAAATACTTTTTCTAAATCCTCCTCGAGTTGCTTCATAAACAGGGGTTCAAAAACGCCTTTAATTATCGCTTCCGATTTTGTCCGTGCGCTTGCGTATCTAGGTTCGATCATCGATTGAATTAATTTTGACTTGCAATCTGCCGATCTGAAGCTATGATTATGCTGTATATGGTGATAAGCCCAGGTGCCCTCTGCAGCTAATCTTTTTCTTGTTTTTTCATCCAAAGTACTATATTTTAAGTAGTTTACCATACTACTCATACCAGCAACAGCAGCAGCACCAGTCTTATGCTTAGCGGATTTTATGTGCGCTTGAATTTCACTAATACCTCCCCGCTTTATCCTCCTTTTATATACCCGTGAGCAATGGTTACTAAATCGAGTAATATTGCCGTGAGATAGAACATAACCTACCGAGAATATTCAAGCATTGCCTGCTCGCGTGAGTTCTCACATTTTCCTGTTCGGACTCAGAAGTTCGTGCGCTCTCCTTCCCACTTAAAGTGGAGTGCAGCCATAGTCCTCTTGCGAGGCTACCTGTAGCCAGAACTGAACCAAGAGTTTCCAACGAGAGCGAAGCGCGTCATTAAGGTACCAAAGAATAAAAAAGATCAGAAATGAAATTTAATCTTTCAGTACTTAATGAAAAGTAGAAATAGACAAAACATGACATTACATGTAGATTTTCCAGTATGGTTGCCCAAAATCCTGAACCTGTACTGGCCAATTCCGTACGGTTGGTCACCTTGTTTAAAAGCGAAGACTCGTTGTTGCAAAACCTAGGAATTTCGTTAATTAAAGGATGAGTATTTCTTAACTTAAGATTTGGTTAGATTTTTTTATTACTGCAAATCAAATTTTGTGTTATTATCGATTTAAGATTTTTAACTACTAATTTAAAAACAAATTTTCTTAAAATTTAAGAATAAGCAAATATGTGTTCGAAGCATTTACTAATGTTTATGGAAGAGTAATATTTTTGCATTAAGTATATTTTTTTAAGCACTTTTCTTAAATACAGAATTCCATGTTTTTCAGGGTTGGTATGTCATTTAATTGAATTTAAGAGAGAAATTCGAGGGTGAGAGGTCATTAATAATTACCGACATGCATTGCTAAAAGCTATCGTAACCTTAAGCACAGTGATCCTTCTATTACAGAATGGCTGTTATTCTATGATAATGCTACTGAGCGCCAGACAAACACACTCTAGGGTTATAATAAAACATTTTTCCAAGTAAAAGAACATAAAAACAAGAGGTTGAAAACATTTTTCGTCGTGTGCTTTCGTAATGAAGCCCACCATGCTCCAGAGGCGTACAAAAATATTTAGTCGTGGCTCAAAATACGCTTGACCAAATGGAAATTATCTTGGAAAAAAGTTTGTGCACACTTCTTGTTGGAGGTCTAGAGAACTTTTATTTATATTTTTTTCAATTTTAGCGCTTAAGGTTATGGTGACGATCTTATAGAAAGCAACAATTATCGATCGATGACTTTCCTTGCTAGGGTGCCCAGGCTTTTAGAAACAACTGAACTTGTTCCAAATCACACTTAGCTCAAAACCTTTGATTGATAATGAACCAGTGGAGGTCCCAGGCATTGCCCCCCCCCCTTTGCTCTAGAAGTAGACCACAACAACAAAGATGCTGGTGATAATAACCCTGAGGAAGAAAAAACGAGAAATTGCGGAAAGTTCCTTTAAATACATTCTAGAATCCCTCCACAATATTTTGCGACACTTTGACCTTCAATCCGTCAGACCAAGAATATACAAACGCATGACTAACTTACCGCGGAAACCATTGAAAATACAGAACAGTATTATAGAGTTTCTATTTATAAACAAGTTTGAGACAAAATCAATTCGGACATAAAAAAGTATTTTTGACCTGAACATATTCATACCAAGTTTAACATGAAACCAAATTCAAGACAAAATTAACTAAAGTCGTTTCTAAATACTATAAACTGTTTCAGAAGTCAGTATTTGGAAACAATATTGGTCAAAAGTAGGCAAAAGCTTAAATCAAAACATACCTGATAACGTTTTCGAGGCAATGAACAAGTGAGGCAATATTTTTCCGTTGATTAGAACATTCTTGGATGTTTGCCAGTAAGTAATGCCTCGTCAGAAAGAAGCTTCTCATGCCTCAGAAGATTGAAAACATAAGTACTTAAAAACACTATGACGGAAATTCGTCTGATGGGCTTAGCGTTGCTGCATATCAACAGACATATTGAAATTGACATTGAGTCATTGACCGGTTTGCCCAAAAAACTGAAAATTATTTTTTTTTGAGATGGGCATCTTATGTTTTAGATATACGATATAAAAGGTATTGTTTCAACAAAAATCTTTTTAGACCTCAAAAAAAAGTATTTAGCTATTAGGTTTTCTTTGTGGTTTGTTTGTTATCTATGTTTTAAAAAAATTATAAGTAGTTACTGAAGCGCGGATTTCAGGAGGATATGGGGGTAGTTAACCCCCCCCCCCTACCCTGGCTTTAAATTTTTTGTGAAAACGTTTAGAAAATCAAAAGTAGGGCATAAATTGCGGCGCTATAACATCTTTGATATTTACGGTATTACTTTAATTTTGTGGTAAGAATGACCTTTGTAGTGTCATATTCTTAAAAATTTTCGCCTGCTGCGCTTTGAAACCATTGATATATTTACAATTTTAGTTTAACTTCAAATCAAAAACGCATTTTTTAGAGCAATTTTCTTTAAAATTTTCGCCTGCGGCGCTATAATACCGTTGATATTTACGATTTTACTTTATTTCGACTGAAAAATTACAGTTTTAATGTAATTTTCTGAAAAATTTTTCTTAAACAATTTTTAAAATAAAAAATGTGTGAAATAAACGACTTCAAATCTGACTACCCCCTCCCTAGATTGATATGTTCCTCATAAAAGCTATGCTTTTATTCTAATTTTTTTTTCTTATCTAAACCGCCCCCCCCCCCCCTTTTCAAATGGCTGGGACCGCCACTGAATGAACAACTGTGCAAAATTTCAGACACCCTGACGTGGTCAGATGTAGTTTTTTTTCTCGAATATCTGGGAAGAAACTACGGCCTTACATGGACGAGTGTCTTATTTATTCCTTGTATATAGTGTCTATTTCGCACCACCCTGTGTATAGGATACTGACCGTATTGGTATTTAATTGTAACTGTGCTGTGATCTTCTCTTTCGTTTCGAACTATTGTCCTTTGGCCTTTAAACACCTAATGTGTTTCCAACTTGGCTTTATTTTCAAACTGTTCTCCTATACCTACGTAGGTAGATATATCTGTGAGGCCATTTAGCCGCATTTTGTTTTGTCACGTTTGTATTGTGTGAATATCATTTTTTAACAATTTTATTTGACACAGATATGCTGCTCAGTCTAAAGATACCTGCCCTCGACAAAGAGGTGTCAGGCAAAAATTAAGCCCCCTCAGACAAAGAAAACTTGCATCCTAAGGGACACGTAATCAGTCGGTGCACTTCCGGGGGTTTCGTAAAAGGAGTCTATGAAGGCTGAGTACTATAATTTGTTTATTTTGTTTTATTTTATAAAAATTTCCGTAAAATGTATAGATTTTAAAATGCTATTTTTTACAATTTTTTTTTTACAAAAATTGCTTAAAAGTAAACGCCATCAAAGACGTTATAGCACCGAAATGAAACTAGTAAATATACCAAACTCGACCCAATCCACGGAGCCTAATTTTTTTGGATTTTTAATAAAATAATCACCAAAAAAAAATTATTAAATATTGTTGGTAGTTAAAAAATAATTCAAAAGTACTTTAGAGCAGAGTTAAATAGGTTACCCAGCGTCCTAAAAAAAAACTACTCTCCAAAACAGTCACCTAATATCTACCTGCATTTTAAACAGTAATTAGAATTTTTCCGTTTTCTTTTTTTAATGAAACAAAACCAAAAAAATGAAAGCAGAGAATAAAATTATACTACATCCATGGTAAACTATTAATATTGGATATGACAAAAATTACAATTAATAATGTTTTTTTGTTGCTAACAAAGAAATATTCTCATCTTTAAAAATACGTTTTTAAAAAAGATCGCAAAACTTTGCCCAAACATTTGCTCGAACATATATCCGAACAAAAAGTTCGCAAAAATGTTCACGCAAAATATTTTAGATTTTTTTCCCGAGCTTTTGTACAAGCCTGTTTATTTGCTGTGGATTCTCAATTAAAGTATGAATTTCTTGTTTAGTAAAATTCATTAATCGAGCTTTAACATATTTTTCTTACCTTGCCTTTTTTGTAGTAAACATGAAAACAAACAGCAACTTCAAAAGTAGACCAACCCTACGTCACAAACTGGTTGGTTACATTTGTTTTTGGTTGGGTTGGTAAAAAATACTTCGTATCAAATATATGTTATTATATGTTACATTGTCCTATATTTAACAATTTCCCCACATAAATTTCAGGGAAATATTGAGTAATAAAGTAACCACACAATTCTTTAATTACGGAGATGGTTAGAGTGAATAACCACAACGACGTGACATTTGGCCACTGCGCAAACTCAGCAGTAACCAAAACCAAATAAGCGTTCTAAAATTTCCCTAACGTACGGCACTGTTCAGCGGTAAAAGAATGACCACTAAGTAAAAAAACTGAAAATGCAGTGAATCTTGCGCGATGATAAAGTCACGCTATGAGGAATTTCAAGGAAACATGGATATTGTACGTTGGACTTCTTGGTTACACAACCGTGAGACGGTCGAATCTTCTGTTCCAAGAGGCACTTACATTACGTTAATTTAATTATAGCGACGCGGTCATTCCCAGAATAAGTGTCGTTCTGGCCCCTTTCTTACGGTCACTATGCTGATAGAAGTAATAAAGTTATATAGAATATTAACACCTTGGCTATTGTTTTTTTTTTGGTTGTTTCTTGGATGGCATCTGGCCGATAATAATTTAAAACTAAAACCAAATATAAAGGGTGAGTCATAAAAAATGGCACTTTTTGGATTTCTACATATACTTTTTGAATTGATGGACCGATTTTAAAAGCTTTTACATAACTGGAAAGAATATAAGTTTTACAGTGCAAGTGCTTCAATTTTACAAAAAAAAAATCCTAAAGCTCCTTCCTTCCCGAACATAAAAATGTATCGCTGTTTAAAATCGGTTATAAAATAAAATAATTAATTCCAAACCAAACTTATATTTATAAAATAAAAAAACTTTAAGGTGCCATCCACAAAGATGTTGGAAATGCCGACAAACATTTACGAGAGCCTATGTGGCAAAATGTTCGAGGAAAAGCTCGAGCAAAAGCTCGTAAAAATGCTCGCCGACAAGGTCGCGGAAATGTTCGTGAGAATGTTCGGGCAAAATTTGTTTGAAGAAAAAGTTGTTATAGAGGTTTATTAAAAAAAATATTTTCATAGAAAATCAAATCAAATCAATACAACTGAAAATAAAAAACTAAAAATACATTTTTAAGTTTGAAAACGATAGGTAATTTTAATAACGTTCTTTTCGACGAAAAATCGATTTGATGCAGACATTTAATTTTGAACCTCAACCTCTCAAGTGAACAGTTGACAAGTATTGCCAGTGGTGTAGCGAGAGAGAGGTGTTTACTGAGCTTTGGAATCCAATAACGTAAAAGCACCCCCAGGGTCCTAAAGAAATAACTACCTACTTTTCAGAACAGTTCCCTAAAAATATCCACCTGCATTTTAAAAAGTATTTCCTTCAAAAAATATATTTTTTTCTTTTTAATGAAACAAAACCTAAAAAGTCATAGAATAGAATATAATTTTATTATTTCCATAGTAAACTTTTAATAGTTGTAACAAAAATTACAAACTTATTTAGTACCTCAGTTTTTTTTATACCTTCATCAAAAACATGATTTTATTAACTGTTTGCAGATAACTAAAGCATGGCTTTTTTGGTTACCGATGCAAAAAAACTTTTTTTTATCACGGGTGCAAAAAAAGATTTATGCCCGTTTTTTACCCAAAACTAAAGAGAAATACCGGAAAATAGTAATATTGAAGAAATCTAATTATTCTTGCCTTAAAATTAAGCCATTTCCGCCAGTTTTCACCAAGTATTTACGAAATAATCATTTAAAAACATCGTCAAAATATCAAACTGCCAAAAATTAAAATGTCGCAACAATGAACTTTACCGAGTAAAATACAAAAATTACAAACTTATTTAGTACTTCATTTTTTTTTATACCTTCATCAAAAACATGATTTTATTAACTGTCTGCAGATAACTAAAGCATGGCTTTTTTGGTTACCGATGCAAAAAAATCTTTGGAAACAATTGTTATCAGCCGCCTTGATTTATAGTGTGAAGATGGTGTGTTGCGAGAAGTGCTCTTCGTTCGAGATTCTTAAAAGTATTTTCCTGTTTTTCTTGGATTTCTTGATAAAGGTATTAAAAAAATAGTGTTAACAACTCGCGGCTAAACTGTGCTTTTTTTTACTCGCGTTTTTAAATACCTCGCTGCGCTCGTTATTTAAACCAACGCCACTAGTTGTTAAAACTACTATTATTCTCATCTTTAAAAATATGTTTCCAAAAAATATTGCCAAAATTTGCCCGTACAAAATGTTCGTTGAAAAGCTCGTGAGAAAGCTCGCGGAAATGTACGAACTTGTTCGTTGAGTGTTCTCCTTAACGTGCGCAATCTTGGAATATACAAAAACGTCAAATTTGACGTTGAATTTTTAAATTCTAATGTATTGGCTTTCTTAATTCTTGTTTTACCAAGTAAGATAAGTAAAATAAACAGTGCGTTTCAATTAAAACGAAACAAAGGCGTTTTCATAAAATCCTCGGACACGTCGATTTTGTATTCAAGGAGGACACTTTTTGGCTCTTGAAATTTTTGTAGCACGCACCCTCTTCGAGGGGTAAATTTTACCCTTTACCTCTCGCTTTACCCCAATGTTTTGAATAGGGAAAGTGGGTCAAGTGATACCTTGTTTTGAAGTTCTCTTGAATGTCATTATAATCGTTTATAAATTTCAAAAATCTATCGATTCGTTTTTAAGATACGTGCTACAAAAATTTAATGATAGCCAAAAAGAGCTCCCTTCTCTGAATCCCACTTGCGTAATTCTCAACAGGTGCGTCCAAGTCGCGGAGGTGGACCCGACCGAATAAGTCGGTGACTAAAACCTGTTGGGGAACGTTATACCGGACTCCCTTGGGGACGTAGTGCCGGAGATAGGGAGCGCTTATGTGAACCCAACTCTGGCTCGCTCTCGACTCCTCTGAGTGGTGGATCGGGAACGGGTGTGGGGGCCTTGGCTTGGCAATAAAAATCTTCCTCAGGGAACCAGGCGCACCCTGTTGTATATAGCCCCCTCCCCGAAGTGCTGGGGAGGTGATTCTAGCCGGTTTACTCGTGTGTGAGGAAACTCCAGAAGGACCCTTCGACGACCAGAAGTTAACACAGGGAACCGAACAGGTACCCAGTGGAACCTCTAAAGATAGGGATCAACAAGGAACTGTTCAAAGACCGGCTCTGGCCAGGTCAAGAGAGTCGCACCTTGGGAACCATCTATTTGGCACCAGGCGATGTAAGAAGGTTGCAGCCCAGAAAAACCTGTTATTTTGTGAAAGAGGCAGGCTTCCTGGGCTAAACCGTGGAAAGTGGGCGTGCAACGGGCCCAGCAAGGTGGCCTACGTACATGGGAATTGTCCCTCCCGCACTTCTACATTCATTCATTCATTCCCTTCAAATAAAAAGTCGACGTGTTTGAGGCTTTTTTCAAAATCAAACTCTGTTTCGTTTTCATTGAAACACACTGTTGACAGTTCCCGTCTAGGGTGCCGAAATGCATGTTGCTGAGTAAGAACGCTATTCAATTCAGATACACTGAAGAGAGATGCCGAGCAGGCAACGTTGTCAAGCAAACTGCGATTTAGTTTGTTTTATACGAAGACGCGGGCGTGAAGGAGATCGTAGACGTAATTTTTTTCAATTAATTACTTAGAAGATCTTATTTTTATTTATTTGGTACTGAAATGATGCAACTAAAATACCACAAAATATTTTTTATATAGGGTGGGCCAAAAAAAAACGGACTTCTTTGATTGCCTATTACTTAAAAACTACATGCCTGATTTTAAAAGGTTTGGTCATTTTGAAAAGCCAAGACTTCGGAATTTTGGAATCTGATGTCAAAATTGACATTTCGTACAAATCCAATCCAAAATAAGTATTTTTGACCCCCCTGCAAATTTTTTGTGTGCACCATTGGTGCAAAAGTAAAAATATATTTCGAGAGCCATGTCCTTCCTTAGTTTCCTGGTGTATCGCTCGTTAAAATCGGGTAAGAAATAAAAAAGTTATAAATTTTTCAAATAAGTTCGTTTGGTAAGCCTAACTTAGCCAAATAAAAAAAGCCTCATTTTTGCTTGGCTATGCTTTTCGATGTATTTGTCCGATGGTAATAGCGCTGACCATTTTGAAAAGCCAAGGTTTCAAAATTTATTATTTTTTTTGCAAAATTGAAATTCCGGAAAAATCCAAGATGATGGACACTTTTAAAAAGTAGGTTGTTTTAAATTCTCCTGCAAATTTTTGTGTCCTCCACTGGGTCAAAAGTTAAATTTACGTGCAGAGCCTCATCATTTCCGAATCTACCAATGAGTCGCTAATAAAGATCGGCTAAGAAGTAAGAAAGTTACAATTTGTTTAAATGTGTGCTTTTGGTAACTAAATTCATTCCGGTCAAAAAACACATCATTTGAATTTGATGCGAAACGCACTTAAATAACTTAATGCATATTTTTCTTACTTCTTATCCTATTTTTATAAATAATAAACCAGTTGAATCGGGAGTGATGAGCCTTTACACGTCAAATTTAACTTTTGCACCAGTGGCGCACACAGAAAAAACACAGGGGGTCAAAACAACCTACTTTTTAAAACTGTCCGTTATCTTTTAAATGTCAATTTTGCTAAAAAAGTAACAAATTTTAAAACCTTGGCTTTTCAAAATGGTCAGCACTATTAAAAACTAGCAAAAAGCTTTTTTTCATTTGACGGAATTACGCTTAACAAACTCACTTAACTTAACAGGCGATACATCAGTAAACTAAGGAAGAACATGGCTTTCGAAATATATTTTTACTTTTGCACCAGTGGCGCACACAAAAAATTCGCAGGGTGATCAAAACAACCTACTTTTAAAAAACTGTCCGCCATCTTGGGTCTTTTTGAAATGTCAATTTTGCCAAAAAAGTAATAAATTTTAAAACTTTTAATTTATTTGACTGAATTAGGCTTATCAAACGCACTTATTTTAAAAATTTATAACTTTCTTATTTCTTACCCGATTTTAACAAGCGATACATCAGTAAACCAGGGAAGAACATGGCTTTCGAAATATATTTTTATTTTTGCACCAGCGGCGACCACAAAAAATTTGCAGGGAAAGTCAAAAATAACTATCTTTTAAAATTATCCGCCATCTTGTATTTTTCCAGGTAGTTTTTAAGTAATGGACAGTTAAAAAAGTCCCGTTTTTTTTGGCCCACCGTCCTTGCGCGACTCTGTACATCTGAGGAGGGGAGAGGAGCCCCGTTTCCTCGGCAATTTTTGTAAAATAAAGGAGTCTACAAGAATCATAATTTTTTTTTAAATCACCCCTCTGTTATTAAATTTAATAACAGCTTTAAATTCGTTTTAAAGTTAAACAAGACGTGAACACGGTTACAAAAACTGTTCTAAGTGGAAATAGTAGAGGGTTGCTTTAAAGACTGCGCTACGTTGTTTTAATTTTTTTATTCTTTTAAAAAAGTATAATTTTGTTTTAAATTTATTTCAACAAGATATTTCGTGAGAACGGGAGACTTCTACGATAAATTTTCTCGTAGAGTCTGGACTTTGGTGTAACTGGTCAGGCTCAGACTTTTCGCAGCTTTGTTGAAAGAGCAACGTCAATCGTTAGTAAAAGTTTGTGGATAAATGGGCATTTTAATTAATTTAGCGGATTCTAAATTCAAACTAAAATAAGAAAATACTCATAATCAGTGTTTTTGGAAATATTACTTGGAAATATTTTAGTGAATTGTGGGTGACATCGGCAACAGCGTATCGGTTTCTCAAGTTTATTATCTCTTTCGCTCTCATTTACTAGCCATTGCCCTTCTTTTGTAATACGCGGTATTTCGACACGCTAGATAAGAACTGTCGAATCCTGTATATTCTATGTACAGATTTATCACTAGCCAGATGAGTAGTCCTTATCACTACTTAGAGAATTTAAAAACTTTTGTTTGCCTGTGTAGTTTTCTTGTTCCGCAATTCTAATTCAATAAGAGCCTAAGTACAGTTAAGATGGTCAAGTCAATAAGTCATACACGATCAAACAGAAAATATTTCAAGTTCATCACCACCATCATCCAAAGACCTGTAACGAATAACGCAAGCCATCAATCTTAAGCCGGCTCGCGCGCTTGTCTAAGATCATTTATATAGCTAGTGACGTTTGAATTAACATTGATTGCTGTTGCTTATTTATATTTTATTTTTTTAACGCGCGCACGTTGTACATTTTTTCTTTGTTGTATTGTCATTTAAATGTCCGATATTGTCCGCGGGCAACGAGACCCATGGCGTCCTGCTTACAGGATGTCCCAGTCCCCTCCTTTAACTTACTTCTTTATTTGTTAACATATTAGAAACCTCTCCACCTTGGCGCCAAGTATTATGTGAAATTCGCGAATGTTTCGTACCACTTATGGTTCCGTCAGAAATTATACCAACTTTTTTTGAATGAGACATCCTATAAATTGTAGAAGATTTTGACGAGCTGTATCTCTTCCTGATTTTAAAAATGATTTAAAAAAAAAAGAAACATGATTTTTTTTTAAGGATTTTTTTTTAAAGGATAACAAAAAACAACAAGAATTGCGAGCTTTCCCTCCAGAAAGGTAATATGCCGATTCTGCAATTTGACAGATTGTTGTTTTTTACGTTAATCCGGTTTCAGATTAATTCCTAACACCTTACTGATGAGCACCACAAGTGCGAAGCCCGGGTCCACGGTTAACATTACCTTTTTGGAGGGTAAGCTCGCTACTTTTTTTACAAGCTTTTATTTAACTTGAAATATATGTATACTTACTTCTTTATTTGTTAACATATTAGAAACCTCTCCACCTTGGCGCCAAGTATTATGTGAAATTTGCGAATGTTTCGTACCACTTATGGTTCCGTCAGAAATTATGCCAACTTTTTTTGAATGAGACATCCTATAAATTGTAGAAGATTTTGACGAACTTCAACTCTTCCTGATTTTAAAAATGATTTAAAAAAAAAAGAAACATGATTTTTTTTTAAGGATTTTTTTTTAAAGGATAACAAAAAACAAAAAGAATTGCGAGCTTTCCCTCCAGAAAGGTAACCTGCCGATTCTGCAATTTGACAGATTGTTGTTTTTTACGTTAATCCGGTTTCAGATTAATTCCTAACACCTTACTGATGAGCACCACAAGTGCGAAGCCCGGGTCCACGGTTAACATTACCTTTTTGGAGGGTAAGCTCGCTACTTTTTTTACAAGCTTTCATTTAACTTGCAATATATGTATATATGTAATAACCATGTAGATATGTTTGTTTGGCTGGAATCTTGCGACAACACAAGAATATAGCATGATGAAATTGATAGCTCCCCCTACTCGAAGGGGCGGAGGGGAGTACAGTTGAAGTACGCTTGATTTCGTTGAAATTTGGTGTGTTGGGGCACTTGGGGATGGATATAAAGAATTTCTAATCAGATTTTGAAAATTCAATATGGCGGATTCGAGATGGACGATTCTCGGTCGTGTTTTGCTAAAAAATTTTAACTGACTTATCCACATCGGATTGTGTTATTTGGTATGCGTTTATAGATCCGGTGAAAATACAATATGGTATTCTTAGGTACCCACCTCCCTCTAACGAGGGAAGTGGAGGGGGAAAAAGATTTAGTTTGTTCGATTTCAGTCAAAATTGGCATCCAGAGGTTTTTAAAGAGGGGGATTATGAATTTTTGATCAGATTTGAAAATATGGCGGATTCAAAATGGACGATTAAGCGTACAAATCTAAAAGTAAGGGTGTGTGTTCAAATTTGGAATGCATTTATAGTTCCGGCGACAATATAATAATATGGTATTATGAGGTACACACTTCCCTCTAATGGGGGAAGTGGAGGGAGGAAAAGATTTAGTTTTTTCGTTTTAAATCAAAATTGACATACAGGAGTTTTTCGGGAAGGGGATATGAATTTTTTATCAGATTTGAAAATTTCAATATGGCGAATTCAAAATGGACGATTTAGGGTACAAATCTAAATTAAAAAATAGTTTTTTATTAAAAAAAAACTTTTAAAGAACAAGCTTTTATTAAATGCACTAAAAAGTAGAAGATAATTTTTTATTTTTCTTATACCATAATAAAAGCGATGGGCGCAAATTAAAAATTTTAACTTTGGGATGACAAAGAGAGAAGTACAGAAGAAGAACTAAATTCTTCTTCTATTCGAATGATAAACATAATGCTTTCATCTAAAGAAGCTGAGAACTGGTGACATTGCCGTGCTTGCCAAGCCTTTGTGTCCTTAGGTTATAGAGTAATACAACTGTTTCTTAGGTGAATCGTCGATGTGATCGATATACGCTACCTAAAGTTAAAATTTTTAATTTGCGCTCATGACTTTTATTATGTTATAAGGAAGACAAAAAATTATTTTCTACTTTTGAGTGCATTTAATAAAAGCTTGTTCTTTAAAAGTTTTTTTTAATAAAATTTTTTATAATACTTTTTCTTTCTGAAATTTAATGAAATAGAAATACTTGGAAAGCAACAATTATTCGATCCTTGATTTCCTTGTCTGGCTGCCCAAAGGAAACAGTTCAAGTTGACAATTCGCCAATTTTTTTAAATATCGGAGTTGTTCTCAACCAAAAAAATTAAAATAAATTAGAAGGCGCACTTCATATATTAAAAGCAATTTTTCCAAATCAGTAACCAAATCTAAGGAAATTGCGGGACTACTCGTGACAGCATTGTAGAGCCGCGTCCTGATTGGTTCCAAAGCAATATTTAAAATATGGCGGTTTAATACAAATTTATACGTTTATACGTGCCTAAAACCGGTTTTATATAAGGCCGCTTTAAAAGAAAACCGCTTTCTCCGGGGTTTAAAGTTCCTTTATCAAATGTCAATTTAAAAAAAGTAAAAATAAACTAAAAAATTAACAGATTTTTCGGTAAACCCAGGGTTGAGTATTTTTTTAAGTTGAAAGCAGTGCGCTAAAGCGTTTTTAAAGTGTTTATAATATAATAATATTCTTAAAGTGCTTTAAAATAAAATCGATTTAGTGCTTAAAACGGTTTAAGTAGTGTTTATACGAAAACATTTTCAACCGTCCTCATATAAAAGAGCTTTAAGAGGCCCGTATAAAGAAAGTAAGTGTGTTGTTTAACCGTGAAAATATAGTACCGACGACTTTTCAGCACTTCTTCACCTAACACGCACTTTTTGGATTGCTTATGTAGTTTTGGGCCAATGGTCCGATTGGGTCAGATTGATGACAACGTGGGAACAGAATATAATCTTAAATGTCACAGAAAAGGTGTCAAAAGACAGCAATGGTCCGAATGGGTCAGATTGATGACAACGTGGAACAGAATATATCTTAAAGTTCACAGAAAAGGTGTCAAAAGACAGCTTTCCTGCTTATTTGACAACACCGCATGAAAAAACTATATATCAATAGAAGCTTGATGAAATCGAGCTTTTTTATGTTGTTCCCCGTCTCCTGGCTGAAATGCCAATGTTTCAATCTCCTGCGGTCAAATGATATGATTTTCTTTAACTTGACATTAATACACCCTATAAACCGTTTATTTCGATGGCTATGAGTCTAAACTATCGCGATATATTTTTCTGTCATCTAAATCACTTTTTTAACCAAATATTCCGAAAGAGATATCCCTTAAAACCCTTGGCTAACCCTCACATTTAAGTAAAAAAAGGGAATTTATTACTGTTTACATAAGGCTTGCTGGGGACAGTAAAATTTCTTCTTCCCTGGCAGTCATTTTTTATTATGCCCCGGTATTCATCCGGAAAAATGTATGCGTATATAATATGCTAAGAGTTTTTACCAAAAAGAGACATGAGGATGAGGAATTTTTGCGCCAGAGATAAGTTAAAGAAGACATAATCTTTTCTGGATACCCAAAAACATTTCTTGAGTAACGTTGTGTTTTTTTAACTTTTGCATGACAAAAGTATCTACTATTTAGAATAAACCGTATCTGCCAAAATCCCTAGTTTCTTCGAGATATTAAAGAAATTCAACGCCATGCTGTCCAGCAAAATCTAAACATCCGAATTATCTGAAATTTTGCAATGTTGTTTATTATTAAATTCTTAACAAAAGTATCTAAAGAATTTTTTTTTAATTATTTTTTTTTTGATCCGCTGCTGTCATTATTCTCGACTAGACTAAATGCAGTTTAGAACAAACTACTTTGACACCCAGAAAATCATGGATCGATAATAATTCTTGCTTTGTAAGCGTTTCTATTTCGTTAAATTTGAGAGAAAAATGCGTAGTTAAGGGTTGTAATATAGATTGCAGTACTGTACAGTGTTCGGATCGAGGTCATTTGGCGGATTTACTGGCGTTTCACACGAAAAAAAATGCTCCACTAAATATCAGTATAAATATATTCTTAAAAAATATGCTCAACCAATATTAATTTAATTATTCTAAGAGGTTACTTATAAAAATAACTAAACTCTCTTTTTAAGTAAAGCAGCACGCTATTCTTGAATCTAATCTCTTTTTTCACTCAGGGCCGGTTTATCAATAGAGGGTTACCCCATGAGTTAAAGTGAACCCTGTGTCCAAGTTGTGACAAGTGTTTATCCATCCAGGGTCAACTGCTGAAAGTTATCCCAGGAAAAAGTTAACCCGCGCACTACGGAAGTTAGCGTATTAACCCTGGGTTAACCTCAAAATTTTGTGTTATTTTTTAGGTCCTGTATTATATGGGTCACTTTAGGGCAGGTTTATACAATTATGTAATGGCCAATGAATAAATTTATAGTGCCTAATTTTATATCTCGTGTCTTCTTTCTGCATAAAAATATGAATTACTAAATTTATCGATCATGCAATAATTACATTCCATTGCATTGCAAGCAGCTATTATCACAAATAATCACTACCTCTCTATGTTCATAATTTATGGTAATTTTTCTCCCTAGGGAGTGACTTTCACTTTGCCTCCTGCCAGGAGTTTTGTTTACTTTTCCTCCCTCTACCCTGCAGATCTAATGATTTGTAGAGATACCGTAAGTTCCTACTGTTCATCATTTTTCGTTATTTATCATATTTGTTTTTTTGTTAAAAATATACTTAAGTATATATTTAAAGTTTTTTTTTAAAACCTTTTTCTTTTGCACTATATATTTTTTTTGTACTTACTGCAAATTTTAATTAAAATTTGGACGTCTTTTTCGATAAAATTTTGACCCTTTTTTTTCAGACATTTTTACTCTTGTTTGCGAAGTCTCCCCAGTGGCGGATCCAGGGTGAGGGGCGCGGAGAGCGCCCCCCCCAACATTATCAAAGTTTTAAAAATATTAAAATTTGCTTCATACCATCAATTTTAAAACCAGTTTTTTTAAGCAGAGCCGAACTAAAATTTAAAAAATCAGCGCGTGTGTGGAGCGCTATAGCAAATGCTGTGTAATCGTACAATTCGGCCTGCGCGCGTGGGGTTCCCCGCATTTTTTTCAAAAATGAAAAACGATTTGCGGGTAATACCCATTTAATTATTTTAAAAAATTTAAGAAAGATTAAACAAAAGAGACCTGTGCAAGAGACAGAACAGAATACTCCTGGTTGTAGTACCAGTGCCAAAGTTATGTCGGATAATTTTGTTAGATTTAACATCAGTGTGTTATGTTATTGGTACCTTTGTGCTTAAAATAAGTAACATAGACGACTACACCAGATTTTAACTTGGATGCCAGATATTAATTATGTATTTCCTTTGTCGGTTAACATAAAGCGGGAGGAAAAACGCCGAGTGAATAAAGGGCATTTTGCGGTCTTTTTGGACCCAAAGAACTTGTTTTTAGTGGAAAACTTTTTTTTTGACGATCCCAATAGCATCCATACTCTATGTATGGATGGCTAAAACTTAGGAATCCTATCAAGTTATGCTAAATCTTATTCTAAGAATAAACTTTTATTTAATGAAATTTTAAAATGTCTACTTGATTCAAGTACTGATCATCTTTTCTCGATACTGTTTAATGTTTAATTAGGAAATTTATTCTTGTAGAAATCATTGTTTGTTTTAAATTTTTAACAATTTAAAAAGTTTCTGCCTCAGCCGCAAGTTCTATTATATGCGACACATGCAAACTAACAATATATCAAAGCAAATACCTAAGTAACATTTCTCTCACCCGGTCCAATGCAAATTATCTACTTATACGAGTTCAATTTTGTATTAAATATGTGTAAATCTCGTGCAAGTCCAAGGCGTGCTCTTATACATTAGTAGTTAGGCCATCATAGTTTAATTTAGGTTATAGTTTTGTTCAAAGCTCTATTATATATTAAATCGAGGAAGAAAGTCCAAATTGAAGAATAAGCTTTGCTGTAGATAATTTTTTTTAAAGAATAAAATACCACTTATCTCAATAATTATTGGCTATAGATCCAAGTTAAAAAAGTTTTAAATCTATCCTAAACTAATTACTCGTGTAAGTATAGTTTATTCTTAGAATGGGAATAACATAAATACAAAGTTATTAAATGAAGTTTAATTTAATGACCTTAAGAATTTTGGTCTTAAGAGTAATATACATTTTTTATTGACAAAATAATCCAATGTCGCTTAACTCAAGTTTGCTTTTTATTTTATTTATTCTTGGATCAAGACGTTGCGCCTTGATTTTCGATGAGATTTTTTTCCGTGTACAAACAAATTCTCTTAGATCTCAACAACCCTTCAAATATTAAAATCAAATAATAAATAAAAAAGTTTTTTCTTGGGCCAAAAAAGATTTAATTGCCTAGAGTTGTCTACGGCTCACGAAATAAAAGCAGTGATTTTTATCCTCTTAGAACGAAAATATCGTCCAGAGCTTATGTATGCATAAGCGGGATGGAAAAGAGCTATAACAGAAAGTATGGCCAGACCAGCAAAGGGCCTTCTATTCTATTCTATCCGTTATGATTGATCGGTGTAATATACAAATAGTTGACCGTAAGGTTCAACAAAAGGGGGGTCCCAAGTCCGAGAGAGCGCTGGTAACCGGGCCCTGATGTCCTATAGCAGGTCTACCTAAAAGATCGTTTGTTCCACTACTTGCATATATTAACGAGTTCCGCCAAGATTAATGGTTCTTTCCGTATAGGTATAGGCCTGGGATTGCGTATATTATGTATTTTGTGCTCGACGTCCTTTTTCGCATAGGTACAGAGGGTTGTTTCACGAAATATCGAATCGGTCGAGAAACAAAAATTGAAAATGTAAAATTTTAGACACCTTTTCAGTTAAAAAAAAATATCTACTACGCTTCACCATGCACCCTTACAATCCTCGTTTTAAACATTTAAAAACAAATTTCATGAACTTAACTTTTTAATAGGTACGCCACAGTGGCTTAAAACGGTTAAATTTAGGAAAAAACTAAATATCTTTAAGGGTATTTATCGGATAAACTTGAAATTTTGTACATATATTCAACACATATTTACCATTTTTTTCTTAGGTAAACCACCCCCTCCCCTGTGCTGGGTGTAGGATAAATATTGTATATAGATAAAAAGGTAAAGAATTACTCAATATTACTAGTTTTATTGATCGTTGATTTTTTGGAAACACTACTTCCACCCTCATGTGTCGTGACATAGGCGTACGTATAGGGAGGGGGTCGGATGCCCCCCCAGGTCTCACAGTCCCTTAAATTTTAACTTCCATGTAAAATCAAACAAAAACTAAAATACTAATTTTTATTAAATGACTATTTAGCCCCCCCCCCCACTATTTTGTTAAATTCTTGTCGCTTACTTATTTATTCCTATATATTTAATATTTTTTTGTAGGGTGGTAAAAAGTAAAAAAAATTCAATATATTTATCCAAAATTAAAATTTATATTCTAAATAAACTTACAAACAAAAGTAATTTAAAAAAATCTTACTTAACTCTAATTTTACAAAAAAATAAAAAAAAAATTATTGAAAAATATCCCACTGATATATATCAGAATTTTTAAATATACTTCATGATAAAAATATAATAAAAAACTAATAAATTTACTGATATTTTATACTATTTTTTTGGCTCCGCCCTAAGCCCAAAATGTCAATAAGTCTTGAGTATTTCCTTGAATGGTTTATGCGATATTAATATCATTATATCGTAATTACTTTATTCTTCTTAGTAGCTCTAATTTTAATGTCCTATAACCTTTAGCAGGTGCGCACCAAGCCCCCCTCCAAGATTTTTTTGAATGTACTTTTATTGTAGTGTTCTTTTAATAAACTGGATTTAAATTTATTATAAAAATAATTTTTGAGAAACGAAACAATTGGGTTCAGCCTCCCCCCCGAGAAAAATTTCTGGGTGCGCCACTGACATTTAGCGCTCCACTAACTTATTCTATCCTATACAAAGAAATTTAAAAATCCATACTAACACAGCAAACAAAAGGTGTGTATTTCTAGTATATTTGAATAACAAGGCCACAATTTTAGGGACCTAATCCACAGATAGGCAGATATTGGCAGCTACAACCTATGCAGTCATTAAGTTAAGACATTGTAGTATATAACCATAAAAAAATCTTATTGCGAGAGGCTGCTGGAAGACAACTTTTCCTCTGCAGAACTTTATATATATCAAAACAACATAGTATTTTTTGTTATTTTAAGATTTTTTTTTTTAAATTAAAGACAAAAAAACTATTTTAAGGCTTAACAAAAAACTGTTAAATATACCCTATAAACAAGTAAAAAAAAGAGGGAAATTGACACAGCAGTTTTTGTTTTAGAGATGAATGAAGGGCGGGTTGCAGAAGAAAAGAAAAATTGAAAATAAATACAAAATTTTACTTTGGCATCCAATTTCTCAAAATTCAAAGTAAATCTGAAAAAATCGATTACAGGTTTAAACTAAGGGGACATTTCTTTACAAAAAAATATTGCTATGAATATACATAGTTTTTTTCTAGGGATAAACCATTGTGGGGCGTCACGTTGGGGACGCCTGGGGGGTTATAGTTCCCCACTTTTTTGACTTTTTCCTCTGGCTTGTAACGTGTGATTTGGTGTGATGGCTTAAATTTTGCCGGCGAACTGTAGGCCAGAAACCTCTTAAAATAGTGAATTATTGAAAAATATGAAACTGCAAATATCTTTTTTTAATATCATGGTTAAGTAGGCTATGAACCATCTCAAATCAATGAAATCATATTGATGCTTTGCCATGGAGACACGTAAACGCGTACAAAAGTTTGGCGGATTTGTTATTGTTAGTAGTTATTAATGAATCTTATCAAAAAGTTGCAGTTTATAACCAGGCAAAACTTGTTGTTCGAGAATTACAAAATATTTGGTGATGAATAGCATTCAAGCAGGTGACGTTTTTAAGCCATTAGTTTTCTGTCATTCATTTGGGGATGTGAGAGTATTTGGAATTATTACAAATTGGTGCAAATGTTTGCAACGAAGTACTAATTTGACCAAAAATATCTGAATGTTTTACACATAGATACATATTTCTTGATACCTAGTTTTTTTCTCTGATCTTATGGCTTTTCAGTAAAACAAATAATTTGTAAAACTTTTTGCAAATTGTTGATTTATTGCAATTTCTATTTGCCTAGTATTTTACCTACATTGTGGGACAAATTAAAGTTCCACACTTTTTATGCTTACTAACTTTTGATGTGATTTGATTTATTTTTGACAGGAGAGTAGGTTTGTATGTTCCTTCAAAGTTCATCAAAAATATTAAAACAGTTGTTTATTTACGAACCTCTTTCTAAAATGGTGCATATAAAAGTCGATAATAATAAATAAATTATCAATGTTTTGTCTTCTCTTTCTTGAGTGAAAGTAATTCTGATTAAGTGCGTTAAAGTCGGTCTGAACTCCATATTTTTTTCATTTTTCATAATTTCGATAATTTGAAAATATTGATGTTAGCAAAAAAATTTTTGTCTGTATTTTCTTAATAGGTATTGTACTTTTGTATGATGTTTTCATTATTTATATTTTGACGTAAAATTCACAACATTTTTTAAATACATTTTTTCAAATCTATTTTTATATTACCCTGTATATTACATCTTTAATATTTTTACAGTTTTCGACTTTCGAGGGCATGCAAAACAAACTATCAAGAAAATGCGTATTGCTAAAGTCGATAATAAAAAAGTTTTTCATACGCACACGCTGTATAACATCGTTATACAAATTTTAGTCTAGCTTCAAATATATTTTAAAAATTACTAATCTAGGTTGTTTTAAGAGTTTTATTACAAAAAAATACATAAAACCTAACTTAACACGTTATTAATTGTTACAATTTTAGTTTAATTTTAAGCAATTTTTCTCAATGACATTCAATACGTGTAACAAATGGCGTTTTTAATATAATTTTATATAGCATTAATTGAGAACAAATGTAAAACCACAAACTTGTGTCTTAAATGCGCCGCTCTGGCGAAAATTTTAAGAAAATTATACGAAAAACGTTTGATGCTATTGAGAAAAAAAATTGTTTAAATGAAACTAGAATTGTAACAATTAATGATGTTAAAGTGTTAAATACTTTAGAAATTTTGATCTCTTTCATGTTTTTTGTGAAATATTCTTGAAAAAGTGAGTTGGCTTGAAGGAGGGGTGAAATATAGTTTCAGTTGTAGATTTCTTTCCAACACGAAGGCGCCGCAGGCTACATTTTTTAAGAAACCCCAAAAATGCATTAAAGATTTTGATTTCTTTTCACGTTTGTTGTGAAATTCATGGTCCATGGCGGAAGAGTTATCTATCTTATCCCCCCCGTACGTACGCCACTGATGATATGATTTTGACAACAAATCTATTATTGAGACTATATATATACCTCCGCAACGAGAGACTTAAACCCACTTTGCGTTCCACGTTTTCATTGGTCGACTAAAGGTTATATGAATGTGAGGTTATAGATATGTTTTGATATTGTTTTTTCGAAAAATGTCACGTTAAAAAATCTAATTTTTGAATTTGAACCATTTAAAAACGAATTATTATATAGAAACGACCACTTTTTTGCCATACATTTAATTGTACTTTTAAATAGCACGTTCTGATGACTGAGGTGGTTCTTTGTTGTACAGAGTAATTCACTATATTTTGAACCCCTGGTTAGTGCCTTAATTATTGATGATAAAAGAAACGTTTTATAGTTTTTTTCAAAACCTTTTAACTCACATGACAGATGTTGTCAAATGGCATTCCATACGTCAAAGCTTGACATCAACTGTCTTATATTAAATGGAACAGCCTGTGTATTACTCCGATAGATCTTTTCTTCCTGATTCCAAAAATTTACCATATGGTACTTTTGTCTTGAACGGTTATTGAACAAATTTAGAAAAACGTTGCCATAAGAGACCCCCCCCCCCGAAGTCAATTCCTGGGTACGTCACTGAAGGACCAAAGTCGTACCTAACAAAAGGATGGTGGACTTTGTCAAAATGAAGCATATATTTTAACTCGTTTCTTTTTAAGGAATCGACTTAAATGATGTCTAGTCTCTACCAAGGCGATCGACATATCGCTTATTAAAATCGTATGAATATACTCATTATTTACATATAGAGCACTGGAACTTATCCCAAATTTTTAGGTGTAAATCCTAAAATACTTAACGGATTTTAATGAGCGATATGTCGATCGCCTTGGCAGAGACTAGGCTGTTGGGTGGTTTTATTACTTGTTACTTAGCGAGTTGATTCCAAAAAATAAAGAAGATTAAATATACATTATCTCATATAAAATCAGCCATCTTGAATTCAAAAATAACCGCCAATTTTTTTTTGTCGTTACAGGAAAATTTAATTCTCGAATAAACGAGCCATCACTCATTAAAATCGGTTAAGAAGTACAAAAGTTGCGCTGATATGAATATATGCATTATTCACATAAACAGTACTAGAACTTCTCCCAAATGTTTACGTGTAAATACTAAAGTACATAACCGATTTTAATGAGCGATATGTGGATCGCCTCGGCAGATACTAGGCTTCTGAATAGTCTTATTCTCGATATTTTGATTAAGTGGGTTCCATAAAAATAAACGAGATTAATTATGATTATCTCATAAAAGATCTGCCATCTTGAATTCAAATATGATCGACAATTTTTTTTGTCGTAGCAGGAAAATTTAATTATTGGTCAAACGAGCTAACTACTCATTAAAATCGGTTAAGAGATAAAAAAGTTGCGGCGATATGAATATATTGATTATTTACATATAGAGCACTGGAACTTCTCCTAAGTTTTTGGGTATAAATCCTAAAGTACTTAAACGATTTTAATAAGCAATATGTCGATCGCCTTGGTAGAAACTGGGGTTTTGAATGTGTTAATATTTTAATTTTATTTCAGTTGATTGAAGAAACGAGTTGAAATATATGCTTCACTTTGACACTGTCCACCATCTTTGATTTTAAGATGGCCGCCAACTTTTTTTAATTTATCGAAAGGGAATTTTATGTGCTTTAACAGACAATTTTTGTTTAATCATTTTCTTTGGCTAGAATTTCGTAAGAAATGTAAAGCATTGACTAGCTTATCATAACCTTACTTTTCTCTGTTGTGTTTTCGAGTTTTAAAGGATTATTAATAATTAAAATCCACTGTAAAAACCACAAGAATAAGATATTTTTAATCAAAAATATTATTGGACAAATTCTTGATAATAATAAATAACCTATAAAGTCGTCTATAAACAAATCAAAGGCGGCGTGCAAAAACTAAAAATGCTGCCTTAAAAATAACATGACGTTAGCTACGTCACGACGCGTTAAGTGATAAGTCACCTAACCAGGATTTTTCATAAGAGGTGCAAAAGGTCCCTATTATCTACGGTGTAAGACTGGTTTTTCTTTTTTTTAATTGTTTAGCCTTTTATACCATTTAAAAAAATACGCGCTCGTAATTCAAAGACTACTTACAATATCGCCTTTACATTTTGTGCTTATTTTTCTTTTAAAAAGGAAAGTGATTTCAATATTAAAAAAAAATAAATATAATGTGTCCATTCGAACTCCATGCGCCCAATTTTATTTTGGTTTCATTTTATTGCTCTAAGCCCATAAAGTCCCTATTGTGATGCGGCTATTCACATTATGGTATGACAAACACCTGACTGCGAATACCTTATTTGACCCAGCAACCTTATACACTATGTCATTAGCTGCACTAGTGTGCACTCAGCTCAGGCTTTTTAACCCACTAAACTTGAGACGTTTTGATACCTCTAGCCTAAAAGTAATCAGCATAAAAACGGTTAAAAATTTTTTCTCATCTTCAGAACGGTTCTTTATGGAGACGGATTAGTTGATCTTTATATGGGTTTAGAGACGCAAGATCACATGAATACTCCAAAGCCTATAGCAGTGGCGCACCCAAGAATTGACTTGGGGGGGGGGTTAAGGATAAATAATAAAAAAAACTTGATTTAAAGTAAACATGTGCCCATAACCAGGCTTCTCGGGCGGAGGGATACCTCCCCCTAGGTGCGCCACTGGTCTATAGGATTAATATAGCGTCGGAAAGTAACGCTTTGACTTTAAATTTGAACAATTTCGTTCAATTAATTCGTTAAATAAAAAAATCAACCCTAAGCCTGCCCTCCCGTAACATTAAACCTGAGGCAAACAACTTCATAAATACAATTACTATTTCAGAAATCATGGTTTTTGAAAAATCAAATAAACTTGATGTAAAGAAAGGAGCTGCTCCGGATGGTATACCTCCACTACTTGCAAAAAATTGCTCGCGGAGCTTGGCCATACCTTTGCACCTTATTTACAAAAAATCTATAATAAGAGGTGTATTTCCAAAATCTTGAAGATGTCCTATATTTTCCGTATCTACAAAAATTCCGGAGATGAGTCACAGGTTAACAATTATAGAGGGATCAGCAAACTGAACATCTTTGGCAAAGTTTGGGAACGCATAATTTATGATCAGCTTTATAACGAAGTTAGGTCTTTAATAATTCCCCAGCAACACGGTTTTTGTTCTCGTAGATCTATTGAAACTAACTTAGTGAGTTATTTGCAATACCTTAACGCAGCCATTGATAAAAAAGCGCAGGTGGACACCGTGTACCTGACTTCAGCAAAGCGTTTGATAAAATTGATCATAACTTACTTATTTGCAGATTTGCTGAATTTGGTGTCCACGGAGACCTAGTGCGTCTGTGTTCTTCCTACCTTCACTATCCTATCATCAGGAGTCCCTTAAGGATCCCACCTAGGCCCGCTCTTCTTGATAATTTTTGTCAAAAAAATATACGAATGCTTCAAACATGCCATGTTTTTATGTTTCGCAGCTGATTTAAAAGCGTTTTTCAAGATAGAGACAATAGAGGATTGTCTACGATTACAAGAAGATCTTAATAGGGTGGCCAACTTCTGTGACAAGAATAAACTATATTTAAATATTAACAAGTGCTGCTGTATCTGTTTTACTAAAAATGTCAATCAAGTCTTATTTCAATATGAGATCAATGGCGAAATACTTACAAGATGTAACCAAGTTAAGGAGTAATGGGTAATTTTTGATACGAAATTAACTTTTTCTTTTAATTTAGATTATGTAATCGGTAAGTGTAGCAAAATGTTGGGCTTTGTCTCTAGGATTTGTGGTGAGTTCTGAAGCTGCTATCAAAGCAGTTTACTATGCGTTCGTTCACAGTCGCCTTAGCTTTGCCAGTGTTGTCTGCCAACCATACTACGAAGTTCATAAAATAAGACTTGAAAGGCTACAAGGTAGGTTTGTGCGTTTTTTGAGCTGGAGAGTTAATGGTATATATTATGTCGAGAGCATCTCCCAAACGAGGAGTGGTTTTAACATAATCTCTTGAGGGCAGAAGAATCAAAGCTAATATAATATTTTTATTTAAGCTTTATAACATTCAATGTTTCTCCTAGGCTTCTGAGAAATCAACATCTGTTTCATATTCAATTTTCAACAACTCAACTCCAAACTGGGACTCAACTCTCTAATTCATAGAATGTGTCAGGCCTATAATGAGTTGTTCTATGAACATGACATATTTAATATGTCGTTAGCTACGTTCAAGAGAAAGGTCGATGTGAAAATAAGAAAATTAGATTAGTGATCTTTGTTAGTGTAAAATTATTTCTTGTTTCTGATTAGCGTGATGCAGTAAACTAAATTAAGTGAACTTAATCACTGAAGTGGTAGATAACTACCAATGTATTTTCACTCAGTGGGTATTGCTTTGGGTGGCAACACCTATTTATGCCCCAAACTTGTAAATACATAAATAAATAAATATAATAAATTTTTATTTGGCAGTGTTTTGAATCACTTTTATTTTCTATAATATTATATATGTATCTGATTATACCAAACAAAAAAAAAGATTTAAGAACTATTGTATTGCTGAGCAAACACCAACATAATACGCTGGTCGCATCGCAGTGCAAAGTAGCGATATGCACCGCAACAGATTCATACCTGGGATGACCAGTGTCCAGTTTAAGTCCGGGTATAAAATATTATGTAAATCAGTTTAAACGAGGGGGTAAATTTCAAGGGGTAGTTCTTATTCAAATCTTGTTCTTTTTTCGTGGGAAACCGGACAGGGTTTAAGTTTGAACGACGGATTTGGTCGATATGTATACACATACGGGCCCCAGAATATCCGACGAACGACTAAAAGAAATTCGATTTATGACCCAAGAGTTTTAAATTACCGCGAGGATGACATGCAAACCAAAATTTGCATTGGCGAGAATAATAGTACCCATTTAATTATATTAAGAGAATAATAGTACCCATCAAATTAATTATTTATGTCACTACTAGGACTCTCTTATTATAATGTCGGAATATTTTGCATCTTTCCACTCCTTTTTTTCACGAAAATACAAAGCTTGCAACTTTATATTCTATAGGGCTGTCTAACAAATTGTCAACGTCAGCCATTAATCACGTGATGGCTCTTTAAAAATGGTGGGTGTAGGGTAAAGCAATTTTCCATAAGACGCAGGGGCGTCATTTCACATTTCTCATAAAATAACTCACATAAACATAAATAATAATAATAATAATAATAATAAAAAACAAAACAAATTTTTTTGGTAAAACATAAATTACAAAAAAAAAGCTTAGACCTAAACACTAAATTAAGGTGTTTTTAAAATGTGTTTTTATTCGTTAAAGCCTACACCAGCTAAATTGGATCGGCCATATTATATTTGTTAGACTGCCCTATAACTATGTAAAATCAGAGAGCATATAAATCTAAATAGAGAGGACACCTAATGGTAAAATCCGATCAGCAAGTCAAAGTGATTCACAGCAAGTTTTTTATTGTTGGCTGAATGCACCAGGATGAACCGGGGTAAATTTATTTAACATTAAAACGGCTTTAATCCCGCGCGTTGAATAAGTATCGATTTATCACTGGCGTACATACTTATATTTAATACAATTTTAAATGAACTTGTTGCTAAGTGAGCTGGCAGAAAGTTTTTATTGTATATATTTTTCAAGCCTTTATTACTTGTAATAATTAAGGAAAAAGCAGAGAGCATATAATTTAGGTTTTCTCCGGTAAAAAATAAGTGTTTTTTATTTATTTTTTAAATATTTTGCTATCTAAGGTTACTTCAAATTTTAATTACCCCGTAATTTCCTAATGTTTGAAAAATGCGACACACAATAGGAGATCAGAATGGGTGAGAAGATATTTGAAAACTGATAGTCTCATATGATAAATTTCCTTGGATATTCCTTCAATGGTTCTGTTCTCCTAATCCAAAAGAGGCGGTTGTGCCGTAACCGTGTCAATTCCCATCATGGGGAGTCTTCGTTAAAATTGTTTTTATGATTTTTTTAAAAAACTTGACCGTCGAAGATGAAAACTTGTTTAATTGAAAATAAAAGAAAAAAACTGGCGCCGCAGGACTACATTTTTGAGGAAGTTGGTACGTAATTTCGTCAGAGAGGGGGTCGATCGCCTCTCTCTCTATTCGCCACCTGTGACTGTACGGGAACGGGTCTGTTGTCTGCAGCGCAATGCGGGCGATCGATATTATGGATAGTTCCCAACGCCGAACTTGTCCAAAAAATACGATTTTCCTGTGCGCCGCCACTGCTTTGGATGGATAAAAATAAGCAAGAGCGAAAGTGACGCACCAAGTTTCGAAGCCAAGAACCAAAAAAAAAGTAACTGCGCCACTTGGTTTTGAAATCAGTTGAGCGGGGTGGCAAATTTCCCATTAGGTGTACTCTCTATTTAGATTTATATGCTCTCTGGTAAAATGTTATTTTAAACAAAACACCCTATACTTTATAACATTGTTTAATTCCTCTTCTAATCACCTTTTATGTGCATTTCTGTGATTCAAAAATTCGATAAGAGGATGCAAAGAAAACGAAATTTCTTTTTGCAAATTATGATGTTAAAGGTCACAAAGACCTGCAATATTTTATTCAAGTACATGCCGAGCCACATACAAAATACACATTTAGTTTTTTTAATCATAAATATGTTATAGTTTGATAAAAACGCGGTTATTGCAAAATATTCCTTACATGCACACAACGCGCGACCTTTGCATATATCTGCGTAAATTGTAAGACATGAAACTTAATACGAAATAAACCTTGCAAGTATTACTTACTTAGGATAGTTTGCAAAAATAACGTCACAAAAATGCGTAATGTTACGTAAGAAGTAGCGTATATAATACTGTACGGGAATTTAAAAAATCATTAAAAAAGGTCATCATTTTTTTTTGCACTAAACTTACTTAGTACACGGAAAGAAATAATGTCCTAGAATTTAGTAAATCATGTTCTCAATTTTAGAATTTGTCAATTTACAAAAAAAAAATCGTACAATATATTTGATTTTATTCTATATACTTGAATTTAGTACGGCCCAACTAAAATCTATCGTTAAACAGTATTTATCGCCAGTATAAGCTTAACAGACCCTTACAGAAACTTTTAAGCATTTAATATTAGTACAGCTACCACTAAGTATAAAAATGTTTTGGTTTTAGTATTTATCATTGTACCAATAATGAGTACATAAGTAATGAATACCAGTACTTAAATATGTTATGTTACTACCATTTAGTATATAAGGATAGATACTACAGGTGAGTTAGAGAGAAACAATAAAATAAATATCAATGCAGGTGTATTAATATTCAATATGCACGTACTAAAGAAACATTTATTTGTACTAATATTTCACGGATTTTTGTATTGAAAGTTTTTGTATTAGGATCATTCAAGTTATCCCAGAACTTTCACAGGTGCATGTAGTGCAGGTCATTGTCACTGTTTTGGTTTGCAAAATACGTGGTCTTTGTTTTTGGTATTGGACATTAATCTATAGATAAGTTAAACAAACTATTTCAAATTTTTTTTTAATAAATCATTACGAAGATAGTTATTATTATAATTATTTTAGATTTGAGGAACGTTTTAATTGTCGAGTTGCTAATAATGCAGTATGCCCATTGACTAACTACGACGCCAAAGAAAATTTAGTCCTGCGATGACCAGCAATCATAGAGGACTTTCTATCTGACTTTAGAAAAACGTTCGAACCAGTAGTGAGTAATTATAGTATTACCTAATTTTTTTTAAATTGCTGTATCACTTTAAACAAAAACAAGTCCCTAACTTGTATTATTTAATGGATTTTGTAAATCTTCTATATTTATATATTTTTTGTCTGTTACAGTTTCAGGAAACAATACTCATTTATGTACCAAAATTTAGTTCGCTAGTACTAAATTTAAATCTACGATGAGCTTATATCTAGTACAAAAAATACTGAAACTTAGTAAAAATAGTACTAAATATTAGAATTAAAAGACATTTGAGGCACTAAATGCTAATATAATAAGTATTCACTTTAATGCATAAGTACTACAATTTTAGTTTAAGAAGAATAAATATTAGTAGATGTTTTGTAGATGTTTGAGATTTAGTTTACCAAATACTATTATTAAAAGTACTGACAGAGAATTATTGCTAATACAGATTTTTAACTTTACTAATATTAAATACAAATGTAATTGACGCTATATTGATCCTAAGATTTGCTAGTTTTTAGTGTCTAGTACTAATATTTGGGACATATTTTCGTTTTCGTATAATTTTATCAAAAACGCAATTTTAGTAACGTCTTCAAATAACCAAACCATGAATTGGTTACTTATTCAAAAAATAGCATTAATTAAATAAAAAAAATTAAATGTTTGACGTAGCTATTTGTTGAAGGGGCATTTTTGGGGACAATCCTAATTTTGTTTGTGTCATCTTCTATTTCTAATACAAAATTTAAAATCCTATCTAGTTTTCGAGATACCTGCAATTAAAGTCTTAAAATGTTAATTTTTGAAGCGATTATCTACAAACTAACTAAGGTACCTAATATGCTGGCTGTCATTTTAAAGGAGTTTTTAAGGAGAATTCAGAAATGGTAGCCTTTGAGCGATTACACATTTGCATAAGCAATTTATCCATTATTGGTCAGTTTGACGTCATTTATTAAAAAGTGTTGATACCAATGCTTAATTTCAAAAATGCTACTATTTGTAGATTTTCTCAAAAAAACCTTTTAAAATGACATCCAGCATCATAGGGTATCTGATTTAGTTTATATATATAGTTAAATGATCACCACCAGAAAATCACTTTTTAAAAAAACTTTATTTATTACTACGGCTTACAACTATGTAGCTCTTGCTACTTCTAAACCTAAGAACAGACTGACTGGTATATCTATGCGACTATATTGAAAGAAAAAGTGCGTTTGTTTTTATATTAAGATGTTTACATTAGAAAGGTTAATGCTTAATGTTAAAATAATGATTAGAACGTTTACTTTCAAAAACATATCAGTGAATGTGTAATTATCTACTTATGGGTAAAGAATGTGGAGACGTAACATCTCTCTCCTTAGAAAAGTTCATGTCCTCATGAACATATTTCTTAACTTTTTCAAAAGTTACAAAATTTTCTACATGTTGTGAAAGTTTTGTATAAATTCTTTTCCTAATTAGAAAAATAGCACATATTATACAAAGGCTTATTATGCTTAAAATAATAACTGTAACCAAATAGGAGGAATGATGTGCAAACCTATTTTCAAGAAAAATGGGTTCACTTAGATCCCGTGAAATAAGTTCTGGGCTTTTTATGTGTTCAAGTTTTAAATTAATTGTAGAGTTGATTGGCAAAATGCTAGTATTAAGTGTTGTGCTAAAATCAATTAAATTATCTTTTGTAAGAAATTTTTGATTTTTATAGATAATTTCGCAATTGCTATTTAGTAAAGCGCATTTGGGAATTTTGAATTTCTTAAATTGTTGACAATTCTCAAAAACTTCATGAGTTTGTTTAGAGCATAATAAAAGATTATTTTGGAAAGTTAAAAGAGAAATTTCAAAATTGTTTTGAACTTGTACTGATGTGCAATTTTTAAGTGTGCAGTTTGACTGTATATTTGAATAGCAAATCCATTTTCTTGAAATTTCAATACAATTTGAATACCAAGAGGAACAATAGTATTTGCTAGGTATAATTAACAATTGATTTTGCTCGTTTGGCAGAGGATAAATAAATTCTAGATTACATTTTTGGTTAGTGAATATAGGTATCTTAAGAACTAATACAATCATATCGTCGTAAAATACAATTCCTGACTTACATACTAAGGTTAGTTCCGAAAGATGCTGCAAGGACCATAAGGTTTTATCGTCATAATGGTGTTGCAAAAATGACCAAAGTTCAGTAATTTGTTGAGTTGAAAATAATTCGAGATTAACAGTTTCTAAATGGGCAAAAGAAATAGTTCGCAATATTTTTTCCAAATAATTATGCAAATTTTCCAATTGTGTTTGTTGATTAAGAAGGCTAAATAATAGTTGAATCTCTGTGTTCACTATCTCAAATTCGTTGTGTATTTGTAAGGTGTTAACATTAATTGATTGAATAGCACGGCTAAGTGTGTGAGTAATATTTCCTGCATATGAAGAGAAATCATTAATTTTTTTGAATTATTTTGTATTCGTTGCTTTTTAAAATGTTCATGTTTTTGTTTATTAGTTCTAGATCTTCGTTATCTAAGTTGCCTGTGATAAATTTTACGCCTGAACCAAGAAAGTTAAAAAGTCCTCTTTTGTATCTTTCGTTTTTGTTAACTGACGTAATACGCGAGTATATGTCATAGCTGTCATATAAAAGGTTGTTAAGATGATTTAGTTTGTTATGAAAAATAGTATTGTTTAATTTTTGAGATATGATTGATTTTAATATTACTTCGTTTGTAACTGTTAGTTGGGCTATAGTAAACTTAATTTGTGTAAGATTAAAATAAATAAATGTCTTATGATTATGATCAAAAACTAAGGCTTGATCGATTTTTTCATTGTAATACCCTGTAGTAGGAACTTCATGTACTTGAAGGGCCTGGTTGAGGGTTGTCAGAAGGGTCAGGAGGCTCCTGTAATGAAACATCTTTTTTAGGTTTCTTTCTTATTCTTTTAATATTTCTGACATGAATTTTCGCTTTTTGCCTGTTTGGTGTTTTTCCAGTTAAAGTGTTATTTTTTATTTTAGTAATTTTTAAGGGAATGTATTTGGGGTTAATTTTACTTGGTTTCGTTTGTTTTTTATAAACAATTTGTTCTTGAGCCAATTCTAATGTCTCATTAGGTTTATTATTTCTTTTCTCTGTATTTTCTTGTTGTTTTCGAAGGGTATTTTGGTACACTTCGTTTATAAAGGGTAAAACTTCGTTTTTCCGTTTTTCATTATATTGCTCGTAAAGAGTTAAGTCATGGTTAATTATGGGTTCATTCATATAGGGTCCATAAATTAGATTAAAAGGTGTAAAACCAGTGGTTGAATGTTTGCTTTGATTGTATATCAAGATGGCTGATGTCATTAAGTTTGGTATTGGTTCGTGAGGGTTTTGCAATTTTAATATTCTTAATTTTTCAACAAGAGTAGAATGTAGTCTTTCAACTAAGCTGTTTGAGGTAGGGTTGTAGGGGGTAGTAAAATGTATCTCAATGTTAAAAAGTTTACAATATTCTTGTACTGTCTTATTTTTGAATTCTAAACCAGAATCAGCTACTATTTTTTCTGGAGTATTATGGTGCGAAAAATAATGTCTAAGTTTATTTAAGACAGAAATTCCATTTTTGTCTTGAATGTGATAAGCCTGAGCATATTTTGAAAATGAGTCAATTATTGTTAAAAAGTTGCAGCTTTGAGTGGAAAAGGTATCTAGGAAAATAGTTTTAAATGGTTTTTCGCTTAGTAGGGGTCCTTGGTAAGATATGTGGTAGGGATTTCTTTCGTATTTTGATTGTAAACAAATATCACATTGATTTATGTATTCCTGAATAGTATCTCGCATTTTTGGCCAGTAATATTTTTCTTTAAGTGTTTGATAAGTTTCATTTATGCCATTATGATTTTTAGTGTGATAATTTTCAATTTTTTGTTTTTGTTGTTCTGTGTTAATGATGTCTTCAAGGTATTTAGTGGCAAAAATTAATTTAGCTGTAGGGTTTAACTGACAATTTACGATATCTTGAAACTTTTGTTTTAGATCTTCTTTGGGGATAAATACTACGAAGGTAGTGTCGGGTCGTATAATTTCTAATAAAATTTTGTTTAAGTGCTCTAGTTCTGACAAATGATTTAATCTTAACTGTTGGATTACTTCCTTTTTTTGGAAAGATTTTGGCGGATTTTTAAGTTCAAAATGTTCTTGGGGAATTACATGCATTCGTTCAAGAAAATTTACTTCAATTTCTGAATGGGGTTTTGGTAAATGGCAAAGGCCATTTTGCACTTTGATTAGAGTGTCGGGAATTATATAATCTCCGATTTGAAAAGATGGGAGAATTGCATCGCCATTATAATAGTCAACAGGAATAGTTAATAAATTATTGTAGTTTCTTATAGATTTTTCAAGGGGTTGATTATACATATTAGCAAAGGGGATTTTTATATTATTTATTATTAAGTTTTTTTCTTGGTAATTTACTATGGCTTTTAAGTCTTCTAAATCGCTAGTTCCTATAAGGGCGTCAAAATGTTTATGCCAATCCAAGATTCTCATTTTAAAATTTTTCTTTATTCCAAAGTCAGATAAGAGTTGCAAATTTAGATTTTTGTTTGCTTCGAATTTTTGTTGGCATGCTATTACTTGAAAGGGTTCTTCAAAAATTTGATTTTGATAAAGGCTTGCAATTTTTGGAGTTATTATTGAGTCGGATGCTCCAGAGTCTATTAAAACTGTAATTTGTTTTTGCGGTAAATAAAGATAAGGAAGTTCTGTTTTTAAACAAATGTTATTTAAGTCAATGGTGGATCGTGAGGCAGGTTGGAAAAAATTTTGTATTTCGTCTGATTGAGGTTCGTTTTGGATTTCGTAAAAATTTGGGTCTAATTCATTTTGTGTTGAGAAACTGTCTTCTAAATTTTCTTGTGAAAAGTTTTGGTTTTCGTACTGGTAATTTTCAAAATTTTCACATGTAGGGAAGGAAAGATTATTATCTTGTACTTCAATATTATGCATTTGACGTTGTCGATTTGTTAGAATAGTGGATGTGGACATAGGTTGTGGGGTGTCTCTCGCTGGAATTGCATTTCTGGGGTGAAAAACATTTTGGGGTTTGCCGAAAACTTGTGCATTAGTAGGGAATTGTCTGGGAGGTAATTGTCGGGGTTGAATTGGTATTGGTTGAGATTTCCATACATTATTGTTATTATTTTGTTGCGGAAACTGTTGGGGTCTAACATTTGGGTTTAGTTGTTGTGCAAATGTAGGTCTGGGTAAGAATTGTGAAAATGATGGTTGCTGGAAAAATGATGGTTGGTTTTGCTGAAATCTGTGTGGTACATTAAGTTTTGCAGGTTGTATAACGTTTTGATTGTGGTTTTTAATTAATGGGGTGTGTTGAGTTGTAAATCTAAGTTGTGATTCGAGTAAATTAAATTCGGTTAAGAGTGTGTACACCGAATCGAGAGTAGTTGGTTTTTGTTGAATAAGAATATTTTGTAAATTTGGTGGTACATTTGCCATAAAAGTTATTACTGCTTGATAACTTGTTTGAGAAATAAAAGCTGTTTTAATGTTTTCGTCGCTAACTTCAGCATGGATTTTTAAATGAACTCGGTTTAAAAATGATTTTAGTCTACCGAAAAAGTCCATGTTATTTTCGTTTTTAAGTTTAGAAAAATAATTTATTTCCTGCATGAGAACTTGATAAGAGATGGGATCTCCGTATTTTTCTCTGAGAGCAGTTTTAATTGTTGGCCAGGTGGTCAGGTCTGGTCGTGAAAGTAAAAAGTCTTGCGCATCTTTTACAATTCGCGAGCCTATGCAATATTCTGTTAATTCTGAGTGTTGTACTTTAAACTTATTATAAAACCTATCTATTTTTAAAATAAAAGACTCTAAATGTTCCGGTTTTCCGTCAAATGTTGGGAGGTATGAGGCTAATAATTTAAATTCTTCCATTTTTGTACTCTTACAAACTACTTGATTATTATTTGAAGGGGTTTCTAGTTTTAATTGAGTTAGAAAACTTGCTAAATTTTCAATATTTTCATCAGTCATGAAAAATTGTTTTCTTAATAACTACCTAATCTAAGAAGTTTTTTAACGAATAATCAGCAAAAAACTTACAGGAAGAGCAACGGGCTTCCGATAAAGATCTTCATGTGGTTTTCTCCGCAAAAGGTAAGCGTAGGCTGTATTCTTCGTGTCTTCTGGTGCGTCGGGTTCGTTGAGGAAAATTGGCCTATTTTTCCTCTGGAAAATGGGAAACAGCGTGGGATCCGTCACAATGGTTGCCCAATAAAGGAGGATCGTTTTCACTACTGCGGTCTCTTGATGAACCAGTTCCCGTAGGATAGCTACTAAAGGCTTGAGAACCACACTCTTGCAATGGTATCCCAATAAAGAAGAGCTGTAGCTATCCTGTTCGCAGCGCCAGTTAAATGATCACCACCAGAAAATCACTTTTTAAAAAAACTTTATTTATTACTACGGCTTACAACTATGTAGCTCTTGCTACTTCTAAACCTAAGAACAGACTGACTGGTATATCTATGCGACTATATTGAAAGAAAAAGTGCGTTTGTTTTTATATTAAGATGTTTACATTAGAAAGGTTAATGCTTAATGTTAAAATAATGATTAGAACGTTTACTTTCAAAAACATATCAGTGAATGTGTAATTATCTACTTATGGGTAAAGAATGTGGAGACGTAACAATATAATCGATTTCAAAAATCGAAATTTTAAGACTTCGATTGCAGATATCTAACTGGATACGCGAACCTTATAACATTAGTCCTGGCCCCATCGTATACCCCCCGCAAAAAAATCTAGGTCCGGAGATTTTGACTTTTGATTCATATTTTTGGATGACTGTAGCAGTAATTTATCTTGTGTAGGAATTGATCACCCGGGCCAAACTATTTTATTGACCACCCTGTAAAAATTTGCATTTTTTTGTGTGTTTCCCTTCTGGAAAAAGGCTAAATATCAAAAAGTACTTGGCCAATCGAAAAAAGGAAACCACTGATCGAAAGATAATTTCTTTCTGCATTTTATGTATTATGTGCAGAAAGGGCCCATGAAAGGGCCTAGTTGCCAGAACTGCGGGCTGCCCCCTTACTACTACTTATGTATTATGTTCTATGTCTATTAAAGATAAGGGATGCAATGGAAACCGAGATAAACGGGATGGTTACACCAAATTATGTACGTTTTCCAAAAAAATTCGCAGATTGAAGATAGCTTTTCTGATTTTATTTATTTTTATGGAGGTTATTCGTTAAGCCAAGATAAACTATATTTAAATCAACATAATTGTCAATATTATACAGGGTGTTCAAAAAACGACTTTAAATGAAAGTTTTAAAATATTGGTAAATTTTTCTACATTTTTAATATGTGATAGAGAAGGTCCTAATAAATATTTCTTGTAATTACGGTTTTCCTGTAATTGTACACGGTGAACCAGCAATGAAGGGTAAAGTTCCAAAAATTACTGTTTTTGACCTTGGTTTATGAGAAAACTATAAGGTTTATAAAAAAATTCCGTCAAAATATGATTGTACATGCCATTATCAACAATTTTCATTTGGCACTTATCTCTGTATATATGCGGGGTGACCAAAAAAAACGTTTGGAAATACCCTTAATTGCACCCGCTCAAATTTTTTTGGGGTAATACCAGGAATTTAAAAGTATTTTTTTTCCAAAGGTAACAATCTTAAAATGTTTGTACAGGATCAGCCAAAAATAGTCTTTGTAAGTCGCTAAATAAATTATAAATCGAACTTGCAAACAATTTATATATGATCCTCTTGACCACGATCTACTTATTTTTCATTATATTACTCCCCATTTATGTACAGGGTGAGTCAAAACTACTAAACTATATAGATTTGAAAGCTGAAGTTACCACCTGTAGAAAAAATTATTTTATTCAGGATTTTTAACCCTTATTTAGCAAAAAATACAAATTAATTTATGACAGTGTTTTAATATTTTGACTCGCCCTATTTATATATGAATACTATTACTCAATAATATAAAGAAAAATAAGTATATGGTGGTCAAGAAAATTCACATAATAAATATTTGAAAATGGGATTAATAATTTATATAACAACTTCGAAGGTCTGTTTTTGGCTCTCCCTCTACACAAATTAATAGATTGTTACCGCTGGAAAAAAATGTTTTACAATGCCTTGTATTAGGTTCGAAAAAACTTTTATTGTGTTAATCCACTTTGAAAATCCATTTTAGAGGGTGCGATTAAGGGTATTTTCAAACGTTTTTTTTTGGGTCACCCCGAATATACACAAAGATAAGTGGCAAATAAAAATTGTTGATAATGGTTAGTAAAATTATATGTCGAAAGGAATTTTTTTAAACCTTATAGTTTTCTTTTACCTTTTTAAGCTAATTTTGTTGCTCTTCTCTGGCATTTCGGTTTTTGACGGGTGTCAATTTTGTATGAAAAAATCCTATTATTCCTTTTTTGTATTTCAGAGCTGATGATGGTTTCATCTGAAACCGAAACATGTACTCTAAGTACCTTATGTAATTAAAAAAACGTTTAAATTACATAAACCATTGTGGAGAAGACTGAGTGTTTTACTTCTTATACCCTAATTTAAGAAGCTCCACTGAGAGAAGTATGGACTATTTTTTCAATTTATAGTTTTCTTATAAATCAAGGTCCAAACGGTCATTTTTTTTTCAAATTACAGGAAAATGGGAATGACAAAAATATTGGTTAGGACCTCCTCTATAGCATAAAAAATAATTTCAAAAATTGACCAATATTTTAAAAACTTGCATTTAAAGTCGTTTTTTGGGCACAAAATTACGTTTATTTAAATATACTTTATCTTTGCTTAACGAAAAAAATCTCTAAAAATAAATAAAATAAAAAAAGCTATATTGAATCTGGGATTTTTTTTGGGAAACGTACATAATTTGGTGTAACCATCCTGTTTATCTCGGTTTCCATGGCAACCCTTATCTTTAATAGAACATAATACATAAAACGCAGAAAGAAATTATCATTCGATCAGTGGTTTTCTTTTGTCGATTGGCCAAGTACAAGGCAAACACAAAAAAATGCAAATTTTAGGCATTTTAATAGAATAATACAGGGTGATCACTAAAATAGTTTGGCTCGGGTGATCAATGTCTACCGAAGATAAATTACTTCTACAATAATCGAAAATCATGAATCAAAATTCAAAATCTCCGGACCTCGACTTTTTATCGGGGGTATACGATGGGGCCTGGACTACATGAGGTATCTTTAATTTTATAAGGATTTCAAATTAGGAATCAAAAACAGGAGATCGCACAAAAAAAAATAAGATTGCCCCTAACAATTTCCTCCCAAAAAATAGCTATATCAAAGATTTTTATTTTTAGATTTAATTAAAGCAAGGGATATGACTATCTCAAGTTCAAAGGTTATACTTTTTTTTTCTTAAATTTGCACCTTATAATAACTGTGTGTGCAGTTCGCAAAGATTGAAAAGTAGGTGAAAAAAGGTGCGCCTATAGTTAAGTTCCGGTCCCTTTAAATTTATTAAGCATTCACCCTCAGGGATGTTTTGCCGTTTCGAGGTTAATTCGGTTAAAACTAGCGGTTCCCGTCCGGAAAAATAAGAGGCGACACATATACCTTTATTCAAATTTTTAAGTGCCTGAATAAAATTTTGACACCGATATAAGGGACCCTTTTTGTTCCCACTTTTACGATTTATCTTCGCCCGAAAGGGGATTTCAGAAATCAGTTATGTTAATGCATGAAGTTCCCGAAATTTAATTGCATGCGGTGCCGTAAAAGGTACAAGAATCCGTGAGAATAATTTTTAAGTTTAAAGGAACCAACCCAAAAGATTTTGCTCATATTTGAGTCAAAAAAAAATTTCGATTTTTTTTGTCTTTGTCTTGACATATTGGAACGCTTCGTTATAGTTGTGATTTATCAGTCCGATCAAAGGATTTGCGTTCGTTTTGGTAGTGGTTATTTGCTTTATTCTGTTTTATAAATTTTCGGCAAAATTTATGTTTCAAATTGTTAAATATACCCATTTTGAGGGGTGAGTTTCACCACCAGATTTTAAATAGTGATACCTTATTTTAAACGTCTTTCAAAAGACTTTGTAAAAGTGTTAAAATTTTAAAAATCTAGCGGTTAGTTTTTAAAGGCGCAATTACACAAACGAACATGCTCAAACAGAAGCTCGTGCAAAAGATATGACATTTTTTGCGGGAACATTTTTGTGAGCTTTTCTTTTGTTCGGGTAAATCTTCGAGCATTTTGCTATCTATTTTGGAAACATATTTATTTTAAATTTTTAACAAAAAAAGCCGACGGCAAGCGAAACATCATTATTGACTATCAGTTTTGTCACATGCAATGTTAATAGTTTACCATGGAGATAATAACATTTTTTCTCTCACTTTTTTGGTTTTCTTTCATTAAAAAATAAAACGGAAATATCTTCGAAGTAATTACTTTTTAAAATGCAGGTGGATATGTTTAGGGGACTGTTCTGGAGAGTAGTTATTTTTTCAGAAACCTGGGGGGGGGGTGTATTGTTTTCAAAAAATAAAAAAATCCAAAAATTGTTGTTACAGATTTCTGTATTATCGACGAGGCTAAAGAAAAAGCCAGGTAAGAATTTTGACTATTGTTAGCCGTGTTTATTTTATTTCGGGAATGTCCAGCAAAAAACTGTCAGGATACGGTTGTGAGGAATTCAAAAATAAACATTCCTGCCAAATTTCAACAGATTCCGTTTTCTCGTTTCCGATATTCTGCCCGGTAAAGATTGGCCCAAAAACAGCATAGCAGTGTTGTCAAATTTATGCCGTTTTTGTGGCCTTAAATACTCGAAAATGGACACCCTGTATTGGACAATGTAACGTGTAACCACATATATAATTCAAAATTTTACTAAACCCAACCCAAAGAATAAAACACTTAAACCATATAACTATGTGATACTATAATGGCCCAAGGATCGCAAAATGTGTAACAATAATAACTTTGAAAAACAAAGAACTTCTTCTTGCTTTAAATGGTCACAACTTTTGTTCCCGTGCACCGATTTTGATTAGCCTATGCATTTCCCAGGAGTCTAAGGAATGCAGCAGTCCCATCGAAATCGGCCCAATAGCTTTTTCGTGATGCTGGAAGAAACAGACAGACAGAAAAACAAACATACAGAAAGAGACGTAGACAGACAGAAATTCTTTAAACTGAATTTTTTAACCTTTTTCGCTCGCTTTATCGTTTTGTTAGAAGCCCCCACCAAGAAATAAAAAAATATTAAATGTACAAAAATGGAATTTCCAGAGATTTATTAAGTGTATAGATAACTTCTGAACCGTTCATCCGATTTTGATGAAAATTGGTGTGTGGATGTATATTAAGCATTAAGCACTACTTTATTTTATTTCGGCAGCAGATGTTAATTTTTTGTAAATTTCACTTGTGAGGAGACTTTGTAATGTTTTTTTTTTAAAGAGATGCACCATAGTGTGTGTTACATTGTAATCTCTATTGCATTTGTCACGAATTATGTCCATTCGAAAAGAAAGTAAATTCATCGCGAGATAAATGCTCGTCCCAAATGTTTAGAACCTCTTATTATTATAATTTATGCTCTTAAAACGCCGTCTATTGTGTTAAAATGCTACACGAAAAACACGAATTGTGTCACTTAATTTGACTGATAATAATAGACGTTTTAAAATGCGATGTTTCAGTTTGTTTGGTGAAGTCATAAATAGGGACGGTTTGGAACGTTTAAAATTTTGACAACTTTGCCTTACGTTATGGGTATTTTCAGTGGCACACCCAGGAACTGACTTCGGGAGGGGGAGGGTTAAGATAAATAATTAAAAAAAACTTAACTTGAATTAAAAATGTAACCATAATTGATACATGGAAACAGGTGCGTACAAGCCCGGACCTGGGCTTAAATGTAAAAAGATTATTTTGACACGAAATCGTAAAAATAAAAGGTGTTATAGCGCCGCAGACGAAAAATTTTGGAATTTATGATTTTTTAAATATTTTTGTTAAAAATTAAGGTGCAGGCTCTTGTAATTTATTCCCTATATATTTTATTTCTGCTGTTATTTGATTGTGTCAATTGTAACCAGGCTTCTCGGGGGAGGGATTAACCCTAATCCCTTCCCCCCACCCACGATTCGCCATTGTCATTTTTCGTTATTTTCGAACGTATTAAAAATTGTCACTTGTCGGGGGACCTTAAATATGAATGTATTTTTTCTCGGATCGGTAACGCAGACCGCCAGATCGAACTTTAAAATATTTTTCTTGCCTTTTTTGCCGTAAGCAAGAAAACAACAAGCAACCTCAAAAGTAGACCAAGCCCTTATCATAAATTGGTTATTTTAAGTTTTTTACTATTTGGGCTGGGTTTGGTCAAAAACATACGTTATTTAACAATTTCTAACATGAAAATGGGGCTTGCAAAGCAGTAGTAATTTCAGCATTATGAATCTGCCGCAAACATGTTGGGCGATATTTACTAAGGACTATAGTTAAAGAAAATTTTGGTTTGAAGGCTGACATATGCATAGGTATCTAAAAATTGATTTTAAGCCGGACCATACCGCAATTGAAAAGATATTTTTACCTGGATGGACGTCCAAATGCACCGGAATGAGACGCGTAAAACCATTTTTTCTTAAATAGTTCAAATAATCCGTCAAAATTAATCAAATCTGGGTAAACAAAAAATATTCAAACTATCAAAGTGACACGGGGGGTATTGCAAGTAAAATCATCGTATATTGTACACCACCACCAAGAGGTGGTTTATCTATAAATTTTAAAACAATCCCGATTTTGTTGATTGTTTTTTTAAAAGGTAAGTTTTGGAGTATTTTAGTCAGAAAAAAATCAAATTTCAGGCTTTCTCTGCTTTACCTCTGGCTATTCCAGCCCGTTTTTAAGTCAATGTGTAGAAACGTTGTTGATTCAAGAAGATCACTGTCCTCCCAAATCAACAAAAAAACCGCAAAGGATATCGCACTGGATACATAGGATCGATTTCATTAATTTTTTGATATGGTGTTGTCCCCGGTTAGAGAAGCATTTTTGGTATTTAAAAAATTTGTGTGGCTCTTCCGGATAAGCCACAAATCATTCTCAACTTTTAACATGTTTTATATTTAGATTAATGGTTTTGCAATATTTAAGAAACAGCCTTTATTTTTTTACCCTGACGAATTGTTAAGATTTTGACTTTGATAAAATTTTTAGTGATGAATCCGTCAACCTTTTTTTCATAAATTGCCAAAGTCAAATTCTAACAGCTTATGGTCACTAAATATTAAAATTTCAACTGAAAGGGTGACCTTAACACAGTGGTTTCCTAAAAACCACTGACCTAAACATCAAAAATGTTAAGAGTTTGAAGACATTTTGAGGGAGGAAAATAACATATTAAAAAATAAAAGAAATCGGTAGATCCCCAGGATCCTATGTATCCAGTGCGATATTCTTTAGGAATAAAAAGGGATACAAAAATCTGAGTAAGTCACCCAATTAACAGATCATTTTTAGTTAAAAGGCCTACTATACAGGGCAAACCCATCGCCATTCTCCTTTTACGACATACTTTCCAGAGTCCTAAACCTTAGTTCATCTTAAAATACCGCCCAGATTTTTTCAAAGCAGCGGCTTTGGGGAGAAGATTCCACAGGCATACCATCATTTTTCTAAAAAAAAACTAAATTAAAACTTATCAAAAAGATTTTTATTTATGTATATAATCCATTCTTCACGTAGGGCTACCGTTTGGTATTGATTTTATTTGGTGCTGGACGAACTAACTTTTTAATTTCAACTTTTTTCGCAAAAGAAACAAATCTATATTTTTAAAGATATTTTACCGAATTCATATCGACTTTAAAAATGTCCAGAAACGAAAAACAAAACGCACCTAATCACTCCATACAGCAAGAACATATTCTACCAAATCTAAACCTTTTTTATTTATTTCTTAAATAACTTTTATTGAAGACAATATTGTTAAATTATTTATCATCATCATTTTGTTTTGCTGTTGTTGACAACCCTTTGTGGGCCGCGAAAATTGCGACAGTTTGGTTCTAGTTTTCTATGGGACACCATGTAGAAATAATGTAATACTGATGTTTGTCCAGTATTAGACCGTTTACTAGAAAACAATAAAGGGTGCTGGCAAGGAAAAACTGGATATAGTGAAAAGGACCCTGTAGGGGAAAACCGGCCTGGAAGTTCCGATTGAGAAAGAAGCAAGAAATATACTGGATAACAAAAAAAGGCAACACTAGAAAGGACAAATATTTTTTAAGAAATTTATTTATATATTAATACATTAGGATGCTCTTAGTAATTGATTATATTTCCAAGAAGATTCCTCCATGATAATCATCAAAAAATTAATAATGAGGTGCTCCTCCATGGTTATATATACACTTGTTTGTTCTATTGGGCATTGACAAAATAAGATGGTCTATATTATATTGAAGAACACTCATCCAAATCCTTCTTACGGCATGCCAGATTTCATAAACATATAGCACCCCATAGCATGATAGTTTGCTGTCTTGCTGTATCACGTTCAACAGCAAAGTCTACATTACGTTTCTCACCTCGAAATCGCCTAACCCTCATGCGTCCATCATGGCCGCCTAAACAACACCTGGATTCGTCGCTGAAGCTTATGGTCTCCATTCGTCATTCCAGCCGATAGTAAGCCCTCAGCCCGATACCAAGCAATCTTCGATTAACTGTCGTCCTTGAAAACACTCGTCCTGTAGCTGCAACTAGAATATCTCTTACTTGGCGTGTACTGTCCCGTCGATTTCTGAGAGCAAGTAGTCTGAGATGCCGTAAATCACGACCTTGTAATAATCTAGGGCGTCCAGAACCCGCACAACGTCTCATCATTGGACCACCTCTCCAAACTCTTAACACTGTTGATGGATTGGCATTAACCCTTCTTACAATTTCCCGTAAACCAAAACCAGCCTCTTTCATGCCCACGATGCGTCCTTTCTCGAAGTCGTTTAAATGATAAAATTGTTGGCGACCACGAACTCTTGGCATTTTTATTTTTTAAGTAAACTGTAGGCAATCCAAAGAGAACAAAAACTACCAGAAAAATAATTTAAAATTTTCAGAACAGGTCTTTTATGTATTGGTTGTTTTTGAAAATGAATAGAAAAAATCTGTGAAAAAAGGAAAGATTAGAAGACAAAAAATTTATCAAATATTTCTTTAGGGTATACACACAAATAGAATGGAGGAGACCAAAAAGAGCAGAAAATTAACCAGATATTGTAAACAAACTTCTACAATCATATGAAAATATGGGATGTAATATGTCCTTAAAAATACACTTTATACACTTTCACTTAGACTACTATCCCGAAAACTGTGGGGATGAGAATGACGAACATGGAGAACGATATGGAAGAAAGACACCAAGGGAAGTAGAATGTTTCAATGTAAGCGGATTACTGGTGGAAGCTTTGTCGAGAGGAACCAAAGGCAACTTAAAAAGTCATAAAGAAAAGTGATTAGTTTAATTTATTTATAATAATAATTGCTATAAGTTATTAAATTTAAAAAAAATCATCAAAAATCAGACAAATTAGGCATCTTAAGACCAACTAAACCGACTGTCGAGACTTTGTAGCTATGCGTTCCCCACATGAAGGATAAAAGGATATCAATTAAAGTACTGAGAAAGTTCAATTTAAGTTAGAGACACGTACTCTGGTGAACCAATCTCACATGTGAATATACAAAACGGATATTACGTATATTAAAAGAGCAAAACATTGCTTCAAATGAAATAAAAAGCGATGGCGGCATTTGAACACGTAACCTCTTGATTATATGGCCAATACAATAACCATTGGACCATTGCGACTATAGAAATATTTACGTAAACATATATTAACGTTTTGGCAAAAGTTCCTTATAATTCTTACCACGACGCAATTTGACTTTTTTCTTTATATAAATTCCCCCCCCCCCTTAAAATCCTCCGAACTAAAATTTAATATTTAAATGAATATCAACTTGATGTCCTCTTGTTAATATTCGGTGTGCAAAAAAATATTTAATTTAGTTATGCATATGACATTGTTGATTTTTTAATATTTTTAAAGTTGTCATATATTTAATATTTAAATGAATATCAACTTGATGTCCTTTTGTTAATATTCGGTGTGCAAAAAATATTTAATTTAGTTATGCATATGACATTGTTGATTTTTTAAATATTTTTAAAGTTGTCAATATAACACTATATGTTTGTGGAACTATATATTGTATATTGAGTGGATATTTCCAAAATCATATGAATTGAATATTTATTCATAATATAATATAGTATGTATATCGAGGGAGTTTTTAAAATAAATATGAAAAAATTAATATTCCCTGAATGTCCACTGAATATCCATATCCACTGCTCGAAAAGTGTGGCTCCGGGAGTTTTTTGCCTCGGCTTCCCCTCATATATTTATAGCAAGGCGATCGTTAAATGGGACATATAACGGTTAAAAATTTGAAGCTGGTAAAATACAAGTTTTTCTTTTACATTATACTTTAAGTGTGTCACAATAATATTAAAAAATGTGCATTTCGCATATTTCTTAGAAGTTGTATATTTCAGTTCGTTGCAAATTAATTTTCAATAAGAAGTGTGCCAGCAAGTTCGTAAATTTTCACAAACTATTAATAATTTTAAAACAAGAAGTTAAAGTTCCAAATCAGTTACATCAACCGAAAAGAATCTAAAAAATAGAAGATCAAAAGATCTTGGGAGGAAAGGACGAAAATTCAAAATTGGATGAGTGTCCCACAAGGAACACACAAAATACCAAAGCCAAAAGAGAAACAATTAAACGATGTTTCGCCCGGGGTGACCAGCGTGGGCTCGTCAGTGGATTTACTAGTCACCCTCAATCCAGACATCATTTAACACCATCGCACACTCTGACTTCCACCTCTGAATCACTCACAAATAGGCATCGTTCCGCATGGTACTTATTATAAGTCACCTGATACGGGTTCGTCCTGGCGTGTTAATCTTTCCAATAGGAATATGCTCCTAAGACAATGAAAACAAGAAGTTAAAGTTCCAAATCAGTTACATCAACCGAAAAGAATCTAAAAAAGAGAAGATCAAAAGATCTTGGGAGGAAAGAACGAAAATTCAAAATTGGATGAGTGTCCCACAAGGAACACACAAAAGACCAAAGCCAAAAGAGAAACAATTAAACGATGTTTCGCCCGGGGTGTAATTTTAAGGATTTTCCCTGCATATTTAATCAAATCTCTCCTTAACACAGTAAACTAAAAACTGCAGAGGCTAATTTTTTTTGTTTTTAAAGACACACAAAAGGCTTTAATCAGCGACTTTATGATGGCAATTTTGATCACGATTTTGTTGATTGGTTTTTTTTCGAAATCTAAATTTTGAAGTTTTTTATTCATGAAAAAATCAAAATCCAGGCTTTTTTTGCTTTAACTGGCCATTTCTGCCCATTCTTTAAGTCAATATATAAGAACGTATGAGATCTTACTTTACTCTTAAATCAAGAAAAAAGCCTTTCACTTTAAAATTAATTTTAAGTAATTAAAAGAAGAAAAATTCGCTTTAAATTGTTTGAGCTGCATATGCTAGCGCGGTAAAAAGTTGCGCTGTAAAAAATTTGCGGTAATTTTTTTGCGGTACACAACATTAATGCTTGTGCAGTCCGCCTAAATAATTTGGGGTACATAAACATTATAGTGCAGTGTACTTATAATAACAGGTCCGCGGCTTTAATTTTTGGGTTGTTAGGGATCCGCCTCATTCAAATGTATATTTTTCGCCTTATTTTTTTGTTTTGGTGGTCCTGCGCGGTAAAAGTCTTTCGCGGTAAATTCTTGCGCGCTAGAGGCTAGAAAAGTAACGTGATTTTAGCAATTTTACTAAATTTCGCAGATTTTTTATGCAGATGGAGAGCAATCGCCCACTCCCCTCCCTTCCTGCATTTCTGCCAGATCTTGCCTTAAGCCTATATGTTGCAACTTTTTGGTGCCGTCCATAAATTACGTAAGGCGGCATGGGCGAGTAGGTAAAGTATTATAGGGAGGGGGAGTTCGCAAGTGCATTCCATTGCCATTTATATCTGAAAAATGTTAAAGAAAATAATAAAATAGCTTTAAAATATTAATTACTTTATTTAACGAGGGGCGGGGGAGGTTTCGAAAATGTTACAAAGAAGAAGAGACGGTCATAATTAAAATTTGGCAAAATTGGTGTTACACATGTTTAGTGAGATGTAATAGGCTTATTTTTATTTAGGAAGGTAGAGTTCTCATCCAAACGTCAGCGAGCGAAACGTAATTTAAGTTTGTTTTGAAAGTTTTTAATTACTCTTCCATAAAAATATATGAATTAAAAATTTCAATTTTGGTTTCTTGTTAGTGTGAAGAAATGTGTGTGTATTGTTTTCTTTTCTCATATGGACCTCCGTAAATATAGGAATAAACAGGGATACAAAAATTTGAGTATTTCACTCAATTAACAGAGCATTTTTAGTTTAAAACCCATTATATCCCATCTCTTTTTTTGCCATTTTTTTCTCGAAATACTGGGAAAACCTGTGTTTTTCGCTTGCGAAATTACTTATATGATTGTGGAAAGTCCAAAATTCCAACAAGTTTTGCTCAGGTTTAAACAAAAACCCGCATAATTAGATTAAAAATCAGATGCGTACTATAGTCCTAAACCTTGGTCCATCGTAGTAAATGCCGCCCTATAGATCCCGCGTAGTAGTCAAAAAAATGATGTCCACAAAAGTATATAGAAAGAATACTAAATTCAGAGTAAGGTTCTTTTTACTTAAGAAAGCAATTGGCACTATATTTTCCTGTATCATGAATTTATATTTATTTTAGCCCAAAATCCATAAAAAGTGTGCAATTTTCGCAAAATTACGGCGGTAATTGCATTGTAGCAACACGAATTTTCCACAAAACATGTCAGCTTCTGGAAATAAATGTCAAAATTACATTGTTATAATTTTTATTTGTTGTTTTTAATGATGTAACAGAGATAAAAAATTCAAAGTCACACATTTTTTTTTAGACTTTAAGAACAGTAGTTAAGCCAATATCCCCATTTCTTTAAATTTTGACTGCTCTGTCTCTGATTCAAGAAATATTCAAATAAATTACATTCCTGCATCAAAATGAACCAGATAATTTTTTTATAAAATGACTTTTGATAAAATTTGTTTCTACTGGTATTTAGTGAGAGAAATAAAAGACACCAACTTATATTAAAAATACGTCATTCGTGTCATTTTTAGGAGAAATCAGCGACATCGATCAATGGGAATCGCGCATTTGTGCGATATTATTTTCTTTTCCTGATCTTAAGAATAGCTCCACTTGAGTCTAAATATTTATTATTACCAATTAGGGGGATAGTGACCATCTATGAAAATAAAATAGACAAATAAATATAAATAAATAAATAAATAAATAATTAAATCTATGGCATTGTTTCTAAAACAATTTGAAATTTTTTTGGTTCATCAAACTCTTCATCTGTGAGCAGCACAGCCCGCTATGTGCACGATGATGGTAGGTAGGTATGTGTGTTATACATAACCGTGCGGAAACTTGTAAAACACACGTTATTATAATTCTGAAGACATAGAGGTTGCTATGCGGCGCGGTTATCGTGGGAAATGACCCTATCTGACCCTGACCCTTGGTGCCTTCCATACCGACCCATACCCATCGTCCATGCGCTGAACAGAGACCGCAACATCGTCGTTCGTGCGTTGAAGAGAGGCCGCAACATTTTCGAGAAGAAATAGCGGCCGGCAAGCGCAACCACGGGCCTAGATATCGACTTTTTTTGGCTAGACAATCAATTTTCCATTCCAGGTTACGGGACTTTTTTAACCTAACCTCACACTTATCGTGAAGGGCAAACATACTTTTTTGCCTCTACTTCTACTTTCGAAAACTCAGAAAAATTGGTAATTTTTTCTTCGCGATTTTTGAGAGAGCAAAAAATCGATATAATATCGAGGTAAGACGTTTTTCTTTATCTAAAACCCTCCCTCTACCGCTACACGTATCCGTCATATATTTCAAGCAAATTAAATCGAAAACACCCTCTTTATATCGGTTTTTAGGGGTCCCATAATATAAAGAAAAGTAAAAGAATCGTTATTTATAGAAACAAACTGTGGCAAAATCGTACTTTTTCGTAAAACAGAGAAACCGTACAACGTACAAATTAGTAAGGCGAAAATCTGTTCTCTGCCTGACAGCTCTTTGTATGCGCGCTTAGAATAAGAACGGAAAATAAAGGGAAAGAGAAAAGAAAATATATTTTTTATTTTTTTTATGCTAAATGAAGTGGTCGTCTGGGTTGGATTGCTTTTTTTTCGTATTCTAGGCGCGTATACAAATAGCTGTCAGTCAGAGAACAGATTTTTGCCTTACCAAGTTCCACGGTTTCTCTGGTTTACGATTTATTTTTCATACAAGGAAATATGACTGCTTTGGTGGCAAAGAAATACTGGCATTGAAAGCGCTACGTAACAATTTGGAAGATTTTTCCGCGTAACGACACAACCCCCTCAATTAAACAAAAATGTAGTTCTCCAATATAAAAATAAACTTAATTTCACACAGGCCGGAAAATATGTATGTACTCCCCCTCCTACGTAACGTTTTGTAACGTTTCGGATCCCCCTCCCCTCCCCCCTCCCTCTCCCCTCCCCCCTATGGACGTTACGTAATGTGTGCATGGTCCCTTATTTATGATTCGATTTTGATCAAATTGATATGCGTTGGTGATAATTTAAATCAAGATATGAGTAATAATTTTCATCTTTCTAAAGGACCGTAAATTTGTTCTTTTAAGATATTATCCTAAAAATGTGAAAGATACCACAGTATAAGAATTACTTGTTTTGGATATGTTTTTGTATTATTCTATATTCACATTGAGATGTCTATGTCTCAAAACATGATCTTCTTCCACCAAGAAAAACGCTTCTATTTTGTTAAAATGTGCGCATATTTCTTCAGAGAATGACCTCTTGTACGCGGGTCAAAAGTTGATATAGTTGACGCAAAAATTGTGCTTTTGATTAGTTTTTTTTAATCCTTTAACTTTTTTTAATCGTTTAATTTTCGTTTGTTTGTTTTAGAAAAAATATTTTTCATGCTTTCATCAAAAACACGATTTTCGTAACTAAATTAATAAAAAATAAATAAAACAAAAATGAAATAAAACAACAAAAGTCAAACACCACTAATAAAAAATACAACAAAACAACAATGATTAGGTAAAGTCATGTTTGAAAACTAGATTAGAGCAAAAATTAATAAAAACAGTCATGAAAATCTAATCTTAAGATAACTTTTAACATACAAAACTAGAGATAGTCATGGAATATGTCGCTGTCACAGTTCGGAAAAGTCACACAAATTCTGTATTTCTTTTCAACCCTTTTTTTTATTTAAAAATGTATGTTATTAAGCTTATTTTTGTGTGTAAACAAACCTTTAAAACTGTTAACATACAAAACCATAGATAGCCATGGAATATATCGCTGTCACTGTTCAGTTACACAAATTCTGTCTTTCCTTTTACATGGTAAGAATTTTCGAGACTTTTTGACGTTTATTGGTACGCGTAGTAGCTCCGCCGTAAAACTAGTCCTGCAGAATATCTTAAAAATATTAAATTTACAAAACGTTATTAAAAAAATGGCGGAGTTTCTCTTACAATGTTAAGATATTCTGTAAGACAGAATTTGTGTGACTTTTCTGAACAGTAACAGCGACATATTCCATGGCTATCTATGGTTTTTTATGTTAAAAGTTTTAAAGGTTTGTTTACACACAAAAATAAGTTTAATAACAAACTTTTTCAAATAAAAAAAAGGTTTTTCACAAAAACTATCTAAAAAAATTAAAATTCACATATTTTTGATTTACTGGAACAGTATCAAGAAACTAAATGTTAAGGAAGGGTCAAATTTTGAATGAAATCTAGAAAAAAAATTTTTTTTTTGGAATGTCTTGTAGAAAGCCTTCCGAGTTGAATGACATAAAAAATTGCGGAAATGCACCGTTTTCGAGAAAAATGGAAAAAATGGAAACTTTGTATAACAGAAAAAATAAAAACGGTTTTAGTTTCTACTTGATTTCCTCAATGGAAATATAAAAATGAAAATTTGCGAAAATGCATTATTTTTGATAAAAACTGAAAAAAAAAATTCTCTATTGAAATCTGTTTTAAAAAAATTATTACGATTTAGGAGATTGAACATTCTCCTGAATATAACTATATCATTGAAAATGTGCGGAAATGTACCGTTTTTGAACTTCTTGTAGAAATGTGATATGAAACAAATTGAAACGGCTCTAGATTTCACTTCTTCTCCTCAATGCAAATATGGAAATGAAAATCTGCGGAAATGTATTGTTTTTGAGAAAAAATGAAAAAAAAAGCCACTTTTTCTAGAAATGTGATAGTACGTTTCCGCAAATTTTTGCTTTTATATTCAAACTCAGGGGGTCCTATAGAAGACCCCCAATATTTTTTTTTAATATCACATTTCATGTAAAAGAAAATTGAGCCTTAAGGGATATTAGCAAATAAGTCCTGACAAAAAAGTAGTTAAAAAACTGTAAGGGCGAGATTTTCTGACGGTTTTTGGAGAAATGTTATTAGACACTTAAAGTTAATTTTCGGGTTTATCGGCATTCGTATCCTTATCTCTATCAAGTCGACCTGTCGAGCAGGTGTAGTTTTAAACTAATGGCGAATGCGTCATAGCTCTAGCTGATCAAATGCGTCAAAACATCGTTTCGCATGCACGGACGGTCGTAATGTTACGACTGCCTTATGGAATCTAATCAGGATACGAGGAACGTTAGGATAAATATAAGGAGGCTGTTTTTATTTTAAATGAGGCAATAAGTAAAAATCGCCACTTTCCAGAATTGTGACGGGTGAGATTTTCTGTCCTTTTTGAAGAACCGCGACCCTACTGTATAAAAAATTTTAAAAGGCATAAAAAAAATCCCGAAAAGTAGCAAAATCCGACTTATTCCCTTTTGACTTGTCGCCACGCAGAGTTTGTATAATTTCACGCTTTTTGGCGTTCACAATCAGATAACTTCGGTTCGATAAAGATTTATATAAAAAATAGTTTACCTTTCACTGTTTATATTTATACAAATAGCTGATTTTGTTTGGTTTCGTTGGGACCCATTGTTCGGGCCGAGCCGCATAGTTCACAGTGTACACGGACACGCGCAACAAAAGGGTTTATCTCAGTCAAAAATCTTCTTCGGGTCAAGATCTCATCTTTACATGGGCCGTTTTTTGCTGTCTCTCTCGGTACATGACATTACGGACGAAAAAATGCGTCCACTGATCTTTATAGGCGCAAGTTAACGGTACAGGGTGTTTCGAATTGGGCATTTTTGGGGGGTTTAAGGTACTTTCAGGGAAGATAGAAAAAAACCTTGTCGCCACTTGAGAGGCTTAATTTTTAAGAGAAGATTAAAAGTGAAAACCTCATTCATCATAATATTTCAAGCCATTTTCGAGCAACGAGTGCTTTTTGAGAAGTCTAGATTTTGGGATGTGGTCTATAACTTTTTTATTTGAAAATTTCTGTTTGTTGTAAATGGCTTTTCTGTAGATTTTTTAAAGCAGAATTCCACCGTTAAACGGGATTTTTTCTGTCACTTTTAGTCTTTGAGGTATAACACAAAGTGAGTATTTTTCTTATGGAGTGTCCCTTTTTTATCACAAGCTTTTATTTAACTTGCATTGTATGTATGTAACTAACTGTTTGTTCGGGTGGAATCTTGCAACTTAATTTTGACCAACGTCCCGACATCCGATCGGCTTCAAATTTGGCATGCCTATATAGTTGCGGTGAGAATACAAGAATATAGTGTGATGAAATTGACAGCTTCCCCCTACTCGAAGGGGGTGGAGGGGGGTACAGTTGAAGTACGCCCGATTTCGTTGAAATTTGGTTTGTTGAGGCACTTGGGGATGTAACGAATTTCTAATCAGATTTTGAAAATTCAATATAGTGGATTCAAGATGGACGATTTTTGGTCATATTTTACTAACCAATTTTAACTAACTTATACACATCCGATTGCCTTCAAATTTGGCATGCATCTATAGTTCTAGTGACAATACGAGTGGAGTGGAGGGGAGAAAACCCCTAAGTTTGTCTGATTTTAACCAAAATTGATATACGGCGGCTTTTTGGGATAAGGAATACGAATTTTTGATCAGATTTTGAAAATTCAATATGGCTAACCCATTTTAACTGACTTATCTACATTCGATTGTGTTCAACTTTGGTATACGTTTATAGTTCCGGTGAAAATATAGTAATATGGTTTTCTCAGGTACCCACCTCCCTCTAAGGAAGGAAGTGGAGAGGGAAACAGATTTAGTTTGTTCGATTTCAATCAAAATTGGCATACAGGGGTTTTTCGAGAAGGGTATATGAATTTTTGATCAGATTTGAAAATTTCAACATGGCGGATTCAAAATAGACGATTTAGGGTCCAAATCTAAAAATTAAAAAAATAAATATTTGTCAAAGAAAACTTTTAAAGAACAAGCTGTTATTAACTGCACTCAAAAGTTGAAAATATTTTTTATCTCTCTTATACCATAATAAAAGCGATGGGCGCAAATTAAAAATTTTAACTTTACGGTGACAAAGAGAAAACTACAAAAGAAGAACTAAATTTTTTGTCCTTTAAAAGTTTTTTTTTAATAGATATTTATTTGATTTTTAAAATTAGCTTTAAATTTCCGTTAAAATGATTGATGATATTCACATATTTATTAATGACGTCAACTGTCAACGAGAATTTTTGGATCTGACGTTTATAATTTTGTTTCTGCCCTGAAAGACAATCTGTCACTTGTAAAAAAATTTAGAGATGAGAAAAAATAAAAAATTTGGCTTAATTTTACAAAATAAGTGTTTTATATGTTGGAAAAAATGTCATAATTTTTGGCAAGTTTGATTAAGCCCAAATTTGGGCAAAACCAGACGGTGGTTGATGCGTTCGACGGATTATATTTCGTAATAAAAATGTTGTGATGTCTTCTTTCTACACCATCTAATAGATCAATAAAACAAAGTTATGATTGTTTTCCACAACCCAAAACTACACTTTTTTGCACTCGACGGGCGTTTTGCTAACAACGTTATCATCATCAGAAGACGATAAACAATGTTTGTTAACGTTAGCATCATCAGAAGACGATAAACTGAAATTAATAAAACCGGATTAAAATGTATACTTATTGTACTAGCATTTAGTGCCACAAATGCCTTTTAAGACTAATATTTAATACTGTTTTTACTAAGTTACAGTATTTTCTGCAAAACATATAAGCTCATCGTAGATTTAAATGTAGTACAATCATACTAAATTTTAGTATTTAAATAAGTATTGTTTTCTGAAATTAAAAACAATTATTAAATTTTATCGGTAACCGACAAAAAAATATAATTATGAATATCTATTAAATAATAAAAGTTACGGATTTGTTTTGCAAGCGTGTAGGGATTATTTACTTTTATTTATAAACCACTGACAAACATACAAAAAAAAATTACATGTTTTTTAAAAAAAATTTTTTGGAGAAAACCCCAAAAAAGTGGTTTCAGCATGATGAATCCGCCACATACATATAGATTTTATTTAAAAGCTTGATATTATGTTGTCCATCGGTAGAGTTACAAAATCCTTGATGAACTCACTCCATCGATTCACCGATTGATGCCAATAATGCCCACTGACTGCCAGCGGCGTATCCAGCCCAGGTGTTTTTTTTTTTTATTGGCCGGGGTATAAGTTCACATATTTTGGCCAGTCCCACTTAAAAAAAGTGTATTGCTTTTATACTCATCGCAAAAAATGTATCTTGTTTGTCCATTATTAAATAAAAATCTTGAGCTTTTAGAAGCTCTTATCTAAAAGTTTTAGGTGTACATTTTTTATTATGCGATGTGATTTTTAATCCAATACCTGAGGTCTTGGGCGGGGGGTGATTACCCCCATTACCCCCCCCCCCCCTTGTATACGGCGGTGCTGACTTCGGATATCTGTGGGAATGGTTTGATGGATTACTTAACCTTACAAAATATCAGCTGTTTTTTCGTTTGTTGGTTTTTTCTTATCGTATCTTTTATTTTTATTGTAAACCAGAGATGGGAGTAAATTTAATAGGAGCCGTGGCTGCATAAACGGCCGTAAAGATATCTCAAAAAACCTGTTCCTCTGATGAAGATAAGGAACTGGACTTAATTTTAGGTTTAAGATACAGAAGCCATAATCAGATTGAGGGCTATGTAGACAAAACGAATCTAAGAAAAAACCTCCGAAAAAAAAACCCTCGGAAAAAAACTTCCGGAAAAAAACCCCAAGAAAAAATTATTATAACTAACCCAAACCCAACCCCACTCATTCTTCCGTTCCAACTTTTTTGGCTTTTATCACAGTTTACATAGCGCTTTTATCTCGCGCTTAGGGTGATCTCGTAGTTCACAGGTAAAATCAGCTTTATCCTTTCAAATAAAAATTGCCCACACAACACTCGCTACTCTTCCACTGCAAATAATAATAGGAGCACACGCCAAACCGTAAAAAACTTAAAAGATTTATACAATAGGATAGAATTCTCGGGTACCCTCATCTTTTGTTGAGATAATTCCCATTACAAAAAAAAAAAGATCTTCTGATATTTAAATTGATGTAAATATGGGATACATAAGGGCGTCGGGTCTGTCAGAAAGAGTTTAATTGTTATTAATGCTCTTATTTTGGTCGGTATTACGGTTGATTGTTATGTTTATTGGCGCAATACGGGGGTCATTAATAAATCGTAACAAGTATGCGACTACAAGAAGGGTTAAATTAAATTCCTAAATATGAGGGATTTATTTATTAATATCGCCCCTTATACGGGGTGTAACAACGGAAACCAAACATCGATTTTTTAGTATATTAGAATTTGTATTGTATTGGAATTTTTGTAGGTCACACCCCTTTCAGGGGGTTATTTTCACCACCAGAATTTAAATAGGAAAAGTGATATCTTATTTCGAATCTCCTTTAAATATTACAAATATAATATATTTAAATATTTAACTTTAGCAATGGCTTTCAAAGCAAGCTCAAACTGATCCTGGGAATTTATCCTAGAAGAAAAAATGGAATTAGAAAATATACTATTAACAAAAACAAAATCCTCGCATAAAGAAAATTTTAATTTTGTAAAATACGATTTTTGCATTCGTCCATGCAACTTTCGAAGTGAATATCTCAAAAACTAGATTTTTAAAATTGTAACACCTTTAGAAACAAGGCATCACTAAACACTGGTAGTGAAACTTACCCCTCGCAAGGGGTGTGTCCTACAAAAATCGTAATATGGTCAAAAATCGCCCCCCCCCCCTAAAATAACAAATTGACGTGTGCAAGGTAACTGTATTTGAATTAGTAATCCCGTAACTAAGGACACTGATTCTGAAGCTCTTAAAAATTAGCTACATACTAACAAGGCTTAAATAATGAATGCAGAAATACAGGCGGGACAATTCTCATGTACGTAGGTCACCTTGCCGGGCCCGTTGCACGCCCACTATCCATGGTTTAGCCCTGAAAGCCTGCCTTTTTCGCCAAAGAACAGATTTTTCTGGGCTGCTACCCCTTTTACGTCACCTGGGGCAAGCAGATACTTCCCAAGGTGCGACTCTCTTGACCTGTTGTTTGAATGTGGAACTTGAGAGTAAATCAAAGTTTCGAACTTCCATTGTCTTTATTTTTACTTTTTCACAACGTTTCGAATGCTTATGTACCTGCAATCGGTAGTATTCACCTGATGAAACATACAGCTTTATGTTTCAGTTTTATAACAAGAGTTATTTTAGTATTTTTTTTTAGTTGCTGTAAAGTTTTTGAGTGTGCAATCAAGTTCGGTTAGCTAAAAATATTAACTTTGTTTTTTTTTGGGCGCATTTAAGCACAAAAAAAAGGTAGTGGCTAGGTTTACACAGCAATTAAAATAAGATCAACTGGATGATCAAAAATCAATGTAGCAAATAGACAGTTTTTAAGGGCCACAGCGCATTAAGTCAACCGGCCAACTAGGATATCGTGAGTGACTGGCTTTACTTTGGATTTTGACGATCTCAAAGGAAAAAGAAGGGGGCGATGTAAGGGCAGAATTCTGCAGTAACTGTTTTAACGATCATTTTCGGATCGAATAAGGAGAAAAATCTATACCTCCAGCATGAAATTTTTGGATACGCCAGTGACTACTTCAAAGATTTTATAAGTACCGGGTGGATTCTTTAAATGGTGTGAATTTGCCCAACAGGACACTTTTCACCAACTTTTGGGACACTTGCACACATCTGCATAAATGCTTAACCTAATTTGTGTCCTATTGTACACAATGCCCTTTCAGTGACCTCTTGTTTGTCTCTGACTGAACCGCCCTCTACGTGTCAGAATAGAAAGGGATGAAAACATTTTTAAATGAAAATAAAAAAAGAGAAATATAATAATTATGTCCATGGACTACAACAACTTTGGAAGTAAAAAAGGTGATGAAAAATCACAGTTATATTTTAATCATAGGGGTTAAGCTATTAATGGGAGAAAAACGACATGCGTCGAATTTTTTTTTGTTTTTACTTTTACTTCCATAAAATTTACGCGCCTATAGAAACATGCAGTTTTAACAAAAAAATCACCAAAGTTATGCTTCGGGAAAACACTAATTAAATATTACTTTCAATTTGTAATCATAATTTAATATTTGGGTATGAAACAAGTGTAAGCAAATCATTTCCATAAAGATTTTGTAGTTTTTTTCAATAAAAATAATAAAAACTTTTTAAAAAAGAGAAAAAAACATGGCGCCCTACCTTTTTTTGGCGACCGTTTCCTAAAAGTCGTGTTAACCATGTTTTTTTCCCTCAAACACATCTGTCAATCAATGTGTCAAAAATTTAAGAAACTTATTTTTTGTCAATTGTTTTAGCTTCAAACATATTTCTTTATTTACTAAACGGAATAAAGAAAATACCACATAAGAACATTATTGGCAGCCCATTTGGGGGCCCTTACTGAAGGCCCGGGGCCTACCAACATTTTTTTTCATGAGAAGGTACCATTTATGGCACCTTTTTCGAAAGCTTGTTAAAAAAGAAATTCGATTAAATTATTTTTTTTAACATCTGTCAACCCATGTGTTAAAAATTTTACGCCAATAATATTCTTGTGTGGTAGATTCTTTATTCCACTTAGTAAATAAAGAAATATGTAGTTTATGAAGCTAAAACAAATTGACAAAAAATAGGATTTTTAACATTTTTGACACATGGGATGACAGATGTCAAACAAATTTATTTAATCGAATTTCCTTTTTAACAAGCTTTCCAAAAAGGTGCCACAATTGGTACCTCCTCATGAAAAAAATGATGGTATGCCCTGGGCCTTCAGTGAGGGGCCCCAAATGGGCTGCTAATAATGTCCTTCCAATAATTTTTGACACATTGGTTGACACATGTCAAAAAAAAATAGTGCGTTAGGTATTTAAAAGTAAATTTAAAAATAAATACTTGGTAGGACCTGGGCCTCCAGTTGGAGGCCCTATAAACTATAATAAAAAAAATCATTAAAGATTCGCGTTTAGCTTTTTTTTAAATCTCTTCCCTAAAACCGCTAGAAGCACCGTTCCGTTTAAAGAATCCACCCTGTATATATATCTGTGCGATAAAATTCAACGTTCTTAAAGCGTAATTATGGCTGCCGATGCAACTTACAAAGGTTAAATAGGTTATCGCATTGTTTTCAAATTTATTTATAATATATGTTGATATTCAAAATGAAGCATACACTGCAGAAACGCCGAATGTCACTTTTTGTATTTTCTTAAAAATTAAATTTTATTTAAGGACATTTTGGGACGCTTTAAGTGGATATTTTTCGTTATAGTTATTAACGATAACCGCAAAATCATGACACTTGTCAAAGGACTTTTTTTTGAATGACGAATGCGGCCGGCTGCTGGTTAGTAGAATTCATAAATCGAGCTTTCAAAAACTTGTAGTAAACAAAAAATCAAACAGCACCGACAAAAAAAAATTAACCTTAAAGTTTTTACTTTTTGCGTTGGGTTTGCAAAAAGTGAGAAAAATACTTTATTCCAAATATATGTTGTAATATGCTACAGTGTCCTATAATAATTAACAATTTTCAACATAAATTTGAGCGAAAAATTTTGAAAATTTTGAAAGAGTAAAAAAATAACCACTATCATGCACAATGAACGCAAATCCTTTAATTACGGAGATGATTATGGTTAATCACCACAACATCATGACATTTGGCTATTGCGCAAACTCAGTAATAGCCACAAATAGGGGTCCAATACGTCCCTAATAGCCAAATAATTTCGTAGGAACTAAGATCTAAATTAAACGAACATTTTTTCTGGATAAAAATCTCAGTTTTTAAAAAGTTGCGACCTTTCCTGTTTTTGCAGTGTATGCTTCAAATGCTTTACTTTGAATTTTGATAAACCAACGTAATTTATTTTTTTAACGTTATTTTCTTTATAAATTTTTAGAAAAAAAATCAAACAAACAACATTTCTACAAAAATATCATTGGGCAAATTTTAAGTTTCCAAAGATATCGTTAGTAGAAATCAGGAGTAAACATATCATGAAAAATAACACTATAACTATGCCACCACCCACGTTTATCTTATACAATTAGTGCGTTTTCACGGGGAACTGAATAAGTTTTCAATACGATTCACTTTCAAACCTGAACATGAAACCGAGTCGAATCGAACTTTTTTTTCGATGGACCTGCCCACACGGATGTAAAAAAGAAAGGGATTGATAATACCCTTGTGGGAAAATCACTGCCGTGTGTCTTCCGCCATGTTGTAGAGATTTAGGTTGGCGACATTGGTTTCTTAATTTTAAATAGTAGTGTGGGAACACTGACTATCAACAGTGTCAAAAAATGACGTTTTTAGAAAGGTTATTTTTGTTGTTGTTTTTTAATACAAAAACAAAAAAGTAAAGAACCAAGCAATAAAAACCATTTAAAAGACAGACAAATGCTTGAACGGCCACGCCATGATAATCTCTCTCATTTGGTCTGGGGAATGTGCAACTTTTGAACAAAAAAATTACAACATGGAAACTTTACCCCCAAATTTATTAACTCAAAGAGTACTGTTAACCATTGCTGCTGGCGTTCCCGCTCAAGATAAACCTTCATTAAGTTGATCTCTGAATCTGAAACAGGAACTAAAACGTCTAGGGACAGATATGCGCCAACAGTTTATAAATCCGAGGTTGTTATAGGCCTAGAAGACAAGAAAAATAAATGAATAGAGGAAGATACGGAGTTTGATAATAGCATATATGGATCAGCTGAAAACCAGAGTGATGGCAAGCGATCACAAAAAAGTACATCTTTGGCACATCGACTTTTACAAAATTAGAACAATACTTCATGAGTTTTAAAAAGAACATTAAAAAAAAATAATTTTAATATGTATTTTATCAGTATATTTTTTTTTCTTTTTCTTGTTGTCATTTCCATGTGTTTGTAACTTTCTATATGTCATTTGAAGTAAGTAGTTTAAGATTTCATTGTCAATTTTTGTGATATTGTAGCCAGTATTTTTTTGAGATTTTAAGACCAGTAATTATAAGATGTTTTACCAGTTTACTAGAAATTAAGAAAAATCAATATTTATTTTTTAATCTTTATTAACAAAACCTTAATGTTAACATTGTTTAATATCTAAATGACATTTTAAAGACATTCTTAGGTTAAATTTATCTTAATGTTAATTTTTAATTTATGCAATTGTGACAATGTTTTTTTGTGAACAATTTTTGTAATAAAAGTTTTCTGATTTTGAAGAACTCAGCAGAAAAAGTAATTACTAATATATCCTTAAGTTTTTGTAAGTTTTCAGCATTTGACATTTTTTTTGTAGATTCGTTTTTTAAGGATGATGCACTTTCCTTATGGAAACTGGCTTTCTGTGTGATTTTGCTTATCTTGATGAAAATCTATCATTGCCCCATAGCAACAAATAACAAAAATGGCTAAAAATGTTACAAAAGTTTTTGTTTTGAAGCTTGTTTGTTAAATACTAAGTGGCAACATAACATTTGCCTTTTGTTAAGTCATTTCTTGGTCATATGAATTTAATATTTTTTATGTTTGTGATGCCAGTGCGACGCAACCTATATTTTTCTGCTATTTATTCTCAGACTACAATTTAGTTCATAAATATTATTTACATTTTTTTCACAAAAAGTGCAAAAAACTGATTTTAGGGAAAAGCCAGAATACCAAAATGTTTAACTTTGAACGCAGTATCTCAAAAACCACATAGCAGATCACTGTGGAGCAATGATAGATTTTTATCAGGACAATGAAACCTACAACATATGCAGTTTTGAGCAAAATCCCACATCCTTTATAAAAGATAGAGCTACAAAAAAAATGTTGAATGCTGAAAACTTACCAAAACTCAAGGATATCTTGTAATAACTTGTTAACTTAGGGAAGGTATGGTGGTTAGTTAATAGGCTTTTCCGCCAAGGTCTTCAAATATTGTAAAACTCCATGCTCGACTCCATGTGCCAAAGATGTACTTTTTTTGTGATCGTTAAACGTTGCTTGACTTGCCATGGCTCTGGCTTTCAGCTGAGCCATACATGCTATTATCAAAGTCAGTATCTCCCTCTATTAATTTATTTTTTTATTACTGTATCACGTTGGTGCATATGTTCTTAGCTGTTTTAGTCCCTGTGCAGATTCAGATCAACGTAATCAAGGTGTATCTTCAGCGGGAGCGCCAGCAGCAACGGTTGAACCGAGCGTTTATTACAATTTATATCGTGTGGCTTAACAGTACCCTTTGAGTTTATAAATTGGGGGGCAATGTTTCCATATTGTGATTTATCTGTTCGAAACCTGCACATACTCCAGACCAAATGAGAGAGATAAATGGCGTGACCGTTGGAGCATTTGTTTATGAGTTGTTTCTTTACTTTTTGGTTTTTGTATTAAAAAACAACAACAAAAATAACCTTTCAAAAAAATGTCAAATTCAATCATATTTTGACACTGTTGACAGTCAGTGTTCCCACACTACTATTCAAAATTAAGGAAACCAATGTCGCCAACCTAAATCTCCACAACATGGCGGCGAAAATGGCGGAAGACACGCGGCAGTGATTTTCATGAAAATTTTCCATAGGTATTAGCAATCCAAGGTTTCTACATCCGTGCCTGCCCACGCTCAATCCCGCTTTTTTTGGGATCGTATCGGCATCCAACTGCAATAATAATTATAATAATTATTTATAGCGTGGGCCTTAAAATTTTGGACTGTTTTAATTTTCTAATAACTTTTTTGTTTCTTAACCGATTTTTACAAATATTAGCTTTTTGCAAACGTAACTAACCAAATTTTATAATTTTTTAACAAAAACCGTCATGTAACAAAAATCCAAGATGGCGGAAAAAAATAATCAAATTTTTTAAAAAAGAGCTGCAACTTTTTTTTCCACCCTGTATTTTTTTCTTATAAAGGTAAGAAAGCTGACGCTATTTCATGTTTACCGAGGTACCACTCAAATTAGATTTACTTATTGATACAAAAGTTACGTATGTGCATATTTCCTCTAATTACAGAAAATCGTATTGAAACCGTATTCAGTTCCACGTGAAAACGTAGTATACGTATAACATGTTCCAAAACTACCACAAAAGCTTTGATACCATTATGGACAAAAAAATTAACTTTTTCAGTGCGATTTGTAGCCAAATGAAAAATAATAAATAAAGCTGTCAAATTTGACATCTGATACTTTTATTTGACCCCCTCCCCTGCTTTTTTGTTGATTCTGTTTCCGCGTCTGTCTACTAAGAGAGGGAGTTTTTTTATTTTATTATTTTATTTATTTCTTCTATATCTGATGGCTTCAATAACTCTTAAAAATGTGTGTTTGTGTGTGGCATCATTTTTGTCGACAATGGAATGTACCGGGTGATCAAATTAAATTTTAATCAAATAATATTTTGAAGGTTAAAACACGTATATGATGGAAATCTATTAATAGCAGTGGCGTACGCAGGTAGGGGGGGATCTTAGGACTTCCCCCCAGAACGATTGAATATCGACTCCAAAAGATTAAATTTTTCCCAAAAATCAAGAATAAAAGAGAACCCACAAAAAAGCCAAATTTACAAAAACCGAAGCACAATTGAACAGAAAATAAAACGTCCAAAACGAAATATTAACGAAAGTAAAAGAATTTTAATTAACTCGATCCTTAAAAGGCACGAACAAAAGTATCGAAAATAATTTTCTAGAAACGTAGAACACCCGAATATGCCCGATCCTTAAATGAACAGAACCACAATGCCGCGTTGACAAGTTTCTCTATTTGGAAGATGACACGTGGATATTTTTTATAAACGATTTTATTTAACTTCACAGTTTCTGGCTGTCTAACTGTCTATCAAATCTTACAATTCATTTTTGACACACTTCCCGTGAACCGATTTTAATGAAATTTGGAACAGTAATGTAGGTCCGATGACAATGCAATATTATGAAAAAAATTGGGGGTAGGAGGTGGTTGAGGGATATAAAGGGGGTAAATTAATACAATATTATAACTTACTTCGACTCTTTCCTGCCGTAAGCCTGGCAACGTAGCAATTTAATTCGCAGCTATCGGTTCAAATCAATTTCTGACAGATTGGAGTTTTTGAATTGTGTGGTTCAGCATTATTATGTTTCTATTAAATTATTTTCGTTAAAAATATTTTCTGACATTTTGTGTTTCTATAAAAATATGTTTCATTTAAATTTAATTCTATGCATATATTTTCCAGCGATTTGATTTTCCCGTCATTTCATTTTTGGACAAATTATTTTAATTTCTTTTAAATTCTGACAAATTATGTTTCTGTCAAATTTGGTTTCGGGCTTTTTATAGGGACACTTCTGAGACTAGGCTGTTACCCAAGCCCTTCCCCATAAATCTCAACCTACCCGGAACCTCCGGAAACATATCTGCGTACGCCACTGGTAATAGTTCCCTAATCATTGCTTTTATTATTTGGGAACTTATGAAATAACTATAAATAATAAAGATAAATTTGTTAAAATCTCTTTTCCATTAAAACTACAAGATTTATTTATGCTCGTATTTATGTCAACTTTATAGTTTTATAGTTGCATGCATGATTTTTAAATACGCTATAAGCATTTTGACTTCCAATTTGTTTGTCTGTACTATTTGATCGCTCGGCATGCATAATACAAGTAACATTAAAGAAATAGTAGTAAATAAACGAAACTAACAATATACATTACCTTCCCTCCTCATCCCCATCTTAAGACATTTTCGTAACCTACAAAACTGGCATTGATTTCTATGATGTTGGTCTATCGGACAGTTCCTACTACCGCGACACGAATAAGTTAAGTTCCTACGCACACTCCGTTTAAAAAACGATTTGCAACCTGAAATAAAAAAAAAAACGACGTTAATATTGGCACAGTAAAAGCTCTATTTACCAATGGCGTAGCCAGAAATCGACTCTAGGGGGGGGGGGTTTCATCATTTAATAAAAATGATCTACCTATCTATGGCAGATTTTTAAAAATTAGGTAGGTGCCGAATGCTTGAGCTCTTGAACTGAAGGGAGGAGAGAGGGGCGGTTTCATAGGTGTTGAGTTAGTGTATACGAAACAAAAATACTTATTTTCAAAAGCAAGTCTTTTCTAGTTTTATTTGCATATTTTTTCAAAATAATTCCTTAAATGCGCCGCAGGCAAAAATTTTGGAAAAATTACACTAAATTGCTATTTTTTACGCGTTTCAAATGTTGTTAATAAAAAAATTGCTTAAAATGAAACAAAATTGTAACAATATTGGTATAGCGCCAAAGGCGAAAATTCTGAAAAAAAAACAAGAAATTTTTAAACAATTTAATCTCTTTTTTTGTAAAATTAGATTGGGTTAGATGCCAAGAAGAGGTGGGTTGCGTTGGTATATAAAGATTTTTTGAAAAATGATAAATGCGCCGCAGATGAAAATTTTAAGAAAAATTATACTAACAATGCTATTTAGGTCAGTCAGTCACCCCCCCCCCTTCCCCCAGCCCGAAAAATATTCGAGTTTTGATATACTTGAACCACTTTTAAAAATTTTGAACCACACTCCTTCCTGGTTTTTTTTTATATTCAAAATGAGAGGTGCAGCCGGACGTTTAAAGCGTAGGGAAAATGAAAATCAACTATCCCAAAATTAAGAACTCATTTCGAACTCAATATCACCAAAAAGATCTCTCTGCTCATATAGTCCGCATCAGGTAAGAAGCACCATTGGAGAAATTTCTTACATGATTTATAGTCGTTTCTAGCATATTTCTATGCCTTCCAAACTGACTCGATTCTAATTGGCTAAACCCCCCATATTAAAAATCACAGAAATTAGGGTGGTTAAAAATTATTTAAAGCATTTCAAAGTTAGAAATTTTTTTTGAGGGTGGTGTGGCTTGACGTCAGCCTGCACCCCCCATCATATTAAAAAAAAACAGGGTTACTAGTGGATTTTTCGAAATTATATTTGGTGATATTAGGAGTTCGAAATTGGTTCTTAATTTTGGGATAGTTGCTTTTCATTTTTCTCTATGCTTTAAATGAGGGGCGTGTAGCTTGACGTCCGGCTGCCCCCTCCCATTTTGAATATAAAAAAAACCAGGAAGGAGTGTGCTCCAAAATTTTTAAAAGTGGTTCAAAATTAGTTCGGGGGGGTGTGGCTTGACTGACCTATTTATTACACGTTTTGAATTCTGGGATAAAAATTTCTTAGAATTAAACTAAAATTATAACAATTAATGACGTCATAGCACCGCAGGCAAAATTTTTCAAATTTAAGACAAAACACCAAACACATGTCATAAACCAGAGCAAAAAAACAAAAAATTGTGGGAGTTATAGCTCTCCCTGGGCCCTTGATCATGATTAATTTATTGTAGATTGGGTTGGACCTCCTGGGGGGGTTTTATCCCCCAACCCCCCCCCCTAGCTACGCCACTGTATTTACGGACAGCTCTGATATAAGCGGACAACTCTTGTGCAGGCAGGTAAAATGTTTTGAAATATACATAAGAAATGTTGACCTTTTTTACGTTTTTTGTGAGTTCAAGTTTGTAAAAGCTCAAACAAAAATAACGAAAGCATTCCAAACCTAATCTAATATTTACTCAATAAAAGAAAACCTGATTTAATATAAAACAAACATGTAATATGTACGACCAACGAATAATACTAATTTTACGATCATCTCAACACGATTTTAATGACTCATTTACCGTCCTAGGATTATAATAAAGCTTAGACGTAAACCACAAGATGGCGTGACAAGCGATGAAACTTTATTTTATAAGAGCATTAATTGACGCCAAAATGTGAAGTAATTTTTTTTTACACAATGAATATTTATTAAACGTAAATAAATCCAATATAATTTTGGTACCTAACCGAAGATAAGTCCCCGTTAAATTGACATATTACGCAAGAAAAAAAAACCTTGTTTTTAAAAAGATATATGAAGTAACCTTATTTCTTTTGACGTTTTAGATAGAACGTCATTGAAACTTTCGCGTTTGATATTTTTAATAAGTTCTGATTTTATTTTCATTGTGCGTAGGTAAAATATAGTACACTAACTCGCATGTTATGGGCATTACACGCTCAGATAATGCTTTTACTATGGTATCAGAAAGCTAAAAAATTATTTTAAACTTTAAAGTGCCGTTCACAAAAGCTCGTTCTTCTTTTATGCGCGCTGATGATCTTATTGTGGCGCTTAGTTAGCGATGCTTTAGTTGAGACAATTCCCATTAATTCAGTTCAATTTATTTAGTTTTATAGTTAATTAGTGATAATTATAAGTCGTGGTAACAATGTTGGTTGCGTTGTTAAAAAACAACTTGACCTCAAAATTGTCTTGAGTCATGCCACAGCATTTTATTTGACTCCGCCAAAATGTTTAACAGCTTTTTGCTGGCACGATTGTATTGGACAAAAATAACGTCACTATCGAAAGGTCAAAATTGCAATTTTTAAAAGTGCATATCCCAGAACTTTAACCTAGCAATACGACTAGTCCTAATTATTTTATTTTAAAATAATTTTGATGTTATATTATGTGACCCAACAATTTAATAAAAACTTGTTAGTTAAACAGGATGTTTTATAAAAACATACTGGTTATAGGGCAATTTTTATATTAAGGCAATAAGCGAGCGTAAAAGAGTTTCAAAAAAAGTTTATTTTCAAATACGATTTTGGTTCCGCACATGAAAAAATTTTCCATCTTTAGGATAATCAGGCTCGTACAAAAGCTCAGACAAAAAATCTGAAATTTTTTGCACGAGCTTTTCTTTGAACATTTTCGGGCAAATTTTTGCAAACATTTTTGGAAACATATTTTTAAAGATGAGAATACAAATATTTTTATTTTCACATCACTGATCTCAATTCTTAAAAAAAATGGAACACCAAAAATCCTTTTTTTTTAATTTTTATCGAAATAAAGCTAACGGCAAGCGAAACATTAATATTGTTTGTAATTATTGTCACGGCTTGATTTGTTTTATTAAAAGTGAAAACAAAATATATCCGTCGAAGTAAATACTTATTAAAATTCAGGTGCATATTTTTAGGGGACCGTTTTGGAGAGTATAGGTAGTCATTTGAAAAAACTTAGTTTTTTACCTTCTCCTCACCCTAAGTACCGTAGTACTCTTTTTACGTTTCACAGCGCCATTAATTATTATATCTTCTCTATCCTTTTATGACAACCCCAGAAGAGTTACAAATAAACTGGTTGTTCCTGTGTTACCTAATATGGGGAAAAAATTTAATTTCTGCATCAAATCGTTTTTCCTTCGGAAAGCACAAGCACTTTATTAAAAATAGCTATTGCTAAAACTTAAAAATGTAATTTTTAGTTTTTCTATTTTCAATTAAGTTCCGATGATACCGATTAAAATATATTTTTTTTTATTTTTAATAAACTTCTATACCAACTTTGTCTTCAAACAAATTTTTCCCGAACATTCTCTCGAGCATTTCCGCAAGCTTTTCGGAGAGCTTTTTCACGAGCTTTTGCTCGAACTTTCCTAGCGTAAAAGCTCTCGAACTTTCGAACATCAAAGGAAAGCTCGTCTGTGTAAATGCCCCTTTAAGAGCTACTTTCGAAGAATTTTAGTATGTTCTGTCCAAAACTATTCCTCACAAACTTTGATCTTTTTCAGGTTCTTTGAGAAGCATTATAACAAAAAGTGGATGGTCCGAAGTGTGATCTAGTCTCAATTATAGATTTGTTAACAGAATGAGAAATAAATTCCCAATGTCCATAGTAGAGTTAAATATAAATCCCTAACAAGGGTGAAACACGTGTTTGCGTGTAGTCTCCAAGTCGCATTTGGATATTCTTGTGGTACTCCGTTGTATTTTGTAAAGTTCAGTTTTTTTGCTATCGATTCGTCATACGTGTCTGAAACCAGTCAGTGGTAGAACTAGTGGAGGAATAGTTTTCTGTTGGTAAAACTTTCTTTTTACAAGCTTTTATTTAACTTGCGTTGTATGTATGTAACTAATTATTATGTTTATTCGGGTGGAATCTTGCAACATCATTTTGGCCAACTTCCCGACATCCGATCGGCTTCAAATTTTGGCATGCTTTTATAGTTGCGGTGACAACATAAGAATATAGTGCCATGAACTTGACAGCTCCCCCCTACTCGAAGGGGGTGAAGGGGGTACAGTTGAAGTACACCCGATTTCGTTGGCATGCATTTATAGTTCCGGCGACAATACAATAATATGTCATTATTAGGCACCCCTCACCAATACGAGGGGAGTGGAGGGGGTAAAACAACTAAGTTTGTCCGATTTCAACCAAAATTGGTATACGGGGGCTTTTGGGGGTAAGGAATACGAATTTTTGATCAGATTTGAAATTCAATATGGCGGATTCAAGATGGACGATTTTCGGTCATGTTTTGCTAACCAATTTTAACTGACTTATCTACATCTGATTGTGTTCAAATTTGGTATGTGTTTATAGTTCCGGTGAAAATACAATAACATGGTATTCTCAGGTGCCCACCTCTCTCTAACGAGGGAAGCGGAGGGGGAAAAAGATTTAGTTTGTTCGATTTCAATCAAAATTGGCATATAGGAGTTCTTACGGAGGGGGATTATGAATTTTTTTATCAGATTTGAAAATTTCAATATGGCGGATTCAAAATGGACGATTAAGGGTACAAATCTAAAAATTAAGGGTGTGTGTTCAAATTTGGTATGCGTTTATAGTTCCCGCGACAATACAATATGGTATTATCACACTTCCCCCTAACGAGGGAAGTGGAGGGGGGAAAATATTTAGTTTGTTCGATTTAAATCAAAATTGGCATACAAGGGTTTTTTGGGAAGCGGATATGAATTTTTTATCAGATTTGAAAATTTCAATATGGCGGATTTAAAATGGATCATTTGGGGTACAAATCTAAAAATTAAAAAATAATTTTTTATTAAAAAAAAAGCTTTTATTAAATGCGCTAAAAAGTAGAAAATAATTTTTTATCTTTCTTATACCATAATAAAAGCGATGGGCGCAAATTAAAAACTAAATTCTTCTTCTATTCAAATGATAAACATAATGGTTTCATCTAAAGTAGCTGAGAACGGGTGAGATTGCCGTGCTTGCCAAGCCTGTGAAAATGTCCTTACGTTATAGGGTAATACAACCGTTTCTTATGTGAATTGTCGATGTGACCGATATACGATACCTTCAAATTTTTAATTTGTTGTTGTTATAAATGCGAATTAGTAATAATTGCAAATAATAAAAGTTGAAATTTGGACAGGCTATATATCAAAAATAAGCAAGGCAAAAACGGTTTTTATTCCGTTTACCACATGAACGTTAATTTTTGCATTTTAGTGCTACCTATTCTTTGTAAACCACAACTCTCGCCAAGTTTGCAAGCCAGTAAAAGAAAAAGGGCCTGCACTGAACCGTGACTAATTCATAACCCTTACAAAATCAAAAACTTCTAGAGCTTGTCCTTGTGTACCCTGTGGAACGCTCCGATGATAATTATAATAATATTTGCCCCAGTTTTTTTGAAAAATCATTGTTTGTTCTTTACACGATTTTTACTGTCTGCCGAATAACCGACATCTGTACATGCGTGTAATGTACGAAAGCGTTTGAATCGTTCCAGGTGATTTACATCATTATATGAAACAAATTAATTGAGTACTGCTCGTTATGACATATTAGGGAGCTATCGGAAAGTTGGCACTATGTTTTACACTAATGACAGGTACTCAAGCGCAGTATATCCCTTTCGCGGCCAAAAAAAATGTAGTACGACTTAACCCTGCCAAAAAAACCTCATAAACGATCATAGCAAATAACAGATAAAACATCATAAGTTTTTATAAACTATGCTCATATAAGCTTATGATATTTTATAATTTTTGACTAGTGAAAGTGAAACACAAATCCCGCATAGGAGTTCATCATATTTTATCAGCGACTTGGCTTATAAAAGTTAACAATATTTTATGATTTTTAATATGACAATTCCTCATAAAGGTTTAAAAGATTTTATAAGATCTATCTGTAACATTCGAAAATAAAAAATTACAGCTGAACTTTAGCAGTTGTAATAGTAGTAGAAGTAATGTAAGAGATTCACATACAGTCAAACTAAAGTAAAACCTCACCTAAACTATAAACTACGACAACCTAACCCACTATAATACAATAACACTCCTTATGCTTGCACAATATCTACATATCTATTAGAAAATTGTTCTCGTATAAGTACTTATTTATCGTCAGAAGCTGTGGGAGAGATGTTACTTTAATAAATTTCTATGAGATTTCATAAGCCAAAAACTATTTTTTTACAAGCTTTTATTTAACTTGCAATGTATATCTATTTATCAACTTCAAATTTGGCATGCTTATATAGTTACACATCCGATTGCTTTCAAATTTGGCATGCAATTATAGTTCCGGTGACAATACAATAATATGTCATTATTAGGCACCTCTCCCCCCTACAAGGGGAGTGGAGGGACGAAAACACCTAAGTTTGTCTGATTTCAACCAAAATTGGTATACGGGGGCTTTTGGGGATAAGGAATACGAATTTTTGCATTTATAGTTCCGGTGAAAATACAATAATATGGTATTCTCAGGTACCCACCTCCCTCTAACGAGGGAAGTGGAGGGGGCAAAAGATTTAGTTTGTTCGATTTCAATCAAAATTGGCATACAGGGGTTTTTAAGGAGGGGAATTATGAATTTTTAATCAAATGGGCTATCATGAGTCAAAAAATATTTTTTGTAGAAGTAAGTAAGTATACTAAGTATAGCTTTTTTTAATTAGCTTTTAAGTGTTCGAAAAAACTGATAAAAATCAGGTGTGTTTTTTTATATAAGATTTAATTAGGTTTTTTTGGCAGGGTAGACACATAAAAATCTATAAAATAAAAAAAAAAATTTTACCAACTCCTAGAAAATTATAAATGTTCAAAAAAATCTGTCAAAATCTGAGTTAGTCTGATTATAAAATATCCCAAAATCTCATAAAAAAACGTTTTTTTACAAAATCTTAAAACAGTATAACAAAACAAGTGTGTAATCATAGAAACCTATAAAATATTATGAGTTAGTTGGACTATAAAATCTGTCAGAAAGCTTTAAAAACATCGGTTTATATAATCCCATAATACATCATAAAAGAAAAACAATGTAATTATAGAAACCCATAAAAGTTGATGTGTCGGTTTGATTAAAAAATCTCTTAGAAAATCGTGCTTCTATAAAACCATAAAATATGTTAAACAAAATGTCTGCACTTATAAAATTTTATAAACATTTATAAGCCTGACTGATTATAGGATCAGATAAAAAACACACATATTGAACCACATAAATTCTTACCAAAATCAAAGACATCCCTCATAAATTCTTACAAACTTTTATAATCCTAAAATTTTGCCTCACAAAAGCTCATAGACCTTATAAAAACTGATAAAATTCAGGTGTGTTTTTTATGAAGTTTTATGCGGTTTTTTTGTCAGGGAAGAGTAGGCGTTTTCGATTTTGTTTATTATAATTATGACTAAATTAAATAATTTTTTGAAAAATAAAAAAGTATGTTCAGAAGTTTAAAAAAAATTGGTGGGAACTATAATTCCCACTACCCGACGCCCATCCAGAATTAAACATATTTAGACATAAGTTCTAGATTTTTAGTCCACCTTAGCAATAAGGTATGGGTATATCTTCTATTGGCAGGAGACAGGGAAAACTCATTAGGTACCCTCCAAAAAATATCAAATATGGGTATAGTTTTTTTTTAACTAATCGTAATCATTAACAAGCTTTATTCCACAATTGATTCAGAAATCTGCTGTTCCATAATAAAACACTGACAGATTCCGAGATCAAGCGTATGTTCAAAAAATAAACAATTTAACGCCTTTATGGAACTCACAAAGAAGCTGAAAACCCAACTTAGTTTTTGCATCGGAATATGAAAAACATTTCAAAAGGCTGCTTTCGTCATAAAAAAGGGACTTAAGGGAACAAATCCTGAAAAAAGGGACTTTAAGGGAAAAAGGGGCTGCACTAAAAGACCTGCATGACTGCACATGCGCAGTGTTAAAATAAAGTCGGAATTGATGAAAATAGTGCCTTTCTTTGACAAAAATTTTGAAACGAACATTTTTCCTGAAATCTCTAATTCGTTAGATGCATTTTTTTTAACAGACAAAAAAATCAGCGCATTCCTCCACAGCGAAAAACGAGCCCTTCTTTTTTTCCGAGAGATGATCGTTTGACAACACCCTTGGGCATATAAAAGAAAAATGAGCCTTTATAAAAACATTTTGGCAATAAAACTATAAAGATGAGACATGTATGACGGGCCCAGGGATGATTAACGATGTTTCTCAAGTCGCGTTTTTTACTCAAAATCTTTTTATTACGTCGGGGGTGGTTAACGGTTTAATTTTTTTAAATTTTATTTTGTTTCTCTCTCTTTTTCAAATAAACGTTATAGTATACTTCTACTAAAGCTTCAAGTGGCATACGTTGATGGCAAAGTACACCTAACCCAAGTAGCACAAAGACGTACCAAAGACGTCCATTGTATGTCCGCTCAGGACATCCAGACGTCCCTGTGAGGTCCATTTTAAGACTTTCGACGTCTTAAGCACGTCTTTAGGACATCTTTTGTTAAAAAACCAGATGTCCATAAGACGTACGTTCCAGTGCGTCTTAAGGATGTCGATTTAAGACGTCCCTAGGCACAAATCTGAAACATTTCTGGGACATATCCAGGACATTTTTGGTATTGTTTTGAAGACTATTTTAAACGATTTAAGGCGTATTTTTGTAAAATGTAGTAAATTTGTAATCGGACGCTACCAGGACATATTTGGGATATTAAAACTAATGATTATAATAGTTAAAGTTTATGAGTACATTCATATAAAATATTTACAAAGGCAACTTCCCAAATCATACAAATATTAAACTAAATATTAAAACTAGCTCTCCACTAGGCACAAATAAAATAACGTTTTTTTCGCAGTTCACAGATAGAGAGACGGAAATATTACCCGGTGACATCCGGCGAGTAATTTGAATGTAGTCCTGATGAACTAATCTCGATTACTCGCTAAATCTCAATCAAACTCTATTTTTGTATTAAAAAAGCGTATTTATGCAGACCTCTATGCAGATTTCGGTTGTCTGTCGGTTTTGAGTTTTTCGAAACTTTTTTCAAGGAAGTACGGAAGTCGGACTAACCTGACTGAAAATTGACTAACTAAAAATTGGCGGAAAACCTCCTAGTGCATAATTCCAAAAAAATAAGTCCTAAAGATGTCTTAAAATTTTGATCCTCAACTGGTCTTTAATTGGACGTCCATAGGAGGTCCGCTTGGAAAGAAACAATTTTTTAGTTGCATTAGTTGCCGACTAAGAAATACACTAAAATTAACGTTGCACAAAGTACAAAAACTAGTCATTTGTGCAACGGCCGTTTTTTACGGGACGAGAAAATGACGACACACCGTTGTTATTAACTAGGGTAAATTTGGCAACCCTCTAAGAACGTTTATTTTTACTGGAATATTGTGCGGTTTTCAACGACCGCAACCAACGACGGATCGACGACGCCAAAACGTAGATTATTAGGTAGAGTTAATTAATTTACGTTCTTTCAATGTTTCTTTTTACGAAACAATTGTGGCCAAATAATCGATGCAGTTGCGGCCAATTTCAAAATATAACTGTAACTGACAACTATAGAGGGCACCTCCTTAGTCGCAAAACGGTAGGTTTTCAGTAAACGAAGAAATGATTATTGACGCCATACTGTTTGCTAATAAAAATTGTTTTTTTGCTGGATTTTGATGATTTTTTGGTTAGTTTTAGTAATTTTTAAGTATTCTTTTAGACTGGCTACTGTTTAAAATAGTTTTAAAGCATTTTTAAAATTTTCAGTATTTAAATAAAAAAATAATATAGCAAAAAAAATAAGAATTATTGAAGTATTTTTTAAAGGTAAAATATCCATTTTTGACGGAAAACTAAGGCGCCTTGGTAAATTTAGCGGTTGGTGTTATAAATTAACTGTAAGTTATTTGAGGTTGGGCCTGCTAGGTTTATATAAAGCTAGCGAGACCACTTTTTTTTTAATTCTCTCAAAAACTTAAAGAGCACAAAAATTTTTGAAAAGGGGACGAAATAGCACATAAAAAGCACATAATTCTGGAATTATTAAAATTTGGATTTGGTGAGGTGGTTCGCTAGGTTTCTGGAGGTTATATTTACACTATTTGTGAGGATTTACAATGTCAGGTCACGTGAATTGCTATTTTATAAAATTGTGGTTGTACGTGGTTAAAATACTATATCTTTACATTTTAGAAAGCAAAATTTAAATGATTTTTGTCAGAGTTGACACATATGATGTAAAAAAAATGAAGCTGATAAAGCAATCCTAAATTTGCATAGTTTTTTATCATTTTGTTTTTAAAAATGTTTGTAAAACTGACCCCGGTATATATATATATATATATATATATAATACTTTTAAAGAGTTTTAATAAAAGCAAATAAAAAAAATTAAAAACGATATTTTTATCGGCATTCAGATCGCAAAACAGGGACTGGAATAATAGAATTATGTAAATGTGATCCCCGCATAAAAAAACTTTGTTCACCGACTCGGGTATTGTCAATTCAAATCGATTTAAAAAAAACATCAATATTCAGCACTTATTTTAAAAAGGAATTGAACTAATTCCATAATGCAATGACCCTAATGCCAATAATTTTTTATTTTTGTCGGTCTAAAAAATAAAGCAAGTTACTACACCCAAAGCAAAAAAAATCCCGATATCTTAAAAGTGTCATTTTCATATTTTCTTTGGTCTACCCAAGTAGCATTCACCAAAATGCTAACTTGGATATTATATCCCTAACATAAGATAGGACTCTTTCCCTATAGGAATTAAATCGGGAAAAATAAGTCACAGTAGCTAGTTGTCCAGACAAGTTAATAAAAAATAAAAAATAGGGCAAACCTGTTTTATTAAAATAATCTTTTAAAGAAGTAATTTGACAACATATAATAAAATTGAATGGCAGCGGCGTATCCAGCCCAGGCGTCTTGGGGGTATAAGTTCACATTTTATTGGCCGGTCCAACTAAAAAACACCAAACACTTTGGCTGCGATTGTAAAAGTCAAAGTGAAACTGGAATGCAATCGTCTCATAAAAAGTGCATTGCTTTTGTAGTTGGACCAACTAACAGAATGTAAACTACTTATACTAAAATCACTACGCAAACGCAAAAACATGAATACGGTTTTTTTGGCACTTCTAAACATTTTAAAAGACTTAGACACTTTATAACTAGGGTTGCCATCTCTGAAATTAGTGGCGTAGCCAGAAATCGACTCTGGGGGGTTTCATCATTTAGTAAAAGTCAACTGGCAAATTTTTAAAAATTAGGTAGGTGCTTATTGCTTGAGCTCTTGAACTGAAGGGAGGGGAGAGGGGCGGTTTAATAGGTGTTGAGTTATTTTATACAGAACAAAAATACTTATTTTTAAAAGCAAGTCTCATCTAGTCTCATTTCCAGATTTTTTTCAAAATTAATTAAGTTAATTAAAATTAACCCTTAAATGCAAATTTTTATAAAAATTACAATAAAATTCAATTTTTTGCGCGTTTCAAATGTTGTTTACAAAAAAAATGCTCATAATTAAACAAAACTGTAACAATGTATTTAATGTTGGTATAGCGCCTCAGGCGAAAATTTTGACAAAAAAAAATAAAACATTCTTTAAAAATTTTGATCTCTTAGGTTTTTTGCAAAATATTTTTTAAAAAGGTTAGATCGCAAGAAAAGGTGGTTATATTTTTTTTAAAGTAGATTGGGTTAGATCTCAAGAAAAGGTGGGTTGCGGTGGTATATATAATTTGTTACCAAATCATAAATGCGCCGCAGATGAAAATTTTAAGAAAAATTATACTTAAGCGTTCACTTCCAGAAAAAGTTAGGAAAAAAGGAAATCACGAGCTTGTGGACTAAAATCTTTATTGTTAGTTGTTTCTAACTTTTGCTGATGTTTCGTTGATTTGGTTTGTGAAGAAGGTGACAAGCCAAATCACCGAAACGTCAGCAAAAATTAGAAACAACTAACAATAAAGATTTTAGGCCACAAGCTCGTGATTTCCTTTCTTTCCAAAAATTATACTAAGAATGTCATTTATCAGTGGCGGTCCCATGCGGGGGGCTGGGGAGGGGCAATCGCTCCCCCCCCCCATTTGCTCCAGAAAAAAGTAGACAACAAAGATGCTGGTGGTAACCCTGAAGTCTTTGCAGAAAAAACGAGAAATTGCAGAACGTTCCTTTAAAGACATTCTATATAGAATCCCTCCACAGTATTTTGAGACAGTTTGAAACAGACGAAAACCACGATATTATTAGAAATACAAAAAAGTATTATAGAGTTTCAATTGATAAACAAGTTTTTGACAAAATCATTTCGTGCATAAAATCAAGGTTCGTTAACGAGACTCTTAGTATTTTTGACCTGAACATATTCATAGCAAGTTTTATACAACGTGAAGCCAAAATCATGGCAAATTTAACTAATGTCGTTTCCAAATACTAGAAACTGTTTGATTAACACAAAACATAAATTCTTGAACTTTTATTGGGAAAAGTCAGTATTTGGAAACAATATTGGTCAGAAGTAGGAAAAAGCTTAAATCAAAACATATATGATAACGTTTTCGAGGCAATGAACAAGTGTGGCGATATTTTTTGTTGATAAAAACATTCTTGGATGTTTGTCAGTAAGTAACGCTTCATCAGAAAGAAGCTTCTCCTGCCTCAGAAGATTGAAAATATAAGTACTTAAAAACACTATAACGGAAATTCCTCTTGCGCGTTGCTTCATATCAACATATTGAAATTTACATTGGGTGAAATTTACATTGAGCGAGTCATTGATCGGTTTGCCCAAAAAAAGTGAAAACGAACTTTTTTTTGAGATAAGCTTCTTATATTTGAGATATGCAATATAAAACGTAATGTTTCAACCTAAAAAGCTTTTTAGATCTCAAAAAAAAGTATCTAGCTATTAAGTTTTCTTTGTGGTGTGTTTGTTATCTATGTTTTTTATAACTGAAAAAATTATACGTAGTTACACAAGCGCGGATTTTAGGGGTGTAGGTACAAAAATATTTAGAAAATCAAAAGTAGGGCATAAATTGCGGCACTATAACACCTTTGATATTTACGGTATTCGTTTAATTTTGTGTTAACAATGGCATTTGTAGTGTAACTTTCTTAAAAATTTTTGCCTGCTGCGATTTGAAACCATTGCTATATTTACAATTTTATTTTAATTTTAAATAAAAAAATGAACTTTTCAGTGTAATATTCTTAAAAATTTTCGCCTGCGGCGCTATGATGTGTTGATATTTACGATTTTAGTATAATTTGACTCAAAAATTGCATTTTTAATGTAATTTTCTCAAATTTTCAGCGCATTTAAACTTTTTCTAAAATAAAAAAATGTATGAAATAATAAACTTAAAATCTGAGTAGACCCCCCCTAGATTTGAGTCCAAATTCGCGTTTGTAGTTACTAAGTTTTGTTTGTGTATATTGATATGTTCCTCATAAAAGCTATGCTTTTATTCAAGTTTTTTTGGTATCGAAACCGCCCCCCCCTTTTCAAATAGCTGGGACTGCCACTGCATTTATTACACGTTTTAAATGCTGGTGATAAAAATTCCTTAAAATTAAACTAAAATTGTAACAATTAATGACGTCATAGCACCGCAGGAAAATTTTTTAAAATTTAAGAAATCACATCAAACACACGTCACAAACCGGAGTAAAGGGTCAAAAAAGTGGGAGAGCTCCCTGGGTCCCTTGAGTATGATTAATTTATTATAGATTGGGTTGGACCTCCTGAGGGGGGGTTAACCCCCCCCCCCCCCGGGCTACGCCACTGCTAAAATTATAAAACTAGGACAAAAACACTTAAAAACCAAAACAAAATCCGGACATTGATGCAAAAATTTATTTAGCACTTTTTTAATGGTTCAATCAAATCACGTCTTAAATCCTTCGCAGGCGAAAATTTTAAGGAAATTGCATTAAAAATGTAATTTTTTACGCGTTCTAAATGTTTTTGACAAAAAATTTGCAACACGCAACGATGTTATAATTTAAACAAATATGTAGTTCTACAAAAATTTATATTTTTTGTAAAATATTTATTAAAAATTGGGTTCGGTTACATATAGTTTCAATCATAGATTTATTGCCAAAATCACGTCATAAATGCGCCTCGGGCGAAAATTTTGAGAACACTGTACCTATAAAAAATGTAATTTCTTCTTGAATACATTAAAAATGCTATTTCTTCTTGAATGCTGTTCGTGACAAAAATTAAACTAAAATTACAACAATTAATGATATTTTATATAGGGTTTTCCAGGTTCCAGACTTTGCCAGGTTTTTCCTGACCAAAATTTAAAAAATCCAGCTTATTTTACAAGCTCAAATAAAATTTTTATGTCCTGAAAATGTTTTAAAGAAAAGGTAATCATAAGCTTCTGAAACTATAAATACTTCGCAATTTTTCTGCAATATAAGTAGAACACAAAAGTTTACATATTGAAAAAAAAGTAGGTTGGAATGGGATCCAGCCTCAGTTCTTCAAAGGTTTGGTTTTTTTGTGCCATTTTTAAAGAAATGCACCTGAAACATTCAGTCTACAACAAAAATATTTTGTTGTAGACTGAATCATATATATTATGGTTTCAAAATGATTTTTGAAGGCACAAAAATTTATAATTTTTTTGTATTATTTTACATTATTTGTCGAAAATTTTTGCCGATGACGCATCATAATTTTACATTATTGCTGCAACTTACCTAATTAAGTTAGGATCTATTTAGTACTGGCTTATTGAATCTAAAATGCTGCTTGGGTACTTCTATAGGATTGTCCAAAAAAAGACGGTACGGTACATTACTTAAAAAGGTTTTGTCCGAGCTTTAAAAGGCTTCAAAATATAAAAATTTGACGCCAAAATTGGCAATTTATAAAAATCCAAGATGGCAGACGCTTTTAAAAAAGAAATATTTTTGCTCCCCCCTGCAATTTTTTTATGTGGGGCACTGGTGAAAAGCTGCACTTTTGCTTGACCTCTCTTAAGTGTACTACGCTTGTTAACATCGGGTAAAGAAATAAGAAAGTCAGGAATTGTTCAAATGAATTCGTTTAATAAAACATATTCAGCCAAGCCAAAAAAAAACAGTTTTGGTTAGCAATGCTTTTGGATGTATTTCTGCGATTTTAATAATGATGACCATTTGAAAAAGCCGTTTCAAAATTTTCTGCGCTCAATTGAACAATTTATAACTTTCTTATTTCTTACCCGATGTTAAAAAGCGATACAGACTTGGCTTTTCAAAATGGTTAAAAATTTTGAAATCTGACAAAAAAGGTTCCGTTTTTTTGAGCCACCCTATACCTATTTTATTATTCGCTTATATAGATCGCTTAAAAAATCCCCGGTAGTTCGGTTAATTAAATTCGAATTTCGGGTCGAAAGATCAAATGCTTTTTTAAAATTATTACAGTGGGATTTATGATTTTCGAGGTACATAAAAAAGGGATTTTATTGAAAAGGATTAAAAATTCGATTAAATTACCCAGATTTTTAAACAGATAGCGATAGTAGGGACTAATTGTACACGGTCGTGCCTTAATAAGGGAATACCTTATTTAATTAGTTAAATTTGCTATGTTTATAAGCTTAGCCATAGATGGCGAATTTGTTTTAATAAATATTGAAAAGTGGAACTGAACAATTTCCCCCATTAACAACACATAACAAAAAGAATAATTTGAAATCTGAACTAATAAAATGATTAGTGAATTTACACAATCAATCATTGGATGTAGACTGTAGATTGACAGTAGATACTGTAAAAGCTTGTAAATTTACCCAGTAATTTTTCGACTTTCTTGTAATTTACAATGTAATTAAATAATGTAATTTTACATGTTACTCATGTATATTTACATTTGAATTGATTTGGATACGGAGTCAACCCTATCATAAAAACGTACTAATTAATTAGTATAGGTATTGCAGATATTAAAAAAAATAAATATTTTTCAACAACTATTAAAGAGCCGTAGCCTACTTTATTTAGAAGTTTCTGATTAAGGAAACACTAGAAGTTAAAAGAACTGTTATCAAGTTTGAAACAGTGCCGTGATTATAAGAACAATAAACCTCCAATGGTTCAAGCTTTACAATCAAAACTAATTAATTAAACACTAAAAACTGCTAAAGCACCTCTTCTGTTCAACTGCTTGAGCCAAACTCCAAGCCTTAGTATCTAAAAGCAATATTTTTAATAGTAAAAATAAATTTAAAACCAATTTTCTCCTAAAGGGCAATACAATTAATATCAACTGCAGTTTTTTTCCACATTTGGGTAATAGGTAAACCGATGTATATATGTTTTAAAACTCTGATATGTTTTAAATTGTATCCCACAGTCTGAGCCATAACCATAAAACGTATTAAAGTTTTCATTTTGTCAAAAATATACTTGTTTTTCAGAAGTTTTCACCAAAATAAATAATTTTTCACATAACTTAGACACAAGCACTCTTATTTACCAAAAAAAATTGCACGGAACGCCAACACTGTCACTAAAGACCAGTAGAAACAAATTTCATCAAAAGTCATGTTATTAGTGTTTGTTGCCATCTTTATTTGCCTTAGTTGATGAACAGTGACAGAAACATCACCTCCGACGGCCTCCGGCGTGTAGTCAGGACGTAATCCTGACAGTGTATATTTAATATACCTAAAGTTTATTGCTACTTTGTAAAAATCTAGTTTTACGTAAATAAAACATACTTTTACATTTTAGAAAGCCAAATCCAACACGTATTAGGAATTATAGACCTTACAAAAAAATGAAGCTAATCTGTAGAAAGCAATAGCAAATTTTAAAAGTTATTAGGCGACATTTTGTCGATCAAAAGAAGAAGTGTCAACCTAAGGAAATATTTATTGCCATTAATTATGTACTAGCTTTCATGCAGTAATAAATTCAAGAAACGTATTTTTTTTACTGCTTTCGGCAAAATGTCAACCAACCAAATTTAAAATTATGATTTTTCTTATTTAGTAAATTTTGTTAATAGGAAGTTTTTTAGTTCCAACATATTATTTTTAAGCATGAACAAGAATTAACCAAGTGTAGTAAATAATAATTTTAAAGAAAATGCGCAAATTTTACTGATTAATAGTAAGTTCGAGTTGCACACCCCGGGCGCCCCAACAATCAACCTCTGCGTTTCTTTACCTTAGTAAGAGAGACACAGATGCGGCCCCGGGGCGCTCAGGGTGCCAACTCAAACTCACCATAAATAAGTCATTCCCTTGTTCCTCTATTAAGGTACGATCGTAGGATACGCGGATGATCTAATGGTAATAGTCAGGGCTCACACAGCGATACATCTTATGCAAAGAGCAAACGAGGCAACAGGACTTATTCACGAATGGATGACAAACAACGACTTAGAATTAGCACCAGAAAAAATTTAAGCCGTTGTTCTAAGTGGAAAAAGAGACCAGCAAAATATTCCAAAATTGCCTTTTTTTCAATTTTTTTAAAAATATTGTTGACAGAAAATTATTTAAATTAAACTAAATTGTTGCTAAAATGATGTAATAAATGCTCCGCAGGCGAAAATTTTTATTAAGGTTGCAATTTTTTTCACGTTTGAAATACCCTTGACAAAACTGTTTTAACATTAAAATAAAATTGTAACAAATTTTTTGTAGTTTAAGCAAAACATTCCTCAAAAACTTTATTTCTTTTTGCTTTTTATATAAAAAAAACTAGGTTGGGTTAGCTGTCAAGAGGGGGCTAATGGGATCTAATTTCAATTACAGATTTGTTATAAAAATCATGTCAGAAATGCGCGCAGGGGAAATTTTTATCAAAAATATACTAAAAAATGTCGTTTTTAACACGTAAATGCCGCTGACAAAATTTGATTAAAATTAAAATTGTTTGCTGTTTAATCAAAAATTAGAAAAAAATTAAAATTGTAACAATCAACGACGTTATAGCCCCCCCCCCAGATGAAATTTCTTGAATCTAAAGCGTTTTGTATCCGCCCGTATTTAATACCATTTTTTTTACTCATGGGGCTGTTTATCCCCTAACCCCCCCCCAGCGGTACGCGCCTGGAGCGGGGATGTCTGCAAAGTCATCAATTGCGTAAAAGTCTACCGAAGTTTGATTGGTTCAAAAACTGTTTTGTGGCTTATTCAAAAATGAGCAGCAGAGGCACACGAAATCCTCTTAATTCTTAATTAAGTTTTGATTGACGTCCATTAGAGTAACCTTATACTCCGTAAGAAATCGTAGAAATAGTAGTAAGAAACCTTTCTTAAGGGATTAAAGAAATAAAGAAAAAACTATATAATTTGTTAGATCTCAATTCATAACCGCCTAAGGCTTCTTCAAGTGTATTGCCTTTGCAATGATGACACAGAAAGCGTTAATAAGATAATGGTTTTGACATTTTATTTGGTATCACTTTATCTCTTGTGGTTTTCTGTTTAACAGTATAGTCCTCGATAAAAAAAACGATTCAGAGGTATTTTTGGACCAAGATTTTTCTAAATGAAGATAATGATTAAATTTAGGGTTCTCTGATGATATTTTTTCCTTTATTTTCAACTGCCAACACCTGGCACCGAAAACTAAAAATGAAAAAAGTGCCATTATACAAAAGTCTTGTTCTAAACTTTGTCCATCAAATAAAACTTGCAAATGAAGGGAAACTCTGGAATCTCCCCTTCCTTCCTTGTAACACTTACAACCTACCCCTCTCCCCCCACCTTGCTGCGTTACGTAATGTATGAATGGCCCCTAAGTTGGTTACCTATATAACGTTCTTGCTCTGTTTCTGACGTCGTTGTCATCTTAATATGCTTATATATCTTGTCATCCATAAAGTTGACATAATTAAAGTTAAAACCGTCCTTTATTAAACATTATATGAAAGTCGACATTATTTTGACAGCACTGCGCCCAAAAAATCTTTCTCAAGAAGATCGCGGTCTACCTTCAATTTTGTCATAATAATTATAATCAGTCCTGATAAAAATACCTGTGTTTCCTCCCTTATAGAGCCTTTGCTTGTGTTGGGTTGGATTGGCAAGATATAAGCATTAACCCGGCGGGGGTGGAACCGACTGAATAAGTCGGTGACTAAATCCTGTTGAGGAACGTCATACCGCACCCCCCTGGAACGCAGCTCTTTGGGGTCGGTGTGCCGGAGGTAGTGAGTGCTTAGGTGAACCCAACTCTGGCTCGCTTTCGACTTTTCTGAGTGGTGGATCGGGGACGGAGCTTAAGCGTCAGGACCGCGTGGATTAGGCACAACAATAAAAGCCTTCCTCAGGGAACCAGGCGCACCCTGTTGCCTAAAGCCTTCTCCCTGAAGTGCTGGGGAGGTGATTCTAGCCAGTTTACTTAGTCTGTGAGGGAAAGAAGGACCCTCCAACCAGGAGGTAACACAGGGAACCGAACAGGTACCCAGTGGAACCTCTAAAGATAAAGATCAACACGGAACTGGTCGAGGACCCAGTAGATCTTATTCAACACAAGAAGCCCGACAGGGAACTGCACACTCTACAAACGCATCAGGGCCGCCTACGGACGCCGCTGATGTAAACAAATTGGTCAAGAAGCTCAGGAAGCTCCAGATCAAAATCGTGGTTAGCATGGACGGTCCAACCGAAACAGAGCTGACTGAAGAGCACCAGGGCTCCTAACGGGATACTGTTGCCTCAACAAGCACCTAGAGACGCTAGGAATCACCGGAGACTCAGAGAGTCGATGGTGCATGAAAGACAAAGAATCGTCCTGGCATGTTCTGCTGGAGCGTCCGACTCTGGCCAGGTCAAGAGAGTCGCACCTTGGGAACTATCTATTGGTCCTAGGCGATGTAAGATGGTTGTAGTCCAGAAAAATCTGTTCTTTTGCGAAAGAGGAAGGCTTCCAGGGCTAAACCATGGATAGTGGGCATACAACGGGCTCAGCAAGGTGGCCTACGTACTTGGGAATTGTCCCGCCCGCACTTCTAAATTCATTCATTCATTTATTCTTCTTTATAGTTGGATAAGAGCACGTGAAAATGTAGGTAAAACTTTCTTGAAAAATGCGAGGATTTGTTCCCCCTATTTCATAACAAAAGGTTAAAGTGCCTAAAAATATGTAGTATTTGTTTAACCTTCATGCGGAACTGTCAAAAATACTGCGGACTTAATTAAAGTCAGGCTTTGCCAATTTTATGTTCCGATAAGTCCCCAATAAATAAAAATAATAGTTTTTTTTTTAAATGTTGGTATTAAACAATTGACAAGAATAAATCGACATTCACCATAAAAAAGTAATTCCTTTTCTATTATCCACGTTTCAAAAGATCAAAAGCTAAATATGTATTTTTTGCCCAAGATTATAAACATAATACTTTAGCCAATATTGCGCCTAATAGTGTGTGATTTCGTAGCGCAAACTCTATAGGTATACTCGCACAGAATGTAATTAATGACGAAAAAAAATTGTAAAATTACACCGCAATCTACGTGTATAATATCTTATAGCTGGTGCATACCTCTACTAATCCCTAGCGCACCAACATTCTAATAATTATCTACGTTTTAAAGAGGTTTAAAAATCGTTTTACATTACATGTGGGCTGGTATACGGCGCTACAGATGTTATACAAGATTGATATTAGAGTGTGTTTTATTGAAAATTAAATACGTAACTGCTCGTCAGTTTACTTATTCTTAATCGACCGGACACTAGACTTTTCCTAGTTGTGTCTGCAATATTGAAGGAACATAAGAAAGACAAAAAAATTGGTGCTAGAAAGCACGGATAGTCGACCATAAAATCAATTATTTTATGTTGAAAGGAAATAAAAATATCTCGAAAACTGTAGCTTTGAAAGATTTGAACCTTATAACAAAATTAAAAAACCAAAATCTGAAAACCGCATATCAATAACTGCTTTACTTCTAACGTTATGATTTTTTTAATATATTTTAACGTTTTTCCAAAAAACTCGGAAACTAAAGCTCCTACGAATTTGGACTTTATAACAGAATTTAGTCCATATATATGGAAACTTAAATCTGAAAACCGTATATCGCTGCTTGCTTTTGTTCCAAACTTACAACATTTTTTAAATATTTTATCCCCCTTTTCCCTCTTCAACCCCCCACCACCCTACACAAAAGTTAATTAGTTCATGGCCAGGCGATAGAGGATTTTTGTACCAAATTTCGTTAAAATCGTTTAAGGCGTACTTGAGTTATCGTGTATACAGACAGACAACGGACAACTTTTTTTTTTCGTCGATTAAGGTATTTTGGAACCTTAGTAAGTCATTTTTGATAAAATTAAGAAGCCAAAATTTCACTATTTTTAATAGTCCCCCATACCATTTTAATTTTATTGTTTTACTTTGTAATTGTTCCTCCTATAATTACTTTTTTAATTCCTTTTCCAATCCGGTCGAATTTTTTTCATAAAATTATGAGAAATACAAAATAATTCAAATTCTCAAATTTGAAAGATTTGCAAGAGTTAATGGATCAAATTTCAGTCAAAATTTGGCAATTTTGACTTAACTTGGATGTAGGGAATACAAAATAGATTGTTATAGACAAAGAAAAAACATTAGAAACGTACTAGAGGTGAATGGCAAACAAGTGGGTTGCCAGCTCATTGAGAAATGCGACAACATGTAAGTGCAAGCATTGAACAGGCCAGATCATCTCTGATCAAAACGAAACCATTGTTGTGTAGTTTTAATCTTATTATCACTCTCCGAATTCGTGTGATTAGTTGTTATGTCTTTAGCATTTTATACCGTCTAGAGCAGGAACACCTGATACCATTTGCCAAAATGGGAGGCATGGTGCTATCGGAAAATGCTCAGGATATTTTTCATGGGGTAAGGATAAACTTGAGTAGTTTACCAAAATTAATTAGTAAAAAAGGAAAAATTGGCTGCAAATGGGAATGGCGCGCGGAAAAAATATATACTGGATACAAGTTGATCCAAGTATAACTTCGTTTTAATAGTCCTCAATATTGATGAGTCGTTGGAACAAGTACACCCAACAACTTGCATGAATATTTAGGCTCTCCTTAAGGCAACCATAAGTTTTTTTAAGCAAATCCAAGTAATACTTAGGAGAAGGTAAAGAGACTATTTAAACCAATAATTTTTATTCTCAATCCAACACTAAATTTATACTGCTCTTTGAAAGTGTTGAACTTGAAAGTAAACTGGAGTTTCGAACTTTAATTGTCTTTATTTTTACGTTTCGAATGCTTATGTATCTGCAATCGTCATCAGGTGAATACTGTTCACCTGTATTCACCAGTATTTACCTGATGACGATTGCAGATATATAAGCATTCGAAACGTTGTGAGAAAGTAAAAATAAAGACAATGGAAGTTCGAAACTCCAGTAAACTCACTAAATTTATACTCCATCCACGAAAAATAATTACTTGAATTAAAATAATAGTATTCTTTATGAGACCAGGTAGCCTGCCTGGAAGAATAATCGTCATACTTACACCAATACGCAATTGTTGCTAACTAAGAATAAGAATTTCTTGAATCAAGGAATCCTAATCATTGATTTAAACAGATTGCACCCTTATCTTAATCAACAAATCGAACTAAACTAAAGCCTAACGTAAACCATGATATACAACCTAACCACATTTATATTAACACGTTAAACTGACACAAGGTTTATATATCGAAATAAAAAAATTCTCGTGTAAGTACTTATTTGTCGCCAAAGTCTGTGGAAGAGATGTTATATTAGATTTTTTCTTAAATCAAATTTTATATTATTATGGATTTAAGTTTATTAACTACTGATTTAAAAACACTTATTCTTGAAATTTAAGAATGGTTGAAGTATCTAATAACTTTTATACAAGAATAATATTCTTGCATTAAGTATATTTTTTTAAGTATAGAGCTATTCATGAGTATAGAATACAATTTTTTCAGAAGAACATATTTCTGCTTGCGCTGCTGTGTCAAAGTGGGAAACTTTATAATAACTTCTGCCTGTTATTCGTACTCATTACTGTATAAGAAAAATTACCAAAATTAGCAAAACTGTAAAGAAAAATATAATTATTATTATTAATTATTTTCATGCAGTGCACATTAAAAAATATAAACTAGCTCAATTAATAAAGAGTATTTCAACGCGAGCTGAAACAATTGAAACGATCCAAATCAAAAACAATTTCATGCTCTAGAATTTCAATGCCAGTCTAGGGATTAGGGGTCAGATGCTACTGTACCGCACGCCATATCTTTCATAATGTAAACAGTCGAAAGTCCCTGGTGGTTTTCAATTTTCCGAGCCAAAGATGGATTACCTTCGACGTTCTGTTATCGGCATGTGAAGTATCGAGCGTGATATTAAATAATTCACACACAAGAACACCTGCCTTAATTTTCTTTCCCTTAATATTAAACAATAAATCGGTGCAATGTGTGGTCAGGCCGATCCATTGTGTGATTTTTGTTGGTTTTCATTAGACAAGCCACTGGCCGGACGCATTGACAATGTACTGAATTGTTTCCAGATTTGATATAATTATCCAAAAACCGTCCGTGCGTAAATATTTTAGTCTGGTAACCAGCCACGGTTTGTGTAAATTGCATTTAATTCGATTCAAGTTATAATAAATAGATAATAAATAACATTTTATTACTAAAAAAGAAAATTAACAACAAAAAAAAATTAAATAAACAGCTCACTTTTGAAGTGGTTGCCCACTTGTTATGAGAAAAGGTCCGAATAAGGACAAGTGTTCGTCAAGGCTGCATATTATCTCCGCTGTTGTTTATTAACCAGCGGCGTGCAGCCCACGGAATCAAGGGAAGCAGTGCTTCAACTTTTAAAATTTTTGAAATAGAAAACAATTACTTTAGATTGTATTAAAAATGCTAAAAATTATTTTAAATATGAAGGCCATAACAAATGCGCCTTGACTCAAACCGAATCCAATAGAAGCCATCCCCGCTGCTAGGTTCTCTGTAGCCTGCAGCCATAATACGCTGGCAGCAGCAGCAGTGTTGCCAGATCTAGTGAAATTTCACTAGATTTAGTGATTTTTTTTTTAATTTGGTGATTTAGTGAAAACTTTTATTTAAATGCCATATTCTAGTGCTTACGTACCCATTTTACTATTTTTATTTAATCCTAAAAGATAAATATTACTTTAAACTTAACAAAAATACAATATGAAAATCCTGTATATTATATTCCAATAGATAAACTGTATCTAGATCCGAAAGTAGCTGTAGCTTTAGAAGCAAATGAACTACAGCAATTCAGGCTCCACTCGTTTCGCCTAAAATGCCTAAATTATTTTATTGAAGCTGTAGATCAAATCTATAAACGATTTGCTTCCGATTCACAAGAAATAAAAATTCTTAAAAAAAATTTTTAAATTCCAAAAATTTTAAAAATATAGAAACTGTTGAACCGTTAGCTTCACATTTTTCCGAAGAAGAAGAAATACTTCAAATCTCCCAAATATAAATAAATAACTCTCTAATTTTGGCAAATATTTCTTTGTAATAATTATATTAAAAATGTTTATTATAACAAAAAAAATTTATATGATGTTATGACGAGATTTTTTTTTATAAAAAGTAGGGTTGTTTAATCAGTAAAGTTATGGACAATGCACAAATTTAAGCATATGTTTGTGTTTTTTTCATACTAAAATGAAGAGAGACAGAGTTACGCCATCTACGAGAAAGTACTTTTATTGATTAGAGATGTCAGTTTTTGTACATTTTCTACTAGTTTCTTTTTCCAAGAATTTGATTTCATATTCTTTTTCTAGATAATCCTCACCGATAGATGGGCGAGTGTTTTCCAGGGCCCAGCAACTTTGCGTCTTAAGCTATCTGAGAGTTAAAACGCGACCAGTGACCTTAGAAATACGTCGCCAATTTATGAAAATTTATAGTCTATCCCGCGGATGTTGTGCGGTAGAAAGGAAAAAGAGCGAAAAATTAAGATTGAGTGGCGAGCATAATTATCTTACTGTTTACTTTACTAGTAATATTGAGGAAGAATGATTCTTGTAATTTAAATATAAAGTATATTATTAATTAAACTCGTTTAATTTTAAATACCAACAATATATTAATAGTTAATGTTGGTTTTTTTTTAAAGATACTTATCATTTCAAACGATTTTGTTTCGGTTAACAAATATTTTTTTTAAACATTGAAATTTATGAGTTGTTACCTGGAGACAAATATCTAACAAGCCAAATATGGGCAACGCCTTGGGTTACTGTTACTAAATGTTCGTTATTGTTACAAAATTCTTCTTTCAGTTTGAATTTGAAAAAAGATAATCGAAGAATAGAGTAAATTTTTAAAAATTGCTTCCCTTATTTGAAATTTCATCGCACGCCGCTGGAAAATTCACTTCACAGTTGTGAAGAGCATCTGACCATAAACGACCTAAAAGTCAATAATATAACACAGAAAAAAGGTGAAATTGAGCCAAATAAATATTAGTGTCCCATGATCCAAACAAGTATTTATTTGAATCAAATAAATATTTATTTCTATCAAGCAAAATTTATTTCACTTAAAGAAATTTATTTTGACCTAAATTTGTTTGGTACAAATAAATATTTGTTTGGTCTATGGGAAACAAAATATTTATTTGGCTTAATTAAACCTTTTTTCTGTGACGATATGCTGAGGCCGCTGTCATAACTGCAGTCATGCAAGAAGGCCTGCAAGGGTTGTTGAATTACGTCGCATTGAAAAACAAAGCGGATGGTTACAGCTAAAAATTAAAACATTTGAGGGATGTTAGATGTAAATGACCAACAAATCGAACGTGTCGAGTTCAAAACAGAAAAAAGAGTTAATTGATCCAAATAAATATTTGTTTCCCATAGTCCAAACAAGTATTTATTTAAATCAAGCAAATGTTTATTTCTATCAAGCAAGATTTATTTGACTTAAAGAGCCTGGCTGTCTATCTATCAAATCTTGCGATTCATTTTTGACACACCTCCCGTGAACCGATTTTAATGAAATTTGGCACAATATAATGTAGGTCCGATGACAATACAATATTATGAAATTTGAAATTGAAACTTTGGGGGTAGGGAGTGGTTGAGGGGTGTAAAGGGCGTAAATTCAGAACTTTGTAATGAAAATAGATACAAAAACCAGTGGCGCACCCAGGAATTTATTTGAATCAAATAAATATTTATTTCTATCAAGCAAAATTTATTTCACTTAGAGAAATTTATTTTGACCTAAATTTGTTTGGTTCAAATAAATATTTGTTTGGACCATGGGAAACAAAATATTTATTTGGCTCAAATAAACCTGTTTTGTCTGTGGCGATATGCTGAGGCCTCTGTCATAGTTGTAGTCATGCAAGAAGCTCTGCAAGAATTGTTGAATTAAGTTGCATTGAAAAACAAAGCGCATGGTATTTAAAAACTAAAACATTTGAGGGACGTTAGATGTAAATGGCCAACAAATCGAGCCCGTCGATTTCTGCAAATATCCGGTTTGCCAACTCAGTGCGACCTGGGAGAAGATGCAAGAAGTCCGTGCAAGTATTGAATAGAATTGAATATCATATCAATATAAACTGTAAACAGTTTATATTGATATTGTTAGACTTGCTAGCTCCTAAACTAAAATACGTTAAAAAAAAAATCGCGAGGGATAAGAATCGGGTGATGTCACGGTTTATAAGCAATGCACCTTAGCATGCACTGGCGGTCTTTTTCTTTTGCCATCTGTACACCTACTATACATACACTTATGTACACCGAAATAAACAAGAAAAGTCTTGATTACAGAATGTGATAGATACTTTTATTGTTTATAAAACATTACAGTTTTCTAGTTTTCTAGTTATTACATGTTTTTTCTTTTTAAATATGGTTTCAATAATCTAATTACCAATAGTAAGGGAAGAGAAAAAAAAACAAAAATAGGTTTGCAAAAACTCGTACAACAATTAAATTAAGAGAGAGAAAAAAAAAAGAAGAAAAATTATCCGTTTGAACGATGTTAATAAGTTCGTTTTATACTATTTTATATTAAATATTACAACAAAAATTTTCCCAAAAATCTAGTATTAGGTGTTTATTTGTTCTGAGTTTACTCATTGATAATAAATTATCATAATTTAAGAATACCTGTAATAAATGAGTAAATTTGTTTGGCGTTCTGTATATTAATATGGTATGTCATCTGGGGATGATAAAGATAAAGACTCATGTGACAAGCGAATTGAAGCATAGATCGGGCACTCAAATAAAATATGAAATAAAGTCTCGCATTTTTTAATATTACAGATTGTGCAAATTTTATTTGGTTTTATAAGATATGCGGAACCTTTGTTTGTTAACTTAATAAAATGATTATTGGTAACTCGTTGTGCAATTATGCGTAAAACCTTTATGGGAACTTTTAAATAAGAAAATCGTTGGGTTTTTTTTTTTGAGTAAGTTAGGTGGGGGTATAGGGATAAATATGTTGATCTGCATGCTTGCTTTTTGTCTAGAAACTGTAATTTGGCAAAGTATAATTTCAACAGAATGTGAACGTTTTTGGATCTCAGTAAATATATTCTTAAATCAATTAGCAATAAAATTTACATTAAAGAGTATAAATAATCTTTTCATAATCTACCAATACCCAATTTTCATGAACTAAGGAAATAGGAAGTATTTTTAAATGAAGATTATTTGTAAATGATATTATTTAACCTCACAAAGCCTGGCCTTGCAATTCATTTTTGAAACACCTCGCGTGAACCGATTTGAATGAAATTTGGTACAATGATAATACAATATTATGAAATTGAAATATGGGGGTAAGGAGTGGTTAAGGGGTGAATTTACCTCTTTAAATTCAGAACTTTGTAATGAAAATAGATACAAAAACCAGGAGAAGTAGTAAAGAAAACTTAATTTGAAGTAAAAATGTGACCATAATTGATACTACAATTTTTTGAAAAAATAACACTTCAAATGCAATTTTGACTTAAAATTAAAATTAAGTAAAATCGTAAATATTGATGGCGTTTTGGTAATTTGAGTAGTTTAATTACTCTTAATTTGCTTGTAAAAATGTTAAAATGCGTCGCAGGCTAAAATTTTTGCGAAAAAGCCATTTTTGACATCAAATAGCAGACAAAATGTTTTGATAAAATTACATTAAAAAGACCGAAATCGTAAAAATGAAAGTTGTTCTAGACACTTAACCGTAATCGTATCTCAGTGCGCATGCTCAGAACGGATACGTCGTAAAACAGCAACTACGTCTCACCTATCTCTACGACCACCCTTGCAGTATTCATACGCAGATAGCGTATCCTAATCATTTTGTTATCTGTAGGTTTTCATAAATGCTAAAACAAGAATTGGTTTGGTTACGTCGTACGTTGTATGCAACGTAACTCTTTTTTTAAGAGCGCTTTCACAAACATATCAAAGATTCGCTGATAACAAGGAATCAAAAATACCTTGGCAACTTTAACAGTGGGATTTACTAAGATCTGAAATAGTACCCCCCAGAGGTCTAAATATTTACACCCGTGGGAGGTACTAAACTTTAAAACCCATTTTCAAAAAACACCCACCTATACAGAAAAGATACAAAGTTACAAAGTTATTGATTATTTTGTATTGTTATTTCAAAATACCACAGAAAAACTGCTTTTTTCTCAAAATATTCCATATTTGAGGAGAAAATGCCCTAAAACTAATTTTTTTTTGACAGGTTTCAAAATGCAAATGGTGAATACGCCAAAAATTTGGCACATAATAGCTTCATCATCTGTGTTTGAGATTATAAAGTTGATGATTTTTTAGACCACCTCTGGGGTGTGGTTTAAATTTATAGCCCCCAGAAAGGATTGTTTTGTGGCAATTGGTAATAAGTTCCTTTATAATTTCCCCAAGCAACCGTTTTTACAAGAATAAATTTACCTTATTTAATATTCCAAGTTGTTTATTAATCAATAAAACACCTCCAATTTTTTCCAGAAAAACGCCATATTTTGAACCCGTTTTCAGCACAAAGAATATATTTATGAGGGCACTACGAGGCAAAACAAACATAAGCGAAGGTCACTGATTATTCACGAAAACTGTCTCCAATGAAAAAAATCCAAAACAACTGTACCTATTCATTTATTTACAAACAGAACTGAAATTAAAACATTGAGTTTATCTAAAAGCTTAATCATCAAACAAAGCTTTCCACTGAAAGATCGCACTCAAAGGTCTCAACTCTGCAGCATCGAACAGTTTGTTGAGCCGACATGACTCCTTTGTGAACGCATCAGTTGGATTCAAGTCTGTTTTTAGCCGCATTTTTTTTCATGACCTACTTTGATGAAATATTTTTATTTGTAGTTTGCGATTGCGATGGGTTTGTGTTTGTAAAGTTTTTTCATACTTTTGATAGATAAAAACCCCTTTTAAATAAATACAAAGTTAATCTAATTCTTATTTTATGATTACTATCGGATAGTTTTGTGAGTATTAATCGCGAAAATCAATAAACAAGGGTAAGTTTTGATAAGAGTAACATATAACGTCAATTGTAATTTGCTCAACAGAGTGTTTAGGTTAAAAAAACTTCTTTTAAATTTAAATAGAAATTTTCTTCTTAAATCCAACAAAAGATTGTGTTAAGATGATTCTTCACTAAAAAAACAATTAAAATTATTCTTATAAATCAAACTATGTCCAAAACTCAAGGAAGTTGGTATAAAATGCTTAAAACCAACAATGTCACTTAAACTTAGGACCTGTCTAAAATAGGCTAAACCCTTTTACTAAATCCCACTGTAAATGTCTAACAATAATTTTGAAAAACACAGAAAATAATCTGTAAAATTTTTGCTCTGCGTTTTCAGTGGCGGTCCCAGGGGGAGGGGCGATCGCCCCCCCCCCTTGGACTGAAGCCTTTCAGAAAAAACGAGAAATTGCAGAAAGTTCCTTTAAAGACATTCTAGAATCCTTCCACAGTATTTTGGGACAGTTTGACCTTCAATTCTTCACATCAAGAATAAAGAAACGCATGACGTACTTACCGCGAAAACCATTGGAAATACAGAACAGTAAAGTTTCTATTTATAAACAAGTTTTAGGCAAAATCATTTCGGACATAAAAAAAGTATTTTTGACCTGAAGATATTCATACCAAGTTTTATACAACGTGAAGCCAAACTCAAGGCAAAATTAACTAAAGTCGTTTAATTAATCCAAAACACAAATTCTTGAACTTTTATTGGTAGAAGTCAGTATTTGGAAACAATATTGGTCAGAAGTAGGCAAAAGCTTAAATCAAAATATACCTGGACGTGTATTCTTGAAAGTCATACAATCTGGCCTTTCTTTCGTGCGATGGGATCTATCGCATGGGATCTATCACCTCCCACGAACGTAAAGTAGTTTAGGAAGCAATACGTTTAAAAAAAACGTCTTTATTGAGCAAGCATCACTAGATTCGACGCTGTTTCCCGGTTTCGGACCATGCGATTGGGAACGTATGATTTTCATGAGATCCGTAAGATCGGATCATCGCTTAAGAATATAACTTTTTTATCCCATGTGATCATTCGCCATAGATCTATGGCGCTCCCTGTTCAAGAATACACGTCCTGATAGCGTTTTCGAGGCAATGAAGAAGACAAGTGTGGCGATATTTTTCCGATGATAAAAACATTCTTGGATGTTTGCTAGTAAGTAATGCTTCGTCAGAAAGAAGCTTTTCATGCCTCAGAAGATTGAAAACATAAGTACTTAAAAACACTATGAGGAAAATTCGTCTGATGGGCTTAGCGTTGTTGCATATCAACAGACATATTGAAATTGTCATTGAGTGGTTTGCCCAAAAAAATCGGAGAAAAGAAAATCAAAAGTAGGGCATAATTTAAGGCGCTACACCTTTAATATTTACTTTTTTACTCTGTAGTATCATTTTCTTAAAAATTTTCGCCGGCTGCGCTTTGAAAGCATTGATATATTTACAATTTTAGTTTAATTTTAAATCAAAAAATGCAAAAATTGCAATTTTCTTTAAAAAAATAAAAAATGTTTGAAATAAACGACTTAAAATCTGAGTACCCCCCCCTAAATTGAGATTATATCCACGATTGTAGTTACTAAGTTTTGTTTGTATATGTTCCTCATAAAAACTATGCTCTTATTCTAATTTTTGTGGCTGGAACCGCCACTGGTGTTTTTATTATCGCTATGGCTTTTTTTCGGAAAATGCCAGGGCAGGGCCGTTATATTATCTCATAGTTATATGGTTGGAACACACTGTATACTCGAAATAAATACCAGGTTCATCAAGCCCTGCTCTAAGGCCTAACCTATCACGTTAACTACTTTCTCTATAAATTAAATTTGCACTCGAGTGAAGTGCTTGTACGTTGCATTAAAATTTAATTAATGCGTGTCGGCAACCGAATAAATTCTGGAAATATTAATTATGGAAAATCACATTATTTTCATTACAATTTGTTTATGTGTAATATATAACCTTTTGGCATGATTATTATCGACTTTATAACGTTATCGCTACTCGTTCGTAATTGAATTGTAAATGTTAGCCCTATAAAGTTTTCGTAGATTCGGGGGGGACAAGAGGGTAATGCCCCCCCCCAAACCGGTGTCCGTACCCGTTACTCTCACGTATGAAAAATGTGAAACCTAAATTTTCTAAAAGTTTATAACCAGTGGCGTAGCCAGGAAAGGTTTTTGGGGGTTAAAACCCCCTCCCAGAAAGTTCAACCCATTCTACAAAAAATTAATCATGATCAACGGTCCCAGGGAGAGCTGTAGCTCCCCCACTTTTTTGACCCTTTACTCCGGTTTGTCACGTGTGTTTGGTGTGGCGCATTTTAGGGGTTAATTTTTAAAAATATCTGCAAATGAGACAATGAGACTTAATTCTAAAAATTACTATTTTGGTTTCGTAGACACTAATTCAGTACCTATTAAACCGCCCCTCTCCTCTCTCTTCAGTTCAAGAGATCAAGGATGGCAATAGACACCTACCTAATTTTTAAAAATTTATCATAGCTAGGTAGTTAATTTTTATTGAATGATGAAACCCCCCCCCCAGAGTTGGTTTCTGGCTACGCCACTGTCACTGTTTATAACTGTTTTCATTCTATTATAACCATACTAATATTTTTATCCCTTTGGCTACTGACTATTTTCGAGAAATATGTGGCGCAGGCGAAGATTCTACGAAAATGATGTTTTACTTTTCTTTTAACCAGACGTTTGCTGGGTAGCTTTCGGACGTTCTGTTTTCCCCTCTTTGTAGCTGACTCAACTCACTTTTTTTTTTAATAATTTACGAAAAAACACGAAAAAATTTAAATTTGTACCATAAGTTTCAACAAATTTTGCTTACGGCGCTATAAAGTTGTTGATTGTTAGAATTTTAGTTTATCTCCGGTTTAAGTAAACCAATAGTATATTTTTTTTAAATTTTTCACATGCGGCGCATTAACGACATTATTTTAGCCACTAATTTATGATAAGTACCAGATCCCAATTTAGTTTTTCTTATATTTCATAAAAAAAATCAAAATTTTTGAAGAAATTTCTTCTTAAACTGCAAAAAATTTTGCCTGCGGCTTGTTTGCTACAATTTTAGTTTAAGTTATTATTGTTGTCATATTTTTACAAAATTTTTGCCCACGGCACGTCTATGACATGATTTCAGCAACAAATCTAGAATCAAGACCAGATTCCAACCCAGTTTTTTTTATATTTGATAAAAAAAAAACGTAAAAAAATATCAAAATCCTGCTTAAACTTCAAAAAATGTTGCCTGCGGCGCTATAACACATTGATTGCTACAATTATCAACGGCATTTACGTGTTAAAAAATGATATTCGCATCTACGCCCTTGGCCGTGAAACGCCGCAAAGGTACGGACGGTTAACATAAGAATTTTGATGTACAAAGGACATGCGCATTTGTGTTTTGGCGAGCTTCTATTAGATGCCGCGCCATTTCGGAAAAGGTAGCGCTGGGCTCAGTACCCTAAAGCTCGATTCTCTGTTTGAGAGCTCTTTAAATAAAAGCAATCATTTTGGCTAGTTTTAATCTCGGGACTTAATTATAAGAAGGTATAAATTGTGTCTTGAAACGGACAACCACATTAGCAAACTTATGTTATAAATTGAAAACAAAAGGAATAAAGTATCCCAAACTTCAAATAGCTGCATCGTCGACGTGAAACCTGTACCAAATAGGCTATTTTGAACTGTCAAATAGTGTTAAAGTTAGCGTTGTCGGCGAAGCTATCGGGCAGTAAATTGGCACGACCAAAAACAATCTTTTATGTCGTCTCTTTCGGTGGGATTTACTAAAAGGGTTTAGTCTATTTTAAAACGGTCCTAAGTTTGAGTTAAATTTCTGGTTTTAAGCATTTTAAACCAACCCTCCTTGAGTTTTCGACATTTTTTGTTTTTAGTTTGATTTATATGAAGAATTTTAATAAATTTGTTTATTGAATAATCATTTGTTGGATTTAAGAAGAAAGTTTCAATTTAGAAGAAAAGAACATTAAAAAATTTAAACCCATGCGGGGTAGTGCCCTCATAAATATATTTTTTGTGCTGAAAACGGGTTCAAAATATGGCGTAAAAACGATTACTTAGGGAAATTATAAACGAACTTGTTACCAATTGCCACAAAACAATCCTTTCTGGGGGCTATAAATTTAAACCACCCTCCAGAGGTGGTCTAAAAAATCACCAACTTTATAACCTCAAACACAGATAATGAAGCTTTTATGTGCCAAATTTTTGGCGTATTCACCATTTGTCATTTTGAAACCTGTGTAAAAAATTAGTTTTAGGGCATTTTCTCCTAAAAAATGGTATATTTTGAGAAAAAAGCAGTGGTATTTTGCAATAACAATACAAAATAATCAATAACTTTGTGTCTTTTCTGTATGGCTAAGTGTTTTTTGAAAATTGGTTTTAAAATTTAGTCCCCCCACAGGTGTAAATATTTGGACCTCTGGGAGGTACTATTTTAGATCTTAGTAATTCCCACTGTAAAGGTTTGTGAGAAGGTATTAGAAGTTACCTAATTAATGTTTCGGGTTAAAAACATAAGGGACATTTCTATAAAAGTTTGGATATACCCTATAAAAGTCTGGATACTCCCTGGAAAAGTCTGAATACACTTGGAAAAAGCCTGGATACACTCCGGAAATGTTTGGAACACCTCTGAAAAAGACTGGATTAAAAAAGTCTGGATACATCCTGAAAAAGTGTGGCTACACCCTGGAAAAGTGTATTTTCGGGAAGTTTTAAAGTAAATCTTTACTCGATTTATTTTTTAACGAGGACTATACCCCAAACCCAAAACAAAAGAATTCTACAATCTTGGTAAATTTTTTTCAACGCACGTTTTATTCTACTCATTGGTGTGTTATGCAATCATTGAAATCTCCAACGTCGAGCCTATCGCGAATTGAATATAGAAAATATACAGTGATTCGAATGACATAGCAAAGATCAAGCATCTTGACCCGGTGTTTTCTACAGTTTAAACATACATTTTGTTGACCCCTGTAGAACTTCGTGACGCTTTTAATAAAGTTAAAATGTCACCCAATATCTTGCGGCTACCAAAAACGGCTTTATGTAAATAGGGACATTTTGGAACTTCGTAGTGGTTGTGGTAGTCACTGCTTCTGCGCAATAGCTAAACATCATGCCATTGTGGTAATTAACCGTAAGCACTGTCGTAAGCTACGAATCCATTTCCTTGTGGTTATGTTTTTCAATAATTTTATTATGTAAAATATAAAGCCCAATTTTGTGTTTTTTCTCGCCTGCGGCTCGCCCTGTAAATTTTCTGCGTCGACCTGTAGACCAATTTTCCGGTCTAGTGACGTAAATACCTATTAAAAGCGAGTTTTTAATGAGTTCCATAAAACGGCTGTCAACGTTGTCAAAATTTTAAGCGTTCCAAAATGTCCCTAATTTGGTCTTATTTTAAAGATAAGGATTAAATTTACGGTTCTCTAGTGTTTTTTTTTCTTTTTTTCTGTTAGTTTTGTTCAATTGTGGCGTAAATCGTAAATTTTTTTTCAAATTTGCGAAAAAAATGGATAGAATTTTGGTTATTAGCGGTACCTACGAAAATCGTGTTTTTGATAAAAAAAATTTTTGACCTTAAAATATCGGCCGGTTCGTATAGGAATATTAACTAAATTGACAATGGACCTTGCAGAAACGAAACTCAACAATGATAAAATCCGACATGACGAATTTCGTCATTATCGTGACGAATTTCGCATCTTTCAAGTCGAAAGATCGAAAAAAAAAGAGCAAACACGTGCCGATCGCGCAAGCCGTGCGTTGCATGCAAAAAGCGTTTTCAATCCAACGCGTTTCGTGAAGAAATCGCTCTGATCAGATCAACATACCAACCGTCATCGAATGGAAAGGCGTTACGTGGGTCAAACTCCTTTGGCGCTATTTTTTATGACAGACATTATTAATTATTATATACTCAGTGGCAGTCCCAGCCATTTGAAAAGGGGGGGGCGTTTTCGATAAGAAAAAAAAACTAGGATAAAAGTATAGCTTTATGAGGAACATATCAATATATGCAAACTAAACTTAGTAACTACAAGCGCGGATTTGGCCTCAAATCTAGGGGGGGGGGGAATTTTAAGTTGTTTATTTCATACATATTTTATTTTAAAAAATGTTTAAATGCGCCGACAATTTTTGAGAAAATTACATTAAAAATGCAATTTTTGAGTTAAATTAAACTGAGTCAGTATCAACGGTATCATAGCGCCGCAGGCGAAAATTTTTAAGAAAATTGCACTAGAAATACATTTTTTTAATAAAATGAGACTAAAATTGTAAGTATATCAATGGTTTCAAGGCGCACCAGGCGAAAATTTTTTTAAGAAAATGACACTACAAATGCCACTTTTAACAAAAACTTAAACTGTAATACCGTAAATATCAAAGGTGTTATAGCGCCGCAATTTATACCCTACTTTGGAAAAATATCGCCACACTTGTTCATTGCCTCGAAAATGTTATCAGATGTGTTTTGATTTAAGCTTTTGCCTACTTCTGAACAATATTGTTTCCAAATACTGACTTCTCCCAATAAAAGTTCAAGAATTTGTGTTTTGAATTAATCAAACAGTTTACCGTATTTAGAAACGACTTTAATTAATTTTGTCTTGATTTTGGCTTCACGTTGTACAAAACTTGGTATGAATATGTTCAGGTCAAAAATACTTTTTTATGTCCGAAATGAGTTTGTCTAAAACTTGTTTATAAATTAAATAGAAACTCTATAATACTGTTCTGTATATCCAATATCGTGGTTTTCGCGTACTTCATGAGTTTGTTTATTCTTGGTGTGACAAATTGAAGGTCAAACTATCCCAAAATACTGGAGGAATTATAGAATGTCTTTAAAGCAGAGTTGGTTGCCCAGTGGATAACCGAAAAAGTCCACTGGGTTTTTTTTTTGGGTAAAACCCACTTAAAAAAACACGTAGGGCTTTTTTAAAAGTGGATTTTTTCATTATTAATTAAATAAATAAACTTAAAAAAAGGTATATTATTACCAGACTTTGACCAGTTGTAAATCTTTTTCTAATCCCCAACAATTTCTTATTTTATTATTCCAAATAAGACGATGTCTTTGAATGGATGCTGCACTAGCTGGGCAACAATGCAAATTATTTTAAAAAAACGATTCTGGTTTAGTATTTGCAGACTCTACTTTTATTACTGGATTCTAATACCTCAGTCCATTCTGAAGCACTCTTTCTAGGGCTACTATTAGGTATTTTCCTTTTAAAAAAATGGTTTAGAGTTAATAACCTCGAAAAAAACGAAAACTTGAATCGTATACTATCATGTCATACTAAGTAAGCAGGTACTTGCAGTGTAGTAAATACACAAACTCCAACAATAATTTTCTTAAGGTTTGTTTATATTAACTATATAAAAAAGCGCTGCTCAAACTAAACCAAAACTGCTTTGATTTATTAACAAACAAACAAACAAACGGTTGATTTCTGTATTCCACCTATTTTTATGTCGTATTTTATAGTTGATAAACGATCGCGAGAATAAGTCCTAATTTTAAAGAAGAACTACAATCTGTATATAATTTAAAAAGAAAACCATTAAAAAACCCAATAAAACCCATTTGTAAAACCCAAAAAAGCCCAGTGGGTTGGGTTTTATATAAAAAAAAACCCGGATTTTTTTCCAACCCTGCTTTAAAGGAACGTTCTACAATTTCTCGTTTTTTCTCCAAAGACTTCAAAGTTACCACCAGTATCTTTGTTGTCTACTTTTTTCTGGAGCGATCGCACCCCCCCCCTGGGACCGCCACTGTATAATATACGTATTAGGGTGATTTTGGTCAGGTTTTTTGCCGGTCTATTATCCTTGCCTTTATTCTGCGCGGACGCGGTAGCGCTCTGTCACGATGTTACGTTTTTAAGGTGCTAATTAGCGCCGAATAGCGACCAACATTATCGTTAATTAGCCAACCAACCAAACGTTTTCGATCTACACTGCTCTCAGCAGTGACGTCACAAATCTGTCCGAGGGCGATTCCTAGTCTAAATACGAGCACTCGATTTGCGATCGTGAATCGCTTACGCTCTAAAATTCATTACACAACCCCCGATTCGGTTTATTTTTTTTTACTTTTCGGGATATATTTTCGTGCGGTCTCCTAAAGGCTTCATGCAAAAAGGTAAAATTCCGCCCCCTTGCAACCCTCTTCCCATGATTCGTACTGAAATAAAACGTGAACAACAAAGTTGACAGTGCAAAACATTGAATTTTGTTATTTATGATTTTGGCATCTAAATATTTTTTTTTGCGCAGAAAAAAAGAAAAAGAATTAAAGCATTTTTTCAAAATCATTTAAATTTACTGAAAATGGCATGGTTTTGGTAAAAAATCTAGATTTTTTTTTAATAAACTTTTTTTTTCTTGCGGTGCTATAAGTAACGGGTAAAAAATATAATTTTTAGCAATCCTCAATATTTTAAGACATGTTTTTGGCAACAAAACATTCTGAGCTCAGAGCCGCCCGAAAATGTACGCCTTTTGGCTTTAAATAAATTTTTCTTTCACATAAACACTAATCCAAGCCAACAACTATTCGACGTGGCGGTCCCAGGGGGGGGGGGGCGATCGCGATCTCTAGAAAAAAGTGAAGTGAAGTCTTTGAAGAAAAAACGAGAAATTGCAGGACGTTCCTTTAAAGACATTCTAGAATCCCTCCACAGTATTTTGGGACAGTTTGAAACAGACGAAAATCACGATATTAGAAATATTATAGAGTTTCAATTTATAAACAAGTTTTAGACACAATTATGTCGGACATAAAATCAACGTTCAATAACGAGAGTCTAAGTATTTTTGACCTGAACATATTCATACCAAGTTTTATACAACGTGAAACTGTTTGATTAATACAAAACAAAAATTCTTGAACTTTTATTGGGAGAAGTCAGTATTTGGAAACAATATTGGTTACAAGTAGGCAAAAGCTTAAATCAAAACTTATATGATAACGTTTTCGAGGCAATGAACAAGTGTGGCGATATTGTTCTGTTGATAAATACATTTTTGGATGTTTGTCAGTAAGTAATGCTTCTCCTGCCTCAGAAGATTGAAAATATAAGCGCTTAAAACTACTATGATGGAAATTCGTCTGACGGGCTGACCGTTGCTGCATATCAACAGACATATTGAAATTGACATTGAGCGAGTCATTGACCGGTTTACCCAAAAAAATTAGAAACGAACTTTTTTTTGAGGTTTAACTTAAAAAGCTTTTTAGATCTTTGTTTGTGGTTTGTTTGTTATCTTTGTTTTTTATAACTGAAAAAATGATACGTAGTTATTCAAGCGCGGATTTCAAAGGGGTAGGTACGAAAATCTTTAGAAAATCAAAAGTAGGGCATAAATTGATTTTGATATTTACGGTATAAGTTTAATTTTGTGTTAACAATGGCATTTGTAGTGTCACTTTCTTAAAAATTTTCGCCTGCTGTGCTTTGAAATTTTATTTTAATTTTAAATCAAAAAATGCATTTTTCAGTGCAATTTTCTCAAAAATTTTCGCCTGCGGCGCTATAATACGTTGATATTTAGGATTTTAGTTTAATTTGAATTAAAAATTGCATTTTTAATGTAATTTTCTCAAATTTTGGGCGCATTTAAACATTTTTTAAAATAAAAAATGTATGAAATAAACAACTTAAAATCTGAGTACCCCCCCCCTAGATTTAAGGCTAAATCCGCGCTTGTAGTTACTAAGTTTTGTTTGTATATATTGATAGGTTCCTCCTAAATGCTATGCTTTTATCTATTTTTTTTTCGTATCGAAACCGCCCCCCCTTTTTCAAATGACTGGGACCGCCACTGTTTAAAAATTCAATGAAACGAAAGGCTTTTCAATTATAATGTTTTGAGTATAGACTACAAAAAAAGTAACCACCTTTGGTAGTTTTAGTAATTAAAAACTATTCGAATATCCAAAATTATCACTAAAAATAAAACCCTGGATGGAAATTTATGGAATATCTAAAATTATGACTGTAAATTAAAATCGTAATAACAGTTTTTCTTTCTTACAAATTAACATACGTCTAATTAATGATATTAAAATATGTATTATGAAAAATGTATAAATTGTAATTATAAGTAAATTCAGTGGTTTTAGTTTGGGGGAGATGGAAGAAACCCATGGGTCATCTCTAGCTAAAAGCTTAATTTTTTTGCTTTTTTAATATTTAAAAAGAATCAGTTAAAAAATAATGAAAAAAGTTCTTAATAAAAAATAAAATTTGTAATTATTTTATGCATGATGCATAATGCAACTTTTTTTTCGTCAATTTTAATATCTCCAGAACACTAAAAGAATAGTAACTGCTGGTAATTTATTACCAGGATTTTTCCACAGAAGAGATTAAACTTTTTTGATTTTTCGTGCTCTAAAGTTATCTAAAGATTTTGTTGTTTGTCACTAAAACTGTTAAACTTTAAAATTTAATTTCACCTGGCAGTAATTAAAAATAGTATTTTTAATGCAAGGAAACTGATAGAAAAACCATAAGTATGATGAGTAAATTAAAAACATAATTTTTCTGTACCACAAAATTAAACGTACAACTGAGACGATAAATGATGATGATTTCCTTTAGGTCAACACATATAATAAATCTATTTATCAAATCATTTCTGTACATTAAATATTTTAAAAAAATTCTAACAAAACGATTTTTGTCTGTCTGTCTGTTTGTTCTAGCATCATGCAAAAACTACTCGACCCAGTCTTTTACTGCTGCATTCCTTGGAATTCTGTGGAGTACATTGGGTCTATTTCATCAAAATCGGTTTACGGAAACAAAAGTTATGACCATAAAGCAAGAAAAACGGGAGACAACGGGTAAAACCACAGGCGAAACTGCGGGATCTTCAGCTAGTTTAATAATATAAAAGAAATCATGTAACAGAAACTCTGGATATAGTCATGATGTACTATCATGTTTTTTTATTTCTCAATGATGATGATCCTCTTTTGGGTTTGTTTTTTTGACGTTTTTTAGACAAAAAAGGGACAGGCTATAGATATATACGCATTAGAAACGTCTCAATAGTAATAAATTTTGATTGTTCATCTATCGCTGGTTCCTACAAGAATATTTGCTCCGATTAGGACGAAGAAACGCTAAAAGCAATATGTCTATTCTTTTAAAGAGGTTAATTACCAAAAAAGTCAAAAAAATACAGAATTTTTAAGGATGCTAGAAGAATTTTATCTAGCTCTTAAAAATATTTATTTAGCAACAAACTGCGTCTCTCAAAAGAGTTGTTCAAGCAGATTAAAGACGTAGGCAAGGACGACAATACGTAATAAAAGACTTTCTTCTTGTGTAGTAAAAAAAAACGAATTAAAAATACCCATTGATCTTGAAAATTTTCTTAATACTTTCGCTATAAGAATTCATAATAAAGGAAGAATCTTACTACATCAGGCTACTTGGTTATGTTTATATAATATACGTTGATATACCGTACCTATTAATTTCTGTTCGATATAAAATCAAAGTTAATGTTTTGTACCTTTTTATTTCCTGAGTATTTATTACATTAGGCAGTGGCAACTTAATTTCAAGTAAAAAAGTGACCATACATAAGCTTTTCGGGGAAGGGGGGGGGGTTTAACCCCAAACCCCCTCGGTGCGCCAGTGCATAAGAACTTTCACATGTAATAAATATAATATAAATACATTTTTCTGGCCCTATCTCGCCCCCCTAATAGAAACCGTTTTGAAATTTGTCTTGCATGTTGGAAATTTTGGGTGTTTTAATGGTAAGGTTTTGGTTATGATGATGAGTTAATTTATGGTGTATTTTATAAGATTTTATTACCAAACTTAAATATTTTTTTTTGTGGATGGTAATCTTTTGAATTTGGGGGCGATTTTTGATTCTGCACTTACCTTCACACGTAAACTGTCCGTAGTGTTTTCCCGAGCTTTTGTCGCCGCACACCACACACTCGATGTTCTGATTCTTGTCGACACTGTTGGCACTATTCTGCGAGGGCGTTTGCCGATTGACAAGTGCCAGGTCGACGCCGGGCGCCTCCTGCAACGTGGTGATGGGGTTGATGCTGCCGGTCAACGGGTTGAGGTTGCCCGGGCCGTTCGGCGGCAAAGGGTTAAGACCTCCGTTCGCCAGGCTGTTGAGGCTTGTGGGTATCGTCGAATTGATCAGAGACGGTTCGCGCCAAGAACTTGCCACCAAAGCCATCGCGGACACTTAAAAAAAATCACTTTTTCAAATATTGTTTTTTAGATCACCATAATCGAGAAGAACACGTCAGTTAACCTTGTCACGAAGACATCGGTGCACTCTGAACCTGTAAACCTCTGGCCGGCGGGCTTTCGCACTTGTTCTTGCGTTTAGCGGTCGAGATCTCTGTGCGTCGGAGGTGATAGGTCGACCCCGAGACACTCTCTAGCCTCTACTAGTGACCTTTCGGCTCGGTCCCGACACCGACTTGGCCTGGGCGGTCCGGGGAGGTCCTTAGTTCGCAACCGGGTCACGATAGGCCACGGGGCGTTACCGGGTCGCGGGGTGGGGGCACCGACGTAAGCGCCGAGACTTGGAAACTTAGCGACGGAGCGCCGACCGACGACCCGACGCGGCGACGGATCCGTGGCCCTGCATTACATGGGTATTGCGCGCTATTGGCATCTACTGCACGGTCGCAATAGTAATCACTGCATGTGACTACGCAATACTTGGAAGAATTCCCGGCTTGTATAATGTGTTGGTTTCGTGTCCTTGTGTACGTATACTGAGATAATTCCGATGATAGGTTTTCTAAAGGGTGTACCTGAGATGTAACTGATCGTTTTTCTGCAGTGCCCCTTAGATATAAACGATAGTTTTTCTACAGTGTGTACCTTAGATGGTAGTACATCAGGGTTATCTTTTCGTGTTCTGTTTGTGAAAGTTAGATAATTTAGCGTCTGAATAATACCATACGTTAACCAGTGACGGATCGAGGAGGGAGGGGGTTAGACCTCCCCCAGAAGACTAAGAAAAATCAATTTTATTAAAAAATATTTAAAAAAATTACAGTTGGAAAATTTTATTTAAACTCTTACCCCTAACCCCCCCCCCAGAACGAATTTCTGGGTGTGCCACTGCATGTATTTACATTGGGATTTCCTATAGGAGTTGAATATACTTTAATGATAATGACCCCTTAATTTACAGTAAAACTAAGCCAGTTTAAATTAAAAAAAACAGTGAAAATCGACATCTTTGCCAATTTTTTAATTTATTCAAAAGAGTAAATTACCTAAATGGCAGAAATTTGCAGAGAGGCAGTTAGAAGAAGAATTCTGACTTTGACCTCACGTTCTGATGAAATAAAGAGAAAAGAAGTTAATTGGAATAAATTTAATTTTCTACCTATTTTACGCAACAAAAAAATTAAAAACAAAACCCCCAAGTGAGGATATAATAGTAGTTTTAACAACTAGTGGCTAAAATAGTGCTTTTTTTACAAGCGTTGGTTTAAATATGGACCGCAGCGAGGTATTTAAAAATACCAGTAAAAAAAGCACAGTTTAGCCGCGAGTTGTTTACACTATTTTTTATTACCTTTATCAAAAAATCCAAGAAAAACAGGAAAATACTTTTAAAAATCTCGAACGAAGAGAACTTCTCGCAATACACCATCTTTACACTATAAATCAAGGCGGCTGGTAAATGAAATAACACACACAATGTTGCGACATTTTAATCTTTGACAATTTGATATTTTCACGATATTCTTAAATGATTTTTTCGTAAATACTTGGTGAAAACTGCCGGAAATGGCTTAATTTTTAGGCAAGAATAATTAGATTTTTTCAATTTACCATCTTCCGCTATTATTTTTAAATTTTGGATCAAAAACGGACAGACATCTTTATTTGCACCCGTGATCAAAAAAAAAGTTTTTTTGCATCGGTAACCAAAAAAGCCATGCTTTAGTTATCTGCAGGCAGTTACTAAAATCATGCTTTTGATGAAGGTATAAAAAAAAATGTTTTGATCTGACTTTCTACTCCGTCTTCTTTCACGGAGTAATTAATATATCCATCGGTATGAGATTGGAAGCAAGCCAAATCGAACCCGTAAATCGAACCTCCAAATCTTTTTTGGCCTATATCTTGTACGCGTGAGTGATTTTGGAGCACTAATCGAAATCACTTCTCAAATATTTAAAATTGATGTTTTGATTAAAAATAGTTTCATGTTATTTAATTTAAAAGTTAAAAAGTATGTGGATAATTTTAAATAAATAGGAAAATCTTATAAACCAGAATTTTATTATCACGCAACCGAGTTGTTTGTTTCGACAAGATCTTAGATAATGTTTAGCTTGCATCGTGTAAGTAAAATTATTATATCTTATTAATTTTGTTTTTCTTAATAACTTTGGCATACTTATCCAAATAACTATATAGGACGTAATTACAAAATACCAAAAATGGTATCTATATTAAGTATTAGGTTCTGTTTTTAAACGCCTGCCTTTTTGTATAGATCTGCAACTAACGGCATTAACTCTTTTTAATGAAGTTAATCAAGAAGATCAATAAATCTTCCTTTAATTAAACTGGACCGTCATATATTTAGGTCACTCGATTGGATTGAATGAAATCTTAAGTAAATCATGACATTTATTCTGAAGCAGTGTTTTAATTGCGGATTATAGCGATTAGCATTGGTGTACGCCGAAATTGTTCCTGGGGGAGGCTTGAGGTCCATTTTAGGGGGGGGGGGTGCTTAAGCAACAGAATTATCCAGTGGCGGTTTCGTTACGAAAAAAAAACTAGAATAAAAGCATAGCTTTTATGAGGAACATGTCAATATACCTATGAAACAAAACTTAGTAACTACAAGCGCGGATTTGGTCTCAAATCTAAGGGGGGGGGGTACTCGTCTGTCAAGTCGTTTATTTCATACATTTTTTATTTTAAAAAATGTTTAAATGCGTCGAAAATTTTTGAGAAAATGACATTAAAAATGCAATTTTTGAGTCGAATTAAACTAAAATCGTAAATATCAACGGTATCATAGCGCCGCAGGCGAAATTTTTAAGAAAATTATACTAAAAAATGCATTTTTTGATTTAAAATTAAACTAACATTGGAAATATATTAATGGTAGCAGGCGAAAATTTTTAAGAAAATGACACTACAAATTCCATTTTTAACACAAATTTAAACTAATACCGTAAACATCAAAGGTGTTATAGCGCCGCAATTTATGCCCTTTTTTGATTTTCTAAATGTTTTCATAAAAAATTTAAAGCCAGGGTAGGGGGGTTAACTAAAAAACATAGATAACAAACAAACCACAAACAAAACTTAATAGCTAAATACTTAAGTTGAGATATTACCTTTAATATCTCAAACATAAGATACCTATCTAAAAAAAAACGTTTACGGTTTTTGCGGGCCAACCGCATTGGTGTAGCCAGAAATCGACTCTGGGGGGGGGAGAGGGGCAGTTTAATAGGCGTTGAGTTAGTGTATACGGAATAAAAATACTTATTTAAAAGCAAGTCTCATCTGGTCTCATTTGCAGATTTTTTGAAAATTAACCCTTAAATACGCCGCAGGCAAAAATTTTGTAAAAATTACAATAAAATTCTATTTTTACGCGTTCCAAATGTTGTTTAAAAAAAAATCCTTAAAATTAAACAAAATCGTAACAATATTTAATATTGGTATAGCGCCGCCGGCGAAAATTTTGACACAAAAAAAACAAAAAATTTTTAAAAATTTTGATCTCTTAGGTTTTTTGTAAAATATTTTTGAAAAAGTAGATTGGGTTAGATTAAAAATCATCATAAATGCGCCGCATATGAAAAATTTAAGAAAAATTATATTAAGAATGTTATTTATTACACGTTTTGAATGCTGGTGAAAAAAATTCCTTCCAATTAAAGTAAAATTGTAACAATTAATGACTTTATAGCACCGCAGGCAAAATTTTTAAAATTTAAGACAACACATTAAACACACGTCACAAACCGGAGTAAAGGGTCAAAAAAGTGGGGGAGCTATAGCTCTTCCTGGGTCCCTTGATCATGATTAATTTATTGTAGATTGGGTTGGACCTCTTGGGGGGGGGGTTAACCCCAGCAGCAACGCCACGACTGTCAGACAAATTTCGGTCATAGTGTTTTTAAGTACTTACTATGTTTTCAATCTTCTGAGGCATGAGAAGCTTCTTCCTGACGAAGCATTACTTTACTACAAACAGTTTATAATATTTAGAAACGACTTTAGTTAATTTTGCCTTGATTTGGGCTTCACGTTGTGTAAAACTTGGTATGAATATGTTCAGTTCAAACTAAAAACTTGTATACATAAAAACTCTGTAATAATGTTCTGTGTTTCCAATGGTTTTCGCGGTAAGTGCGTCATGCGTTTGTTTATTCTTGGTGTGACGAATTGAAGGTCAATCTGTCCCAAAATACTGTGGAGGGATTCTAGAATGTATTTAAAGGAACTTTCTGCAATTTCTCGTTTTTTCTCCAAAGACTTTAGGGTTACCACCAGTATCTTTGTTGTCTACTCTTTTTTGGAGCAAAGGGGGGGGGAGCAATCGCCCCCCCCTGGGATCACCCCTAAATTATCTCAGAGAGCCATCATTTTCTTAGTGATAGTTGGAGAAAATTTAACCTTTAGGAGTTAATTTTCAGTGGCTCTGGGGGCGGGGCCTGAGCTCCTAAGCACCACCTGCCGTACGACTAGTGAGGTCCTACGGTTAGTACAAAGCAATAGGAAATTAAATAAGCAGGCCACACGATCGTCCCCCCTTTGTTGAAAAAAATAGACAACAAAGATGCTGGTGGTAAAACGTTGAAGTCTTTGGAGAAAAAACGAGAAATTGCAGAACGTTCCTTTAAAGACATTCTAAAATCCCTCCACAGTATTTTGAGACAGTTTGAAACAGACGAACACATACAGAACACATACAGAACAGTACAATAGAGTTTCAATTTATAAACAAGTTTTAGACAAAATCATTTCGGATATAAAATCAAGGTTCAATAACAAAACTCTAGGTATTTTTGACCTGAACATATTCATACCAAGTTTTATATAACGTGAAGCCAAAATCAGGGCAAAATTAACTAATGGTTTCCAAATACTATGAACTGTTTGATGAGTACAAAACACAAATTCTTGAACTTTTATTGGGAGAAGTCAGTATTTGGAAACAATATTGGTCACAAGTAGACAAAAGTTTAAATCAAAACATACATGATAACGTTTTCGAGGCGATGAACAAGTGCGGTGATATTTTTCCGTTAATAAAAACATTTTTGGATGTTTGTCAGTAAGTAATGTTTCGTCAGAAAGAAGCTTCTCCTGCCTCAGTAGATTGAAAATATAAGTACTTAAAAACACTATGACGGAAATTCGTCTGACGGGCTTAGCGTTGCGGTTTACCCAAAAAAACTAGAAACGAACTTTTTTTTGAGATAGGCATCTTATATTTGAGATACCTTCATCAAAAACTGTCTGCAGATAACTGAAGCATGGCTTTTTTGGTTACCGATGCAAAATAACTTTTTTTTTGATCACTGGTGCAAAAAAAGATTTCTATCCGTTTTTTTACTCAAAATTACAGAGAAATAGCGGAAAATAGTAATATTGAAAAAATCTAATTATTATTAAAAATGAAGCCATTTCCGCCAGTTTTCACCAAGTATTTACGAAAAAATCATTTAAAAACATCGTCGAAATATTAAACTGTCAAGGATTAAAATGTCGCACCAATGAACGTCACCGAGTAAAAAGGCACATCGCTATGGAAACCATTGTTATTTCATTTACCAGCAGCCTTGATTTATAGTGGAAAGATGGTGTGTTGCGAGAAGTGCTCTTCGTTCGAGATTTTTTAAAAGTATTTTCCGGTTTTTCTTCGATTTTTTTTATAAAGGCATTAAAAAAATTAGTGTTAATAACTCGCGGCTAAACTGTGCTTTTTTTACTCGCGTTTTTAAATAACTTGCTGCGCTCGTTATTTAAAGTAACGCTTGTAAATAAAGCACTATTTTAGCCACGTTGTGAAAACTACTATTTAGATCTCAAGAAAAAGTATTTAGTTATCAGGTTTTGTTTGTGGTTTGTTTTTTATCTATGTTTTTTAGAACTGAAAAAATTATACATAGTTACTCAGGGGGGTAGGTACGAAAATATTTAGAAAATCAAAAGTAGGGCATAAATTGCGGCGCTACAACACCTTTGATATTTACGGTATTAGTTTAATTTTGTGTTAACAATTGCTATGTTTTCATGGATATTGAATTCGTTTTCAATATGTTTTGAAAACTTTTTTTTCATGAGTTTTCATGACAGGTTTTCGAATCGATTTTGAATCGATTTGAAAACGGTTTTCAAATTTTGATATTTAGCAGCAGAGTTTTGGTACTTTTTTTTAAAAAAATGTATTTCGAAAGATGATGTTGGCCCTTGCCACACATTTTTTTAAAATTTGAATTACTACTCTGTTTGCAAGTGGAAGTGAAGAAAGAAATGTTGGACTGGCATATGTGCATAGCACATACACTTTCGAGCCAAATATTTCTTTTATTTTCCATAATTATTTTTTTAAAGTCTTTAAAAAAACAAATCTTTAGTTATTTAAGTAAGGTTATGTTATTAATCTTCTTTTTTCTATACACCCCACCAAATTCTAGAATGCCGGTTCCACAGTTTCACTTCTATTTCTCTCTCTCTCTCTCTCTCTCTCAAAAAGAGTGAGAGCAATAAAATATAATTTGGCGGCTGTCTGGTAATCCGACGCAATACGCATGTGTAAACCCAATCCCCGTTTTCATGGAAAATCGGTATTTCGATCTCAAAACGATCTTGATCCAACCCTAAAAATTTTCATGGTCGGATCTAGATTGAAATCGATTTGAATACTGGAAAAACCGACGTTTTCATGGACGGTATCGGATTGAAATCGTTTTCAGAACGAACTCAATTCCCATGAAAACGTAGCAAATCGAATTTGTAGTATCACTTTCTTAAAAATTTTCGCCTGCTGCGCTTTAAATCGCTGATATATTTACAATTTTATTTTAATTTTAAATAAAAAAATGCATTTTTCAGTGCAATTTTCTTAAAAATTTTCGTCTGCGGCGCTATGATACGTTAATATTTACGACTTTAGTTTAATTTGACTCAAAAATTGCATTTTTAATGTAATTTTCTGAAATTTTGGGCGCATTTAAACATTTTTTTAAATAAAAAATGTATGAAATAAACAACTTAAAATCTGAGAACCCCCCCCTCTGCCCCTTAGACTTGAGGCCCCCGTTTGTAGTTACTAAGTTTTGTTTGTATATATTGATATGTTCCTTTTTTTCGTATCGAAACCGCCCCCCCCCCCCTTTTCAAAAGGCTGGGACTTCCACTGGGCCACACATTAACATATTAAAATGTGATAACAATTTCATTTAAGCGAACGACAGAGTGTCGAATAATATTTGTTTTGTAAAAATTTGGAAAATTGCAAAAAAGGCGTTTCGGGGAAACAGCCGTAGTTTCCACAATTTTCTCATGATTTTTTTAAACGCATCAAGATACTATCATTAATTCATATATTTTATTTGATACTGCAATAGGATAGAAGCTTTGTTTGCATAACAGCGGTTATACAGAGTGTTCCATTTAAAAAGATGCACCTGGATTTTCTCGAAAACTGATCAAAATTTAAAGAAATCCCAAAATACTACGATTTTGTTTGCAGGACACATTTTGGCTATATTGGAATTTTTGTAGAATGCTTCCTTCTCAAGGGGTGAGCTGTTACCCGAGGCTTCACCCCCAAAATTTAAATAGGGAGAGTGGTTAAAATGATACCTTATTTATTTTAAAGGAATTTCAAATGACTTAAAAGTATTCTTTTTTTGAGAAAGCCTGGGACTTGTTTTCGTAGATGGTATACCACTGGTGCACCGAGAGGGGGGTTTTGGGGTTAACCCCCCCCCCCCCCCGTAATATTTTTACTTCAAATTACGGTTTTTTTATTATTTATCCCTAACCCCCCCCCCCCCCCCCCGAAGCCAATTCCTGGGTGCGCTAGTGGGTATACTACTCACTAGCGTACCGCCAGCGATCCAAAGAAGGGGGGGGTTCGTATGAATAACTTGAGTAAATATTTTTTAACTAGTTTCTTACAGGCGGGCACAGCCGATTTCAAAGGGAGAGAGGGTTTGTTGTAGGTGTTGGGTTCGATTAACATTAAATGCACCACAGGCAAAAATTTTCAGAAAATTATTCAAAAATTGTCTTTCTTAAAATATTTTTGAGAAAAAATTATCTAAATTAAACTAAATTGTTGCTTAATATATAAAAATGTAATTGTTTTCACGTTTAAAAAACCCTCGAGAAAACTGTTTTAACATTGAACTAAAATTGTAACAAATTGTTTGCAGTTTAAGCAGAACATTCCTTAAGAATTTTATTCCTTTTTGCGTTTTATATAAATATTTAAAAAAAAACTGGGTTGAGTTAGCTGCCAAAAGGGGGCTATTGGGACCTAATGTCAATTATAGATCTTTCAAATTGAAGAAGTAGTCCATTGGTGGAGGGATTTCAAATAAATGAAAAAGTTTTGGTCATTCTCCACTGTTTTAATTAAAATTCACCCAACATGTTTCGACAGCATAGACTGTTATCGTCAGGGGTATACTGAAAGAATCCAAGAAGACTTATTAAAAATATGATATTTGAGGATTACAGTCTATACTGTCGAAACATGTTGGTTGAATTTTTAATAAAACAGTGGAGAATGACCAAAGCTTTTTCATTTAATTATAGATCTGTTATGAAAATCATGTCAGAAATTTGAGGCAGGCGAAAGTTTTGTAAAAAATATGCTAAAAATTTCGTTGCAAAAAAACTAAAATTGTAACAATCAGCGACGTTATAGTGCCGCAGGCGAAATTTTTTGAAACTAAAGCTAGAAATGTAAATATTTTTCGTTTTTTTTTGTAAATTATTTAATGAAATATGGGCTGGATCGATCGCCCCTCTCCTGTATCCGCTCGTATTTAATATAATTTTAAAAGTCTTTAAAAGACCTTCAAAATAAGGTATCACTCTCACTTTTTCGACCGTTTTTAAATTTTTTTGGGCACAATGGCGGTGCAAGCAAAGCCATTTCAAATAATTTATTTATTGTTTATTTATTTTAAAAAACCAGATAGAACCCAACCTACCAAAACATTATTCCTTATATAGAATTGTTATTAACCATTGTGCATAAAAACTTGAGTAAACACCCCTATTAATTAAGCATTACACATTATAGGCATTACTTAAACACTATCCATTACATTTATCAATTACACATTAAGCATTAAAACTTTCATCAATTTCTCGGTAACAAGATCGACGTGAATGAATGAATGAGAACCCTATATATGTTTATAAACATAATCAAAGAGAGAACTGAAATTTGTCCCATCCATGAATTTTCTGGATAAAAACAAATCATGACTGCTAACCGCTGCTCCGCTGATTAAAAATAGCTGTTTAAATTAGGAGGAAAATTAATTTTGTTTCTTTCCGGGATAAATCTAGTATGGAAATTTGATGTACTGGTTGATTACATTGTTCTGTTTATTTTTTTTTCACATAAAAAAGGTCAAATAAAACAGGTTAAAGATGGCAAGGTTGTATTATCTTCAATTGTTTGGATGTTTAAAGGGTACATAGGCACTTATGCGATTCTGCAAGTTAATATTTTAAGGGTTAATTTTAGGGGAGGGTTAGTTTTTTATGTGGAAGATCGCCTCACCTGCTCTTAACTTGTTTACCTGAGATGATGTTTATTTTATTTTAATTTGATGAAGATGAGGTACTTAATGTCCTAATATCAGTATCATAAGTAAGTGGAGTTTTTATACAAGACGTAAAAGGTATGAGTGGAGATATTTTAATGGGTAATAGGCAGTGGCGTGCGGTTACCCTATCTGTAATGTAGTTCGATTCGTCGATCACTTTTTGCAAATTCGTCAATGACGTCATCATAAAAACGTCTTGACAAACTTTGAACAAGTTTATTCTCAATGAACAAAAGCAATATTTGCGAAAGTCTCTCCTGACCTGTTGAATTCCTCCCCCAAGTAACACAACGTGCTGTAAATAAGCTGGGATATCGTTTCCGCAGAAAAAAAGATAACAATAATGCTTTTGCTGTCTTCTGTGACAACGTCTACGGCAGCTGAAAATACAGCATTTTTGCACATGAAAGCAATGTTGTTTAAAATTTAACTTCTCTGACAAAAAATGTATCTAAAAATGGCAATTAAATCAAAATTGTCCGCCAACATAAACTAAAATAAATATTAGTGATGTTTAACAAACTCTCAATCAAAAATACGCATTTTGTGGACTTCCCAAAAGTCAAATCTTTGTGCGAAGGCCCGTTTGATGACGAAACCTGTCATGATACCTCGTTACACTGCACGTGCTTCAAAAATTTGAGATAGTAAGAGTTTTTTTGATCACAAAATTTTTATTTTTTTAAAATTTGAATCCAGAATAGTGCATATTTAGTAAATTTTTAAGAATTTTCAGACTTATATTTGAGCATATTTATGTAAAAAAATGATTTTTTCACAAATTTTTGAGAGGTTAGGTTTCGCCATAATATAAAACATGGCCGCTCGCCCGCTCGTGCAACCATCTTTGCATTTTTTTAAACAATGAATCTAAAATAAAAGCAAATCTTGGCGTTATTGATGTGGGCTCACGGTCCCAGCCTAGCGGTAGAGGGCGCTTATTCTCAAATGCTAAATAGCATTGAAAGCAGCTGTATTTTAATAAAAGTTGCATTAGGATACAACAAATAACTGCCGTTGCCATCTTAACATTATTTCAGTTGTTCATTATTTCAGTTGTATTTTGTTAGTTACCCAGCAAACACGGTTCCCTCGGGCCTTCGTCGGTCCGATGTCGATTGCCGAATTTGTCGTCATCGGCACGACGTCGATTTACGACATCGGACCAGTAGTATTTTTTGTCCGTTTTGCGATGTAGGCCCAATGTATGTTTGCCGACGCAGCGTTAGACTGTGGCTCGCCGTCGGACCAATGGTAAATTTTACTCTTTGCTGACATCGACATACCGTCGCCATACGATTAAGGTCCGATATGGTTTAACCACATGATACCGACCATCCGCCCATAACTGCTTAATTTGGTCGGTCTAACGTAGGCAAGCTGTTCTCGGCCCGACATCGGTAAACTATTCAAGTCCGACATTGGTTTCCTAAAGCGGTCCAACGTCGGCGTTTGACGGAGGTCCGTCGGTGGTAGCTTAAAGCGCCCCGACATTGGCAAACTACAAAATATCGATAATGCGGATGCTTAACCAGTAGGGCAGAAGAGGTGATTCTTGTAGAGAAGTATTACCATCTTGTCAAGTCCGCATTCTAGTTTTGAAATATCTTTGCTCATTATGTATATAATATTATCTTCCACTGTACAGGGAACGTAGTGACATTAGCGCCATCTCTACATACTAGGAAGAAATTATTAAGCAGTTTAAAAATTTTAAGGTGACGTAATCGGACCATCGTCGGTTGCCGATTTTCGACCAATCAAAACAAAGTTCCAATCGGACCATCGTCGGCCCTAAAGCAGATAAAGTGGTCGTCGGCATAAAGTCGACTATAGTAAATCGAGCCATAGTTAGTTGCCGATTCTCGTCCGATTAAACAAAGTTCCAATCGAACCGTCGTTGGCCCTAAAGCAGATAAAGTAGTCATCGGCATAAAGTCGACTATAGTAAATCGGGCCATCGTCAGTTGCTGATTCTCGACCGATTAAAGAAAGTTCCTATCGGACCATCATCGGCCTTAAAGCAGATAAGGTTTGCGTTGGCATAATGTCGACTATAGTAAATCGGGCCATCGCCAGTTGCCGATTCTCGTCCAATTAAATACAGTTCCAATCGGACCGTCGTCGGCCCTAGAGCAAATAAAGTGGGCTTCGGCATAAAGTCGACTGTAGTAAATCGGGTCATCGTCAATTGCCGATTAAACTAAACAAAGTTCCAATCGGACCATCGTCGGTCCTAAAGTGGTGTCGGCATAAAGTCGACTGTAGTAATGTAGACCTCCGTCAGTTGCAGATTATTGACCGAAAACTGAAAATCGCAATCTGACCAACATCGGGCCAGAGTGTAGTCGCCGATGCCGTTTGATGGGTAAGTTTTGGCAAATTTTTAGGTGTAAGTGTTACCTTTAAAAGTTGTCGGCCCTGGACGCACGTACACTGTACACACCAATAGCCGTTGAAACCTGCAAATAACCTACTCCAATGATAGCTTCTACGACCGCCTTAAGCACGCGACCGCGACTCGATGCATTTAGCAGGTTCAGTGACCTGTCGACGCACACGAAAGCAGGAATACTTCTGCTGCCCTGCCGACGGCGCCGGCGCGGCGGATTATTGCTGCAGGCTACAGAGAACCTACACGGCAAAAAAATGCATAGTATTTTGTACTACTTCGTCTTTTAAAGAAATTATTTTAAGACGTAATACATTTTTATTAAATTTTTAATAGAGCATGTTTTGATTTCAAATACTTTTTATAAAAAAGTTATGATTGTTTTCCACAAACCAAAACTACACTTTTTTGCACTCGACGCGCGTTTCGCTAACAACGTTAGCATCATCAGGAGACGATAAACAATTTTTTATAGTGCAACCAAAGGTTTCAAATTCCTAACATAGTAAATACTTTTTATGTTTAATTAGTTTATTTTAAAAACAAATACCTGAGATGGTTATTTTTGTGGAAATAATATTTAGATTTTTAAAACAAAAAGACAATTTTTTAACTACTGTTCTTAACATACAGATATTTTAGGAAATAAAAGTGCAATATTTTACCATTTTCTAACATTTCATGGAGGAAAATACCAGGATTTTAGTTTATAAAACCAGATTTATTAATTTACAAAATTAAAATACAATATATTAAACTTTTCTTTAAAAGTAAAGCTGTTAATAAAAGATATATTAAAATTCCAGTATACAAGATTTTAAGATAAATAAGAGTTAGTCAGTTCTTGTGCAAAACTCGAAGGGTAAGGACGTAAACGTTCCGCGTCGCTCTTGCAATCTTGCAAATTGAAATCCGCGCGTTCACGTCCTTTTGCGATAAATAAATAAAAATTATATTAGATTATTCAAAATACATTTTATTTTCTTTTAATCATTTGCATTTTAGCTCTCTATATATTTTTATATTAGTTTTTAAAATATTGGATAGGTGTCCTATATATAGTAATATAAAATGTATTGGTTTTTGAAATATATTTTTTTTAATTTAAAATATTTTTTTCCGTGTAGCAGAATCTATTGCAAAATTTTTATAGAATAATAAAAAACTGCGCGCATAAGACACGCGGGCAGACTTTCTGCTGTCACTCGTTTTGAGTTCAAAGTCGCATTTGTTATAGGCTTGATATTTAAAATAATTTTTAGCATTTTTAATACAATACAATCTAAAGCAAACCACATTTAAGAAGAAGTTTTTCTAGGGTAAGCACTACTTCCTTTGCTTCCATGGAGTGCACGCCGCTGTTGATAGGGGAGGCCACATAAGAAAAATAGTGATATAACATGGGGGTCAGACGTCCTTTGTTTTCGAAGCACAGGGTGTCAAAGTGCGAGATTTTTTTTTATTATATCTTGTTTAGAAATCTCAAGAAAGAAACGAAATTATGTAGAGTCACACAACGTAAGGGTAAGGATTAAGAATAATAACAATTTGCAAAGGTGTCAAAATTTTAAAGAACTTTTTTTAGTACTAAATTTAAAAGTAAAGCTCCCGGTTTTTTAAAAACCAGGTTTTTATAAAAACTGCAGGAGTACTTAGGACATTTTTAGATCGTAATAAATTGAAAAAGCATTTGGCGCTATCAATATTGACAATTTTTGGAATGTCCTCTTTCCCCCGCTCCTCGAACCTAAAAAACCAAATATCTTGGAAACAAAGGAGTTAAGACTCAGTGGCGGTCCCAGCCATTTGAAAAGAGGGAGGGGCGGTTTCGATACGAAAAAAAAACTAGGATAAAAGCATAGCTTTTATGAGGTACATATATGCAAACTAAATTTAGTAACTACAAGGGGGGGGGGGGAATTTTAAGTTGTTTATTTTATACATTTTTTATTTTAAAAAATGTTTAAATGCGCCGAAAATTCTTGAGAAAATTACATTCAAAATGCAATTTTTCAGTTAAATTAAACTAAAATGGTTTTTGCTAAAATTGCACTAAAAACTAAAATTGTAAATATATCAATGGTTTCAAAGCGCAGCAGGCGAAATTTTTTTAAGAAAAAGACACAACAAATGCCACTTTTAACACAAAATAAACTCTAATACCGTAAATATCAAAGGTGTTATAGTGCCGCAATTTATGCACTACTTTGGAAGAATATCGCCACACTTGTTCATTGCCTCGAACATTTTATCAGGTATGTTTTGATTTAATCTTTTGCCTACTTCTGAACAATACTGTTTTCAAATACCTACTGACTTCTCCCAATAAAAGTTCAAGAATTTGTGTTTTGCATTAATCAAACAGTTTATCGTATTTAGAAACGACTAGTTAATTTTGTCTTAATTTTGGCTTCACGTTGTACAAAACTTGGTATGAATATGTTCAGGTCAAAAATACTTTTTTATGTCCGAAATTATTTTGTCTAAAACTTATTTATAAATTACATAAAAACTCTATAATACTGTTCTGTATTTCCAATATCGTGGTTTTCGCGGTAAGTACTTCATGCGTTTGTTTATTCTTGGTGTGACGAATTGAAAGTCAAACTGTCCCAAAATACTGTGGAGGGATTATAGAATGTCTTTAAAGCAGAGTTGGCTGCCCAGTGGATAACCGAAAAAGACCACTGGGTTTTTTTTTGGGGTAAAACCCACTTAAAAAAAACTCGTAGGGCTTTTTTAAAAGTGGATTTTTTCATTATTAATAAAATAAATAAACGAAAAAAAGGTATATTATTACCAGTCGTTTGAATCTGATCGTAAGGTTCGATAAACTTTGACCAGTTGCAAATCTTTTTCTAATCCCAAAAAATTTCTTATTTTATTATTCCAAATAAGACCGTAAGTTGAAAAATGTCTGCTGCACTAGCTGGGCATTAATGTAAATTGTTAAAAAAAAAAACGATTCTTGTTCAGTATTTGCAGACTCTACTTTTATTACTGGATTCTAAAACCTCAGTCTATTCTGAAGCACTCTTTCTAGCGCTACTTGTAGGCATTTTCCTTTTAAAAAAATGGTTTAGAGTTAATAACCTCGAAAAAACGAAAACTTGAATCGTATACTATCATGTCATAGTAAGCAGGTACTTACAGTGTAGTAAATACACAAACTCCAACAATAATTTTCTTAAGATTTGTTTATATTAAGTATATAAAAAAAAAGCGCTGGTCAAACTAAACCAAAACTGCTTTGATTTATTAACAAACAAACAATCTGTCGATTTCATTCCACCTATTTTTATGTCGTATTTTATAGTTGATAAACGATTTAAAAAGAAAACCATAAAAACCCCAATAAAACCCATTTGTAAAACAGAAAAAAGTGGGTTATGTTTTATACAAAAAACCCGTGTTTTTTCCAACCCTACTTTAAAGGAACATTCTACAATTTCTCGTTTTTTCTCCAAAGACTTCAAGGTTACCACCAGCATCTTTGTTGTCTACTTTTTTCTGGAGCAAGGAAGGGGGGCGATCGCCCCCCCCCCCGCCCCCTTGAGACTTCTTATTTTTTAATTGCCTAATATCGCTCATCAAAATTTTTGCACTTATACTTTTTATACCCTGTGCATAAACGTGAACTAAGGAGTTCATCATCAATCATTTTAGGTGGTTAGGTATTGTTAATAGTTTCGCACCACACATTTCGTATATGTGAAGGGAGAAATGGAAAAACCGTCTGTAACTGTGCTTATGTGATCAAAAAGCGTTTGCGTATGCTCACAGTCGACATCAAAGTCAAAAAGTAGTAATTGTTCTATTTTATTGTTTCCGAGTTTACGTTTGAGTTTTTCTTTAGAGCGAAATTAAAGTACAGAGTGTTACATATATGCGGTATCTTTTTTTTAAATCTTGGACCCCCTTTCCCTTGGTGAGATTTGGTAAAGCGTGATGGGACGCATCTCATCTTCTCCTCGAGTGCCAGTTACCCAATAAATTTTAAACAATTTTCTGTGAAATAAGTGAAGAATGTATATTATCTGAATTAAAAAATGGGTGTAAGATTTTTATTGGCCCCTTTCCCTCCTTTAAATGAGTTTTGGCAACCTTTTTTCAGACCCTACCCTCCAAATTATTGCAGATCGGATCGAATTTTTTAATTTTCTTTATTTAAAGCTCATTCTGTATTGCAGATGTAGGTGACTTGATCTATGAGATTTTACAATTTCCAGTTTGGTTGATGTGGAGTGGTTTGATTTGAAATTAAGATACTGTCCAGTATGAGTTGGTTGGTGATGACAAAAACATCGAGAAAAGGGAGCTGAGAACTTTCTTCTTTTTCTAGAGTTAATTTGATTCAATTTCTTATGCTGTTGACATGATTGAAGAATTGACATATTCATCATCTGGGAAAAGGATAACAACACACTAGAACAATTCTTGAATCATGTCAACAGCATAAGAAACTGCCTCAAATTCAGTCTGGAAATAGAAGAAAGTTGTCAAATCCTTTTTCTCGATGTTCTTGTCACCAAAAATAATTCAACCATAATTACTTCCATATATCGCAAACCAACTCATACTGGACAATATCTTAATTTCAAATCAAACCACTCCACGTCAACCAAACTGGGAATTGTAAAATACTAAAATAAAAATAGTAAAATAGTGAAGGACAATCTGAAAAGTGGGCCACAATAGACCCGCTGGTGGTTGCATTGGAAAGTTCCAAACTGGCACACTCACAAATGAATTAATCAATTCATACTCTGTAGAAAAAGCGTTTATGTCTGCGGGTATCATTAGGGAGATTTTGGTCAGGTTTTTTGTCAGTCTGTTACCCTTACCTTTATTCTAGGCAGGCGCAGTAGCTCTCTGTCAGGCTGTTACCTTTATTAAAGGTAACCACTGGCGCTAAGTAGCGTCGAATAGCGACTACCTTTAAAAAGACAACCAACCAAACTTGATATGATTCTGTGGTGGAAGATTTTTTAGATTATAGAATTTTGTTTTACAAAAATTTTGTGCATTTGGATTTTATTTTTTGTTAACCGTGTTTATAGTAGTAGTGGGGTGCCTTTTTTATCGTTTTTTTTTTGGTAAATAGGTGAATAAGTACAAATAAGTTTGTTCTGAGCCTCGTTTTCTTCTATTACTCCAACAAAGATATCTTGCAAAATCATTTGCCTGACTAAATTTATGTTGGGGGTCCGTCTCCCAGTCCTATCACTAAACTAATATTTTCCTCCATGATATGGTTGGAAAAGCAAATAAAAAAAAGAGTTGAGAAAAAAACAACAAAAGTCAATAAAAAAGTAAGGTTATGTTTACCGCCAAACGATTGACTACGTTCAAAAACTCTATTTTTAACCTCTTGAAGTTACCTTTATTTACGGTAACGGTAACCATAAGAGTAACGAAATTTGCCGTTAAACTTAAACCAAAATCTCCCTTTTGAGCGATTAAATGCTATTCCTACATTTAAAAACACAGTTCACTTTTTGATTGATTTTAAGACAAAAAATATACTCTTTTCGAAAGGTATATTTTTGTGTAGATGACGTCCCTAAATAGTTATTCCTAGTTAGTTAGTTATTATACGTCCTACTGTCAGAACCTGTCAAAAATATGTAATTTTTTCCCAAAATGTAAAAAATAAAAAATTTGGGCTTATAGAGCATTCCATTCTAGACAAAAAAGTCACATAAGCATTTTTGTAGTACTAACCATTTTTTATAAACGTAATTTAAGTGTTTAAAAAATGGAAAAATTGTTAAATTTTGAATTTTAATGCTGTTAGTTAAAAAAATATATTTTCCGAAAAAGCGATGGGGAACCTGAGAAAGAACATATTTTCGATAAAAAAACGTTACAACTTTTTTTTGCATCACTTATAGTTTTTATACAAAAATAAAATAAGTTGAAGAAAATGGTAAAATGATGTCGATTGTATTGAACTTTTTTGCACCAAGATGTTTCTATAAAACTAAACCCAAAAAAAAAACAATTATTTGCTAAATAGTTACTCTTATCACCTATCAAACGACAGTAAAAAATTGAGGTAACCTCTGGCGGAATTAAATAAACAAACAACAAACAAATATTGACTATATAAGGTACTTCCCTTATTCCTGCTTCTATCTTACCCCCATAATCCCGGTGAGTTCGAAGGGTCTTATAGAACATTTAAAAAAAATATCAGAGCACAAAGCATCATGTACTAGTTAGTATTACACGGTCATTCAAAATAGTAGTTTTCACATCTAGTGGCTAAAATGGTGCTTTTTTTACAAGCGTTGGTTTGAATAACGAGCGCAGCGAGGTATTTAAAAACGCGAGCGATTTTAGCCACGATTTGTGAACACTATTTTTTTTAATATCTTTATCAAAAAATCCAAGAAAAACAGGAAAATGCTTTTTAAAAAAATCTCGAACGAAGAGCACTTCTCGCAAGACACCATCTTTACACTATAAATCAAGGCGGCTGGTAAATGAAATAACAATATGGTTTCCATAGCGATGTGCCTTTTTACTCGGTGACGTTTATTGTTGCGACATTTTAATCTTTGACAGTTTGATATTTTGCCGATTTTTTTAAATGATTTTTTCGAAAATTCGTGATAAAACTGGCGGAAATGGCTTAATTTTTAGGCAAGAATAATTAGATTTTTTCCATATTACTATTTTTCGCTACTTCTCTTTAATTTTGGGTAAAAAACGAACAGAAATCTTTTTTTGCACCCGTGATCAAAAAAAAAGTTTTTTTTTGCATCGGTAACCAAAGAAGCCATGCTTTAATTATCTGCAGACAGTTACTAAAATCATGTTTTTGATGAAGGTATAAAAAAAATTATTTTTCTTATGTTGCAGAAATTTGGTTATTTCTTATTTTTACTTAATAAACATAAGAAAGTCAAAAGTTTTTTGCTGTCGTTTGATAGGTAATAAGACTTCCTAGTTAGCACTTAATTGTATTTTTTTTAGAAGTTTAGGTTTATAGAAAAATCTTGGTGCAAAGACGTTCAATACAATCGACCTGATTTTAGCATTTTCTTTAACTAATTTTATTTTTTTATAGAAACTATATGAGTGATGTAAAAAACATTGTAACGTTTTTTTAGCGAAAATATGTTCTCTTTCAGGTTTCACATCGCTTTTTCAGAAAATATATTTTTTTTGAATTAACAGCAGTAAAATTCAAAATGTGTCAATTTTTTCCATTTTTCAAACATTTAAATGACGTTTATAAAAAAACGATTAGTACTACAAAAATGCTTGTTTGACTTTTTTTGTCTAAAATAAAATGCTCTAATTTTAATTTTTTTTAAATATTTTTTTTTTACATTTTCGGAAAAAATTACATATTTTTGACAGGTTTTCACAGTAGGACGTATATAGAAGATAATTTTTCTCAGAATAACTATTTAGGGACGGCACCTACACAAAAATCTAACTTTCGAAAAGAGTATATTTTTTTCTTAAAATCAATCAAAAAGTGAACTGTGAAAAACGATACAGTCATATTTTACTGAGTGTGAAATACCGTTTCTTTCTATAGTCGACGCAAAAGACCGTGTGCCGCCAATAATCTGATTAAGTAAGGCAAAACGGCGGATTCGCGCCGAGCTCTCTTCAAAAATTTTTCAGCGACACTTCGAAATAAAATGTCACATCGTATACTCTTCTTCTCTGTTCGTACGCAGAGACAATGTTAAATAGGAGACTGCTCAACAAGCTTCCGTAGCTCGGGTCCCTATACAAATCCTGAATCATAATTCGGCCGACTTGAATGTTGCCGAAAATAAAAGGCCCGAAACTAAAAACACCCGAAACAAAAAATATACGAAAATAAAAAAGCCGAAAATAATTTGACTGAAACGTAATTATCCCGACCTGTAATTTAGCCGACCGAACAAATCCTGACTGAACAAAAGCCGACCGCTTAAATGGCGAAGGCGCGAGCGCGATATCTAATGCTGCGTTGCCAAGTGCACAACTACATAATTAGAAGTTTGAAGGGAACTCACAAAAAAGCCGAATTTACAACGTCGTATGGAGCGGAGTAGGCCGTGTTAGCTAGAAGGCAGGTTAACATTGTTCCATACCGTCCCTCGGCGAGGACGTTAAGAGGACGATCCCGTATTATCCATATATTGATAGTGGAGCACGTTAAAGATTCCTAGCCTCGACAAAGGGGCTTAAGTCTAAATTAAATCCTTCTAGGAAAAGAAAACTGCCTTCCTAGGGGGTGCTCATCAGACCGGTCTGGTGAGCGGGCAGGGGGGGGGGCATATATATATATATATGTATATTTCAGGACCCAGGTGACTTAGAGTCAGACAATCCTGTGTTCTACCACTTGAGCTGGTATATTATCTCATTAAGAGATAGCGCCAATAAAAGAGAGAGAGAGAGAGAGAGAGAATTTAGAAAAACCGAATCACAATTGAAAAGAAAATAAAATGTCCGAAACGAAATATGAATGAAAGTAAAATACTCAGAAAATAATGGATACGAATATAAGTTTATAGAATTTTAATTTAATCGATCCTTAAAAGACACGTATATAATTTAACCGATTATAATTTTCTCGAACCTTAAAATATCAGAATTACAAGAGTATCGAAAATAATTTTCTAGAAACGAAAAACACTCGAACCACAAATTGATAGAAAATAATGTGCCCGATCCTTAAATGAGTAGAACCACAATCCATTCGAATCGCTATTGGGCATGCGTCAAATTTAAATCTCTAGAGCGCCGTAGGTCTTGGATTGCGGCGTTGACAAGTTTCTCTATTTGGAAAATGACACGGGGATTTTTTTTGTTAAACGATTTTATTTAACTTCTCAGTTTCTGGCTCTCTAACTGTCTATCAAATCTTGCGATTCATTTTTGACACAGTTTCCGTGAACCGATTTTAATGAAATTTGGAACAGTAATGTAGGTCCGCTGACAATACAATACTATGAAAAAATTTGGGAGTAAGGGGTGGTTGAGGGATGTAAAGGGGGTAAATTAACACAATATCACAACTTACTTCGACTCTTCCCTGCCGTAAGCCTGTCAACGTAGCAATTGAATTCGTGGCTATCGGTTCAAATCATTTTCGGACAGATTGGGGTTCTTGAATTTTGTGGTTCGGCATTATTATTTTCATTAAAAATATTTTCTAACATTTTCCATAAAAATATGTTTCGTTTAAATTTAATTCTATGCATATATTTTCTAGCGATTTGATTTTCCCGTCATTTCATTTTTGGGACAATTTTTTTTGGGCCAATTATTTAGTTATATACTTTTTTTTGGTTGCTTGGATTTTCGTGAAATCCTGACTTCCTAAATTTTATTTTATAAAACACCCCAACTTTACTAAAAAAAATTAGCAATCCCTTGCTAATTCGGCTTTATATAAAAAATAATTTGTAACTGGCCATGTTACGCATTATTAAGCGATTCGGGATTTGTTCGGTCGGTAAAATTACGAGTCGAGTAAATTCCGTTTCGGCGAAATTATTTTCGCATAAAATATTTTCGAGCTATTTAGGTTTCGGCAGAAATATGTTTCCGGTGATTTATTTACGGAACAAATTACGTTTCGGGAACTGTTTAGTCGGCATTTGTATGCCATCGATCATAACTGATTGCTATGTTTTTATGGCTTTTTAAATCTGGTGTTCCCGAATATAAAACTTTTATTTTAGAACAGACAGGGATAGACCATATCACAAGAAGGCATAAATGGTCGGACATTTTAAAGGGGAGAAACGCTATGTTGTAATATTCTTAACTAAGTAAAATTTGAAATAAACGTAATAAATATTATGCTATTGACGATTTTTTTATACTTCTGTCATCGTCCCTTTAACCAGACATTAAAAAATTCTTATTCTTGGTAAGGGTGCGTTAAAAACGTAGGTATCTATAAACTACCCCCATTTTTATCAGTGAACTGCCTGCGCTGCACATTCGATGCCGAAATTTAATGAGCCCTTATTACTAATTTTTGGCGAGATACCATAGTAAAACTAAAGTTTTAGTTGCGGCAGTAATCAAGGGTGTCGCTACCGTCAAGTTGTCCATGTTTTACTATATATATATAGAACGAAGCCAGTGTTGCCAACCGTACCGTAATAGTGGTATTTGTACCGTTTTCGGATCCTCTTGTACCACGTACCACCGACCCCACGATGGTACGCCAAAAATACCACTATTTCGACATTCACAGAAAAACAACATTTTAGCCAAATACACCAACCAGTTGAGTCTCAAAATATAAAAACGGACTTGAAGAATTTGAATTTTAAAATTTAGGCAAAAAGTCCTAAATCTGTTGTGCATTCCGTATTCTAATGTAAGGTGACCAACCGTCCCGGTTTGGCCGGGACAGTCCCGATTTTTAACCATTTGTCCCGGGGAAGAAATCCGTCCCGGATAGTCCCGGTTTTTCAGCAAAAGTTCGGTTCGCCCCGGTTTTGATACAACTGTATTTCGTAATTTTAAAATCACTTGAATTAAAAAAGCGGATGTTCTCTGCCATTTATAAATTTGAATTGAAACCATACTTAAATTATTTTTCTTTAATAAGTATTTTGGAAAATACATCTTAATATTATTAGGGGTGCATATAAGAAAAAATACATGATATACAATACATTGAATGGCCGGAGTGTCCCGGTTTTGCCCCTTTAGGAGTTGGTCACCTTATCTAATGCCCAATGTGAGAGGGTGTTTAGTAAGGTAAATCTTATAAAAACCAAACAAAGAAATAAGCTGATTACACAGACAGTTAGTGGCGCAATTTTTCTTCATAATGTGTTAAGTATAACAATTCAAACTGTGTCAAATTTGAGCCCACCCTTAGTATGTACAGAAAATTTAATGTTTTAATGTACGATCAAAAAAAAAATGCACCAAATTCCGAAAATTAACTTCAAGCAGGTGAAGATGACTTTGAATTATTTAATTATCTAAAAAGGTCTGTGGTTAGTTTTAAGTCAATATTCATATGGTTAACCTTTTTGTTGTTTCAATATAAAATTAGAGTTTGTCTTGTTATGTTTTCTTTCTTTCTCAGTTAAAAAGAGTGAGAGGGCAATAGAAATTATATTTCTCTCTTGCTAAATACAACAAGTGAGCGGCAAAAAGTGATAGGTAGTCGAAACGGATCCTGCATAAACATTCTAGAGGAAGGTTGCTATTTTGGGACATATTTTTTTAAAAAATGTCGCGTAACACTATTTTTTCCAATGTACCACTCATTTTCGGTCGATTGTACCATCTCGATGCTTAAAGTGGTTGGCAACACTGAACGAAGCACTCTTCTTATATGATATTCTCTATGGTTGTACGTGTTTGGCCAGTGTAACCGCGAGCTCTTGCAGCCCTGAACACCGAATACTTTGCATCCGAACAATACATTTATATGTTTTACGATCTCCATCAGATTTAGACTATACTCTGCTGGCGGAATACTTACAACATTCGAGGTTGGTATGTACCTTACTGGATTTTGTGCCCGTGTTGTTCCCATTCTCTCGGTGAGTTATGGTGCTTTCGCGAGTGCACGGAGTAAGATTTCCGCGACCGATTATGCTGAATGCTCAAGTGTTATTTACTGATAAGCCTTTGAATTTTAATGTACCTCGAATGTCACATACTTCGTCTTTGCTACCTAAATCTACTTTATTTTTCTTACCACTACTTTTCTCTTTTTCTAATAGTGCAACCTCAGCACTACTTATAATTTCAAAAACAATGTTGTCCCAAAAATTCAAAGAACGAAAGGAGGTTTCTTATTATTTCTTTATATTTCACAAAAACAATAACAAACTACAACATCCTTAAAAAATTATGGACAAATTAGGAAGAGTAAACAAGTTGGTCCAGAATCTCGCATCTTCTCGGGCGTTGTCAAAAAGAGATAATATCTCTTTTCGCAATGGCAATAAAATTTTGCTCTAAATGTGTCTGTTTTAAAAATCTTAATTGCGTTGATTGATAAGGCACTAAAATGCTCAATCTCAATTTCGGAATAGAACGTTTAAAAGGACCCTTTATAATATTAAATATCAATGACAGGTTCAAAATGTGCGGTATTGTTTGAAATATAATTATTTGTAGAAATTAAAAGTGATAAAAATATCCCAAGCGGCCTTTTTGGTCAGAATGTGGTGAATAAATCCCTAACATAGGATAGGACTTTTTCTCTATACATATTAAATAGGAACTAAATTACTTAAATAATCCCACACCTCTAAGTGGGGACGTAGATAGAGAAAATTTTCTATCTACGGTGGGGATAGAACTGATGTAAATTTTCGCTCCAAAATAGGTCGTAAAGAAATGTGTTCTTTTTGTTTTATAATTCACAAAGTTACTGAAAATCAATATTATAAAAATATATGGCGGCCGATCGATGTTTGACATGACAAGAAGGATTTGACATGTTTCTTATGTCAAAAACTCGATCATCCAAAATTTAGATCAAAAATAGGTAATTAGTGACTACCGCGGATATCCAAAAAATGTCCAACTATTGGAAAATCAAACTAAGGAAAGCGCCCTCTAATCTAAAGTCCCCAACTATCCTAAAGCCCTCGATTCCATGATAACAAACTGTAAATCGGGCCACAGTCTGAGAGAAGAGTATTTTTACGTTTTCAGACAGAAAACCATTCAAGGTTATAATAGATTTATGGAAAGAGTTTTATGCCAAAAAATATTAGAACAGAAAAGGTAGTTATGAAGACCAATGAAAAATACATCCTGGGGTTCAAGGACGCATGATTTAAAAGCCCTTGTTTTTCAAACATGTCATCACGAGAAAAAAATGTCAAGAAAATAACGGTTTAATTTCTACTTGTCTTTTTACTTTTCCCTAATACAGGTAGTTCTTTGAACAGTTTATTATTTTTTTCTCCTAAGGGCACTTATCAGTGCAAGGAACAACATTGCACATTTTTATTCTGTTTGATTATGTGTTTAATGGTTGCAGCCAACTCTGTTTTTGTGACCAAACATTTTTCAAGACTTTGTACATCTCCATCAACTTACTAGTTGTGAATTTAACCACATTCTCTAAAATATTATTAACTTGGCACAACTTATTTGGCTCAATTCATGCTCGTACCTTGGATCAACATATATCAATTGCTATGTTTTCATGGGTATTGAGTTCGTTTTCAAAACTCATTGTATCTTCTTCCTTTATAGAGCGTGTTCTTTATCAAGAGCAAGAACACGCTATAAAAAAGAAAAAGATACAATGAGTTTTGAAAACGAACTCAATACCCATGAAAACATAGCATATGTTTGCTGGAATTTTATAGAGTAAAAAACCTGCCCCTTTTTGTCTTAAGTTAATCCAAGCTGCGAGCATGAATTGACCTTTATCCAAGCTTCTTTTAACAAAGAAAAAAACAACTTGTATTTATTCATTAACACTTGGGTAAATGAGCCTTAAGACACTCTGTACCACGTAAGACGAGTTATTGGAAAATAGGTGTCACAAGAGGTGATATATACCAGGGTCATTATACTAAATACAAAACCACTTTATAAAATATATATCGTTTGTTAATTTTATGGTTTACTTAAAGTTATCATCACCGGCGTAACTAACTCTCTGATCTGGGGGGGGGCTAGCTAGGATATTCAGGAATAAAAGACAGTGATGTTTTTCTCAAAACCGTTTAATATTATGTATTATTACCTTAACTTAAATTAAGCGTAACTTAGTTCAACTCAACTCGGCTGTTTACTATAAATTAACTTAAATTAACTGCAACTTCCTTGTCTTTTGTGAATATATTTCCAAAACATGGTCTGCTGTAATTTCTTCTTTAATTAAATCATCTCGATGTTAATAATTGACACACTGGAAAATTGGGTTTGTCCCATTGTAGTTCTGGTCCAATATTTTATTCTACGCATTGCAAAAAATCTTCGTTCAGATCTAGCCGTACTAATAGGAAGAAAAATAGCAATATGAATTAATCTGTAGAGGTTCGGAAAAAAGTCCTGTCTAATAATTTTAATTTAATAGATTGTAAATTTATTTTTAAATTTTTACAAGTAATCAAATTTTTTACAACCAAGATCTTAGCTTCAAGCATAGATACATCCACACCTGCAATCGCAGAGAAATTTTCAATAAACTCTTGACTTTCGTTGTTGTTTAACTTAAATAAAGCATCTACCATTTTGGCAAATGGAAAGTTTAAAAACCTATCCCTAAAATTAGCTGCTAAATTATCCATTATTTGGTTTTGGATGTTTATGTTCCAGTGTTCTAATCATCTTACATATGGTGTCAATTCTATCGCGCTGTCATGTCCAAAAGTAAAGAAGAAGTTAAAAAAACCTCCAAATCAGTTACTTCAACCGAAAAGAAACTACAAAACAAAAGATCGAAAGATCTTGGGTGGAAATAACGAAAATTCAAACTTGGATGAGTATTCCACAAGGAACACACAAAAGATCAAAGCGAAAAGAGAAATGAATAAACGATGTTTCGCCCTGGGTAACCAGCGTGGGCTCATGAGTAGTTTCACTGGTCACCCTCCACTATACATCATTAAACACCATCATACACTTAGATTTCCAACCTTGAACCACTCACAAATAGGCATCGTTCCGCACTGGTACTTACTTATCCAAGTTACCTAATACGAATTCGTCCTGGCGTGTTAATATTTCCAGTAGGATTATGCTCCTAAGGCAATTAAAACAAAGAAGAAGTTAAAAAAACCTCCAAATCAGTTACTTCAACCGAAAAGAAACTAAAAAACAAAAGATCGAAAGATCTTGGGTGGAAATAACGAAAATTCAAAATTGATGAGTATTCCACAACTGATTTGAAGGTTTTTTTAACTTCTTCTTTGTTTTAATTGCCTTAGGAGCATAATCCTACTGGAAATATTAACACGCCAGGACGAATTCGTATTAGGTAACTTGGATAAGTAAGTACCAGTGCGGAACGATGCCTATTTGTGAGTGGTTCAAGGTTGGAAATCTAAGTGTATGATGGTGTTTAATGATGTATAGTGGAGGGTGACCAGTGAAACTACTGATGAGCCCACGCTGGTTACCCAGGGCGAAACATCGTTTAATCATTTCTCTTTTCGCTTTGATCTTTTGTGTGTTCCTTGTGGAATACTCATCCAAGTTTGAATTTTCGTTATTTCCACCCAAGATCTTTCGATCTTTTGTTTTTTAGTTTCTTTTCGGTTGAAGTAACTGATTTGGAGGTTTTTTAACTTCTTCTTTGTTTTAATTGCCTTAGGAGCATAATCCTACTGGAAATATTAACACGCCAGGACGAATTCGTATTAGGTAACTTGGATAAGTAAGTACCAGTGCGGAACGATGCCTATTTGTGAGTGGTTCAAGGTTGGAACTCTAAGTGTATGATGGTGTTTAATGATGTATAGTGGAGGGTGACCAGTGAAACTACTGATGAGCCCACGCTGGTTACCCAGGGCGAAACATCGTTTATTCATTTCTCTTTTCGCTTTGATCTTTTGTGTGTTCCTTGTGGAATACTCATCCAAGTTTGAATTTTCGTTATTTCCACCCAAGATCTTTCGATCTTTTGTTTTTTATGTCCAAAAGTGTTTTGATACTCTGATAGGTTCTAAAGAAATAACATGTTTATCGACGAAGTCTTGGATTTCAGAATAAATATTTTTAAAGCTGTTTCCAGTTTCTTTGAGAGATTGTAGCGTGCCCTCTATTATTATTAAATTTTCTTTGCGGAGAGTAGCATCTTTATCCCGAAAATACTGACTCAAAACAGCTTCAACGGCATGTCTATCCTGGTTATTAGTTACTTCACTTTCTAGTGCCATTTTAATCGTCCCAAAGTTTAATAAAACGGCTTCACAATTTTCAAACCGACATGACCAGCGAATAGTAGAAAGGTTAGATACTTCCAAAAATTTAATACTCAAGCTCTCTGCAACCTTTTAAGTTTTTCATGATTTCTTGGTTTCGAAAAATGCACATACAATGCCTCTAATGTATTAAAGAAAGAAGCTGCTGGTGCAACTTTTGTCGAGACTTCTGTAGAGACTTTTGTAAATGCGTCAACAACAACTAAATTCAGTCTATGTGCCAAACAAGGAATGTATATTGCCGAAGGATGTTCTTCTCTTATTAAACATTGTAAGCCTTTATGTTTCCCAGACATTACACTGGCCCCGTCATATCACTGGCAACTCCTAGCTTATAATTCTCTGTAGGGGGCCTGGAAAGCTATGGGGGGAGCCCCCAGCCCCCCCCCCCCGTAGTTACGCTGGTGCTTATCATAGTTTTCATCTCTTACAAGATCTTTCAGACTTCTTGGACTATTTTTGGCTTTTTTCATATTTTTGTGGAGCTTCATCGTAATACTAAGGGTCTATGTCTACATAATACTGTTACATTTATTTTTGTAAGCATTTGAAATGTTTCCTCTTCGATTTTCTTCCATAAAATCAGTATTTTGACACGTGAACATCAAAGCAACTACATAACCTTACTATTTTTAAGGGTTAAGGCGACTGCACCTCGAAACTTTAGAACTCGGGTAAAAAGGGCTCAAAAAAAGTTTGGTTAGAATGCTAAAAAAACTCTTCTGTCCTACCAGGCAGTGAAGTAAATAAGAAATTCTGGTTACCATAAAGGCAAACTACCTAATAAAAAAGAGCTACATCAAAGCTTCAAATTCGTCCCTGAATCCAAGTAACAAACCGCACAAATTTTGTTTTTTTCGGTAACCTAATTAGGTTAGGATTCCTTTAGTATTAATTTACTGCTGCTTGGAATGGGCTGTTCTATTTAAAAAAATAATTTATGGCATCATCATAATCACAAGGCACACGAGTTCGGAGAGTAGTATTAAGACTAAACACTACTAATTTCATTTTATTAAAATATGAGATAACCTGTTCGATTTTTGGACGGACTTTTTCAGTGATCTGGCAACCCAGGTATTTGTACGAATCGACGCGTTCGACTTGCTGGCTATTTACTTCTAATATGCATGTAATGTTTTTCTCTTTGACTATAACCACCCTTTCTTTTACAACATTCAGGTTAGGCCCAAATTACTAGCCTTTGTCTGCAACTTGATTAAACAACTCTTCCAGATCTTCCAACATATCTGCAATTATGACGGTATCGTCAATATATCATATATTATCACAGATATTAAACAGCATCGGAGACACTACACAACCTTGGCGAACACCTGTCCTTATTCAAGCTTCTTCAGACAATCTGGTTCTAGTGTAAGTTAGCAATTTTAAAGATCTCTATAATTTGTTTGGACCAATTTCTTTAAAAGATTTTATGAGCCTCTCATGTTGGACTCGAACTTTCTCATAATCTATGTTCTACTTTCTACTCTAATATCTAATATATATTTAAAAGAAAAGTTCAAGGGCCTTTCTCCACTTGGTATTACCCAAGGATATGCATCGGGGCTATAAAACATATCTTAAAACTTAGCAAACCTTAAGACCAGACACACAGACACGTGTTTCGAACTTATTTTAATCTCATATTTCATCGCAAAATTTACAAAAACGCTCTTGAGTTTTCTTGTAAACGAGCTCCACTAGACTTTAGTTTTGTTGTTGATACAACTTAGTTGATTTTTGGTTTTTCAAATAGCAGCCTAAAAAATCTACGGAAATAGCATTTATTGAATTTAATAAAAAAAATAATGGACTTGAATCTAAATACATTGCATGTGGAATTCTTCTGGACTTATCTAAACCTTTTGATAGCATTAGCCATACGATCTTAATTTAAAAAAAAAACTAAAAACATGCGGGGTAAGAGGAATTTCTTTAAAATGGTTAAACAGATATCTTAGCAATAGAAAAGGAAAAGTGAGAATATCTCGTAGTGGGGAAGTGGTAGAGTCCGATAGTGGCCTTATCACCACAGGAAGTATACTTGGACCTCTTATATCTGTGATCTATTTGCATGATTTTAGTGATGTAATAAAACCTCCAAATGCGCTTTTTAATTTTGCCGATGATTCAACAGAAGTAACGCCTATGCCCAACACAAAACTGGCTTGAAAACAATTAGTTGCTTCTTATTGTAAATAATACAAAAATAATAACTTTTAGCAATGTTAACATAAATACGACTGAACCTATATACTTTCACAATCAAAACATTTACATATCTCAAACAGTTAAATTTCTAGGAATCAATGTGGATTCGCTACTAAACTACCACGAACATATTAAAACACTTTGTAGTAAAGTTAGTAAGACAACTTATCCAGTAAAAGTAACTTCTAAACATTTAAACGATGTAAAAACTTAAAAAATTATGTAATACGGAATGTTCTACTCCCATTTAAAGGATGAGATCCTCCTTTGGAGCAGTAGTAGTATCTTTTTCGCAGAAATAAACTACTGACAGTGAAGGGTGTTTGTTTATATTTTCCAGTGTGTTCTATTACTAAGAAACAATCCTGCAGAATGTATGCACCTAAAATCAGACCACAAATATCCTACATACAAATCATCAGGAATATAACTATAATTACCCTAAAGACAGACTTAATTTTATAGAAAAAATCCCATTTTATGCTAAACATAGAAAATTTAAAGACTTTTAAAAAAGCTTGTTTTGCGTTCATTTGTCAAATAGAGCCCTATAATCTAAAATAATTCCTAGACTTTAAGTAGGATTAGTCATTTTTTTACCACTTTATACTACTTTGTCATTTTCTGGTTGTCTTACTATTGTATATATTTTATGTTCTCTTTTAAATTTTAAATTTTAATCTTAAGTGTACTGTGTACTTTAAGTATATAACTATCCAAACATTTTGTTCCTTAAAAATCATGATATTCAGAGAAACTTACGATTTTAAACTATTGTACTTCGTATTTGTTTTACTGCGTGTTTGTTTTAATCTTCTCTATGTTATGCCTTTTTCACAATTTAATTGTGTACCTTAAGTATTTAAATATTCCAAATACTTATTTAAATAATATTATTTAGAATAAGTTGACGAACCTAACTAACTAACTAACTGACTGACTGACTGACTGACTGACTGACTAACTGACTGACTGACTGACTGACCGACCGACCGACCGACCGACCGACCGCCCGACCGACCGACCGACCGACCGACCGACCGACCGACCGACCGACCGACCGACCGACCGACCGACCGACCGACCGACCGACCGACCGACCGACCGACCGACCGACAGACCGACCGACAGACCGACCGACCGACCGACAGTTTTCTAAGTCTAAGTCCAAATTGCGAGTTTTTGACGGTGACTAAAGTCAACAACTCTTGCAGACCTTCCAGCGTATCTGCAATCATGAGAGTGACATCAGCATATCTTACGTTGTTGAGTTTTATGCTGTTTATAGTCAGGCCCTCAAAGCGCATTCTCTATTATTTTATAACTATGTATAGATATTAAACAATAGCGGAGAGACATTATGAAACTTGGGTAAATACCTGATTCTTCAATTATACAGGTCTGCATAAAATTTGTGATGACGTGATTGTTGTTTGTGAAACTCATGTTTTATATAGAAATAACTTATAAAAATACAATAATAGATAATGGCCAATGTGTTTGCTTCTGGTCCGGTCGGATATTTGGTTCATTTAAAGTTCAACTATGAAAATTTAGAGGAATCACTTCTAAGAATACAATATGAAAATCACAACTGGGAGTGTGTCGATATCTAAAAATTTTAGGCCTTCTCTTGTGTCAGCAGTCTCGATTTACTAAATTTCCAAGTTCCTGCAGCATTGGATATAATAAAGAGACTGGCCACAAAGAGAGACTTTAACACCTGAAACCAAAAATATAATTTGCGAAAGTGTGACCCTCAAAAAGTTTTACTTCTACCACTTCACATAAAACTTGGACTATAAATTCCCATACTATGCGGAGATCGTTGAAAATGTGCTGGAAAAATTCAGGATTCTTGCTTTCAATATTAGCATAAAAATTCGATTTTTACATTCCCATTTGCACTATTTCCCGGAAAATTTTGGGGACGTGAGCGAAGAGCAAGGTTAAAGATTTCATTATGATATTAAAGATATACAAAAATGATGACGTCCCTAAAGTTAGCAGTACAAAGTCAGCAGTGCAAAGATTTTATGATTGGAAAAATGAATGCTAATTAAATGCCATGTCACAAAATTGTGTGCTCCTATAGTTTCCGAGATATGACCTGCAATGCTAGCTACCCGTTAAAGATAGTAGTGCACCATGTGGTAGAGTGGTCTAAATAGTCTAGAAAATTAAAGGCTACATTTTTTTACTTCTGTGTGTATATTTTTTAAAATTAACTTCGTGCACTGCTAACTTTAGGTCATACCCATATTTCAGTTCTCATTGAAAGAAGACGTTGGTGGTGTTTTTGATATTGGAATAAATTAGAGCTGTTTAGGTGCTAATTAAATGCCAAGTAACCAAATTTTGTGCTCTTGTCGTTTCCGAGATATGGCTTGCATTGCTAGTTACCAGTTAAAGATAGCAGTGCACCATGCTATTTATTATGGTCCAAAAAAGTGATAGGGTGGTCTGAAATTAAAAATGCTGCCATTTCAATAAAAAAATTCTACATTTTTTACTTTTTCCTGCAGTTTTTAAAATTCTCGGAAACTATAAGAGCACAAACTTTGGTTACTTGGAATTTAATTAGCACCTAAATAGCACTAATATATTCCAATATCAAAAAGACCACCAACGTCTTCTTTCACGAGAACTCAAATATGTGTACGACCTAAAGTTAGCAGTGCACCACTTTAATTTTAAAAAAATATGCAGAAACTATCTTACAAATGGAATAAATCTTTCTTCCTATATTTTTGGATTTTACTGGTTTGAAAAATAAGCTTATGTGATAAAAAAAAAACTAAAAATAGATTTGAAATCAGCACTACGTAACTACCAGAAAACCGTTAAAATTGTTGAAAAAAAGTGTTACAAAATGCAGACCTGTGTTATCTTTAGATTATGATGCCGGTCTCCGTAGTGCAGTAGGTAGAGTATCGGCCTGCCGTACGGACGGTCTCGGGTTCGAATCCCGGCTGGGTGCATGGATATTTTGTGTTTGTCTTTAACTTTGCAAAAACTTGGCTAAAACTGGGCATTGATGCTATAATGGATGGAAAGTCCCAGTAGGTATAAAAACATCTTTAGATCTCGATCATCCAGCCTCAGACCAATTTCTTCAAAAGATTTTATGAGTTTCTCACATTTAGCCTAAAGTAAATATTCAAGGAAAATATATAAACTTTTAACTATATATTTTTCAGATAGACATACCTCTAGATTTAATTAAATATAAAAATTAAAATTTTGGACTTAGCTATTTTTTGGGGGGACATTTTTCGAGGCATTCCTAATTTTTTTTTTGCGATCTCCTATTTTTGATACCAAATTTGAAATCCTTATGAAATTTCCTTTTTAAAGATACTCCATATCATAAGGTTCGCATATCTATATTTCAATATATCTGCAATCAAAGTCTTAAAATTTCAATTTTTGAAAGCGATTATTTCACAAACTAAATAAGATACCCTGTGGGGTTTCATTTTAAACATTTTTTCTTTAAACTTTTTTGAAAATAAGCATTTGTATCAACACTTTTTAATATATGGCGTCAAAATGTAAAAGTGTAATAGTTCAGAGGCTACCACTACTTCTCTTCTCCTTAAAAAATCCTTTAAAATGACATCCAACATCATAGGATATCTTATTTAGTTTGTGAGATAATCGCTTTCAAAAACTGAAATTTTAAGACTTTGGTTGGAGATATCTCGGAAACTAGATATGCGAACTCCATGATATGGCGTATCTTTAAAAAGCAAATTTTATTAGTATTTGAAATTTTATTTCAAAAACAGGAAAGCCCTCAAAAAAATTAGGATATTCCCCAAAAATGCATCCTTGAAGAATTAACTTAGTCAAAGATTTTAATTTTTCTATTTAATGAAAGATATCTCAAAAATATATAGAACATATTTTAATAGTAGTTTACGTAACAAGCATGTTATGATGGTCATTAAACGCGAATACGCGAGTGTCTCAATTTATCTGAGCGTGTAATGACCATAACATGCTAGTTAGTGTACTATACTTCACCTACACTGAACCAAAAAAGGCACCGTTTCCTAAAAAAAATACAAGCCAATGTATTTTGTATATGATTTTTGCTCCGATTTAAAGTTTTATTAATATCATAATCAAGTTTACATACATTTTATAGCCAAAACGAGTTATTGATTTTACTGCTGCAAGACACAGTTTCAAAAAAAAAATCAAGGATTAAGGGACATGTTTTCATAGCTTTTAGTTACACCTAAGAATGAATTTAGTAAAAGACTGTTACGTACACATAACCATGTTTATGTATTTTGAATGACCGGTTCATAATTTTCATAAACTTGTACATAGATTCCATAACAACTTTTAAACGAGAGTCAATGATCGCCATTTATTAAATTTTTTTAAGGCATTGATTAAAATCGTTAACATGTTTTACTAATTTCATATGCTCTTTTATTATCTCCATAACCTGTATATGTTAATAACAACTCTCTATAAAATGTCAAGAAACATTTTTCATTGATTTCGTAACTTCCGTTTATTAATTTCATTACTGTATATGACAATCTTTTCTCCGATTTTTGTAACAGTTACGTGTTATTGATGTACAATTATCTATAAAAAATTAATAAACGCATGTTATTAATACTATGTACGATATTTTTTTCAGTGTACGACCAATGAAAATGTCATCATAAATATGAGAAATTATTAAAAATATTAAACGCGAACACTTTTAAGTCAAAAACCTTCATAGCCTCAAGTTTCGATGACGTTCTAGCTAAAACGTCAAAACAAATAAGGATACTAAGGGACTTTTCATATATCTTTTTAAAAACAAGGTTTAAAAAAAAATGCGTGATATGTCAATTTAATGGGACTTATTTTTGGCTAGGTACTAAAATTATATTGGATTAATTTACGTTTAATAAATATTTATTGTCTTAAAAATATAGAAAAATTATTTACATTTCTGCGTCAATTAGTGCTCTTATAAAATAAAGTTTCATCGCTTGTCACGCCATCTTGTGGTTTACGTCTAAGCTTTATGATTATCCTAGGACCGTAAATGAGCCATTAAAATCGTGTTGAGATGGCCGTAAAATTAGTATTTTTCGTTGGTTGTAGGTAAAATAAATGAAAGAAATATATTAGGGAGATTTTGGGCCAGCGAAAATAAGATCAAAATTGACAATAGTTATGCTTATTTTTATTAAAATTTAGACACATTTGTAAGAGGTTTTGGGCAGTTAAAAATAACGCGCTGTCACCTGTTGAATGGAATTCATTTAAGTGATGATAGCGTACTTTATTTCTTCTTTGGAACACTGATGGTAACACAAACTACAAAATGTTTTCGCATATTTTCAAAAAGATTGTCAAAATAAGGTTAGAAATAAGCACAAAGGCCCTGTCTAATAAAGTTTGTCTTTAGGCCTATTTCATTTACCTCCCCTCTTTTTGCTAAGTGCGCAGCCGCACAAATAAGCATAACCACAGAAAATGTTATTTTAGGCCCAAAAAGTCCCTAATATGTGGATTACTGTGATCCCTAGTATCTACTCTTAAAAGGTCGATACACCACAACAAGTTGCTCTTTCTACGGGATTCAGGTGCGTTTTTCTTATCGGAGAACACGATCTTTATGTTCCCGATGAACACGCAACGATAAGAAAATCACAAGTTACAAGTGTATATACGGCCAAACTAATAAATATCAAATTTCGGACCTCGACCGTTAGAAATTACTCTTCACCCCTGAAGAAAGCGATACAATTTCGGGACCCTGAAGGAATTTGATGCGCTCATAATCGAAAGGTCAGTTTTCGGCCGGGCCATAATCCCCCTGGCTTTGCATATATACGCCACACATGCATATGCATAATATTCGGGCACCGCATATAAATCTAAGCGGCGTATTGAGAAATTTGGCAGGACACAAAGTGGACAGACACATGATACATTCGTGAACCGTGGGAAAGGTTTGCATACCGGTTACATATACCTAGATGTATTAATGACTGTGTCGTGTATAGACACTGCACACCCGGTTTTTCATTCTCCTTTGCATATACCTCCCCGCGTATAGTTAAGTGATTTTGCGGGCAATGAGGTATAAAAATCTTTTTTGTTTTTAATTGGGGTATAGAACGGATAATAACTTTTATGACGTGCGGAACAATAGAAAGGAGACAGTTGGATTGCCCCGGCAGATTTTTGATTTGGGGAGAGTTATTGTTTAACAAAAAATGCATTTTTTTTTTGTAATTACAGGAAGATAAAACCCGAGTATAACAAACGACAAAGTAGCGACAGCTTGGGTACACTTTGTGGTGGCCTTGTGCGAAATAAATTTCAATAAAATCTCCTCTGATTGGTCCGGGAGTTGATGACTTTTTTATTTTCTAGCAGTCGAAAGCGTAGTAGGCCAGGAGTTAGGCGTTAATTTACTAATAGGTTTAAATTTAGGTTTTGTTAATTGATTTATTTTATGTGTGATTTTATAAAATTTGTTCTTATTATTGATTTCTTTATTACTATTTTATTTTATTTGAAAGGACAGAAAATTAGTTTTATTTTATGGGTTGGGATTAATTACACTGTCCAACAATGAAAATCTTTCGGGCTCAAAAATAGCTAATTCTTAAGTATTTTCATCCACTGAATTCAAAAATCACCATAAAAATTAGAGATTAGCTCTAGTTTTGGAGATAAGGTGATATTTTACATTTTATATCCTCTAAAAGCATCGAAAGAGAAAATAATAGAAAGGGCAGGGAACTCGATAGGGGGCGAGTTAGAAATAGTGGTACGCCACCATCGAAATTGACTATCGATAATATCGATAGAGATAAAACTACAGAACTATCGATAGTTTTAATTTAGCTATCGATATTTGCAATACAGCCCTACTATTCTCGATATATATAAGCGGGGACTCCCTCCTTTCCGAAATAATTGCGTATTTGCGCGTCTTTTTATTCAGGGCGACCGATGACTTACAGTTCAGTTTCATATTTCTAATCGAACGCACAGTTAATGTAGTGTGTATGGTATTGTTATGAAACTAGATACACGGAGACACAATATATCATCGCAAACTGACTATAGTGTTTATGCTGTAAATCTAAGGTTTACATTTTACAAACAATATTTCTGTTTTGTTTAGTGCAAAATTTGTTGTTTTGGAGTGTTTTTAAAGTAAAACTTATTGTATTAACATGCCTCGTAAATGTGTAAATTCAGTTAACAATTTTTGTTATATTTGTGGAGAAATAACGTTTTCTTCACAGAAACGCAATTTGACGCCTCTTGTGAAGACTGCTTCTTCTCTAAGTACAGACAGCGTCAGCGGAATCTGTTACCTTTTTTTAAGAAGGAGAATAATCTTGTTTTTGCTGTGATATTAATGGTCTGATGAAAAGTTTGAAAATGGAGCATAATCCAACTGAATGGAGGCTATTCATAGACTCTTCCAAGCTTAGTTTAAAAGCTGTATTGCTTCATAATGGCAATCGTCTTCCTCAATCGAAGGAGACTTATGCAAATATGGCAACCCTCCTCAACTCAATCAAATATGCTGAACATAAGTGGAAAATCTGTGGCGACCTAAAAGTTATTGCTATACTATTAGGAATGCAATTAGGGTACACTAAATACTGTTGCTTTTTATGTATGTATTTGGATGGATGGATTTTTAGGGAACAGAAGGGAGGAAAATTACACTCAATTGGTAAAAGTACTTCTAGAAAGGTACCATCAACTCGGATGTAATATGTCACTAAAAATACATTTTCTCCACTCCCATCTTGATTTTTTCCCACCCAGTTGTGGAGCTGTCAGTGACGAGCATGGGGAAAGATTCCACCAGGATATTTCTCTAATGAACGGAGATATTAGGGCCGCTGAAATGAAGCAATGCTCGCGGGTTACTGCTGGTTTATGTATAGGGATGCTCCAGAAATTACTTACAAGTGGAAAGCCAAAAGATAGCGATCTCACGAAGCCCCCAATTAATTCTTCATATATTCAACCACCGGTGAGTGTTCTTTTATCATTTATAGTGTGTAACTGTCATTAAAAATACACCTTTTAATATTGTTAACATACATAATTAATATTTTTCGTTAAATGAAAAACTCATTATTTTTTATCACAGAAACTAGAGCTAATAAAAAATTTTCTTTGTCATATTCGTTTTTCGCAATTCAGAATTGGTAGGAATTAACTCATAAGTTGAAGGAAACAAAAAAAAATTTGTTGGACAGTGTTATCCGCAAATTCACCCTCCAGTTAAATACCAGTAGTTTTATTAGAGGTGTAAGGTAATTATATAAGGTAAGTGTTTCTCGTTCAGTAGTGAGCTTAACTCTGGTTTGATTTAAAGCGATTCGTATTTTTTTTTGAAATATAATGGCTTATGCTTATGTATACCGTGGTTGTTCAACAACGAAAAGTTATAGAAAATATATGTTTGCATTTCCTAAAAATAATAAACGGTAAGTAAGAGAGTTAGAACTAATTTTTTGTTATACTGATTGACTATAATTAAAATGAATGTGACATTTGCAATGCTTTTAGCAGAGAATATACGGTACTCAATACAAAAAATTTACTAAATAACTTTAAAGTCTTTGATTTATCAAAGGGCACTTTCGGGGAATTATAATCTCCACCAGAAAGATGGATAGAGTATATTTACACTCTTCAAAACTTTTACTTTAAATTTTGAGGAAATGTCTACGGGAAACCAAATTTCCTATGAAATTTTTAAACTATTAGTACCAATTCAATTTGAATGTCCAGACTTCCCAAATTATTTTTAATTAAATTATTTTTTTCATAGCTTAAAATTGACCAATCGGGTATTAAAAAAAGTATCTGACCGAAAAGCTGATAGAAAATTATAAATAATAAATATTTGTATTAAGTACATGGTTTATTACTAAATTTTCTCACACCCATTTTGACCATTACTTTTCGTCCTGGGGACATTTTTTCTTTTTTGTTTTAGTAAGACATTTCTTTTAAAATTATCATAAAACGGGCAGTTAGATATCACTTTTTTTAAATGGTATGTTTCTTAAAATATAAAAGTCAACTTTTCTTCCAAAAGCCTGTGTCAAAATCTACTTCTTGCTGTTACTAAAACGAAAAAAAAATGCCGATTCTAAGGCTTCTTAGATGAGAAAAACTAGTGAAACAGCCTATCCCTAAACATACGTACTCTAATTTTATTATATACGTACCTTAATTATAATAACATGCTCACCTTTATTAATAATAACGTAAGTACCCTATTTACAAAATAGTTTAATTTGAATAACGTTAAGTGAACCTGTTGATTATGCATTTTAATTTAAATCGTTAATTGTTTTTAATAAATATTTGGAAAATATAATTTAATCCATTTCACTAAAAACTTTATACCTAATATTGACTTTTAATCTGATAAATTTCCTTGAAAATGAACTCTGAAACACAGTCTTAATTTTTCGGCAGTGTACACGGAAAAAAAGAAATACTCAATATAAGGCAATAAAACTAAACTATCTAAAGGCGCAATTACACAGACGAACATGCTCAAACAAAAGCTCGTGCAAAAGATTTAAAATTTTTTGCGCGAACATTTTTGTGAGCTTTTCTTTGAACATTTTGTTCGGGTAAATTTTTGAGCAAATTATTGCTATCTGTTTTGGAAACATATTTTTAAAGATGAGAATAAATAAAATTTCACATCAGTGATCAGTGATCTCAATTCTTTAAAAAAATGGAACACCAACTTTTATTTTAAATTTTTGTGAAAAAAAGCCGACGGCAAGCAAAACATTATTCTTGGCTATCAGTTTTGTCACATGGATTAGGGTTACTTATAATATTTTTTTCTTAGGGTTTTTCCCGGATTTTTTTGCCCGAGGGTTTTTTTGGGACTTTCTTGCGAGTTTTTTAATTTTTAAGGGTTTTTTTCCTAAATTCGAAAAACAACCCAGGAAAATTTTTCTTTTCCAAAAAATTTTTGAATTTTTCAAATATTGGCAAAAAACTCAAAAATTGCACTTTTAAGCGGTAATCCGCGCCTCACGACTATGAGGAGTGGTGGGGAGGGGATTTTTTTAAAACATATTTTTGTAACTTTACTTTAACCTTAGCTTTGATTGTTTTTTTTTTAATTCCTGACACCAGATTTACCTACTTAGTTTAAGGCCCCAAGGGTTGCTTAAAAAAGCAAAAGGTTTATGCAAATGCTGAAGATAGATATTTACTGTCAATTTAATGTAATAATCAAGGTCGATTACTGACACTGAACAAACAATATGCAAAGGGGCAACATTCCGATTCAAAAGTCTAGTCTATTACTGCTAAATTATATTTTTTAGACAAGGGTCGGGATCGTAGTGTTGTAAAAGTGGGTAATAAACGGGTATTATTTAAATCGAACGTGCTTTTGTTCATATATTTGAGATTTAATAAAAATAGGTTTTTTCATTTGACTTAATTATTATTGTAAAAGACTAAACTAGGAAGTAATATAAAGAGATATGAGTGGTAAGGCGTTTATAACTAACGTATCAAAAAGACAATAAATACCATAAGTACAAAAAATACTCTCACCACAACTACGACGTGTAAATATAAAGAATTCTTTATCTGGTATTGTAAGTTCAATTTTTTGTGAAGTAAATCCAAACCAACTCGACCCAAACTACTCTACGTTTCTCTGATATATGGATGGACATTTTTAGTTTTAGTTTGCGCCCGTCGCTTTTATTATTATGATATGAGAATGCTAAAAACCCCTGTATGCCAATTTTGATTGAAATCGAACAAAATAAATCTTTTTCTTCCTCCACTTCCCTCATTAGCGGGAGGGGGTGCCTAATAATACCATATTATTGTATTGTGGCCGCAACTATAAATACACACCGAAAACTGAAATTGAATACCAAATTTGAGTTGCAAGATTTGAGCCGAACATACAAACATACATAAATAAAATCTTGTAAAAATCGCCAAAAATTTCAATATTTAAAAAATCGGAAACGCAAGTTCTACGCGTCAATAAAATAAAACGAATTTCTTTGTTTTGCGTCGGAGAGCCCTTTCTTTATGGAAAGATTTGTTCTAAAACTTTCATAAAAAAACTGCATTGACCCTAGTTTGTTGTCATGTAATTTTGTGTGTTCATTTGACCAAAACCCCCTCTCACTAGTCTACGGTTTTTACCTTCTCCTAACCCAACAACAAAGTGCCAATTATGGTATACTGGCATATCCCTTAGAAAAATCAAATCAATCGAAGTTGCTTACGAGGTAAAACGTGAATTTCGACATCATATCGTTTTTACGTCGGAAAGCACTTAATTAAAATACCTTGGTTTAAAACTTAGTCTTTCTATTTTCAGTTAAGTTCAATGAATTCCCATAAAACTATAAAATTTTTATACCCCCAATTCTTCAAATAAATTTTGCTCAACATTCTCTCCAAAATTTACGTGTGTTTTTTTGTACGAGATTTTGCTCGAACATTTCTTTGAACATTTTGCTCAAGAGGCTCGTGTAAATGTTTGTCGGCATTTCAACATCAAAGGAAAGTTTGTCTGTGTAAATGCGCCTTAAGCCTATGTTAGCATCATATACAGACCGCTTCAAGCTACTGCGAACGTAGGGGGAATCAAGTCCAATTTACTCTCCGTGCCGTACGACCGAGGTGGATTCGAAGCACGCTGCAGTGTTATCTTTTGGAAATTCATTTTGTTTTTATTATTTTGTTTTATTTCTGCCTTGCTCGAGAAACAGATGGGTAAGTTCTTAATTGAAATAATACATTTTTAAAACCAAAAATGGATGTCTACGAAGTTGCCGAAAAAGTGCAGATGGTCAAATGGTCAAATCGTCATAACCCAACACACGTTCGATATTGGTCGAGGGAAAATTTGCATTTGTATTTTGACTTAAGAACACAGTATCCCCAAAAACTAAATGTTTGGGGGGGGGGTATTATAGGGGAACACGTAATTGGGCCATTTTTTATTAACGGCATGGTCCTAGATACTTGGATCTACTGCAGCAGCACATTATTCCAACTGCTAGGCAGTTGTTAGGTGTAAGATTTGGTGAAACATGGTTTCAACAAGATGGTTGTTCCGCTCACAATGTTGGCCTTGTTAGGGAATATCTTGATAATGTATTTCCTAATCGGGTTATAAGTACACGGGGAACTATTTTATGGCCAGCTCGATCTCCCGATCTTGCTCCTAATGACTTCTATCTGTTTTTGAAGAAGCTTTTCAAATTATCACCCCTAACATGCTTGGAAACGTTAGAAGGGGTTTTTATAGTAGGCTCGGATATTGTCTAGCCGAGCAAGGAGGACTTTTCGAACATTTGCTTTAATTTTTTTTTGACTGGGAGAATCCTTTTGGTTTTTAGAATGTATTATTTTATTTTGAGAACTTGCTTTTATTTTGTTTCTCCTTATTATTTTCATTGTAACACGTCGTCACTGATAAATCTGAGCAGTTGACAATAAAACGCTCTTATTTATCAGTGACAAAAAATAAGAAAATTACGTTATAAAAATTTGCCTATTTATTGACCAAATTCCGGTTTCATTGACTACGCTCCACACAGCACCGTGGTTAGAGGCGTACTAAATACCAAAGGAAAGTCATGCAAGTGGTGATCGCAAGCCTGAGTATTGGTTGCTTCACTGATAGGCGTGCGGTGTCTCTGCATGTACGTACACTGGCAAATTAGACTTCTTCCGCCCTATGTTCGCAGTAGCTTGAAGCGGTCTGTATACGCGCGACGATATTTTTTTGAACTAAGAATATTAAATTCTCAAATTACCTTCTTCGGTTTAAAAATACATAATTTTATTTTAGGTATACATCTTCACCTTATTCCTAAAATAATATTTTTAATGTGAAATATTAAAAATCTCAATTTTGTATCTTTTTTAATTTTGTTTTGAAAATATTAATCTTTAATACATGTATTATAAATGTCTAAAGCGAAACCTAGTTATTTTTCTATTTGAGAATATGCCTTTCTCAAACTGAACCTTGTTATTCGCATATTTAAGATTTAGACCTTTATATACTTATTTTGAAAATATTCATATTCTTATTTTAAAATATAGAAAAAGCACTGTATCCTTAAAGGGAGTTAACATCAAGTCAGTTAATCTGCCTTCCCACTTTAAAAAAATGGACTTATTTGCGCACCTTTTGCGCAAACACTTTTATGTTTTGCGCAGCAACCGTATGGAAAATGTGGGTATTTTTTTGTGGGTGGGGTGTTTTCCGGATGACTTTAAAGAATATACGTTCAGATGGTTGCAAAAGGTAAAAGTGGTTGCGCGATACTGCGCAAAAGATGCGCAAATAAGTCCAATATTTTTTTTTAATTTTGAGTGGGGGGCAGCTTCACTAACCTGTTATCATCCATATTCCTAAATGGTAACTCCCAGTGAGGATACCAAAGTGTTTTATCTGTGAGATTTAATAATAATTACTGAAGTAAAAAAAATATACAGGTATATAAAAAGTACAAAATATATTGTCTACTTCCATTTTCTACAATAACTTCTTACGTTTTAGAAAAGAAACAAATATAGTAAAGAATACGAAATCTTATTTAAAAAGAAACTGCGGTAAAACTCAAGGACACGTCAATTGTGTTTGGGAGCGGGATATTTTTGAAAATTGTTTTAGGGCAAGACCCAAGTTATTAAAATTATTTTAATTTCAAAGTTCAAGTTTTTTTTTTTACACCCTTAATATATATTATAAGGCAATTAAGGTATTCCAAAAAAAAATCCTAACTTTATATATTAGTTAAGTATCGGAAATTTGAAATTTAAATTATTTTTAAAAAGAGAAACTTTAAACTATATACCCTCGATGTCAAAACTGAAATTTATTTAAAATTTAAAAGTGCGAACAGATTTAAAATGTGGATCATTTTAACCCTTCCTGAAAAAAAAAATGTTTGAGACACTGTAAAAAAAAGGTGTTAGCTAAATAGCCTTATTCTTTTAACGTATAAACACGTTTCCTTTATTTAAATCGGTTAAGAAATAAGCAAGTTCTGTAGTGTTACGATGCTCCTTGTGTGTTAAGACTGTCCCATTATAAGTCATCTTCTATTCGACGTCTTGAATTTTACGTGTCATTTTGGACATTGAGCGCATAACATTTTTAGCTTGCCAAAAAGCTTAAAATCTTTATATCCTGATCATTTTTGACAAAACTGCATCCCGTCAAAAAGAAAATGACTTATAGCGAGACAGTCTTGACCACACAAAAAGCATCAAACGTAACATTCTAGAACTTTCTTACTTCTTAACCGATTTTAATAACGGATACGTTAAGAGAATAAGGCTATTTAGCAAACTTCTCAATTTTTCAAAACTGTCCTCCTCCTTAATTTCAAAGAAATAACAGTTTTGACATAAAGCGAATCTTTCGCTTTCAAAAAACTTTAATTTTAAATTTCATATGATCAATACGAAAGTTTTACTTTAACTTATAAACTAAGAATCAACTAAAAAAAACACAGATTAAAACATAGTATATCTAACTAACTACACTAACCGCCGCGCCGCACAAAGGCGAATTTCGAAGAAAAGTTGGTAAAAAATCAGAAATTCCGAATTCAAAATTACTGGAAAAACCAATTTTATAATTTTATTACCTTGTTAAAACCACCACCCTTTTTTTTTAATTCTCGTCCCTCTTAAAAATATTTTAGTTTAAAGTTGACCTTTGATGAAATATTTCCTGAATTGAGTGTTCCGTCCGTCCAAATTATCCGCAATATTTTAGCCACTAGTTGTTAAAACTATTTTTGATCACGGGTGCAAAAAAATATTTCTGTCCGTTTTTTACCCAAAATTAAAGAGAGATAGCTGAAAATAGTAATATTGAAATAATCTGATTATTCTTTCACCACGTCTTTACGAAAAAATCATTTAAAAACATCGTCAAAATATTAAACTATCAAAGATTAAAATGTCGCAACAATGAACGTCACCGAGTAAAAAGGAAATCATTGTTATTTCATTTACCAGCTGCATTGATTTATAGTGTAAAGATGCTGTGTTGCGAGAGGTGCTCTTCGTTCGAGATTTTTAAAAGTATTTTCCTGTTTTTTTTTTGGATTTTGTGATAAAGGAATTTAAAAAATAGTATTAACAACTCGCGACTAAACTGTGCTTTTTTTTACTCGCGTTTCTAAATATTTCGCTGCTTATTTAAACTAAAAAAGCACAGTTTAGCGGCGAGTTGTTAACACTATTTTTTTAATACCTTTCGAGTGAAGATCATTTCTCGCAACACGCCATCTTTAAACTATAAATCAAGGCGGCTGGTAAATGAAATAACAATGGTTGCCATAGCGATATGCCTTTCATTCTTGCTACATTTTAATCTTTGAAAGTTTGATATTTTGACGATATTTTTAAATAATTTTTTCGTAAATACTTAATGAAAACTGGTGGAGATGGCTTAATTTTTAGGCAAGAATAATTGGATTTTTTCCATATTACTAGTTTCCTCTATTTCTCGTTAATTTTGGGTAAAAAACGGACAGAAATATTTTTTTGCACACGTGACCAAAAGTTTCTTTTTGTATCGGTAACCAAAAAGGCCATGCTTTAGTTATTTGCAGACAGTTATTAAAATCAGGTTTTTGATGAAGGTATAAAAAAACTACTATATTGAATTGAAATATCCACAGAACTTCTTTAATTTTAATTTTTTTAAACTATATAGTCTCATAAAAAATAAAAATAGAAATTTTTTTCCTTTTCTAGCCATAAAGTACATTTCCCTGTAATTTGCGGTCTTGCCAAAAATACATATTTAAAAAATTGGGTAATGCGGGTAAATGTACTTTATGTCTAGAAAAGGACGAAAAATTCCTATTTTTATTTTTTACGACATTATAAAGTTTAAAAAAATCAAAATTAAAAAAGTTTTGTGGATATTTCAATTCAACAAAATTTTTGAGATTCTAGTTACCACCAGCAGCAATAGACTCCATGACGATATCTTGAAATTTTCTCAATAAGTTGCGGAAAACGAAACGTTCAATTCACGAAATATTTAACACACAAAATTCTCATCAAAGGTCAACTTTAAACTAAAATATTTTTAAGAGAATATTAATAAAAGGGTGGTGATTTATTATACCTAGGTAACTATATAATAAAATTATAATTGGTGTTCCCAATAATTTTCAATTCCGAATTTCTGATTTTTTACGAGCTTTTCCTAGAAATTCAACTGTATGCAATGCACATGCAATAAAAGACTGACAGGCTCTTACGTCCTACCTCGGAACCGAGAATCCCCGAGTGTTTGAGATGTTCATTTTAAGAATAAAACGACAAGAATTTTCTTCAATTAGGCATCTGAAGGTTATACTTAATTTTAGTATTTTAAATACTTATTTTGAACCTAAAGAGCAAAATTTATGTTAATATTAAAATTACAATAGTCTCATGTCAAAATTTGCAATGTTTTAAAATAAAAAAACTTTTTTGCCTAATTTAAAGATATGCTCTTAAAATGAAAATAAACGGAGTTTCATAATAAACTTAGTGCCGTTTTAATTTAATGTTTTCGGTAAATTTCCAAATGAAGATCTTAGGCTTCAAATCAAAAATTATAAAATTTTTAAACAGATAGTTTTTACTTGGATTAAAGAAAACATTTGAGAATATTAAATTTTGTATTTAAGTATAACAATATGTTTATTTTAAAATAATCTGTTTAAAATAAAATTCTAGATTTTCATTTCAATGATGCAGTTTTGAGCATACTGAAATACTCATTTGTAGAATTTTTTTTTTCCGTGTATATAAATTTTGACTATAGCACAATAAAACGGAATATTAACATTTGTTCGAGCAGTTTATCCCACTATCAATCATAAGTTGAGCAGTAAAATGGAGGGAATTCCACTCATATCGCTGCCGACGGGTGCTGTCGCTACTCGTTGGTTTCTTATACTCGGGTATAACCTTGGTTTGTTATATTCGGATAAAACGTTACATTTAAAAGACTAAACTTTGTAGAAAAAGATTGTCTTTCAGATTTGGGACAGGGTGTTTGAGTTGACCATCTTCGAAACATGATTGTCTATTTAAGGTATTTCAATATGAAACTGCTTTTACATGAAACGACCTAAAAGTGTGTTTATTACCTACCTCTAGATAATTTTAAATTCATTATCGAGTGCTATTAGTTTGTGGTATCAGCCAGTAGCGCACCGAGGGGGGGGGGGGGGAGGTTTGGGGTTAACCCCCCCTGGTTATGGTCACATTTTTCAAATTAAGTTATTTATCTTTAGCCCCCCCCCCCCCCGAAGTCCATTCCAGGGTCCGCCACTGTATCAGCGGCGTGTGGTGAAATTTCAAGTAAGCACTGAAAAAAAGGATCTCTTAGTGTGACGAAATACTAGGTTAATTTAAGAGAATTATGACTTTCGATATGCGCGAAAGTCCTCAGTTTCTTCTCACGAGACCTCCATTCCCTTAAACTTATTTGAGATTAAAAGTCCTATGCAAAGAACATAAAATCTTATGCCCAGAGCATATTTCTTGAACTATAGGTTAGTCATAGTATAATAAATAGTTTGCTTTTAAGAGCATATTTTCTTAAAAATTGGCCTCAAAAGAAGCACACGATTTTCTTACGAAAAAACTGTAGGTACTGGAAATATAAAAAAATTACCAGAAACTGTTTATTAATAAAATATTAAAACTTGACATAAACGTGAATATAAATTCGCTACATCTAATATTGTCAAAAATAGTAAACAGTGTATTTTGCACATGAACGTGAACAGCAGTAACTTAATTTTAGCTAATTCTAACAAAAAATCTAGATTGATAACTGTTTATAAACAGTATACAAGTATAAAAAATCGGCTATTACAGAACTTGCTTAAAAATTAAAAGTAGGAATAATTTTTGTTTTTCGAAATCACATCTAAATTAAGAAAAATGAAGTAGCTTTTTCATCTGACAATAATTTTCATTCTAATAGTCTTTCCTTTTTGGCTTTGTTCAACAAAAAGTACACAGCACAATTCTTAAACTAAAATATCAAAAATAGTTAACAGTAAAAGTGGGACTTAAGTTTTATCTCCCTACATTAAAGTCGGAGAGCTCGTGAACAAAAACTGGCAAAAAGGCTGATTTCTTAGTTTATGGGGGTGGGTTATACATCATTAAGGGCACCTCCAGTCAGCCAGTTCTACTAACAGCAGGCGGTTGTAAGAGGGAGGGGTTCAAACCTGTAAAAAAATCATAAAAAACTAAAAATAAAAGAAATAATATACTGTTACCAAGGTTTTTAATTGAGTAAGATAAAAATGTTTTTGAAAAATACTTCATAATAATTCACTTCTTGACAATAGGTGTAGGAATTTTTTCACAGATGTTAACCCTTCGGAGAAATAGAAATTTACCGACACAGACCTATTTTTTTAAAGGTTAGGTGAGCGTTTACTCCCTGTTTTACTGTCCTCTAGTTTACCCAAGTTTTAATTGCTAGCTCAAAATGGATAATGCATAATTTTTATATGCCTGTTTGAAAGAATAAAAAGAGACAGACGTATAAAAATTAGGGATTATCCATTAGGCATTACACATTAAAAGTTCGGTAAACGGGGCATAAATTTCTATTCCTTACACTAGAAAGTGCTTATACACATATTTTGCATAAAAAATAATATAGTCCATTCCTAACCGATAGGTAGGTACTCTGTTGTAAATTTAAAGAATAATGCACTTAAGCTCTTAAAGAAGACAACAGACAACTCTAATCTTAAGTCCATACGGTATGTTGTACTAGAACCGGCGCGGCGGACCGTCCATTTTGGATTGCTTTTACTAAAGCTAATGGTCAAACAGGATATAAAAAATAAATTATTCAGCTACACAATCAAAAATTTGCGAAATTTACTACACAAAAGAGTTCAGGCATGATTGCTGTAGCTTGCAAAAGTCCGGAAATACATATTTTAAACTTTAAATGGAAGAAATCAGGAAGGCGTATCCTGCATGGACGGCACCTTGTTTTCTAGCAATATCTTTTTTAAATTACTACATGCTTACCTCTTAATATCGATTCCAAGTGCCCATGCCCATGCATATGTAGCAGTTCTTCCAACCACGATATTTTTGAGGATCTCCAATTGCACAGATGCACACGTTTGATCCTATCATGGCCGGCATCTGACTAGTGACTATCGATTGAGGAGTGGCAGGGCAGATTGGGTGTGCTCGGTAACTAGCCGAACGGATTGAAATAATTGTCTCTTGGGAGAAGAAATCCATGGACTGAAATAATGTCTTTTAAATTTGTAACAAGTTTTGAGCATACTGTTCTTGACAGATAAAATAAAACCGAGATATTAGGAATCTTGTTCAGAGAAATCCTAATTTATTTATTGGAGGAAAAAGATACAATGCTAAAAGAAATTCATTTATGACGATAAAATAAAAAACAAGATAATTTGGGATCTTGTTTTAAGCGGAGTTTTTTTGTTCAGTGAGGGAGGCAATTTTTAAAAACTTACCCTATTTGTAATGTAATTCGATTCTTCGATAACCTTTTGCAAATTCGCCAATGACGTCATCCTAAAAATGTGGATGCTCTGACAAGCTTTGGAGAAGTTTATTTTCAATGGACAAAAGCGATATTTGCGAAAGTCTCTCTTGACCTGTTGAATTTCTCAGGAAATTTTTTATACCTTTCAGCGTCCTTTATTATTAAGGCACACACCACACATTCACATACAGTCTGCATACTTAACTGTACCGGAACGGAATGAGTGGCAAAGGGAAGAATTCCGAACGGAATTAAGCAGAGAGGCGACGGTCTGCTACACGGATGGCTCTAAACTGTCAGTCAGGCAGATAACAGGCGCAGGAGTGTACGCGGAAAGCCTAGAAGTTCAAGAGTTATCCACTTGGAGAACACGCTACGGTGTTTCAGGTGGTGTATGCCATTATCATGGCAGCAACCCTACCCGAGGTCAGAAATGGCAGGAGGGACATATACATATGCTCCGACAGTCAGGCTGCCCTCAAGGCTCTAAGTGCACCCAAAATAGTTAGTAGTCTGGTGGAAGACAAAAGGGTGACACTGATGTGTCATGAGGGAATACCAGGGAACGAGAAAGCGGACGAACTTGCGAGACTAGGGGCCGAAACCCAATACATTGGACCGGAACCTCTTCTGGGAATAACAAGGAAACAGGTACAGAGTGAGCTCAACAAATAGGCGAACAATGAACTGAAGACGTCCTGGAGGCAAGAGTCAAAGTGCAGACAGTCCAAGCATTCGTGGATGGTCCGAATGTAGCCAGAACTAAATGGCTCTTAGGCAACACCCGAAAGGACATTGGACTGCTGACAGGGGTGCTGACTGGGCACAATCGGTTGAACGAACATCTGACGCAAATAAGATTAGCAGGAGATCCCGTGTGTCCCGATTGCGGGCTCAAAGAGGAATCGGCGCAGCACTTGATAGCACAGTGTGACGCATATGCCAGATCAAGGCAGCTGAAGTGGGGATTTCCCACGATAGAGGAAGAAGAGCTGCACTCGCTCAAATGGGCCGACATACTGAACTTCGTAAAGAAGACAGAGAGGCCCGGAGAGATAGGTGCAGCAGAAGTAGGGGCATAGGGGTAAGGAACGGGGTATGGCAGAAAGGGCCCCTGACTACTACTACTACTTAACTGTCCAACATTTTTAGCATTATTCCCGTCACTTGAAGTTGACGGTATTTGCGTGTCCACGTCCGTATTGTCTTCCATATCGCGTGACGTACGTACACTGTACACACCAACAGCTGTTTAAACCTGCAAATAACCTACTCCAATGATACCTTCCACGCCTGTCAAAAGCACGCGACCGCGACTCGATACATTCAGCAAGTTCAATGACCCCTCGACGCACACGATTCATATTAAGAGGGAAGGAAAAGTCCTATTAATTCTTCACAAATTTAATTTGAAATCCCCGACCGGTTTCGACTAAAACTTCATTGTGAAGGGGGGAGTTGGATCCAGAGAACCTAGCAGCGGGGATGGCTTCTATTGGATTTGTGTAGAGTAGTGAAAAGTCGCGCGCACACTACACGCGGTCAGCCTTTCTGCTGTGACTCGGTTTAATATTTAAATCTTATCAAAAATTCGTATTTATTATCTCCAAAAACCCTCGCCCAAGTAGCACAGGACGCCCTCAGGACGTCCCATTTAAGTCTGAATGTCCTGGGCCCGAAGTGGACGTCCTATGGACGGCCAATTAAGGACCAGTTGGTAATTATGCACTATATATAGGGGCCGCCAATTTTTAGTTTTAAGGTTAGAAAATTTTCTGTTAGATTAGGCCGACTTCCGCAGTTCCTTAAAAACAATTTAGAAAAAATCAAAACAGACAGACAACATATCCCAGCAAACACATCTGTTACATTAACGTAATTTACGTAAATCTGAGGTAAAAAAAATTACATAAAAAAGTTTTCATAAAATTTACGTAATATTTAAATAACGTAACTTATGTTTCTTTAATTACATCATATTTACGTAATAAGAAGGGAACTTTGTGCAAGGCATTATGCAGAATATGGAAGTTACTTTTGTCCTTGTGACATTAGAAGTACATACATTTTATATACACAATATGACTTTAATTTTACATAAATGTTACATTCCAATACGTAATATTTATATAACATTTATGTTATAAATTTATATAGTAGTTACATAAAGAGTACGTTATTTACGTGACTTCAAGTTTACCTTGATGTTACCTGTAAAAGATATAAATATTATGTAAAAATATTTACTTCAATTTTATCTTTTGATTTACTTTCTAGTTACTAGTTAATCGATATCTGCCGTTTCCTAATTTTTTGTTGCCATATATTATTTACGTTATTTTAATTAAGTACATATTATTTACGTAAAAAGTAGGGAACTTTGTGCCTGGCATAATGCAGAGCATAAAAGTTACTTTTTACCTTCTTGTAACTTCTAGTTTACACAGAATTTATGTAAAAAAGTAATCATGTGATGTAACTTTTACGTAATATTTACGTAACGGTGTTGGCTGGGATATACTCTTTTTTAATACAAAAATAGGACTACGTTCGGATTACACGCCGGATGTCGTCGGATTATATTTCTGTCTCTCTCTCTGTGAATTGCGGAAAAACGTTATTTATATTTAATTTAAATACAATTATAAGGTTTTTTTCATTTGTGCTTAGTGGGGAGCTAGTTTTAATATTTTGTATGATGAGTTTGAATATCCCAAATACGTCCGATTAAAAATTTACTATATACCTCTTAAATCGTTTAAAATGTCTCTAAACAATACCAAAAATGTCCTGGAAATGTCCCAAAAATGTCTCAGATTTGTACCTAGGGACGTCTTATAAACCGACATCCTTAAGACGTACTAGAACGTACGTCTTATGGACATCTGGTTTTGTAACAAAAGATGTCCTAAAGACGTCCTTAAGACGTCGAAAGTCCTAAAATGGACGTCCCAGGGACGTCCGAATGTCCCGAGCGGACATACTACGGACGTCTTTGGTACGTCTTTGTGCTATATACTTGGGCATAGACCAATTTTGGTTGAAATCGGAAAAACTTAGGCGTTTTTCCCTCTCCACTTCCCTCGTAGGGGGGAAGGGGGGTGCCTAAGGATACATTATTGTCTTATCACCGGAAATAGAATCGTATACCAAATTTGAATTCCATGGGATGTCTAGAAGCTAGTCAAAATTGAGTTGCAAGATTTGATCCGAACACACATACATAGTGGTGAAGTTAAATAAAAGCTTGTAAAATGGTGGCTTCTCCCTATAAGTGTTAGTTGTGTTCGAGTCTTTTGTATTAGTATTCTTTAGTTTTTCTTTTGATTTTTTGAGAAAGATAGTGAAAACTCGCGGCGAAACTGTGCTTTTTTTTGACAGTAGGGTCGCGATTCTTCAAAAAACGTCAGAAAATCTCACCCTTACATTTTAAACACAAGTTTACACTAACTGCTTTTTGTCAGGAGTTATTTACTAATATTTCTTAAAATTTAGTTTCTTAGTACTACTGTTACAGTAAATAAAAAATATGTCAATTTTAATTTTTGTAGGCAGTTTTTGTAAAAACCCATTTTTTTTATTTAAAAATGTTTTTTATTAGGCTTATTTTTGTGTGTAAACAAACCTTTAAAACGTTTAACATACAAAACCATAGATAGCCAAGGAATATGTCGCTGTCACTGTTCAGAAAAGTCACACAAATTCTGTCTTTCCTTTTACATGGTGAGAATTTTCCACACTGTTTGACGGGTGTGTCTAAAACATTGACCGGTCAATTGACCACTGACCGGACCCTTCTGGTGGTCCAATTTTAACCAAATTTGGCAGAGACAATTCAACTGCATAAACAAACATATCCAGTAACATTTTACTCCCCTCAGCCCCCAAATAAGGGTGCTAGAGCGAAAAAACACGATTGACCAGCGAAAAAGTTGTTGACCGGGCCCTTATCTTTATGCGATTTTGATCAAACTTGGCAGAAATGTAAAATTACCCAAAGTACATGGGCTGTAAAAATTTTATCACCCTCGCCCCCCAAATCAGGGTGGTAGAGTGGAAAAACACGATTGACCAGCGAAAAAGTTGTTGACCGGGCCCTTATCTTTATCCGATTTTGATCAAACTTGGCAGAAATGTAAAATTACCCAAAGTACATGGGCTGTAAAAATTTTATCACCCTCACCCCCCAAATCAGGGTGGTAGAGTGGAAAAACACGATTGACCAGCGAAAAAGTTGTTAACCGGGCCCTTATCTTTATCCGATTTTGATCAAACTTGGCAGAAATGTAAAATTACCCAAAGTACATGGGCTGTAAAAATTTTCTCACCCCCCAAATCAGGGTGGTAGAGTGGAAAAACACGATTGACCAGCGAAAAAGCTGTTGACCGGGCCCTTATCTTTATCTGATTTTGATCAAACTTGGCAAAAATGTAAACGTACCTAAAGTACACGTGCTATTAAGGTTTTACCCCCTATTCTCCCAATTAAGTGTGGTAGAGCGAAAAAAGACGATTGACCTTATGTTTATCCGATTTTGATCAAATTTGGCAGAAATAGAAAGGTACCTGAAGTACACTTGCTGTAAAAGTTTTACCTCCCTCACCCCCTAAATAAGGGTGTTTGATTGATTGCCCAGCGAAAAAGTTGTTGACCGGGCCTTTATCTCTATCCGATTTTGATCAAACTTGGCAGAAATGTAAACGTACCTAAAGTACACGCGCTGCTAATTTTTTTTTTTACAGCAAGTGTACTTTAGGTGCGTTTATATTTCTGCCAAATTTGATCAAAATCGAATAAAGATAAAGGCCTAGTCAACAACTTTTTCGCTGGTCAATCGTGTTTTTTCGCTCTAACACCCTTATTTAAAAGGCGCGGGAGGTAAAACTTTTACAGCATGTGTACTTTAGGTACGTTTACATTTCTGCCGAATTTGATTAAAATCGGATAAAGATAAAGGCCCGGTCAACAACTTTTTCGCTGGTCAATCGTGTTTTTTCGCTCTAACACCCTTATTTAAGGGGCGAAGGAGGTAAAATTTTTACAGCACGTGTACTTTAAGTACATTTACACTAATGCCATGTTTAATCGAAATCGGATAAAGATAAAGGCCCGGTCAACAACTTTTTCGCTGGTCAATCGTGTTTTTTCGCTTTAACACCCTTATTTAAAGGGCGAGGGAGGTAAAACTTTTACAGCACGTGTACTTTAAGTACATTTACATTACTGCCAAGTTTAATCGAAATCGGATAAAAATAAGGGCCCGGTCAACAACTTTTTCGCTGACCAATCGTATTTTTTCCCTCTAATACCTTTATGTAAGGGGTGAGGGGGGTACAGTACAGTCCAGCAAGTGTACTTTAGATACGTTTACATTTCTGGCAAATTTGATCAAAATCGGATAAAGATAAAGGCCCAGTCAACAACTTTTTCGCTGGTCAATCCTGTTTTTTTAATCTATCACCCTTATCTGGGTGGTGAGGGAGGTTAAATTTTTACAGCAAATGTGCTTCAGGTACCTTTCCATTTCTGCCAAATTTGATCAAAATCGGATAATCGGTCAACAACTTTTTCGCTGGTCAATCGTGTTTTTCGATCTAACATCCCTATTTAAATGGTGAGGGGGGTAAAAATTTTATGGCATGTGTACTTTCGGTACGTTTATATTTCTGCCAAATTTTATAAAAATCAGATAAAGATAAAGGCTCGGTCAACATCTTTTTCGCTGGTCAATCGTGCTTTTTCGCTCTAACACCTTTAATTAAGGGGTGAGGGGGCTAAAATATTTATTGCACGAGTAGTTTGGGTACGTTTACATTTCTGCCAAGTTTTATCAAAATTGGATAAAGATAAGGGCTCGGTCAACAACTTTTTCGCTGGGCAATCGTGTTTTTTCGATCTTCCACCCTTATCTAAGGGGTGAGGAGGGTAAAACTTTTACAGCAAGTGTACTTTGGGTGTATTTATATTCCTGCCGAATTGGATCAAAATCGGATAAAGACAAAGTCCCGTTCAACAACTTTTTCGCTGGTCAATCGTGTTTTTTCGATCTACCACCCTTATCTTTGGGACGAAGGGGGTAAAATTTGTACAGCAAGTGTACTTTAGGTACGTTTACATTTCTGCCAAATTTGATCAAAATCGTATAATGATAAAGGCCCGGTCAACAACTTTTTCGCTGGTCAATCGTGTTTTTTTGCTCTAACACCCTTATTTAAGGGATGAGGGGGGTAAAATCTTTACATCGCATGTAGTATAGGTACGTTTACATTTCTGCCAAGTTTGATCAAAATTGATTAAAGATAAGGGCCCGGTCAACAACTTTTTCGCTGGTCAATCGTGTTTTTTCGCTCTAGCACCCTTATTTGGGGAGTGATGGGGGTAAAATGTTACTGGATGTGTTTGTTGATGCAGTTGAATTGTCTCTGCCAAATTTGGTTAAAATCGGACCACCAGAAGGGTCTGGTCAGTGGTCAATTGACCGGTCATTATTTTAGAACTATCCCTGTTTGACGTTTATTGGTAGGCGTAGTAGCAATTAAGCTCCGCCGTAAACTAGTCCTGCAGAATATCTTTAAAATATTAAATTTACAAAGTGTTATTAGAAAAATGACGCTGTTTTTCTTAAATACTAAGGAAGCTGTGTTTTATTTTAAATGAGGCAATAAGTAAAAATCGCCACTTTCCAGAATTGTGACCGGTCAGATTTTCTGTCGCTTCTGAAGAATCGCGCCCTAGATAACTAAAATCGTGTCTTTGATAAAGATGTGATTATTTTATATAGATGGCACGTAATAAAAAATCCCCACCCTGTGCACCTAAGTATATTCTAGTCGCTACATCAAAGTGCAAGGCTGGGCTCAGATGTTCTTTTCTTAATTTAAGTGGAACATTATCTTGTTGAAAATTAATTAGGACTAATCCGTAAGGAGCAAAAAGCAGTAATTATTTTAGGGAATATCACTATGCGGTGTCGCCGAACGCAAAACGTGATGTTCTCAAACGCTCGCCGTGCAGTGGTAGTGGTTGTTTTAGTAATTCTAGTGGGGGCTTTTAAATCCCCGTATAAAAATACCCGCGCTGCTTACAGAGCTTTTGATTATTTTATTACTTTGAAAAACATTTACTTTTGGTTGTTTCTCTCGTAAAGGTAAATCAGTATTTTTTACTAAATTTTGTTGGGCCCAGTCATATAACTATTAGGTATTTAAAGGCTCAAAATGTGAGAAAATCGTAGCGGCAACGGTCAAAATCTAGTCATTGCTACCATATTCAATATTTTAGAAAAGAACATGTGCTATATTTGTCATTAACCCGGCATATAATGACCTGGTAATTTGGGTTGTTTATGAATGTTAGCACTATATTTTATATGCATCATAAAAAAATATATATTAAACTAACAAATGGCGAAAAGAAATCCCTTTAATCAAAAAAAGATATAGTTTTAATTTATGTAATCAAAATTAGGATCCTTTACCTCATTATTTAAACTTTTGACCAGCCTTCATTTGGTGATATTTTTGTTTTAAACATATTTTAGTTCGTAGTTGAAAACAACATCGTGTGGATGCCTTGCTGTTGGATGAAGAAAAAAGTTTTTTTTGTGCTAACTAAAATAAAAGTTTAAATTTTTGTTTGTTCTATCTTGAACTCCAATTCCACTTTGTATTTTCCAACGCTTTCTCTAAAAAAATATCGTTTACCTGAAAATTTCCAACCCTATTTTCACCCCCACCCACAATTATAGCAAAAAAACATTTTTTCTTCAAAAAATATAGGTAAGGATATATACGCGAATAATCTAAAACTTTTAAAATATATTGCAAAAATAGTTTTAACATTTTTACCTGCTTTGGACTAACTAAAGCCACGGTCAATAGGAAATTATCCGAGTGGGTTGAAAGAAAAGGTGCAGCACTGCCGCTCAACTCCGGACAACAGCCCTCCAAAGCCTTTTTGAATGAGCCAGACAAACGTAGAGCAAAGCAGCTTCTGCCTGAGAATAATCACAGGTCTGTATACAGGCCAGTGCCGACTCAACCAACTAGAATTGGAGTGAGCAATACACCGATTTGTAGATTCTGTGGAGGAGAGGGGGAAACGCCGGTACATATCCTATGCCACTGCGAAAATATTTGTCCCTGGGTAAAAAGTGCCCCAAGATTTCGATGAAGTCTCACCAAATAGACTGATTTCCTTTATCAGAGAATTTGGGATAAGTGACTTGTAGACAGGTATGAGCCACAATAGCCCTCTTAGGTCGAAGAGGAGGATGCAGTATTGCACGACTCATAACCAACCGAACCTAATCTACCTGTTACATAATACCCTAACCAGAGAATGCCCTTTTACTGGGGCCTAATTTCTGAAGCAAGGAGAGGGATTAATCAATCGGCAACCAATGCACATAAATTGCAAGATCACAGTTCGTGAATCCAGCCCCAAACGCGCGGCGCTTTCTTGTTCGTTTAAGTACGGTAACTAATCCCTCTCTGCGGAGGGGTTTCACATTACAAATGTCTCCGGACCTTTCGTTTTCTAACTTTAATAATTAATTTAATTAGCCGGTCTCCGTAGCGCAGTAGGTAGCGTATCGGCCTGCTGCACGGAGGGTCTCGGGTTCGAATCTCGGCTGGGTGCATGGATATTTTGCGTTTGTCTTTAACTTTGCAAAAAACTTAGCTAAACCTGGGCATTGCATGAAAAAAATTATTGATTTAATTAATTAATCGACAGGCCAATGAGAGCAGGGTTGAAAAAAGGAAAAGGACTAAAGAAATATTGACTGTAATAGGGGCAAAGATTTTTCGATTTCAATTTCAATTTATTCATATCCAAAAATCGAAATACAGTTAAAAACATACAAAGGTAAAATAAATAAGTGCTAAATATACTAATTTAATATAGATTATATATTTATCTATCGTTTAAAAGGTAAACTCTTTTTTTAGCGTAACATGATATAAAAGTAATAGGTTCAAGACGGACAATTAATAAATAAACAAAAAAAAATAGCCCAGGCAAAATCTACGATAATAGACTAAAAGGCTAGTAAACAAGACGATCAGAGATATCCTTTTCCTACACCGATTTCAAAAAGTCGAAAAATTCCGTTATAGTATAAGAACTCCCAGAAAGCAGTAAACCCTTTAGATTATTTTTAAAAATATTTTCAATATTACAATTCTTTACTAAAGTAGGCAATAAATTGAATAAGATTTTTCCGCAGTCGGTTGGTGACTTTTAAAAAAATTCATGTCGATGTTTCTGTACAACAAAATTACTTCTATTTCTTGTTTTATATGAATGAAAGGAGCTGTTGGTTAAAAGTCTATTTCTATTTTTAAGGATGTAGGTTAAAGATTTAAAAATGTATATTGAGATCAAAGTTAAAATTCTATTCTTTTTAAAGGTAGATTTACAAGATGATTGATATGGTGGGTTAAACATAAGACGAATAATTCGTTTTTGACAAATGAATGCTCTATCAATATCCATTGCTTGACCCCAAACAATAATATTGTAAGATAAAACTGAGTATACTGAGGCATAGTACACGTCAAGAGGAGCTGGCAGTTCTTAAGTGATCTAATCATAAAGTACCCCTTGTTTAGTTTAGAGCAGACACTCTCTATTAGGGATTTTCGATTTAGAATTTGGTCTCGGTTCTGGTTGACATTATTGTGACACAATAACAATGGTTCTAAAACAATGACGTCATATTTAATCTTGTAAAGAAATCTTTGATTTTACTCAAAAGAAAGAATACCTATAATTTTGCAATATTTTAAAGGTTATGTTTACAACCAAAGTACCAAACCGACCTCCCAGGATGTTTTTAAAATTTCATAACCGGGTTCAACCAGAACCAGGATCAAATGTAAATCGAAAATCCTTTATGTGTAACCCAAAGTTTTGGTGATTGTCAACAGTTACACCCAAAATATTAGTTTAATCGGCTAAAACTATTGGCTCGTTATTAAAGTTAATTGCAAGATTTAATGGAGGTTTAAATTTGGTACGGAATTCAATTCAAGCTGTTTTTGAATAATTAATGATTAATTAATTTTATGACACTATGCAGCAAATTTTTTAAGAGTTTGTATTGTTACTAAAGAAAGTAATTTAAATTTAAATTGAAGGAAATCTCAAACTAGCCGAGTTATTAAAAAATATTAATTATTAAAAACAAAGTAATGATGCTTATATTCTTATTAATAAGGGTACATTAAATGTAGTAAAAATTAGAAATTAAGCAGAAAAAATAAAACTAAAAAAAAAACTAATAACATATTTCTGTTGTGTAAGATATTTTGCATGAGTTTTTTTTAGAAAAATAAATCGTTTAAGGTGTTTTATTTTTTATGCACTCCTGACTTCTGGGCTTAAAAAATAATACAACACAGTTGTAGAAAAAAAGTTGAGGTTGCCTAAGTTCTACATGTTAGTGTCATAAAATCAAAACAAAAATTGGATGGAAACTATGGCCTTAACTGCGATTTTTTTGTCGCAACTTATTGTAGTACTTTGGCAACAATAAAATTTTAGGTTTAATAAAAAATACGGCGGTCATCTCACAAGAGTTTAACAGGTTATTCATTTGGGTTACTGTACCACTGTGCGATCTGGATGTGCCCGTGGTATCACGTGACTCATTAATAACCTTTCTAATCAGTGTCCTGGCTCCTAATTTGCAGGCCCTTCGCTTTTACCCCCTCGTGTCGCGTAGGCCGTGCGGCAGGATCACGGACATCCTTATTATCAACCTCGACAAACTTGAGAGTGAGATATTTCGTCGTTAATTTATTAAACGACACCCCTCCTCAAAGTTCTTTGGCGGATAAGCGAGATCCTCTGTTCCTTGGGGTATACAAAATATCTTTGAACGTGTTGATTTTGGGATTATAATCAACTATTTCTGAGCTACAAAAGTTTCAGTGGTGTTCTCCCGTGAAATGTAAAAGACTAAAGCCATTTAATAGCGGACTAGCTGGCCGCCCGCGACTTCGTTCGCGTGTTTAAAATTGTAGATTCCCCCTCCTTCTCCACCTTACCCCACTTTCATGCCTTAAAATCTTTCTATCTACTCGAGTATCCGCTTTGCCTGTAATTTTTTCCGGTTTTCTTGCTTTCAAAGGCTATAACTTTTTTTCCCGAGAACCGATTTTAATGAAATAAAACCTATGTACTCCCCAGAAATCCAAATAATGCAGCAAAATTTGTCATTTTATTTGTCACATTTATGTAAGAATTAGGTGGGCTCTGCGCATGGCATTATGCAGTGTTTTCGCACATTAATGTGACCCAAATTTTACCGTATTAATAAATAATTGTGACCTTAAATTTACATTACAAGGTAAACCTGTTATGCAAAATATACGTAGTTTTTACTTAACTCTTACGTAACATGGATGTAATATTTATGTAAAAGGTATGTAATTTTATTTACATTACATTTTTGTAACAATTAGCTGGGCTTAGATTTACGTAACAAGGTAAATGGTGTAAGGGTGTTTACTGGGAAGGAGTAAATTTTCTCTTATCTACTTATTAACGCACACACAACATTGAACTAGGGTTGTCAGGTGTCCCGATTTTTCGGGATTTGCCCGCATTTGGACCTCTGTGTCCCGAGTCCCGAAAAGACCCTTTTCGGGACGCAAAATGTCCCGATTTTTTGCTATTCCTCAATCTAAAAACGTCATAAAAAACATGTTTCTAGCTTCCTTTTATACCTTTCCTTGTTTTGGTACCTTGTCTTTTTCTTAAGCCACTATTTTTTCAATTTTGTTTTTTTGACCGGAACGCGCGTATCGTAGGTTAGGCGGAGTTAAACGTTGGGAGGTTATGTTTTGGTTTTGTTGTGGTGTTTCACGGTCAATAAGCTGATCACACACAAACTTGCATAAGCTCACATAACACATAGCATAACAGTTAGACCAATCAGAGACGAATTTGGAGCCGCCATATTGCTGATATATGCATTCAAAAGTCTTTTGTAAAGTATGGAAATCATTAAATCCAGAAATAGTTTAAATAAAGATAGAGGACCCATCCCGTTTAGTACACTTTATTCTTTGGTTGAGGGGAGATAGGATTAAAAATCGTGATCAATCACAAATTATTAGTCTTATCTCCGCCCACTAAAGGATTGTATATAAGATAGAGCGTAGATTAATTTAGTTCATTGTTTATCGTCTCCTGATGATGCTAACGTTGTTAGCGAAACGCGCGTCGAGTGCAAAAAAGTGTAGTTTTGGTTTTGTGGAAAACAATCATAATTTTGTTTTAGTGCAACCAAAGGTTCCAAATTCCCAACATACTTTTTTCATTAAAAATAGCTACAAGGGCTTGTGTTTATTTGCATTCTATTTTGTTGTAGATTTAAAAATATTGAGAAAATCGCGTTGCCGTCATCGGGTCATCTTTGCACCACCATACAGTAGTACAAAATGACATCGCCTCTTAATTTTCATACTTTTGGAAAAGATAACTTAAGATTTTAGAAGTTTTGATACATTTTTGTAAAAATTTGAAGATTTTTTGAAAATGCCGTGGCCAGCTACATTACCGCACATTATTTCTGGGGCGGCTTGAGGTGTCACCCAATATCAGTCCGTTTTTAATCGTCGGCCGCACTACGGAATACAAATTACATCTGGGGTCGGATAACAGCGTGTAATATGGGATAAAAGGGGTGTCGCATCTTATGACAAACCCCTGATACGCGGTGTGATCTCAATTTCGGTAAAGGGTATATAACAGGTGAAACACACTACACACTATTGTGGCGTCGGATATGTTGATGGGGTAAATTGACTTGTTTTCATCTGTTACACGCACGAGTTTAGGGGTTAAAGGTAAACAAAACTTTCACCTTTTAAAAAAACTATTATTTATTATATACTAATTTCGTCACTTTAAGAGGCTCTTTTTAACCTTTTTTGACTTTGAAGTCCTGTTATTTAGGGTATGTAAATATTTAAAAAAATAAGTATCTTTAAAGTTCGCTTATCCGTAAACCTAATGGGGCATGAATTTTTAATATTTTAGATATTTTCTATTTTAAATAAAAAAATAAAATTTTGTTCTATTGCCAAACTTCGTTAGGAACTTTTCCTAATTTCGTTGATTGTCATGCCCTTACTTCGTCAACATCAATATATCATAAGAAAAAAGATAAAATAAGTGTTTAACACTTTTATTAGAACTTTAACACATTGAAACATTTTTGAATCGAACTAAGGAACAACTGGTGGATGGACTGTTTCTGAAACCAGTCAGTGGTAGGACTGGTGGAGGAGGCCAAAAATCCAACAAATTTCTGTTGTAAAACTGTCTTTTTTATTTATATTTAACTCCACTATGGACACTGAGAATTTATTTCTCATTTTATTATTTAATGTTTTGCCGAGCATTTGTCCATGACTTGTTGATTTGATCGTTCATATTATTCGACTATAAAAACTTATGTCGCACTGAAGATCCCTAACAAGGGTGAAACACGTGTCGGCGTCTAGTCTCCAAGTCGCACCCGGTATGTATTCTTGTAGTACTCTTGTGTATTTTGTAAAGTTCGTTTTTTTGCTATCGATTCGTCATTGTAAAAAAGCCCGACTGGTGGATGGACTGTGTCTGAAACCAGTCAGTGGTAGAACTGCTGGAGAAGGCTAAAAATCCAACAGTTTTCTGTTGGTAAAACTCTCTTTTTTATTTTTATTTATAAATATATATATTTTTTAAACCTATATTACATGTTTAAAAAAACATAAACAAATAATTTTAAAAGTACAAAACTAAAACTGAGCTAAATATATTTAATATATACTTATTATGATAAAGCACAAAAAAATCACAGTTAAACAGGTACAAAAATTTTTTATGTAATTTTTTAAACTTCTTTGGAAGATCCTAGAAATTTTTGGACGCCTCTAGTAACCGGGGCTCTTTTATAGCACACGCTAAATGTTCTTTGCTTTAATTTAGTAGTTATCGTAACTAATTTATATGTTAACGGCTTTCCTAAAAAAAAGCCTTATTTCGTCAACTTTTTAAAAGCATATTTCTTGTTAACTGACTATATATTAATATGACAAATTTAAGCTACAATGGAAGGGGACATTTTTTCTACCTAAAACTGTTTTTACAAGCTTTTTATGTAACGAACTAGATATGTTTGTTCGGGTGGAATCTTGCAACTTAATTTTGACCAACTTCCCGACATCCGATCGGTTTCAAATTTGGCATACTTCTAAAGTTGCGGTGATAACACAAGAATATAGTATGATGAAATGACAGCTCCCCCCTACTCGAAGGGGGTGGAGGGGGGACAGTTAAAGTAGGCCCGATTTCGTTGAAATTTGGTGTGTTGGGGCACTTGGGGATGGAGACGAATTTCTAATCAGATTTTGAAAAATCAATATGTTTTGCTAACCAATTTTAACTAACTTATTCACATCCGATTGTGTTCAAATTTGATAAGCGTTTATTGGGAAATCAATTTAACCGTGGCGACCTGATTTTTTTGCAAAACTTTACGTCATTGCATTTGTTTTCCATGACAACGAGCAGAGTTTATTTATATTTGTCCCCAGTGGGACACCAGAGCTTTTTTAGCATCGGGTCAAAAATTTGGGGATAGGTTACTTATTTTGATTTCGCATTCCGCGCCGCTAAAGCACATAAGTTTTTTTTACTTTCGCTTCCGTGTAACTCATGATGCGTTGATGTAGCCCGAACTTGCATTGCTATCATTACCGCCGCTGTACGGTACCACCGCGCAAATAAACCTTTAGGTCCTTGTGACTGCGTGTTTATTTTTCAGACAAAAACCATAAGTTCTTCTATTTGTGCAAAGAAAAATACCAATATAAAGTTAACTTTATATTGGTATTTTTCTTTGTATTTGTGCCTCGGTTTCTGCTAATGTAGTACATTATTTGCCCCTTGGTGTGCTTAAAGACTTCGAAAATATGCAATGTTGAAAGGACCTTAACTTAAGGGCTGAGTTAAGGGTTAAGTTTGAAGGGGCCCCTAAAAATACCTCTTCGAACATCTTGAAGAACACATACAAAGTCTCAACAGTGAGGTAATCATACATTTTTATAGGCCTGGGCTCACGGACTATAATGAAAATATTAGGTAAAGAATAAAAAAATTATAGAAAAAAATAGTGAGGCACATTTTGCTCACTTTGGCTCATTTACTTATTTCTAAGTATTTCTACAGTAAAGTTAGAGAAACTCCAGTTTTTAATATCTACCTGTATGCACTTTTAAGAGTTGAAAATAAAATTAGGACCTGAATATTTTTGTAAATTTACGGTGTCCAGGATAAAGGACCGTGAGGTGAGCGAAATTCCCCTCACGTTCGTTCAAGAATAAGCGTACTGGCCTGAAGAAACTGGGGGGGTTCCTGAAAATACTAATAAGAAGGCTGCTCCACCTGGCAAAAAAACCTATGTGAACAGTAGAAAAGAATATACAATGAGAAATACAATAAGCTTTGCAATAAGCAAGCTAGCTGCAGTGTCAGGGATTTCCTAAATCATGCCTTATTGTAGGAAAGAAATATATCAAGATGGAATGACACTGCCTTTCTTGTCTTCAAGGTATATATATATATATATATATATATATATATAAAATTCAAAATTAAAATTCTTATTGTAACAATTTTAATCAGTCAGAGTATGTATGGAACTGAAAAACCGAGAAAAGTTGAGAAATTTATTCTTTGAAAAGGTCAGGAAATTTGACAAAAAAATATACAAAATCAAGGAAAATCTGGAAGGCCATCTGGAAAAAATTTATTTAAAAACAAATTAGAATCATGAAATAAAAAAAAATTGTAAAAATAAAATTTTGCGGCTGTTTTCTTTTATAAAAAATTCTCGAAAAAATCATGACAAGTTTTACAAATGGTTAGGAAAAACTGGGAAACATCAGAGAATCCAATTAAAGGTTTTGTGTACAAACTCTGTTATTGACCTTATGTACTGATGCCTTTCTCATTTAAACCCCTTACTTTACCTTACCCTTAAATAATTCAAATAAAATCCAAAAACTTAATATTTAATATGCTTGCACACACAGAAATACTACCTTTTTATTTTTGTTGGCATATAGGTAGGTACCAAATGTAATGTTACATATCTTGCGATCTTTTATGTAAACTTGTGTTTTCTGTTAGTGAATCGTTTATTGTGTAAAAATTTGAAACGTGTAGCTTCTGAAAGAGAGATACCTACAGATCCAAAAATCTCTATAATTTCCTAATAAAAGATCCTTTAACTAAAACTCTAATTACCAATGCCCAATGTAGTTACAAATGCATAAGAGAAGGTTGCGGCAAAGATAGGGTTGCAGAAATACTTTCTCTTTTTTGGAGTTCTGTTTTGGTTTTAAGTGAACATTTATTAAAGCACTCCCTACTAGTACTAAAAAAAGCGTTGTAGCTAAATTAGACAAATGTTTACCTCTAATTTTTTTTTATTTTCAGATTTTGGAATTAGGCAAGAAAACTACCAGAATAAACAATACAATTTGTATACATTTTAGTTATTCACAGAACAATAACAACTATATGGGTAGAATACTATAGCATTTTTAAGTCGTAGAAATATTTTTAGCAATTTTAATTAACTATATATAATAAAATTTTAAAAAATATACTGAAAAATTACATTTTTACATATACATCTCATTCCAAATTCTCCGAACCAATTTCAATATGGCGGCTGATAATTAAACACAAGAGCTAAATGGAACTGTCATTGTCAGTGTCAAAAACGTAGTCTGCAGCAATTTGGAATGGAGTGTAATAAATATTTCAATGTAAAACATAATTAAATTTATTTAGTGTTTAGAATGTGACACCCTTCTATTAACACATTGCCCATGCCCACATGTGGGCATTTCTGTTTTACGTATCAGGACCACGTGCCTACCGATGGTCCTTGGAAGTAAAACTAAATGCACACATGGCTCAACTTATTGAGGTGATTATGACCGCAACACTCTAAACACCTATATGCAATTAAATAAATTAATTTAAAAACTTATCTCAAAAATACTTATTAATAATCATTTAAATTAAATCTAACTTAAAAAAGTAAAGAAGAACATGTTATTTCTTACTTCTTTGGAACCACAAACTAGTAGCTGTAGTTTCAAATATCGGGCTTCACGTGGTTAGGTTCTGAAATTTAAAAAAAAACATTTTAGAAGAATTAATAGTTAAAAAGACATAAATATTCTTAAATATGTATCTAATTTAGTATGTTCTCTTTTTTATTTAACTGTTTTCTCAATTTATTGTATTTTAATTTGTATTTTTCTTTTTTGTTTAAATATTTAATATTACTAGTTGGATGGTGCCTTACAGTCCTGTTGTTTTGGTACCTACCGGTGTTTTTATTAGATGTTGTAAAACATATATACTTAGACTTTTTACCAATTTTTAATAGAATGAATGTATGTGAATTATCTGAATAAGGGTCCTAAGTTTTTTACCTGTGTATGACTAATTTACAAAATTATTAATGACACATATAAATGTAATAATTAATTTGTATTTATGTTTACCAAAAAGTAGTGTACTTGCATAACTTTCTTATTTATTTTTTTTTCAGAGTAGCTTTAAGACATATCTGTAATTGGCATTCAGTGCTGTTGATACTTGTGTAATAAATAAATAAATATATCAAATGGAAGGTTTTGGGATCCACTGATATCATTCTTTGGATAAAAAAAAATTCTTAGGATAAAATTTTGGGACCCAGCCCAAACTTATATTACCTCTTAACATATATACAACTTTAGGCTCCTTACATTACCCCTAAAAACTATTTAACCCCCAAAATGAATTTAGTTAACCCCAGGATCTCCAAAGTGATGTCTTATGTCTTTCTATCAATAGTATGTTGTTTTTACCACTTTACCCCTAAAACTCACCCTTAGGCCACTTAAATTACCCCTAAAATTTTTTTTACTCCATAAATGAATTCAGTTGATCCAAAAATTTCTTAATTGAGTCACACGTTTTTTGTCATTTATGATTCTTTTTGCCCCTAGGAACCTTAAATATATTATCCCCAAAAAATGTTTATTCTAAAAAATGGAATCAGTGTTTCCGAAAACCCTGAAGTTAATGTATTATACGTGTGTACTTGATCTAGTTTCTCATCAAATTTTTGTGCTTTAAGTCACCGTCATCGCCACCTGGAATATTTTGGGTGTCAAAAAAAGTATATATTCCGAAAAAATGGATTTATATATAGTCCATTTTTGATGTGTTTATTTTAAAAAAATGTTTACTGTCAAATCTGTTCTTAGAACTCTTATGGTGCCTATATTATGTTTTAGTTTTCCCCTTAATTTTTTATTTTTTGAAGTTCTCCCAAAATCACTTGGATTTGTAAAATAGACCCCCTTAGCTACCAAAATCCGTCAAAAAACGTTTATTATCAAGTACTCCCTTCAAACGTGGAAAAAAGCACATTGGCACCTTGACTTATGCTTGAAATAATTTAAATTCATGTTCAACAGAAACATAACAGAGGTGTTTTTGAGTATTTGGTGAACACTTGAAAAATATTATACAATTTTAGTAATCTAGTAATTACTTTTTAAGAAATTTTCCATAAACAGGTTTTTTGGGGTAGACTTGAGGGATATAAGTTTTTCCAGGAGAAATTATATAAAAAAAAAGTGGCTCGAATGACATCTTATTTAGAAGATCGTTTAAATTGCTTTACAACAATGCAATATTAGAGTTTAAATTTGTCAAGGAGCGACAAATAAGCAATTTCTTGCACAAAAATCAGGAAAAAACGTTGGTTTTAAAGTTACATTTTTCATAATAAAAAAGGGAATAAACAATTCATGATTATTTTCTGACTGTTTTCTCAAACATACGATCCAAATAAGCCTACTTTTATTCTTTAAATTTTGGTGGTCAAACTGATCCACTGAAAAGGTTCAAACCTTTTCTTCATTCCATACCAAATTTAAAAGAAAATATTTTAAACACCAGTCATCATAGCTTTTTAAAATTTTGACATAATAGTAAAGACGTTTAAAAGACCTTTCCCTTTTTAAATTCCAGTGATAAAAATTACCCTATGAAATTTCCAACAGAGCCAAAAAGTATCTGTGAGTGTCCTCCTTCAAAATCGTTCTCTGTTTTGTTCTTTGAGTATAGTTTTTCTGTTTTTCCTAATGGAATTGAAATAGATGAGGGGAGGCTCAAAATATGTTGAGAAATAGGTGCACAAAAAGTTGCAATTCGCAATAAAAAATAAGAGTTAAATTAATTTTTGATATCGGATCTAGACTATAATAAATTTTGTTTATTTAAGGAAGTGTTACCAAATATAATTGAAATCAGAAGCAAAAACTTACTTTGAGTCTATAGATTATTATTCTTTGTTCGGTGCTGACTCTATAGAACCATCTTGTATTGCTATACATTTTAGTTTGGCAAAATATCCACTGCTCTGTATGTTTGGGTACAAATTTATAGATTATTATTCTTCTCTGGGTGGTGGCACTTTAGAATCTTCTTCTTTTTCATTTTAGGTAGTTGCCTAAATATCCACTGCTTCATATGTTTTGTTATTATATACAGCTCCTAAAAGAATAATAAAAATAACAAGAAATATTCTATCTCTAATTTTTTTTTTATTTTGCACTTTAGGCGAGGACAACCAATATTTCTTAAAAATTTTCTCTTGAGTGGCACATGTTTATAAACTGTTTAAAAGTTTTTTTGAGTAATAATTTTTTAGTTACAGAAGCAGAGGTTTGGTTTTGTTATCTAAGTTATAAGTTAGAGACAAAAGGATCAAGCCAAAGTAAATCAAGTTTTGTAATCTGCAGTTTTATTTTCCTGGGTTATATGAGTTTTAAAATCTAAGCAGGTTCACAGTGCATGGTTCGACTTTCATAGAAGTGTTCACTAACCACCATCAGTTATGACATACACACATAGTATTTGATCCTGTGTATTTAATTTATTTGAAAGATGAATGAGCAACTATTTATATTTTAAACAAGTTTTCCTGATAAATATTCTCCAATTTTCAAGTCACTAACCTATTTTATTCAAAAAACAAGAGAGACTAAGGGCCGGTTTCTCAAAAGCGAGTTTGTGTTAACTCAAGCAACATAACCTAGTAAAAATCTTTAAAAATCAGTTTAAAATTAACTCCAGGGTAACCAGGGCTTCAAGGTGAAGGTAAGTTACCTTAACTCAGGTTAACCTAAAAAAAATATTGGCTTAAAAAGAGCAAGAAAACTGGGATTTATAGCTCGCGAGTTACTTTAAGTTTCTGATAACCCGCTATTGAGAAACTGGCCCTAAGAATAACTTTTTATCAGTAAAATTTTCCACAGTATTATAAACGGTATTAGTGTACATATCTATTTAGCACTTAACTGAGCCCCTAGGAAGTTAAAATTTACCAGTGATGAAACTTTTTTCATTTTCTTTAACTAAAGCGGGAACTAAACGACCCAAATCCTGAACTCAAACCAACCCAGCACTTTTTTTAGCAATTCCAGAGCTCATAAATTTTAACTCTTTAGGGACCCTAGTCAGTGCCTAAATACAAGATTTTTTTCATAAAAAAAACCGTGTAAAATACTAAAATAAAAAAACCATTTACTGCAGAATTACTTGCTAAAAAAACGCTACCCAACTACATATTAAAGTAACTGGGTGTAGTGTTTAAGGTTGCATTTACAAGTGCATTTATAATTGAATTTGAAACACTCCTGCTAGCTGTTACCACTGATTTAAGGACAACAGGTTAACTTAAAAAGAATGCAGATTTAAAAATCGGCTGCTGACGCTAGACGAAATAATCATATTCTATTCTAAACAGGAGCATCAACGACTAGCAAGAGTCTCTTTAACCTCTAAATGGAGCTTTACTGACCTGTTTTGTTAATACTCAAGTATCCGTGTGTTTTTGAAACTGCTGTTGGGATCTAAAATCTATCCTTAGGCCTCCAAGATTTCACTAGTAAACTTGCACATAACTTATGCCGCAATAATTTAAATTAAAAAAAAATTATTGAATCAAAATAAAAACAAAATTATGTGAAGTTATGGGAATGTTTCTAGGCAAATTCCTAGTAATTCCAGCGAGCCAGTAAAGTTCTCTTGATTCTTTGATAAACTCGGGGTAATGCTCGCGCAGCGCTAGGCCATTTTCGACAGGCGACCGCACACGCGGAGTGGTTTCATATTCGTTTTTGAAAAAATATTTTTTAAAGATAAACATAACCTCGAATGGTTTTCTGGCAGAAAACGTAAAAATACCCTTCTGCCTACTGTGGCCCTTGTTGACAAAACACCTGCAGTTGCCATGGTATCGGGGGCCTTAGGATAGTTGGGGGCTTTAGGTTAGAGGGCACTTTGCTTATTTTGATTTCCCAATAGTTCCGGTAAAAATACAATAATATGCTATTCTCAGGTACCCACGTCCCTCTAACGAAGGAAGTGGAGGAGGAAAAAGATTTAGTTTGTTCGATTTCAATCAAAATTGGCATACAGGGGTTGTGTGTCAATATGGCGGATTCAAAATTCAAAATGGACGATTAAGGGTACAGATCTAAAAATTAAGGGTGTGTGTTCAAATTTGGTATGCGTTTATATTTCCGACGACAATACAATAATATGGTATTATTAGGTACACACTTCCCTCCAAGGAGGGAAGTGGAGCGGAGAAAAGATTTAGTTTTTTCGATTTAAATCAAAATTGGCATACAGGGGTTTTTCGAGAAGGGGATATGAATTTTTGATCAGATTTGAAAATTTCAATATAGCGGATTCAAAATGCACGATTTAGGGTAAAAATCTAAAAATTAAAAAATTAATTTTTATTAAAAAAAACTTTTAAAGAACAAGCTTTTATTATATGCACTCAAAAGTAGAAAACAATTTTTTATCTTTCTTATACCATAATATAAGCGATGGGCGCAAATTAAAAATTTTAACTTTACAGTGACAAAGAGAGAACTGCAAAAGAAGAACTAAATTCTCCTTCTATTCGAATGATAAACATAATGCTTTCATCTAAAGAAGCTGAGAATGGGTGAGATTGTCGTGCTTGCCAAACCTTTGAAAATGTCCTTAGGTTATAGAGTAATACAACTGTTTCTTAGGTGAATCGTCGATGTGACCGATATACGATACCACCTAAAGTTAAAATTTTTAATTTGCGCCCATCGCTTTTATTATTGTATAAGAGAGATAAAATATTATTTTCTACTTCTGAGTGCATTTAATTAAAGCTTTTTTTTTAATAAAAATTTATTTTTGGTTAGTTTTAAAAAATATTGAGCAAACCTTGTTGGTCGAAATTTAATAAATAACTTACCTGACAGAATATTTACTTTTGCTGTGGCGTAGTTTTTTTTATTTTTAAAATTTGTCCCCATTTGTTAATTTTTTTACACTTTCAAAAATAGCAGGCGTGGGCGGGGGGGGGGGGAAGGCTCAAAAGGGCGCCATGGTTGTTGGTACCTACACGATTTTCAAATTTTGAATTCTCTGACTTTTCTACGGTTTCATAAAAAAAATCCAGGTTATTTTACAAGTTCCAATAAGCACATTAAAACAATAATTTTTATTTAAGTAAATGTTCACAAGCTTGTGGACCTATCGTAAATTTTTTGCGATTGAAGCAAAACACAAAAGTTTACGTATTGAAAAAAAATGGGTTGGGGCGGGATCCAGTTTAAATTATGTCCTAAAGGCAAAAATTTTGAGAAAAATATGCTGAAAATGTCATTTTTGACACGTTTTCAATGATGTTATCGCGCCGCAGCCAAAATTTTTTTGCAATATAGCAATAAATTCTTCAAAAATGTTGATATTTTTCGAGTTACTGTGAAATATTATTCAGGGGCAGTCGCAGCTTTTTTTGTGGTTCTAAAATCATGACGTAAGTGTGACCAACTTGGAAGACTGTTGCAGCATAAAAGGTAAAACCCGCATTCTGTAAAAATTCCCCGATTTCCATGACTTGGGACCAATTCCCTGACTTTTCCAGGCCACTTTTTAAATTCCCTGCCCGCTAAACAAAACACCGGCTGCCGTAGCGCAGTGTCTGTCCAGCGTATCTGTCTGCCGCACGGAAGGTTCCGGGTTCGAATCCCGGCTAGGTGCATGGATATTTTGTGTTTGTCTTTAACTTTGCATAAACTTGGCTAACACTGAGCATTGCATCCTATAATGGATGGAAAGCACCAGTATTAAAAAAAAACTAAAAAAAACATTATTTTGTGACTTTTCACAATTTTTTTTAGTTTGTTAAAATCAGTATAATTTAAAAATGTTTGGGAAGCTGTTTTTAAAACTGTTTTTTATCACAAATAATAGTTCAGATTTAAAAGTACTCTAGATGAATATAAATCGTTTTCAAAATCAATGAATAGCCAGCTTTCCCTCAAAAAAGGTGATGTTAACCGTAGATCCGGACTTCGCACTTGTGGTGCTCATCAGTACGTTGCTAGGAATTAGGCGATGAAATGATGATGAAAAATATGATACAGGAGTCAATTTGCAGAATCGGCAGGTGTACCATAAATTTGAAGGAAAATTAGGCGTCTCTACGGAGACAGATATAATTATCTTTACAGATTTCCTAAGCTATGGATTTGATAAATCTAAAAAGGAATTTAGCGAGGGTGAACAAATAACAAAATCAATGAATAGCAAGCTTTCCCTGAAAAAAGGTAATGGTAACCGTAGATCCGGATTTCGCACTTGTGGTGCTCATCAGTACGGTGTTAGGAATTAGGAGATGAAATGATGATGAAAAAATATGACACAGGATTCATGTAAAAGACACCCATCTGTCAAATTGCAGAATCTGCAGATGTACCTCCAATTATTTATAAATCGTTTTGTTTGTTGATATCCAAATTAAAAAATGAAATCGGGAAACCCGAAGAAATTTTGCCATATGGCTTACGTTTTTTCCACATTACGAGCATTTTTTCGTTTTTCTAAACCAAACATATTCCCTGATTTTTTTCTTTTTTGACTTTTCACAATTATTTTTTAGTTTTTCTTGCAATAAATCACAGGAGGATAAATACTTTTCTGTCACTGTTTCAAATCATTGGGAAAACAAGAAAAACGGCAAAAGAGAAAGACTTCCGATTATTGTTTACTCATATTGGGGCGCGCGTAACGGACGTCTATTTTAAAAATAATCTTTATTTGTGGGCGTCTTTAAAATATAAACTGCGTAAAATAAAAATTTTTTATTACTTTTTTTATATTATTGTTTTAATACATAGCTGAGGGCACCCAAAGGGCGCCAAGACCCAGAGGGCGGGGGGGGAGGAACCCCTTCTGGTCTCACCCACGCTACGCCGCTGAAAAATAGTCACTGCCCCATTGCGGGTTTTTATTATACCCTTACTTCATAGCCTGCTTTAAAACCGCGAATTAATCTTAGTTCCGAAACTTTTGTTTACCTCGTTTCATGCCCGCACAAGAAACATCTTGGTGCAATATTCCAGAGTGCAAACAACAGCGTCTAAGCTACTTTAATGGCCAATAATGTTGGACACAAAAGACGGGGTGTTAACAAGTGGATCCCCACTACATTATGCATCAGAATATTAGCGAGCGAAATTTTGTGGTGTAAATTGTGGCCCATAATAATTTCTCGTCCCTCCCGCAAGCAATAAAATATAATACCTAATATCGCATTAACAAGAAGGATTTCGCTTTATCCAGAGGCGTGATGTTACACACTACATGAACTGCAAACAACAGGAATCAAACGCACAATGGCTCTATAGCTCTGGAAGCGTTATAGAGCCACTCAAAATCTGCTATTATTGGATACATTCGATGCGGCGCGGCGCGCGAAGCCTTTAATATTTTTTCATGCGTGCCTTAATCTCTGATCCTTTTAGTACGTCCCTACCCCCTGCGTACATACGTGCATTTGCGGGGCACTTTTAACCGAGTGTATTAAATTAATTTTCGGTTTGTTTACTTAAAAAGGACATTTTGTGCATTGATTGGGATTTACTGAGTAAAGCCAGCGAGAAATCCCCCCAATAAATCCCCGCGATTTGAAGCACGAATATGTACATGAAGCGACTACCCCACTTAAAAAAAAAGACTTTAAGGTGATACTTAGTTTTTGTTACGTAAAATTAGCATACCTACTAATAATCGCAACTGCACTACTATACCTGATGAAAAAAAATTTACATTGAAAAAAAGGATGTCTTAGTGTTACGAAATATGAGGTTAATTTAAGAGAATTGTGACTTTCGATATGCGCAAAGTCCCCAGTTTCTCCCTTAAACCAATTTGAGATTCAAAGTCCTATGCAAAGAATATAAAATCTTATGCCAAGAGCATTTTTTTTTAACTATTTGTATCATAGTATAATAAATAGTTTGCTTTTAAGAGCATATTTTCTTGAAAATTGGCCTTAAAAGAAGCACACAATTCTCTTACGAAGACTTTAAAAAGAATGACGTCATTACACAGTATGGCAACACGTAAAGGGATCATTGCGCAATTCACATAAGAACCTCTTTTTCTTTTGGCTTCCCCCACTCCTAATATAGCAAAAGAAAAAAGAGAGAATCTTATGCGAATTGTGCAATTGTCCTTTTATGTGTTGCACTGTGCAGAAACGTCACACCTGTAAGCAAAAAAAAAACTGTGGGTACTGGAAATTAAAAAAAAATAACAAAAACTGTTTATTAATAAAATATTAAAACTTTACATAAACGTGAATATAAATTCGTTACATCTAGTATTGTCAAAAACATTAAACAGTGTATTTTGCACATGAACGTGAACATTTTTCGCATAGAATTTTTGTTTCTAATTATATCAAAGGGTTTACATCACATCATCAAAAGAGCAGTAAGTTAATTTTAGCTAATTCTAACAAAAAATGTAGATTGACTAAACAGTTTATAAACAGTATAAAAGTATAAAAACTCTGCTATTACAGAACTTGCTTAAAAATTAAAAGTGGGAATAATTTTTGTTTTTCGAAAACACATCTAAATTAAGAAAAATGAGGGAGCTTTTTTATCCGACAATAATTTTCATTTTAATAGTCTTTCCTTTTTGGCTTTGTTTAACAAAAAGTACACAGCATAATTCTTAAACTAAAATATCAAAAATAGCTAACAGTAAAAGTGGAACTTAAGTTTTATCTCCCTACATTAAAGTCGGAGAGCTCGTGAACAAAAACTGCAAAAAAGGCTGATTTCTTAGTTTATGGGAGTGGGTTATACACCATCAAGGGCTCCTCCAGTTAGCAGGCGGTTAGAAGGCGGAGGGGTTCAAACCTGTAAAAAAATCATAAAAAACTAAAAATAAAAGAAAACCGGATACTATACTGTTACCAATGTTTTTCATTGAGTAAGATCAAAATGTTTTTGAAAAATAGTTCAGAGTAATTCACTTGACACAGACCTATTTTTTTTAAGGTTAGGTGAGCGTTTAAAAGAAATGCATGTTCTCTGTTTTACTGTCCTCTGATCTGATCTGATCTGTTTTACTGTCCTCTGATTAACGTTTTCGAGGCAATGAGCAGGTGTGGCGATATTTTTCCGTTGACATTCTTGGATGTGTGTCAGTAAGTAATGCTTCGTCAGAAAGAAGCTTCTCCTGTCTCAGAAGATTTTTATAACTGAGAAAATTATAGGTAGTTACTCAAGCGCGGATTTCAGGGCGGTAGGTACGAGAATATTTAGAAAATCAAAAGTAGGGCATAAATTGCGGCGCTATAAGACCTTTACGGTATTAGTTTAATTTTGTGTTATTAATGGCATTTGTAGTGTCACTTTCTTAAACATTTTCGACTGCTGCGCTTTGAAAACATTGGTACAATTTTATTTTAATTTAAAATCAAAAAATGCATTTTTCAGTGCAATTTTCTTCAAAAATTTTGCCTGCGGTGTTATGATACGTTGATGTTTACGATTTTAGTTTAATTTGACGCAAATATTGCATTTTTCTCAAATTTTCGGAACAACTTAAAATCCGCGCCCCCTAGATTTGAGGCCAAATCCGCGCTTGTAGTTACTAAGTTTTGTTTGCATATATTGATATGTTCTTCATAAAAACTATGCTTTTATTCTTCCCCCCCCTTTTCAAATGGCTGTGACCGCCACTGTCATAATGATGTATTGTTCGGGGTGTGAAATTTAAGAGAAAAATATAAGTACCTAAATTCTCTCATGTAATTTTATGCGTAAATTAAATTGACTAATTGAAAATTAATCTATTTATCCTTTTTATGTTCATTTAACCTAACCCAGCGCAATAATCAGTGGCGGTCGCAGGGGGGGTGATTGCCTCCCTCTTTATTCGGAAATTTATTTAATAAATAGCCGGTTTTTCATAAAAACAGTAACATTTTTGATAGTTCACTCACGCCCCCCCCCTTTTGGGAATTCTGCGACCGCCACTGCAATAGTACGAGCTTTTATAAATTAGATTTAACTTTAACAACAATAAATTCGGGAAAAACTAATTATTCTTACCTAAAACTTAAGTTCTCACAAAAAGATATATCTAAAAAAAGAAACAAAATAACAACGTGTATATTGTCACTGACTGAAAAGAAAAGCTATTACAAAACCATTTATTTTTCGTCGTCAAGAACAATAGTTCTATTTTTCTGCTATTTTTTTTATATATGTAAACTAATCTTCTCAGAAATAGTCAAAATTATTAAATCTTAAATACATTTTTATTTTTACTTCATGACAAGTACAATGTTCAATTATAATTAATCTAGCACACCAAAAATAACCCATGAACATAATTTATTTGTTTTAAAAAGAATACTTTAACATAAATAAATAATTTAAGCAGGGTAGTTTCTTACCATATTGTTTGTTTTATCTCGTTAGGTAAGTAGAAAACATTGTAAGGAAATCAAAACTTTATCATTTTAAATAAAATATTACGCCCAACAAAATATAAAATAACTCACAATAATAAAATTGCAATAAAAATAAATTTTCAACATAATAATAATTTTTTAAGCACTCAGTATAAGATGTTTTATTATCTAAGACACAAGTTCTAATTCAAAATATTTCCTCTTACCCACTGGCCCGTGTTCTAATACTAAAACTATGTTTTTTACAGTATTGTCTATTTTTATGCACTGATGTCTACTATTTTAAAGAATTTTTACATTTGGACAAATCATTCACTGTAAATAGACCCAAAAAAACTCGGAACTGAAATTTTTTCTCCTGCTTCATTTTTAAGCAAAATATAATGTCCCTTTCTGTAAGAAATAGGATTACAATTTATTGCTCTTTTAATTTTTGAGTCAATTAGGTTTGATTTTGCTTCAGTTTATGTTCTTTGAAGTCTGTATTTTAGTTCGAGAGAGTAGTTGTTAAAGTTTATGATAGGTTCTACTGATCTTTTCAAATTGTTAGGAATGTTGCATTATTTACCAAATACTAGTTTCAACGGTGTATATTTGGTCTCACTATGTACTGTCGTATTGTAAGAAAAACCGACGCAGCATCATGATATTGAACTTGTGACCTTAAATATGCTCCTAAAACTTTATGAGAATTTTCCAAAGCGCCTATGCTTTCATGATGTTAAGCAGTTGAATGAATCTGTTTGATATTGAGTAGTTTATACACTTCTTTCAGAGTTTCTGAGATAAATTCAGATCCTAAATCTGTTGCAATTTCCAAAAGTATACTGAATCTTACAACAAAGTTTTTCACGAAGGAACTAGCAACTGTTTGAGAGTCTTTTGATCTAAGTCAGGATATAGGAAAATTAACTGATATCTTGAGGAAGCGGACCAACGATACTTAAGTACATTTTTTCAAAAGAAGTGTTAGCTGTGGACGTGATAACCATCCTTAGTAAACTTATTTGAATGTTTTTGCTTTTGACAAGTATTGCATCTTTGTACAAAATTATGTCGGGTTATTTTTTATTTCCTTCATTCCATTTTTATAATTACAATTACCAAGTTTTACGAGCTCCACTGGGATTAGCTTTGTTGTTTTTACAACTTAGATGATTTTTGTTTTTTTCAAATAGCTGCAAAGTCTGGTATGTTGATGAAGACAGAGTCTATAACTGTGGCAATAGCAAGTGGAGAAAGGCCCTTGAGTTTTTCTTGCAAGTACAAATTAATTATTTTTTATTTGTTGTAAATTAATCTTCTCATGATTGAATAACGAGTCAAAATTATCAAACCTTAATTAAATTTTTATTTTTACTTCATCATAAGTACAATGTTCAATTCTAATTAATATGCACACCAAAAATAACCAATCAACATAATTTACTTGTTTTTAAAAAAATACCTTAATAGTCGATATTATAACATAATAATTATCGCAAATATTTTATACAGGGTGGTTTCTTACCATGTTGCCTTACAAATATAAAAAGTATTCTATTAAAAATTAAATAATTGAAATTCTTTAAATCAAAATTTACTTGATTTCCTACTTATCGAAGGTTCGTTATCAGTGTCCTCTTAAATGACCTCAGTAAGTGCAAAATTTTAAATCGGAGGAGGCTGTAAAAAAGCCCAAGTGATACAAAGTAATGCTTTTGGATCATCCATGGCCATCTTTGATTTGGGTATAAAAATGGTGACCTTTCCTGTACATGGTATAAAAAAATAAAGATGTTTAAGAAATTGCTGGTTTTTACTTTTTCAGTATAGTGATATTTTTTTTATTTATTGAATTATAAAAAAAATTGCTTTTTAATAAACTTAAATTAATATTAACACAAAGGAGGACGCACACGATACATGGGAAATTTCGCATCAGTGAAAGTGCTTGAAAATGTTGTAGATATTGAAATTCCCAACAATGTTTAAATTACCCTAAATCTTGTAGGTCTTAAGGTTTTCCAGATATGATTTTTTAAAATTGCGGTTTTTGAGTGGATTTTTACTACGAAATAAAGCATATTTAGAATTTTGATAAATAAACTGACATAGTCATTTGGATTACGACGACACAATTTTTAGTAGGGTACTAAGTGTACGTTATTCGAAACGAGAATTTGGGAATTATATAATACATAAACATTTTTAGAAAGTTTAAAACTGAATCTCTGTTTTATTTACCTTTTTTGTATAAGACACATAAATGGTCATAAAAAAAGAAAATATTCAAGAAGGTCTGATATATCCATTTTTTTTGCGAAAGCATAAAAGAAACTTATACTTATATCTCCAAAACCAATTGACCGATTTATATGTTAGAGATTAACCGAAAGCGATTAATCCAGGCACTAGCCGTTTCGCAGCGGTAAGGGAGGTTTAATGAGGTTAATGTTGTTTTTTTGGGGTTTAGTTAGTTTTAAATGCCGTTTTTCTGGATTTATAATTTTCTTCTTCTCTCCCAGCAAAGCGGTCCGTGGCGAAATGTCTCCATAAACGGTAAGGATGCTGTACCAAATGTTTTAATTAAATTGGTGAAATAGCTTTTATGATAAACTAAACTCCTTTACCAAAAATCAGTTCATTATTTTACATTTAGCGCGACATGATGAGGTTATATGAGATAGAGCGTTCAAATAAGTGAATAGCTCATTATTATAACGGTTACTTACCGAAAATTCTGGAGGTATTCATTTATCCTCTATAGCATGTCCTAACAAAAACGTAAAGGGGTTTTTAATTCACGTAATTTGCTTTTTTTATATGGCTCACTCTCTATTTTTTCTACATACCATAATCATCAAGACGGTAATGTATTTTACCTACGACCAACGAATAATACTAATTTTACGACCATCTCAACACAATTTTAATGGCTCATTTACGGCCCTGGAATAATAATAAAACTTAGACGTAAACCACAAGATGGCGTGACGTGTGAATTATTTTTCTATATTTTTAAGACAATAAATATTTATTAAACGCAAATAAATCCAATATAATTTTACTACCTAACCAAAAATAAGTCCCGTTAAATTGACATATTACGCATTTTTAAGAAAAAAAAAAACCTTATTTTTAAAAAGCCAAAAAATCTTGCACAATTTTAAATTTGCTATAACTTTTGAGTGAATAGCTTGATTTCAAATTTTTTTAACTTTTTTGAAAGACAAGATTGGAGACTTGACATTTCGCAAAAATCCAAGATGTTGGACCGTTTTGAATATCGGGTAATTTTCACCCCCTGCAAAAAATGTGTGCGGCACTGGAAAAAACCAAAGTCATTGCGACAAAAGCCTTATGTATGTCTTCTTTACCAAGGCATTACTTAATTAAATCGGTTAAGAGACAAGAAAACTATAAACTTCTGAAATAAGTGGTTTTTGACTCGGCATTGTCATTTGCAAAAAAAATCGCAGTTTTTGCATTTGCTTTAACTTTTAATCGAATTACTTGATTTTAAATATTTTTACATTTTTGGGTGAACAAAGCTTGCGGCTATGACATTTTTCGAACATCCAAGATGGCGGACAACTTTAACACGCTTTAACCATTGGGTAATTTCACTCCCCTAAAAAAGTAACAAACCAAAATCAAGGCCATTCTACCTCCCATGTCTGCTAGGTATATGGAGGTATCACTTGCTTAAATCAGTTAAGAAGTAAACAACTAATTGACGCAAAAATGTGAATTATTTTTCTATATTTTTAAGACAATAAATATTTATTAAACGCAAATAAATCCAATATAATTTTACTACCTAACCAAAAATAAGTCCCGTTAAATTGACATATTACGCATTTTTAAGAAAAAAGAAAACCTTATTTTTAAAAAGATATATGAAAAGTTATTTGTTTTGATGTTTTAGATAGATCGTCATTGAAACTTCAAGTTATGAAGGTTGTTGACTTAGGAGTGTTCGCGTTTGATTTTTTTAATAATTTGTGATATAAATGATGACATTTTCATTGGTCGTAGATAAAGCATAGTACACTAACTCACATGTTATGGTCATTACACGCTCAGATAAATGAGGTTTTGGATAACTCGTGATAGCTTTAAAGCCCGTTATTGGTCGATATCAAGGAGGTGACTGATTCCCGCTAAAGCGACCTTACCTACAAACTTCATCTCAAAAAAAAAGAAAATGAGCTTTGGCGTAAGAACATCCACGTAGATTTTCGATTCGAACAAGTACAGTAAACGACCAGCATAAAATTTTTTTAGGATGTGACTTGAGACTAAATAAATGTCATCGAAATGGAGGACAACGGCCGGGCTATTCCTTTTGAAGTTGTAGTTTGTAACAGACACGACTGTTTTTTATGCTACCGGTATAATCGAGTATTAATTATTCCTCGCTTTGATGCGAAAGTTCAATTTTTCATAAAGAAAAACTTGTTTCTTTCTGAAAATTCGAGATGTTGCCAGGATCATCTTATAGATGGATATTATGATGAAGGTATAGAAGCTTTTGACAGATTTTTACTTTATTTTCGTCTCAGTCTATACGCAGCACATAAAAAGAAAATTGGTTACTTAACTCAAGATTAAGATATTCTTAATATTAAATTATAAGAGTCAAGTAATAATAAAACAGTTACTCATTTGGTCATTTTTTTGGTTTATTAGTGCCTCTAAGGTTATATTTATAAAGTAGTAATGTTTTTATTGTTTTAGATCTTATAAGTTTTTTTCGTTCTTGTCCCCCTTCTCCTTTTTTACAGAGCTATTCGCGCCAGATAGCGATAAAGGCAGGCTATAAGCAGTTGGAAATCCATAAGCGCTTTACATCTATATCCATGATCGGTTAACCCTGTCGACCAAAGTAAAGGTTTCGCTTTAACGCAATAGTCTTGTGTTTAATCGTCTCGCACTCATTTGCCTCAACAAACCTCACCAATCGTTTTAACATTCCGTGCTCCTAGGGAATGGTCGTCTGGGAACGTTCACATCCTTCGTTTCGGCCAATAAGAAGGCTCAGAAGCTGTCAAGCTTGTACGGTGCACGCGCAAAGCTAACTCGATTATCGTTTTTCAAGAGCGCCCGTTCTCCTGCACAAGGGCAGGTGTATGAAAGTTGAGGAAGGTTCCTTCGATACACGGCAATCGGGTGAAGTTCGGCCGTGGTCGGATAGGTTTCGAATAACTCGTGATAGCTTTAAAGCCCGTTATTGGTCGATATCAAGGAGGTGACCGTTCCTGTGCGACCTTTCCTACAAAATTCAAGAATCGGCACCACGGTCGCACTCACTTTAGGCGCGCTTAATTATCCTGAGACCCGAGTCAACTCGTACACCAAAGTCCAAAGTATGATAAATTATGTCAGTCACCAAAAAGAGGTACAAATAAAAAGTCTGTATTGTGTTCTCTATTTATGCCATTGTTTATACCTCACCACTTATGTACTCAACGCTGAACTACTATTTATCCCATTTATTTAGTTTCCAAAAAGAATATTTGCACTAACCAAATATTAAGTGTAGAACTACTTATTTATGGGTTTTGCAACTACCAGTCCGTGCTGTTAAACCTAGCTTAATTATTATCCAAGTATGTTTTAGTATCCCTGCCAATAAAATAACATCTTTCCTACAGACTGACGACAAATAAGTACTTATACGAGTACAATTTTTTATTAGATATATTAAGCTGGTGCGAGTCCAAGGTGTTATTTTATTAGTGGTTAGGTCATCATAGTTTAAATTAGGTTCTATGTTCTATCTTAGGGTAGGTTATAGCGTAGTTCGATTTGTTGGTTAGAGAGTACAATTCTTAGTTTGATCAAAAATTGCTTGTTGGATTAAGTATAACAATTATTGTTCCAAGCAGGCAATTTGGTCGAATAAAGGATACTATTTCTTTAATACAAGTAATTCTTTTTCATGGTTGGAGTATGAATTTCGTGTTGGATTAAGTGTTACTTGTATTTGCTCTAAATAACTTATGCTTGCCTCAAGAAAAACCTAAATATCCATCCAAGTTGTTGTATAAATGTAAAATGGGGTGACTTTGGCCTTAGGGGTGAGATAAGCCAAATTCTGAAATATAGGGTGGGCCAAAAAATCTTGCACAATTTTAAATTGCTATAACTTTTGAGTGAATAGCTTGATTTCAAATTTTTTTAACTTTTTTGAAAGACAAGATTTGAGACTTGACATTTCGCAAAAATCCAAGATGTTGGACCGTTTTGAATATCGGGTAATTTTCACCCCCTGCAAAAAATGTGTGCGGCACTGGAAAAAACCTAAGTTATTGCGACAAAAGCCTTATGTATGTCTTCTATACCAAGGCATTACTTAATTAAATCGGTTAAGAGACAAGAAAACTATAAACTTCTGAAATAAGTGGTTTTTGACTCGGCATTGTCATTTGCAAAAAAAATCGCAGTTTTTGCATTTGCTTTAACTTTTAATCGAATTACTTGATTTTAAATATTTTTACATTTTTGGGTGAACAAAGCTTGCGGCTATGACATTTTTCGAACATCCAAGATGGCGGACAACTTTAACACGCTTTAACCATTGGGTAATTTCACTCCCCTAAAAAAGTAACAAACCAAAATCAAGGCCATTCTACCTCCCATGTCTGCTAGGTATATGGAGGTATCACTTGCTTAAATCAGTTAAGAAGTAAACAAGTTAGTGTCATCATTTCCAACGCTTTCAATAAAAATTGTGACTTGTAATAAAATTAAAAAAATTGCTGTGGTTTTACACTACTGATTTTTTAGCTAGAGTGGCGTGGTTATTTGGCCGAGCTTAAGCTAAGTTTACTTTGTCATTAATCATGAAACACTTATATATTTAAAACAATTTTTTGCACAGGTATACTGTAAATAAAAATAACCATTAGTTAACGTATAATAATCTAGATCGGGCTACTCAGATTTTCTAAGCTGATCCCCATGTGGACAGTACGCAAATCGTTACGCCATTTATTAAAAGCATTGGTAATGTTTCTTTGGAGTAAACTTCAATGGGCCTCTGTGACGCCTTGACACAGTTCATTAATGTACTGGTGGCTGCGCCCATTTCTGTACAGTTCTCTTTCTAAATCTCCCCAATAATGGTTGTCTACCAGATTAAATCGGGGCTGTTAGCAGGCCACTCAATGGGCCTAATAAAATCTGCCACATTTTCCTATATGCAGAAACAGGAAAATTAAGGGGCATTAAGTTTATGTCATCATACTTGATGATCAATTTTTAATTTCTTAACCGATTTAATTTAATGATACCCGAGGTGATACCTTCGTATATGCAGCAGAGAGGGAAGTTTTGTCGCATTAATTTAGATTTTGTTTAGTATAGGTACCAAACATAATTTTTTTTTCGGGGTAGAGGGGGGGGGGGGTGAAAATTACCCATTATTTAAAAATGTCCGTCATCATGGATTTTTGAGGATTGTTAAATTTTGAACCACAACATAAAAGCCTTAAGTCTTGTACTTCTATCTAAAGTTACAGCAAACAACTCCACTCAATATAAAAGCCCGTATTTTTGGTATTTCTTAACCGATTTAATTAAGTAATGCCCTGGTATGGAGAGCATACATAAGGATTTTGTCACAATGACTTAGATTGTCTCCAGTGACGCACATATTTTTTTTGCAGGGGGGGGGGGTGAAAATTTCTTGTTATTTAAAACGATCCGACATCTTGGATTTTTAGGAAATGTCAAATTTTCGACCGGATCGGAAAAGTCTGATGTTCTGTCTTTCCAAAAAGTCAAAACATTTTAAAATCGACCGATTCGATCAAAAGTTATAGCAAATTCAAAAGTGTGCAAGATTTTTTAGCCCACCCTTTAATTTAATTTTGCCACTGTGGCACTTAAATGTAGTTTTAGTCTTCATGCTGGATTTTTAGAGCGACTAACCCATATCCAAAACTAAAAATTTAAATTATTTCAGAATTTGGTAAAACTCACCCCCATTTTACGGTACGTGTTCCAATAACTGACCAATATTGAGGACTATCAAATCGGAGTTATGGTTGGATCAACATTTCCCAGCAAACACGGTTCCCTCGGGCCTTCGTCGGTTCGATGTCGATTGCCGAATTTGTCGTCATCGGCGCGACGTCGATTTACGACATCGGACCAGCAGTATTTTTTGTCCGCTTTGCGATGTAGGCCAAATGTATGTTTGCCGATGCAGCGTTAGACTGTGGCCCGTCGTCGGACCAATGGTAAATTTTACTTTTTACTGACATCAGCATACCGTCGCCGTACGATTAAGGTCCGATATGGTTTAACCACATGATGCCGACCATCCGCCCATAACTGTTTAATTTGGTCGGTCTAACGTAGGCAAACTGGTCTCGGCCCGACATCGGTAAACTATTCAAGTCCGACATTGGTTTCCTAAAGCGGTCCAACGTCGGCGATTGACGGAGGTCCGTCGGTGGTAGCTTAAAGCGGCCCGACATTGGCAAACTACAAAGTTTCGATAATGCGGGTGCTTAAACAGTCGGGCTGGTTTAAGTGGCAGAATTCTTGTAGAGAAGTATCACCATCTTGTCAAGTCCGCATTCTAGTTTTGAAATATCTTTGCTCATTATATATATAATATTATCTTCCACTGTACAGGGAACATAGTGACATTGGCGCCATCTCTACATACTAGGAAGAAACTATTATGTTTAAAAATTTTAAGGTGACGTAATCGGACCATCGTCGGTTGCCGATTCTCGACCAATCAAACAAAGTTCCAATCGGACCATTATCGGCCCTAAAGCAGATAAAGTAGTCGTCGCCATAAAGTCGACTACAGTAAATCGAGCCATCGTCAGTTGCCGATTCTCGACCGATTAAAGAAAGTTCCAATCGAACCATCATCGGCCCTAAAGCAGATAAGGTTTGCGTTGGTATAATGTCGACTATAGTAAATCGGGCCATCGTCAGTTGCCGATTCACGTCCGATTAAACAAAGTTCCAATCCGACCGTCGTCGGCCCTAAAGCAGATAAAGTAGGCGTCGGCATAAAGTCGACTATAGTAAATCGGGCCATCGTCAGTTGCCGATTCTCGACCGATTAAAGAAAGTTCCTATCGGACCATCATCGGCTCTAACTCAGATAAGGTTTGCGTTGGCATAAGGCCGACTATAGTAAATCGGGCTATCGTCAGTTGCCGATTCTCGTCCGATTAAACAAAGTTCCAATCGGACCGTCGTCGGCCCTAAAGCAGATAAAGTGGGCTTCAGAATAAAGTCGACTATAGTAAATCGGGCCATCGTCAGTTGCCGATTTTCGACCGATTAAACAAAGTTCCAATCGGACCATTATCGATCCTAAAGTGGTGTCGGCATAAAGTCGACTGTAGTAATGTGGACCACCGTCAGTTGCCGATTATTGACCGAAAACTGAAAATTGCAATCTAACCAACATCGATGCAGACACACTGCCGACGTTGTCGACATTGGCCCGATTCAGTGCCGACGATTTGTGTTTGCTGGGTTATCTTCTTGGTACCAGTATATATATTTTTTTCCGTATGGTTTACCTTTACCCCTCTTTTTTTAGCTTCGCTTCCTATTTCAGGGCAGGAAGTTATTTGGGTAGGTATACTTACTACTATGTGTATATATGTTTCCTTGTCGAGGGAGGCACACATGTTTTTAAAGTACTTACGCTCTGTATATGGCGGATATAAAACTCATAAAATCTCCAAAATTTCATTTTTTTCGGAGACGATTTGGCAAAGTAAATGACTCGAGACGGAACAGGGTTTCCCTTGAAAAGTCTATTTTAGACAACCGCAACCCGAAAACGCCATTATTTTATATTTTCGTAATGTACTTGCTTGCATGGGGAACGGCTTAGAACTTTAAAAATGTCAGATGGACTCTATTCCACGGAAAGTGGATAGATACATTTCAACTGTTTATAGAGAGAAGTCGTTCGGAATGCCCATTATTTGTAAGTTTATGACTTCTATTTTAATTTTTTAGCCATCCATGTGGAGTGAGTTATATCTGTCAAAAACGACCTGAATACAAAATTTTGAGATGGTGTTTGACTGTCTGTCTGTTTGCCTGTAACTCAAAAACCGCTAAACCGATTCTTATCAAATTTGGCACCAAAATTCTTTGTCGCCACACGCAGACTGATTAGTATTTGAGGGGGTGGGGGGGTTGCCAAGAGGGTAGGAGGGGGCATTAAACTTTTAAAAAAATTGTAACTCTCGAACCGTAGCAGCTAGTGACGCGCGGTTTTCACATTAAGATAATTGCAATTGCATTTTCAACCAAAAAAAAAATTTGATGAAAAATTTTGAAAAAAATTGAAAGCACCCAATGTTTTTTTAAATTTATTATGTCATGTATATACCTGGGAACCTCTATTCAATATCAGAAAAACATTTAACAGAGCCCTTTTACTTTGAACTTTTCTTAGGGTTAATTAGTACTAAGAAACAACAGTATTTTCTTTAAAATTGAAATTGAAACCAATTTATTTTTTTTTTATTTTGATATGCAACTCTACAAAAAAATCGCGCACTTTGACGCCTTCTATTATAAAAACAGAAAACTTTTGACCCCATTTCCTACCTCGTGCCTAAGCCTCGGACGAAGAGTACATATATATTACGTGCACTTTCCAACGCTATGTACGTCTTAGGTACGTCCTTGGGATATGAAAAATAAGTACCATGTACGTACTTTGTATGTCTCGCGGTGGACGTAAAATGCACAATGTACGAACGTGGTACGTACAGGGGACGTTTTTTGTACGTACCTTGGAGGACGTAAATAAATAAAATAGATAATATTTTTTATGCGTGGGAGGGGGGGGGCGATTTTAAAGCCCGAAAATTCCTCAGTACTCCTCTCTCCTGGTTGGCCCCCCGGAAAGAGTAAAGACGTAAAAGGGATGTAAAATGTACGTCCCTGGGACGAATGATGCTGTCTGAGTTGTTAGGTATACAGACTTATAACTTTTTTTCTTGTTTTGGCCTCTTCTATCACCACGTATATATTTTTTAAATATAAAATGTTTTAATAAACAAAACCAATATTTTGTTGACTGCACCAAAGTGTCAAGTTATCGGTTGTACCTCAATTATATTTATTGAATTTATTTGCGTTTGTTCTTTACATTTCTTTTATCTTTTCATGTTCTTGGTGTTCCCTTAGAGAAATAACTTTTTAAAACATTGACTTGCTCTCTTTTTATGGGCATTTTTTTAAGGTCTAGAAAGTATTATTGTGCCATTTCTTTTCCCAAATGTCTTTATTTTAATATCCGGAAACAATCTGATTTGCTAAATGTGCATTTTATCTTAAAGGAAACGAAAATTAGATAAATATTATGTTAAGGCTATATTAAGAGAGACAAATGGCCTAAAATGCTCTGCCAAACACTGTTTTAAATAAATATTAACTTTTGAATTTGTTATTGTTTTGATTCCCTAAAAACATTATTTTTATTGTGAAACCAGTTATTGCCCGCAAATTAGTTCGCGTGTTTAAAATTGTAGCTTTCCTCTCTCACTTCCTCTCCACCTTACCACGTCTCGTCTCCAACACCTCTCCCGTCCCATTCTGCGCCTTAAAACCTTTAATTGAGTCGAGTAGCCGGTTTCCCTGTGTTTTTTTCCGGCTTTTTTAAATGATTATAACCTTTGTACTTGTCATCTAGCACCGAACCAATGAGCACCACAAGTATGAAACCCGGGTCTACGGTTTTCATTACCTTTTTTGAGGAAAGCTCGCTATTTTTTTGTTATTTATTCACCTTCGCTAAATTCCTTTTAAATTTATTAACTCCAGAGCTTAGGATATCTCTAATGATAATTATATCTGACTCCGTAGAGACGCTTAATTTTTCTGTTTCAGATTTTGTCATCATAACATCATTAGAGACATAAAGCTATTTGTAACTCATCGCGGTATACGTATCCGCATCTAGCGAGAACCAAGCACATTAATTGGTCAGAAACTTGTAGCACGTTCGAAAAGAGCAGATATATGCTAATTTAAGGTGTTTCTGAACGCAATAGGTGCTAAAATACGATACGTGTGCCGTAACAATACGTGATACCTAATGCATCTCAACACCTATCGCGTTCAAGAACACCTTAGATTAGCATATATCTGCTCTTTTCGAACGTGGTACAAGTTTCTGACCGATTAATGTGCTTGGTTCTCGCTAGATGCGGATACGTATACCGCGATGAATTACAAATAGCTTTATGTCTCTATTATTTCATCTCCTAATTCCTAGCACCATACGTAAAATTCAATTCATTATATAAAATATACCCGTACCCTTACCTTAAAAACTAATGAACACTTCTCCTGGGCGACCTTGTATTTTACAAGCTTTTATTTAACTAGCAATGTATGTAAATATGTTTTTTTAATATCTTCATCAAAAACATGAATTTAGTAACTGTCTGCAGATAACAAAAGCATGGCTTTTTTGTTTACCGATGCAAAAAAACTTTTTTTTTGATCACGGGTGCAAAAAAAGATTTCGGTCCGTTTTTTACCCAAAGTTAAAGAGAAATAGTGGAAAATAGTAATATTGAAAAAATCTAATTATTCTTGCCTAAAATTAACTCATTTCCGCCAGTTTTCACCAAGTATTTACGAAAAAATAATTTAAAAACATAGTCAAAATATCAAATTGTCAAAGATTAAAATGGCGCAACAATGAACGTCACCGAGTAAAAAGCCACATCGCTATAGAAACGATTGATATTTCATTTACCAACCGCCTTGATCTATAGTGTAAAGATGGTGTGTTGCGAGAAGTGCTCTTCGTTCGAGATTTTCCTGTTTTTCTTGGATTTCCTGATAAAGGTATTAAAAAAATTGTGTTCACAACTCGTTGCTAAACTGTGCTTTTTTTTTACTCGCGTTTTTAAATACCTCGCTGCGCTCGTTATTTAAACCAACGCTTGTAAATAAAAGCACTATTTTAGCCACTAGTTGTGAAAACTACTATTGTTCGGGTGGAATGTTGCAACTTATTTTTGACCAACTTCCCTACATCCGATCGGCTTCAAATTTGGCATGCTTATATAGTTGCGGTGACAACACAAGAATATAGTGTGCCGAAATTGACAGCTCCCCCTACTCGAAGGGGGTGGAGGGGGGAACAGTTGAAGTACGCCGGATTTCGTTGAAATTTGGTTTGTTGGGGCACTTGGGGAAGGCGATAACGAATTTCTAATCAGATTTTGAAAATTCAATATGGCGGATTCAATATGGACGATTTTTGGTCATCTTTTGCTAACCAATTTTAACTAACTTATACACATACGAATGCCTTCAAATTTGGCATGCATTTATAGTTCCGGTGACAATACAATAATATGTTATTATTAGGCACTCCTCCCCACTACGAGAGGAGTGAAGCGGGGAAAACACCTAAGTTTGTCCGATACGAATTTTTGATCAGATTTTGAAAATTCAATATGTCTGATTCAAGATGGACGATTTTCGATCATTTTTTTTTGCTAACCAATTTTAACTGACTGATTCACATCCGATTGTGTTCAGATTTGGTATGCGTTTATAGTTCCGGTGAAAATACAATAATATGGTATTCTTGGGTGCCCACCTCCATTTAACGAGGGAAGTGGAGGGGGAAAAAGATTTATTTATGCGATTTCAATCAAAATTGGCATACAAGGGTTTTTAGGGAGGTGGATTATGAATTTTTGATCAGATTTGAAAATTTCAATATGGCGGATTCAAAATGGACGATTAAGGGTGCAAATCTAAAAATTAAGGGTTGGTATGTTCAAATTTGGTATGCGTTTATAGTTCCGGCTAATATACAATAATATGGTATTATTAGGTACACACTTCCCTCTCACGAGGGAAGTGGAGGGGTGAAAATATTTAGTTTTTTCGATTTAAATCAAAATTGACATACAGGGGTTTTTCGGGAAGGGGATATGAATTTTTGATCAGATTTAAAAATTTCAATATAGAAGATTCAAGATGGACGATTTAGGTTACAAATCTAAAAATTAAAAAATAAATTTTAATTAAAAAAACTAAGCTTTTATTAAATGCACTTAAAAGTAGAAAATAATTTTTTATCTCTCTTATACTATAATAAAAGCGATGAGCGCAAATTAAAAATTTTAACTTTACGGTGACAAAAAGAGTACTGCAAAAGAAGAACTGAATTCTTCATCTATTCGAATGATAAACATAATGCTTTCATCTAAAGAAGCTGACAACGGGTAAGATTGTCGTGCTTGCCAAGCCTTTGAAAATATCCTTAGGTTAAACTGTTTGTTAGGTGAATCGTCGATATGACCGATATACGATACCTAAAGTTAAAATTTTTAATTTGCGCCCAGCGCTTTTATTATGGCATAAGAAAGATAAGAAATGATTTTCTACTTTTGAGTGCATTTAATAAAAGCTTTTTTTTTTATTAAAATTTTATTTTTAATTCAAATTAAGTTTAAATTGCTAAGTTGAAAAGGTTTAATTTTTTTTACGCACTGCAAGCTTTCATACTTCAAGGTAAAACGGATTAGTTTTTAAATAGCCTTCTTGCTTGTACCAGTACATGAAAAGCTAAAAGTCCCATTATTGGTTAAACAAATCATACATCTGTCTGTTATGTGTGAAAATTTAAAAATCTCACAGCTCCGCAAATAAAATTCTCAAATTGTTTTTCCATTAAGGCTTGCACGACCGTTAGTTTAAAGCGTTTAACCTCATTTGGGGCATATAATCTTTCTTTTACCCTTAAAAACTGTAATAGAAAAGTATCATTTATAATACCGTTCCGACAAGTTACGCTCGCTAAAAGGTCAGTCTGACAAATTTTACACAATCCAAAAGAAAAGAAAAGAAATCCATTAGCAAACTTCCATCAATATCATCTCTTTTGATCCAGAAAATCGAAAAAGCTAATGTAAATATTGCAAATGCACTCGGTTTAGCGCGGGCAGCCCCAAATTTGCTTTAAAAATAATACCGATGATATTCAACGTTTAATAAATTTTTATTAAAAAGAACTTTTAAAGAACAAGCTTTTATTAAATGCACTCAAAAGTAGGAAATAATTTTTTATCTTTCTAATACCATAATAAAAGCGATTTGTGCAATTTCAAAATTTTTACTTTATGTATCATATATCGGTCACATCGACGATTCACCTAAGAAACAGTTGTATTACTCTATAACCTAAGGACATTTTCAAAGGCTTGGCAAGCACGGCAATCTCACCGGTTCTATCCCCTTCCCGAAAAACCCCTGTATGCCAATTTTGATTTAAATCGAACCAACTAAATCTTTTTCCCCCTCCACTTCCCTCGTTAGAGGGAAGTGTGTACCTAATAATACCATATTATTGTATTGTCGCCGGATCTGTAAACGCATACCAAATTTGAGCACGCACGCTTAATTTTTAGATTTGTACCCTTAATCGTTAAAAATTCATAATCCCCCTCCCTCCTTAAAAACCCCTGTATCCAATTTTGATTGAAATCGAACAAACTCAATATTTTTTCCCATCCACTTCCCTCGTTAGATGGAGGTGGGTACCTGAGGATACCATATTATTGTATTTTCACCGGAACTATAAACGCATATCCAATTTGAACACAATCGGATGTGGATAAATCAGTTAAAATTGGTTAGCAAAACATGACCGAAAATCGTCCATCTTGAATCCGCCATACTGAATTTTCAAAATCTGATCAAAAATTCGTATTCCTTATCTCGAAAAGCCCCCGTATAGCAATTTTGGTTGAAATTCGACAAACTTAGGTGTTTTCCTCCCTCCACTCCCCTCGTAGGGGTGAGGGGTGTCTAATAATGACTTATTATTGTATTGGATTTTGGATGTGTATAAGTTAGTTAAAATTGGTTAGCAAAAGATGACCAAAAATCATCCACCATGAATCCGCCATATTGAATTTTCAAAATCTGATTATAAATTCGTGATCTCCATCCCCAAGTGCCCCAACACACCAAATTTCAACGAAATCGGGCGTATTTCAACTGTACTCCTCCTCCACCCCCTTAGAGTAGGGGGGGAGCTGTCAATTTCGTCACACTATATTCTTGTGTTGTCATCGCAACTATATAAGCATGCCAAATTTGAAGCCGATCGGATGTCGGGAAGTTGGTCAAAATTAAGTTGCAAAATTCCACCCGATGTCAATGAATAGCGACTGCGAATAAGGTTTGACCACAAAAAATTGAAATAAAAGGTTTCTTTAACATTTTGTTGTATTTAATTTAGGATATTTTACAACAAACAAACAAATAAAAACAAAAGTTTACCAAAATTTAACTATTTAAAACATAAGCCTGGTTACCAATGCTAACATTTTATATTTTCTACATTGCAAATATCTCTTGGACTGTAGTTATGAACTATTCAAAATTAATAAAATAATTCATTTGGCAAATATTTTTGAACATTTTTCGAGATATTTGCATTAGCCGTTTCCAGTGGTCAAACTTTGGTCTTTTTAGGACAGTCTATCCTACAATTACATGTTAAAAAATCGTTTTTTCCAATTATTCCAAAGTAGGAAAAAAAGTTTGCCCAAAAAAGCCTTCATTTTCTGTGCTTTGATCTCATTGAATTCCTTTTAATGGCAAAACTTCTTCTCACGTACTTGGTCACAATTGTGACACCAACAGTGAGATTTACTAAGATCTAAAATAGTACCCCCCACAGGTCTAAATATTTACACCTGTGGTTGGTACTAAATTTTAAAACCAATTTTCAAAAAACACCTATCCATACAGAAAAGACACAAAGTTATTGATTACTTTGTATTGTTATTGCAAAATACCTCTGAAAAACTGGTTTTTTCTCAAAATAAACCATATTTTAGAAGAAAATGCCCCAAAACTAATTTTTTTTGACAGGTTTCAAAATGACAAATGGCGAATACGCCAATAATTTGGCACATAATAGCTTCATTATTTGTGTTTGAGGTTATAAAGTTGGTGATTTTTTAGACCACCTCAGGGGGGGTAGTTTAAATTTATAGCCCCCAGAAAGGATTGTTTTGTTGCCATTTGGTAATAAGTTCGTTTATACTTTCCCTAAGTAACCGTCTTTGCAAGGATTAATTTACCTTATTTAATATCCCAAGTTGTTCATTAACCAATAAACATCTCCGGTTTTCAGCACAAAAAATATATTTCTGAGGGCACTACGAGGCAAAACAAACATAAGTGAAGGTCACTGATTATGCATGAAAAATATATCAAACAAAAAAACCCAAAACGACTATATTAATTTATTTACAAACTGAAAGTAAAACATTGAGGTTATCTAATCGCTCAGTCAATAAAACTTTCCTTACTCAAAGCCCACTTATTTTAAAACTGTAGAAGCTTTCATTAGTAGAGGTTGGTGAAAGTCAAGGTACAAGCAGAGGTTAAAGATCTGAATCGCTGTTTGTGACTGAACGCAGCGCTAATATTTTTAAACTGACATTTCGACAGTGACAGAAATGTAAAAAAACTTGCATTTAATTTATTACATTTCATAAATAAAAACACCTTTTAAATAAATACAAAATTAATCTACGCCTTATTTTATTATTACTCATCTAAATCGTTGTGTGGCATCAAGTATTATTTGGAAAAATTAACGAATAAGGGTAAGTTTTAATTAGAGTGTCATATAACCCCAATTTTAATTTGTTCTACAGAGTGTTTACTATTTAAACCTCGCGTGGGTTTAAATTTTTTAATTTTTTTTTCTTCTAAATTAAAAATTCCTTCTTAAATCCAACAAAAGATTGTGTTAAATGATTATTCAACAAACAAACTTATTAAAATTCTTCTTAAAATTCAAACTATGTCCAAAACTCAATGAGGGTTGGTTTAAAATGCTGAAAACCAAAAATTTCCCTTAAACTTAGGACTGTTCTAAAATAGACTAAACCCTTTTAGTAAATCCCACCGCAAGAGTTTTTGTCATGATAATTAATATATTCTTAAATCAAGTAATAAAAACTAAACGCACACAATAGTATATTACATAACGAGTTTTCGCGCGAGGCGCTAGCTGAGTGCAAAAATCACACGAGTGTAAGAATATCTGAAATTTCTAACGAGTTACGTGCGCTATTTTTCCTATTATTAACCCGAATTTCCTTGTTATTTTTGTTAGAATCAACTTTTTTTTTATTTTCGTGCCTGGAGACGATATATTTTCCTGTAAGAAAAGAAAGAATTTCTTCTCTAGAGAGGAAAATATGTTCGTCAAATCATTGGGCTCAAGGCTTTTTTCGCGCTAGGGAAAAATATGTTTTCGTTTCTAGTGACGAAAATAAAAATTAATATGCGTGTGAAATATGCACCTTTCTAAAACAGGTGAGTGCAAATTTTGCTATTTTCGTATGTGGTCGTAGGAAAATTAAAATAACGTCTTAAGAAATTAATAACAGGACTTTAACCAAACATAATATGCTCGATTCAAAGATAAAAAATACAAGAATTTTGATATTCTTTGGCAATGTCTTTGGGCATCCAAAAATATATTTTTCTAAAAACTCTGTAGTTGTAAAGCCCGTACTGGCAGTAGCTACAAGGAGGCTACCATACTGACACTCCGAGGTATGTCTGTTCTTAATAACTGACGCCATATTTTACAATTTTTAGTGATGGGTATGTCTTTTCTTAGTACAGTAAATTATCTAAGGTCACGTGATCATAACAAAACAACTGATTTCAGCAAGACATACGTGATCTGTAATTTGTAATTAAGTAGACACATGCCTTTGAGTGTCAGAATGGCGCACGCATGTTGCATTGATTTATTCCATGGGTATTACTCAGATAGGGTTCTTACGTATGTGCGTGGGGCTAAAATACAAAAAGCAAACACTGAAAAAAAGGATATTTTGGCTCAAGAAAAATTCTCTTGAATAGGTTCAACCCCCCTGTGTCCTTCTTTAAAGACCATTTTTCTCTTAGAACAACCAAAATTCTCTCGTTGCAAGCAATTTTCTTTTGATTTAGGATAATTATGATCTTGAATCAAGGACGCAAGTGGGTTGGCCCTATTCAAGAGAATTTCTCTTGACTGAAGTAATCCTTTTTTTCAGTGAACTGTCATTTTCTGACATAAATCATTAATTTTCGTAAGTAAAAATATGACAAAAAAATAAAACCAGGCCAAATGTCCGCATGCAAGACATAAATCTAAATAATTCCGATAAAATATATTTTCGAAGTCTCACAAGCTAGGTAACTCTAGTAGTAGTAAAAACCAGTCGGAATAGGGGTGAAACTGGAAAACATCTGTTAAAAAAAGCAGTTATATAAGCGAAGGCCGAAAACAAAGAGTGTCCAAGACAGGTTCACAAAAAGGGAACCACTAAACGTAAACACTCCGAGTGTCGGATTTCAAATTTACGACGACCCTTCACACGTTTTGGCCCAAATGCTGATATATATGCCGGGCCGGACCCCTTCTTGCTATAACGTATTCTGTCTTAGAAAACCATTTCTCGACCTCACAGGTTTTTATGATAAAAAAATAACCGACGTAACAGGTTCAAATTTAAATGCGTACACCACTTTTAAATGCCAAAGTTACTTGCCTCCTTGGGAGAAGTTGGATTTTTCAAACAACGGAATTAGAGGGGCCACATAATTTTCAGAAAGCACAACATAAAGGTGCAATTACACAGACACATGCTCAAACAAAAGCTCGTGCAAAAGATCTGAAATTTTTGTGAGCTTTTCCTTGAACATTTTGTTCGAGCAAATCTTCAAGCAAATGTTTGCTATAATTTCACATCAGTGATCAGTGATCTCAATTCTTTAAAAAAATGGAACACCAACTTTTATTTTAAATTGTTATGAAAAAAAGCCGGCGGCAAACGAAATATTATTATTGGATATCTACATGCAATGTTAATAGTTTACCATGGAGGTAATAGCATTTCATTCTTTTCTCTCCCTTTTTTGGATTTCTTCCATTAAAAAATGAAAACGAAAATACAGTGGCGCACCGAGGGGGGGGGGGGTTAAACGCCCCCCCCCCCGAAGAGCCTGATTAAAATTGTCACAATCCAGTAACAGTAGAAATGAAATACATACTGAACTTTAATTTTTAACAAAAATCATTTCTATCAAAACATTTTGCCTGCGATTTGTTGTCAAAAATGGCATTTTAAGTGTTATTTTCGCAAAAATTTTCACCTGCGGCATATTTTAGCATTTTAACAAACAAATTAAGGGTAAATAAATAACTCATATTCCCAAAACCCCGCCATTATTTAGAATTTTAGTTTAATTTTAAGTCCAAAGTTGAAAAGTGTTATTTTCTCAAAAAATTTTGCCTGCGGCGTATTGGACCATGATTTTGACATTAAATTTTGGGTAAATCAACAATTTTAAATTTGGCTAACCCCCCCCCCCCCTCTGCATTTGAGCCCAGGTCCGCGCTTGTAAACACCTGTTTCCTTGTATCAATTATGATTACATTTTTACTTCAAATTAAGTAAATTTCTAAGTGCGCCACTGGGAAATATCTTCGAAGTAATAATTTTTTTAAAATGCAGGTGGATATGTTTAGAGGACTGTTCTGAAGGATAGTTATTTTTTCAGGACCCTGGGGGAGGGGAGGTGTAAAACAGTCGGAACGCAGCGCTGTCAAATGCTGCATAAACCAATTTAACTCTGCTCTAAAGTAATTTTTATTTATTTTTTAATATTATATAAAAATTTTGTTGGTAGTTATTAATTAAAAATCCGGAAAAATTAGGCATGCCGAATTGGGTCCGGTTCGGTATATTTATTAGTTTCGTTGAGGTGCTATATAATGTGTTCTAATTTGCGCCCATTGCTTTTATTTTTATACTTTTGAGTGCATTTAGTAAAAGCTTGTTCTTTAAAAGTTTTTTTAATAAAGATTTATTTAAAATCTAGTGGAATTAAATGCATCCTTGTAAACCGCGACTACGAAATCAAACGCTTTCCCATCTTAAACAAGGATGTTGGATGTAACGAAATAGAATGAGTGTAGTGAATGGAGCGGGCATCATGCGAAAACCGATTTGACTTCATTCAATTTGAAGCTTTTAGGAGCTAAATACTGATGAGAGGCGAAAAATATTAGAGTGTGAGTCAGTGACGTGCGGTGAAATTTCTAGTAAGGGAAGAAATTTCTAAAAATTTACCCTATTTGCAATGCAATTTGATTCCTCGATCACTTTTTGCAAATTTGGCAATGACGTCATCATGAAAACTTGGATGCTCTAACAAGTTTTCGAGAAATTTATTTTCAATGGATAAAAGCGATATTTGCGAAAGTATCTCCTAACTTAAAAAACAAAAGATCATAATATCTTGGGTGGAAATAACGAAAATTCAAACTTGAATGAGCATCCCACAAGGAACACACAAAAGATCAAAGCGAAAAGAGAAATGATTAAACAATGTTTCGCCCTGAGTAACCAGCGTGGGCTCATTAGTAGTTTCACTGGTCACCCTCCCCTATCCATCATTAAACACCATCATACACTTTGATTTCCAACCTTGAACCACTCACTTAGGCATCGTTCCGCACTGGTACTTATCCAAGTTACCTGATACGAATTCGTCCTGGCGTGTTAATATTTCCAGTAGGATTATGCTCCTAAGGCAATTAAAACAAAAAAGAAGTTAAAAAACCTCCAAAATCAGTTACTTCAACCGAAAAGAAAATGTATAGTGGAGGGTGACCAGTGAAACTACTGATGAGCCCCAGGGCGAAACATCGTTTAATCATTTCTCTTTTCGCTTGTCCCTTGTGGCAGGCTCATCCAAGTTTGAATTTTCGTTATTTCCACCCAAGATCTTTTGATTATTTGTTTTTTAGTTTCTTTTCGGTTGAAGTAACTGATTTGGGAGGTTTTTTAACTACTTTTTTGTTTTAATTGCCTTAGGAGCATAATCCGACTGGAAATATTAACACGCCAGGACGAATTCGTATCAGGTAACTTGGATAAGTACCAGTGCGGAATGATGCCTATTTGTGAGTGGTCCAAGGTTGGAAATCAAAGTGTATGATGGTGTTTAATGATGTATAGTGGAGGGTGACCAGTGAAACTACTGATGAGCCCACGCTGGTTACCCAGGGCGAAACATCGTTTAATCATTTCTCTTTTCGCTTTGATCTTTTGTGTGTTCCTTGTGGGATGCTCATCCAAGTTTGAATTTTCGTTATTTCCACCCAAGATCTTTTGATCTTTTGTTTTTTAGTTTCTTTTCGGTTGAAGTAACTGATTTGGGAGGTTTTTTAACTTCTTTATTGTTATCTCCTGACTTGTTGAATTTCTTCGAAGATTTTTAGCATTATTTTCGTCAGCTGAAGTGGACGGTATTTGCATGTTCAAGTCCTTATTGTCTACACACCGATAGCCGTTTAAACCTGCAAATGACCTACTCAAATGATAGCTTCCACGCCCGCTTAAAGCACGATACCGCGACTCGATGCATTCAGCAGGTTCAATGACCTCCCGACGCACGCGAAAGTAGGCATACTGTTGCCCAGTGTTGCTTTGCTGGCTCTTAGAAAACGTTTGTTAACAGGGGGGGGGGGGGTGACTAAATGAACACACCGAAGTCATATTAAATGCATATATTTATTTTCATCACAAACAAAATGAGCTAAATTCCAAAAATAATAAACAGACAAATCAACCACGTACGTACATGTTGCTGCATAAAACTTTTGGATATAAGGATACCTGCTACTGTATCAGTATACAGCCTATTCCTTAGCTTTGTTTTATTTAGATTTACAACACTAAAATTTCTTTCAACACAAGCACTACTGTGTGGCAAAGTAAATACAAAATTTACTAGTTTTATAAGTTCGGAGTATGCTAAGTTTACATCTCTTTTTTAACACTTGCCACATTTTGCCAAAACCATTTCAACATTTATATCCGAATTTTTGAATTGTCTAAATTCTCTATCTAATAAATTAATATCTATGAATTATTATTAATTTTTGGAGTTTATAAAATCACGTTTTTTAAGAATTTTTATTTCTTGTGAAGCGAAAGGGAATAAATTTGATCTACAGCTTGAATAAAATAATTTAGGCATTTTAGGCGAAACGAGTGGAGCGTGGATTGGTGTAGTTTATTTTCTTCTAAAGCTACAGCTACTTTTGGAGCTAGATACAGTTTATCTATTGAAACATAATTTGCAGGATTTTTATATTTTATTTTTGTTAAGTTTAAAGCAATATTTACCTTTTGGGATTAATATAAAATAAAGAAATAATAAGATCAAAATATAAAAAATAGTAAAATGGGTGTAAGTACTAACGTAAAAAAATCACTAGAATATGGCATTTTAATAAAAGTTTTCACTAAATCACTAAACTACAAAAAAATCACTAGATCTAGTGAAATTTCACTAGATCTGGCAACACTGCTGCCGGCGTATTATAGCTGCAGGCTACAGGAAACCTTGCAGTGGGGATAACTTCTATTGGATTTTTCTAGAATATAATAGTGAAAAGCTGCGCGAACACGACACGCGGGCAGACTTTCTGCTGTGAGTTGTTTTGAGTCTAAAGTAATTGTTTCCTATATAAAAATGACGAAGATGATGTTTTTTTTTAGCTTGACGGGGGTTTTTCTAGGGAGAGCACTGCTTCCCTTGCTTCCATGGGTCGCACGCCGCTGGGGGGAGTACGTTGAAAAATTGGTTTCTAGTTTTTAGCTTCACGGCATTCTACTCGTCCAGTCATTAGAGATTAAAAAAGGTCATCAGCTTGCAAAAGGTGGGGTAGTAGGGATTTTGACATATGTTGTGTAGATTGGGCCCTAAAAAAATTTTTGAGTTTTCGACCTTGGGGGGGGGGGGTGAGCTCATTCCGGCATCTTGGATTTCGTGTACAAAAATTTGTTTTTTTAAATAACACGAAAACCTTAAACTTTAGGACGAAAAGTCTTATTAGGAAGTTAAAGAGGATAACATTTTCTACACCTTCGATATAAAAAAAATTTTTGTAGCTGTTAACTGTAATGAGCTATAGCTTTACAAAGCCAGATTATTACTAATATATAATATAATATCTAGTTTACATATTTCAGTGTATTATATGTATAACCAGAAATATATAATATAAAATATTGATAATTATATATATTGTTACGTCTCCACATTCTTTACCCATAAGTAGATAATTACACATTCACTGATATGTTTTTGAAAGTAAACGTTCTAATCATTATTTTAACATTAAGCATTAACCTTTCTAATGTAAACATCTTAATATAAAAACAAACGCACTTTTTCTTTCAGGACATAGTCGTATAGATATACCAGTCAGTCTGTTCTTAGGTTTAGAAGTAGCAAGAGCTACATAGTTGTAAGCCGTAGTAATAAATAAAGTTTTTTTAAAAGTGATTTTCTGGTGGTGATCATTTAACTGGCGCTGCGAACAGGATAGCTACAGCTCTTCTTTATTGGGATACCATTGCAAGAGTGTGGTTCTCAAGCCTTTAGTAGCTATCCTACGGGAACTGGTTCATCAAGAGACCGCAGTAGTGAAAACGATCCTCCTTTATTGGGCAACCATTGTGACGGATCCCACGCTGTTTCCCATTTTCCAGAGGAAAAATAGGCCAATTTTCCTCAACGAACCCGACGCACCAGAAGACACGAAGAATACAGCCTACGCTTACCTTTTGCGGAGAAAACCACATGAAGATCTTTATCGGAAGCCCGTTGCTCTTCCTGTAAGTTTTTTGCTGATTATTCGTTAAAAAAACTTCTTAGATTAGGTAGTTATTAAGAAAACAATTTTTCATGACTGATGAAAATATTGAAAATTTAGCAAGTTTTCTAACTCAATTAAAACTAGAAACCCCTTCAAATAATAATCAAGTAGTTTGTAAGAGTACAAAAATGGAAGAATTTAAATTATTAGCCTCATACCTCCCAACATTTGACGGAAAACCGGAACATTTAGAGTCTTTTATTTTAAAAATAGATAGGTTTTATAATAAGTTTAAAGTACAACACTCAGAATTAACAGAATATTGCATAGGCTCGCGAATTGTAAAAGATGCGCAAGACTTTTTACTTTCACGACCAGACCTGACCACCTGGCCAACAATTAAAACTGCTCTCAGAGAAAAATACGGAGATCCCATCTCTTATCAAGTTCTCATGCAGGAAATAAATTATTTTTCTAAACTTAAAAACGAAAATAACATGGACTTTTTCGGTAGACTAAAATCATTTTTAAACCGAGTTCATTTAAAAATCCATGCTGAAGTTAGCGACGAAAACATTAAAACAGCTTTTATTTCTCAAACAAGTTATCAAGCAGTAATAACTTTTATGGCAAATGTACCACCAAATTTACAAAATATTCTTATTCAACAAAAACCAACTACTCTCGATTCGGTGTACACACTCTTAACCGAATTTAATTTACTCGAATCACAACTTAGATTTACAACTCAACACACCCCATTAATTAAAAACCACAATCAAAACGTTATACAACCTGCAAAACTTAATGTACCACACAGATTTCAGCAAAACCAACCATCATTTTTCCAGCAACCATCATTTTCACAATTCTTACCCAGACCTACATTTGCACAACAACTAAACCCAAATGTTAGACCCCAACAGTTTCCGCAACAAAATAATAACAATAATGTATGGAAATCTCAACCAATACCAATTCAACCCCGACAATTACCTCCCAGACAATTCCCTACTAATGCACAAGTTTTCGGCAAACCCCAAAATGTTTTTCACCCCAGAAATGCAATTCCAGCGAGAGACACCCCACAACCTATGTCCACATCCACTATTCTAACAAATCGACAACGTCAAATGCATAATATTGAAGTACAAGATAATAATCTTTCCTTCCCTACATGTGAAAATTTTGAAAATTACCAGTACGAAAACCAAAACTTTTCACAAGAAAATTTAGAAGACAGTTTCTCAACACAAAATGAATTATACCCAAATTTTTACGAAATCCAAAACGAACCTCAATCAGACGAAATACAAAATTTTTCCAACCTGCCTCACGATCCACCATTGACTTAAATAACATTTGTTTAAAAACAGAACTTCCTTATCTTTATTTACCGCAAAAACAAATTACAGTTTTAATAGACTCTGGAGCATCCGACTCAATAATAACTCCAAAAATTGCAAGCCTTTATCAAAATCAAATTTTTGAAGAACCCTTTCAAGTAATAGCATGCCAACAAAAATTCGAAGCAAACAAAAATCTAAATTTGCAACTCTTATCTGACTTTGGAATAAAGAAAAATTTTAAAATGAGAATCTTGGATTGGCATAAACATTTTGACGCCCTTATAGGAACTAGCGATTTAGAAGACTTAAAAGCCATAGTAAATTACCAAGAAAAAAACTTAATAATAAATAATATAAAAATCCCCTTTGCTAATATGTATAATCAACCCCTTGAAAAATCTATAAGAAACTACAATAATTTATTAACTATTCCTGTTGACTATTATAATGGCGATGCAATTCTCCCATCTTTTCAAATCGGAGATTATATAATTCCCGACACTCTAATCAAAGTGCAAAATGGCCTTTGCCATTTACCAAAACCCCATTCAGAAATTGAAGTAAATTTTCTTGAACGAATGCATGTAATTCCCCAAGAACATTTTGAACTTAAAAATCCGCCAAAATCTTTCCAAAAAAATGAAGTAATCCAACAGTTAAGATTAAATCATTTGTCAGAACTAGAAAAAATCCATATCACCAAATTGTGCAAAGAATTTTATGATGTCATGTATTCAGAAAATTCTGATCTAACATTTACAAATCAGATTAAACATTTTATTAGGACCACCAACGATCGCCCTATTTACGTAAAATCTTTTAGACACCCACCTACAATGAATATAGAAATACAGAAACAAATACAAAAATTACTCGATAATAAAATAATACGACCCTCTATTTCCCCTTATTCAGCCCCTGTATGGATTGTACCAAAAAAAACTGACGCATCTGGCATAAAAAAATATCGAATGGTCATAGACTATCGACAATTAAATACACAAACAGTTGAAGACAAATATCCTTTACCCCGAATTGACGAAATCTTAGATAATTTAGGCAAATGCAGATATTTTACAACCCTTGATTTAGCCCAAGGATTCCATCAAATTGAAGTTGATCCCCAATCAATAGAAAAAACTGCTTTTACTGTTAATCATGGTCATTTTGAATACTTAAGAATGCCTTTTGGTTTAAAAAATGCCCCGGCTACATTTCAACGCATGATGGATGAGATTTTACGCGATTACCTTTACAAATTTTGTTTTGTTTACATGGATGACGTCGTTATATTTTCAAAATCCCTTGAAGAACATTTAGTTCACTTAAGAAAAATATTTCAAAAATTCCGTGACGTAAATCTTAAGGTACAACTTGATAAATCTGAATTTTTGCAACAAGAAGTTCAATTTTTAGGACACATAATCACACCCGAAGGAATTAAACCAAACCCCAATAAAATCGAAGCTATAACCAAATATCCATTGCCCAAAACAAGAACCGAAATTAAATCTTTTCTCGGATTAATTGGTTATTACCGAAAATTTATTAGAAATTTTGCAAAAATAACAATACCATTTACAAAATGTCTACGAAAAGATACGAAAATAAACCTTAATAATCCCCAATACCTAGAAGCTTTCGAAAAATGCAAAGAACTAATTACGAACTCTCCCGTACTCCAGTACCCTGACTATTCAAAACCTTTTAAATTAACGACCGATGCTTCCAACGTTGCCATAGGTAGCGTCTTATCTCAAAATGAAAAACCGATTGCTTACTATTCTCGAACACTTAACACCGCCGAACGCAATTATTCCACAATTGAAAAAGAGCTCTTAGCCATTATCGATTCAACCAAACATTTTAGACCCTATCTCTACGGACAAAAATTTATTGTTGAAACTGATCATAGCCCCCTTGTTTGGCTCTCGAAAATAAAAGAACCAAATTCGCGTTTAATTAGATGGAAATTAAAATTAGAAGAATTTAATTTTGAAATAAAATATAAAAAGGGAAAAGAAAATCTTGTTGCTGACGCGCTTTCTAGAATCGAAATAAACAATGACGAAACCGAATCAATTGCTCCCAACATAGGTGACGATGTTGCCAATCCCGATGATTTTATACTTCCTGAATTAAACGAAGATAACCAATCAGACATAACTGTCCATTCAAATCAAGACAACACCGGAAAATATTTACCGATTTCTGAAAGTCCTTTAAATTTTGCACAAAATCGCTTAGTTATCGATTATGGAAAAAATTATTATTGTTACCACTCTAAACCCTTTAATAAAAATCATTATTCTTGTCGTGTCCAAAAAGAAAGGGAACTAGAGCACTTAAACAAAATTTTATTAGAAATTATACGACCCGACACTACCTTCGTAGTATTTATCCCCAAAGAAGATCTAAAACAAAAGTTTCAAGATATCGTAAATTGTCAGCTAAACCCTACAGCTAAATTAATTTTTGCCACTAAATACCTTGAAGACATCATTAACACAGAACAACAAAAACAAAAAATTGAAAATTATCACACTAAAAATCATAATGGCATAAATGAAACTTATCAAACACTTAAAGAAAAATATTACTGGCCAAAAATGCGAGATACTATTCAGGAATACATAAATCAATGTGATATTTGTTTACAATCAAAATACGAAAGAAATCCCTACCACATATCTTACCAAGGACCCCTACTAAGCGAAAAACCATTTAAAACTATTTTCCTAGATACCTTTTCCACTCAAAGCTGCAACTTTTTAACAATAATTGACTCATTTTCAAAATATGCTCAGGCTTATCACATTCAAGACAAAAATGGAATTTCTGTCTTAAATAAACTTAGACATTATTTTTCGCACCATAATACTCCAGAAAAAATAGTAGCTGATTCTGGTTTAGAATTCAAAAATAAGACAGTACAAGAATATTGTAAACTTTTTAACATTGAGATACATTTTACTACCCCCTACAACCCTACCTCAAACAGCTTAGTTGAAAGACTACATTCTACTCTTGTTGAAAAATTAAGAATATTAAAATTGCAAAACCCTCACGAACCAATACCAAACTTAATGACATCAGCCATCTTGATATACAATCAAAGCAAACATTCAACCACTGGTTTTACACCTTTTAATCTAATTTATGGACCCTACATGAATGAACCCATAATTAACCATGACTTAACTCTTTACGAGCAATATAATGAAAAACGGAAAAACGAAGTTTTACCCTTTATAAACGAAGTGTACCAAAATACCCTTCGAAAACAACAAGAAAATACAGAGAAAAGAAATAATAAACCTAATGAGACATTAGAATTGGCTCAAGAACAAATTGTTTATAAAAAACAAACGAAACCAAGTAAAATTAACCCCAAATACATTCCCTTAAAAATTACTAAAATAAAAAATAACACTTTAACTGGAAAAACACCAAACAGGCAAAAAGCGAAAATTCATGTCAGAAATATTAAAAGAATAAGAAAGAAACCTAAAAAAGATGTTTCATTACAGGAGCCTCCTGACCCTTCTGACAACCCTCAACCAGGCCCTTCAAGTACATGAAGTTCCTACTACAGGGTATTACAATGAAAAAATCGATCAAGCCTTAGTTTTTGATCATAATCATAAGACATTTATTTATTTTAATCTTACACAAATTAAGTTTACTATAGCCCAACTAACAGTTACAAACGAAGTAATATTAAAATCAATCATATCTCAAAAATTAAACAATACTATTTTTCATAACAAACTAAATCATCTTAACAACCTTTTATATGACAGCTATGACATATACTCGCGTATTACGTCAGTTAACAAAAACGAAAGATACAAAAGAGGACTTTTTAACTTTCTTGGTTCAGGCGTAAAATTTATCACAGGCAACTTAGATAACGAAGACCTAGAACTAATAAACAAAAACATGAACATTTTAAAAAGCAACGAATACAAAATAATTCAAAAAATTAATGATTTCTCTTCATATGCAGGAAATATTACTCACACACTTAGCCGTGCTATTCAATCAATTAATGTTAACACCTTACAAATACACAACGAATTTGAGATAGTGAACACAGAGATTCAACTATTATTTAGCCTTCTTAATCAACAAACACAATTGGAAAATTTGCATAATTATTTGGAAAAAATATTGCGAACTATTTCTTTTGCCCATTTAGAAACTGTTAATCTCGAATTATTTTCAACTCAACAAATTACTGAACTTTGGTCATTTTTGCAACACCATTATGATGATAAAACCTTATGGTCCTTGCAGCATCTTTCGGAACTAACCTTAGTATGTAAGTCAGGAATTGTATTTTACGACGATATGATTGTATTAGTTCTTAAGATACCTATATTCACTAACCAAAAATGTAATCTAGAATTTATTTATCCTCTGCCAAACGAGCAAAATCAATTGTTAATTATACCTAGCAAATACTATTGTTCCTCTTGGTATTCAAATTGTATTGAAATTTCAAGAAAATGGATTTGCTATTCAAATATACAGTCAAACTGCACACTTAAAAATTGCACATCAGTACAAGTTCAAAACAATTTTGAAATTTCTCTTTTAACTTTCACAAATAATCTTTTATTATGCTCTAAACAAACTCATGAAGTTTTTGAGAATTGTCAACAATTTAAGAAATTCAAAATTCCCAAATGCGCTTTACTAAATAGCAATTGCGAAATTATCTATAAAAATCAAAAATTTCTTACAAAAGATAATTTAATTGATTTTAGCACAACACTTAATACTAGCATTTTGCCAATCAACTCTACAATTAATTTAAAACTTGAACACATAAAAAGCCCAGAACTTATTTCACGGGATCTAAGTGAACCCATTTTTCTTGAAAATAGGTTTGCACATCATTCCTCCTATTTGGTTACAGTTATTATTTTAAGCATAATAAGCCTTTGTATAATATGTGCTATTTTTCTAATTAGGAAAAGAATTTATACAAAACTTTCACAACATGTAGAAAATTTTGTAACTTTTGAAAAAGTTAAGAAATATGTTCATGAGGACATGAACTTTTCTAAGGAGGGAGATGTTACGTCTCCACATTCTTTACCCATAAGTAGATAATTACACATTCACTGATATGTTTTTGAAAGTAAACGTTCTAATCATTATTTTAACATTAAGCATTAACCTTTCTAATGTAAACATCTTAATATAAAAACAAACGCACTTTTTCTTTCAGGACATAGTCGTATAGATATACCAGTCAGTCTGTTCTTAGGTTTAGAAGTAGCAAGAGCTACATAGTTGTAAGCCGTAGTAATAAATAAAGTTTTTTTAAAAGTGATTTTCTGGTGGTGATCATTTAACTATATATACTATACGAGATCTACAAAGTTGCGGTTTTTCGAAAAAATGACCTCTGTTTTTTTATTTTTTTTTGAAAATTCTTTTTGAGTTATATGTTACATAGGGCAGGTACCTTATATTACAATTTTATATACCTACTTACCGACGCGACGTAATGTACCAATTAAATATATAGATATATCATATTTTAATAACATAGACCCTTCAGAACAGACGTAAAAACGTAAACGCCAGCAGCCAGCAGTTGTCAAAGCCTTCTACATTAGAAAAGCGTAACCGAATCTCATCAGAAAAGTACGGAGAAAATTAGACAGACTCTCTACGTGTCTTAAATGATGAACGCATCAAGCATTCATTTGGCTGATGATCTGGATACTGTCTGTCTCTGTTTCTCATGTTGGTCGTCAAGAATACATGCCCTGCTGAGATTTGCTCTCGTTTGGAGTATCCGGCCAGCATAGCAAGCAAGTCTCCTTGAATCGTTACTCTGAGGTATACGCCATGCTTTGCTCAGATCATGGTTCTGTGTTTATTGCTGGTGAAGATATCAGACACTTAAACTAAATATTTCAACACATCGATATCAGTATACCTAACGCGTTCGAAATAAAGTCAAAATAAACTACATTTTGGACTTTTTTATGCGATTTTTTGAACGATGCCCGCTTTTTTGAAGGGTGCGATCACAGAACTGCTGATTGAAATCGTTGCGTACGTTCGTGGGACCGTAACGTTACGTACATCCCTCCGTATGCAGCGAGTGGAATCAGCTGTTCTGTCATCGCACCCGTCAAAAAAGCGGGCATCGTTCGAAACATGGCACGAACAAGTCAAAAATGTAGTGTATTTTGACTTTGTTTCGAACGCGTTAGGTATACCGATACCAATGGGTTGAAATATTTACTTTAAGTGTCTATTGATCTTTTAGTTCTGCTAACGGCATTGGTTCCATATCAAGACAACATCTTCCTTCTCAAGCCAGGGAAAGTAAAGATATCAGAGAAAATGTATTCACCAATTAGCTTAAAGCAGAAAAATCTAGCAGAATTTATTTGCGTTTGCACACATTTAGTGGATGTGACACAACTTTGATCAGGGAAAAACAAAATTTTTACCATTAGTAAAAAAAAATTAATTCTTGCTGATATTAAAGTTTTTAACGACCCAGATGATAATCCTGTCGAAGTTACAAAAGCTGGCGAACGATTCCTGGTAGTATTCTATGGTGGTAATATTTCTGACAGCTTACAGAAAGTCCGATACCAACGGTTTATCAAATCTTCAATAAAATCCAAAGTCAACTTTGTATCGTTTCCACCTACAAAAGATGCTGCCCGCTACCATTCGTTGCGAGCACACCACCAAATAAATCCAAAAATGGAGCGGTAAAAAAACCCTTATTAAAAGTAATTGCCGTGGTTGCCGAAAAGCGGGCCTCAAATGTTCCACTGTTTGTGGATTTTGTAATGGACAGGCGTGTGAAAATCGAAACCAAGATTTGTCTATTGAAAGCGAAGATTAAAATGAAATAGACATTGTAGGAGATCCATATAGGATAAGGTCTATTGGAGATATCACAATAAAAAAAACGCGCCGTTTTATCTACCTCTTGGTGGTGCGGAAATGAGTGTTTATTATATATAGTTATTATACTCGGTTCACCATTTAAAAGGGTTCACCTGGATTTTTTCAAACACTGTAAAGAATTGGAGAAAATGCTGAAACACATCGATTTTATTTGTAAGGGGGAGACTTTTTGTCTACTAACTAATCGATAAATTTTTGAAATTATTACATGATTGTCAAGACATTCATGAGACCTTCAAAACAAGGTATCACTCGACCCACTTTTCCCATTCAAAATATAGTGGTAAAATTTATCCCTCATAGGGGATGCGCGCTATAAAAACTTCAAGAGTCTTCCCCTTACAAACAAAATGGATGTGTTTCAGCATTTTCTCAAATTCTTAATAGTTTTTGAAAAAATCCAGGTGAACCCTTTTAAATGACCAACCCTGTATATAGTTATTATATTGAGGTATATATAATATACTTATAATATATATTATAATATAATATTAAGTTTATATAGATTAAGCGTGTGATATATTTTGGTAAAATACGTAAAAGTTTTGTCGCTTTTTAATCAGGATAAACTAAAAAAACAGAAAAAAAGGAGAAAAAATCTGGCTTTGTAAAGCTGTAGCTCATTACAGCTAACAGGTATAAAAAATGTGTGCATCAAAGTTGTGGGAAATTTTCTCCTCTTCAACTTCCTAATAAGACCTTTTGTCCTAAAAAAAAAAACAATTTATTCACACTCGTTTTTTTTGGCGGCCCAATCTAAACTAAAAAAACAGAAAAAAAGCAGAAAAAATCTGGCTTTGTAAAGCTGTAGCTCATTACAGCTAACAGGTATAAAAAACAACAATTTATTCACACTCAACAGTGTTATTCTAGGGGGAGAATTTTTGTCTTGAAATTTTTGTGGCACGCACCCTGTTCGAGGGGTAAAATTTACCCCTATATTTCGAATAGAAGAATCGAGTGATACCTTGAAAGTGTTTTGAATGTCTTTACAATCGAGTAAAATTTTTATCGTTTAGTTTCTGAGATATTTACTTTCGAAGTAAGCTTATTATTAATAAAAACAAAATCACCTTGTCCGGGACTTCTCAAAAATCAAAATTTAATTTCGTAGAAAGACGATTTTTGCATTGGTCCAGATAGCTTTAAATTCCGCAAACCAATCGCTAGATTTTTAAAAGTTTAACTCTTCAAAACAAGGTATCGTCCGACCCATTTTCCCTTTTCAAAATATAGCGGTAAAGTGTCCCCGTTGAATAAAAAAATCGACGTGTCCCAGGATATTTTAAAAGTCAGACTCTAAATACGAGAAAGAGAGCCTGTTTTTTTCGGTTGGATCACACTGTGTATATAGAAAATGACGGGATCTCCAGGACTAAATTATCATCCCCCATTTCTATATATATATATATACATGTATAACAATCAAAGCTCGATCTCGTCAAGTCGGGACTGTACTACATACACGAGAGATAGAATGTTGATGGAGTGATGCGATCATGCCACTTGAGCAGACATTAGCGGTTGCCTTTATATTTTATATACATATATACGCTTTCCATTTCCATTCTCGACTTTTCCACATGTTAAAAGTATCTTGTCGCTTTTTACCTCTTGAATCGCGCATTCCGTTGCCACCACCTCCCTGCTGACGAGCACTCAGTGCAAAATCGAATGAGTATAAGCTAAATCGCCACTATTTTTAACACTAATGACACATACCCAAGCCTAGTTAATACTTCAGAGTTGCGCTTTGTGTAAAAGTGTTATAAAGTATGTCTGACGTTCGGAACACATCAGTGTGGCCTGTCAGCCAGGTGGCATTTGGACATTAATGACATCATAGCAGAGAACCAAACTATGGCTAAGATACATGAATGACCTATGTGTCATCTGGAAAAAGGACAAGGATACACTAGATTCACTAGAACAATCAATCAATGTCAACAACATAAGAAACTGCATCACATTAACTCTGTAAAAAGAAAAAAATTATCAGCTCCCTTTTCTCGACGTAGTCACCAAAAATAATTTAACAGTACCTAAACTTCTTGTAATTTGTTCTCTCAGAGTGCATACCATTTAAATAATCCCCGCGTAGGTTTAAATTTTTAATTATTTTTCTTCCAAATTGAAACTTTCTTCTTAAATCCAACAAAAAATTGTGTTAAAGATGATTATTTACTAATACTCCAGTAGAATAGTCAGAAAATCGCGATTTATCTACAAAACTGACTTAACAGTCAAATTTTTTACAGCAAGTAGAGGGTCATATGAGACTCTTAAAACCACATTTTTCCAACAAAATTTCTCTCTAGGTTCGACGCCATCTTGAATTTATGCGTAATTCAGGTTAACTCGGTTTTAGCCCGATCCCTCATTGACCATTAGTCCGATTTAAAAACAAATTGTTTTGTTTTATAAAAAAGTGGGTTTTCTAAGACTTTTCATTTAATATTTTTTGCTATACAGACCGCTTCAAGCTACTGCGAACATAGGGCGAAAGAAGTCTAATTTGCCAGTGTACGTACATGCAGAGACACCGCACGCCTATCAGTGAAGCAACCAACACTCAGGCTTCCGATCGCCATTCGCTGCCGTTCGCTGCCGTTCGCCTTGTATTTAGTACGCCTCTAACCACGGTGCTGTGTGGAGCGTAGTCAATGAAATCGGAATTTGGTCAATAAATACGCAAATTTTTATAACGTAATTTTCTTATTTTTTGTCACTGATAAATAAGAGCGTTTTATTGTCAACTGCTCAGATTTATCAGTGACGACGTGTTACAATGAAAATAATAAGGAGAAACAAAATAAAAGCAAGTTCTCAAAATAAAATAATACATTCTAAAAACCAAAAAGATTCTCCCAGTCAAAAAAAAATTAAAGCAAATGTTCGAAAAGTCCTCCTTGCGCGGCTAGAAAATATCCGAGCCTACTATAAAAACCCCTTCCAACGTTTCCAAGCATGTTAGGGGTGATAATTTGAAAAGCTTCTTCAAAAACAGATAGAAGTCATTAGGAGCACGATCGGGAGATCGAGCTGGCCATAAAATAGTTCCCCGTGTACTTATAACCCGATTAGGAAATACATTATCAAGATATTCCCTAACAAGGCCAACATTGTGAGCGGAACAACCATCTTGTTGAAACCATGTTTCACCAAATTTTACACCTAACAGTTGGAATAATGTGCTGCTGCAGTAGATCCAAGTATCTAGGACCATTCAAATTGCAATTGCCGTAAATAAAAAATGGCCCAATTACGTGTTCCCCTACAATACCCCCCCCCCAAACATTTAGTTTTTGGGGATACTGTGTTCTTACGTCAAAATACAAATGCAAATTTTCCCTCAACCAATATCGAACGTGTGTTGGGTTATGACGATTTGGCCATTTGACCATCTGCACTTTTTCGGCAACTTCGTAGACATCCATTTTTAGTTTTAAAAATGTATTATTTCAATTAAGAACTTACCCATCTGTTTCTCGAGCAAGGCAGAAATAAAACAAAATAATAAAAACAAAATGAATTTCCAAAAGATAACACTGCAGCGTGCTTCGAATCCACCTCGGTCGTACGGCACGGAGAGTAAATTGGACTTGATTCCCCCTATGTTCGCAGTAGCTTGAAGCGGTCTGTATGTTTCGGATAAAAAGTTAATTCACACCTACCGCCGAAAATAATGATTAATCAAGGTAGCATACATATATATTGACATATAATTTGTTACCATTAAGTTTTTTTAAGAAAATGTTCCTACAAAAAATTTAGTGGGTTAAATTTTCTTTAAATTTTGGTAATAAAACATAACAGTTATGTTAAAAAAATAATGGAGATAGAGGGCGGCACAAATGTGTGTTTTTCTTATAGAAAAAGGAAAAAATGTTAACGCAGGCAAGAATTTTTAAAATACTCTTTCAATTTATAGGCACTAAAGCTCTCACCAAAGCCTTCACAATACCTGTTTAAATACGTTCCAATTAATACCCCACATGTCATATTTTGGATTTAACTGGGTTTTTTAATAAGTCCCTTCCATTATCTCCGCCCCCGGGGGGCAATTTTAATGTTCTTGAAATGGGACCATCTGGACCACAAACACGTACCTACTAAATTTCGTCAAAATCGGACAAGTAATTCTTGATTTAGGCACGTTGGTGACAGACAGACGGACATACAAACATTAAGGCAAAAAATGTTCTAAAAAATTTTTGAGAAAAAATTCCGGTTATTTAATAAGAATCTTATTCAGATTTAAGTAGCACTGGGTAACCACAACCTCCCCTTGGGTACGCCACTGTACATCCGGCAAAATTCGAAGTTGCCGAAAATCACGTAATCTGCTATAGAAACGTCAAAAACAAAAGTCTCGTTTGTATATCTTAAAAACCTAGAAAAGAAGAAGTAAGGCTATCTTTTGGACCACTCTGTAAACAGTGTTAAAAAGCGCCGCAGGCAAAAATTTTTCTCAATGAGACTTTTTATATCGTTATTCTTTAGGTAGGTTATTGGTAAATGAGGATTTAATCCCAGATAACAGTATTTGCTTACCTTTCTTTTTCACGACGTGATTTTAATTCTCGCATATGTTTTGTTGCAAAGCAAACAATTAATTTCCTCGTTTTCCCCGAAATACATAAGACGAATATTGAATTATACTTAAAAAATTTAAATTTTTAAAGTAGCTACGCAGAATATTATCTAATATTTCAATATTCCCGAATGGAAAAACACTCACTAACGACAGTTATCAATAATAGGTGAGTAGGTACCTTTATTTTGTCTTGGCGGACGCCCAGGGTTTATCAGAATGTGCAAAATCAAACCCGTTAAATAAAAGAAAGTTCAATTATTAAGTCATTCACTATAGAAACTGCAATTCGTTAAACCAATTTTTTATCCGAACCTTATTTCTTCAAACCCATTCGAAATTTATAAGACCCGTTTTTAATCGAACCATTGTTCATCAAACTCATTTAATATTAAACTCGTAATTTGTAATACCCATTCGGAATTCGTAAGAATCATTGTTTATCAGAAATTTCTGCTAAATTGATTGCGCATTCGCCAATAATACATGAACGGGAGGCGTATACGCAGGTGGCGCGGCGGCGCGACGTTTCGATGCATTTATCGCTGCTACGCGCGCATACTTGTACAAGTAGCGTTCAATGTTCAAGAGTTTGTGTATTGATGTCACTTGCATTCCAGTTAAGAATAAATTTCTGATAAAAAACGGGTCTTATGAATTAGGGTTTTGAAAAAGAATGGTTTGACAAATACCGGAGATAAAATATTGGTTTAACAAATTGCAGTTTTTATGGTGAGTCGTTCTTACGATGAAAATTTTTATCAAATACGGTCTGATAAATTCCTGGTTTGACAAATCACAGGCGTTCGTCATGGTTCCCTTGACACAATAAGAGAGTTAAATCTTACCTCAAAAATTTGTAGTGCCAACTTTGCAGCACTCTATCTCAGCTATTTGTTACTATACAGAAAAAGTGTTTAAAAAAAAACACTTTTCTTCTAAAGTCTACACAAAGTAAAATATTGGCTAGTAAGTAATCACATGTCACCATTTTCGGGAGTCTTTTAGGCATAACTTTTTTTATGATACATAAAAAAAAAATTCCAATAAAGGTTTTAAAAAATAATTTTGTTTAGCCAACAAAAAAAACCGTTTGAAAATCGGACAAATATTAACCGAAATATTAGGTCCAACGCAAAATCCAAGATGGCGGCGAACCTAGACGGAAATTTTGTTGAAAAAATGTAGTTTTAGGTTTCTGGCATGATCCCCTATTAGCCCTGAAAGTGTGTCTGTGTATTCAGTTTTGCTATTCTATTGGGCTATAAACAAACTAATTAAAACTCTCCTTATAAATCAAACTATGTCCAAATCTCAAGGAAAGTTGGTTTAAAATGCTTAAAACCAAAAACTTTACTTAAAATTAGGACTGTCCTAAAATAGGCTAAACTGTTTTTGTAAATCCATATAATTATAATTAGCTATAAAGGTCCTTTCCGTGTATTTCCCTATGTTAAAAGGCGTCGCGGCAACCCCCTGAGAAATCAAGTTGGCCGAGAAAAATGGTGAAAAAGGTGACTCTTCTGCGCATGCGTCGATCTTCGTGCGCGGACATCGAAATCCTTGTTGACACTTCTCCAAAATTATGGGTTATGTTAGCATCTTGTGTTTATTTTTCTGAAAGTTAAAATTATTCCCGTTGTTTTCGTTGAAATGTGGACAGAAAAATAGACTGAAGGGCGTCTTGTAAGTATGAATTTTGCAAGTTTTAAAGAAAGGCAATTGCACTTTACCTTCACAACACTTCGCATTATACGGAAACGCGAAATTGAAAAGAAAAATTAAAAATATTTGAAATTTAAAAATAGTCGCAATGGCGACCGACGAGAGCGATCACTGGAAGACATGTTGCCGAGTTGACTCAAAAAAAAAAGCCAACTCGTTTTTCGTTGAATATTTGTACTAGAGAATTTTTTCGATTACTAGTCTAATAATTTAACAAAAAAACATAGTTAAAATAGTAAACACACTGTTTGTAAAGTAAACATTAAATTTCATTTAATTTATTTTAAATGAAGTGGCCACAATGACGGCCATTGCGGTCAGTCGATGTCACAAACTCGCGCAGACTCAGATGACCGGCACTTTTCACGGCTTTTGTCATGGGTATCTCGATTTTGAACGTTGCTGGGACGTTTTTAGCGCATCCTTTATATTGAGCTTATAATTATATGGGTAAATCCAATTGTATATTTTTTCAAAACGTTGACGTTGTACAATTTTGACATGCATAATTTTATAGTTTTCTTAAAGTTATGCAACTTTTGTGAAAGACTATTTTTTGCAAAATGCATAATAACAGAAAAAAGAGGGGGTAAAATTTATATTGAAATAAATGAAATAATGATGAAAAAAAAAAACGTTTCTCAGTGAATAATGTGTTCAAGAAATTTAATCCCGTCTTGTAACTGTGTGCAATGTATTGAAATCCATCTCAATTCATTCTCGAACTCAGATATAGAATCTGCTGCACTGTTTCGAGTGATTTCGTTTATTTGGGGAACGTATAATTCGTTTTTCACGATATTTAATTCTAACAAATAATATAATTCAGTATTTAGGTACTTAACTACAATAAATCTCAAATAGTATTTAATATTTGATTTAATGTAATGCTGCTCTCGTTTAATTTTGGATCCTCATTTCCATTGTATTTAAACTGACCTACCCTTGCCACCCTATCTTTATATAGGATAGATTGATCGAAGAGAAACAGACAGTCTAAAAAATAATTTCCATTTTATTAAACAAAATATGGAACATGTATATATAAGGTCGCCCCCAAAAAACGGGACTTTTTTGACTGTCCATACTTCAGATTCCAAAAATTTGAACAATATACATACAGTAATCTGGTCACCATTTTTTTACATTTTTTTTAAATTTTCTATTACGTTTCATAGAATTGGGTCCCAATTTTTTTAGAAACCAAAATAAACATAGGAAAAGCTCAAGGTTGGGGCAACTTGGTCACCCTTGAGAATTTCCATGAAACTAATGTTATACAGGGTTCGACAGTTTTCGTTTTCGTCTAGGTTGCCGAAATGCATGTGTGAGTAATTCTATTCAGATGCACTGAAGAGAGATGCCGGCTAGGCAACGATCTCAAGTAAACAGTTTAGGAAAACTGCTGCACTTCAGCGCTTTAGTTCAGTGGCGGTCCCAGGGGGAGGGGGGGGGCGATCGCCCCTCCCCTTGCTCCAGAAAAAAGTAGACAACAAAGATGCTGGTGCTAACCCTGAATTCTTTGGAGAAAACACGAGAAATTGCAGAAAGTTCCTTTAAAGACATTCTAGAATCCCTCCACAGTATTTTAAGACAGTTTGACCTTCAATTCGCCACACCAAGAATAAACAAATGCATGACGTACTTACTGCGAAAACGATTGAAAATACAAAACACTATTTAGAGTTTCTATTTATAAAAGGGTTTTAGACAGAAGCATTTCGGACATAAAAAAGTATTTTTGACCTGAACATATTCATACCAAGTTTTATACAACGTGAAGCCAAAATCAGGCCAAAATTAACTAAAGTCGTTTCTAAATACTATAAACCGTTTGATTAATCCAAAACACAAATTATGGAACTTTTATTGGAAGAAGTCAGTATTTGAAAACAATATTGGTCAGAAGTAGGCAAAAGCTTAAATCAAAACATAACCGATAGCGTTTTAGAGGATATGAACAAGTGTGGCGATATTTTTCCGTTGATTAGACATTCCTTGGATGTTTGCCAGTAAGTAATGCTTCGTCAGAAAGAAGGTTCTCATGCCTCAGAAGATTGAAAACATAAGTACTTAAAAACACTATGACGGAAATTCGTCTGACGGGCTTAGCCTTGCTGCATATCAACAGATATATTGAAATTGACATCTTATGTTTGAGATATGCATTATAAAAGGTAATGTTTCAACTTAAAAAGCTTTTTAGACATCAAAAAAAGTATTTAGCTAATAGGTTTTGTTTGTGGTTTGTTTGTGATCTATGTTTTTTATAACTGAAAAAATTATACGTAGTTACTCAAGCGCGGAACTGAAAAAATTATACTTAGTTACTCAAGCGCGGATGTAATGGGGATAGGGGGGGTAGTTAACCCCCTTACACTGCCTTTAAATTTTTTATGAAAACATTTAGAAAAACAAAAGTAGGGCATAAATTGCGGCGCTATAACACCTTTGATATTTACGGTATTAGTTTAATTTTGTGTTAAAAATGGCATTTGTAGTGGCATTTCCTTAAAAAATTTCGCCTGCTGTGCTTTGCAACCATTGATATATTTTTTTTTTAAGTTTTTTTTAGTTTAGTTTAGTGTAACTTTAAATCAAAAAATGCATTTTTAGTGCAATTTTCTTCAAAATTGATATTGATTACGATTTTAGTTATATTCAACTCAAAAATTGCATTTTTAATGTAATTTTCTCAAAAATTTTCGGTGCATTTAAACATTTTCTAAAATAAAAAATTTATGAAATAAACGACTTAAAATCTGAGTACTTCCCCCTAGATTTGAGACCAAATCCGCGCTTGTAGTTACTAAGTTTTGTTTGCATATATTGATATGTTCCTTATAAACGCTATGCTTTTATACTAGTTTTTTTCGTATCGAAACCGCCCCCCCTTTATAAATGGCTGGGACCACCACTGTTTTGTCTGTTTTATTCGAACACGCGGGCGTGAAGGAAATCGTTGACGTAATTTTTCTCATTTAATTGCTTACTAGATATTAAGATTATTTTTATTTACTTAATACTGAAATGATGCAACTAAAATGTAACAAAATAGACCTGAAGAGCAGGCGCCCTTTCGCGACTCTGTACATCTGAGAAGCCCCGTTTCCTCTGCAGTTTTTGTAATATAAAGAAGTCTACCAGAATCAGAATAAAAAAAAACACTCTTCTGTTAGTTAAAGTTAAACAAGACGTGAACACGGTTACAAAAAGTGTTCTAAGTAGAAAGAGTAGAAAGTTGCAGATTAAAAGACTGCGCTACGTTGTTTTATTTTTTTTTGTTATTTTAAAAAAGCCTAATTTTGTTTTAAATTTACCTCAACAAGATATTTCGTGAGAACGCGAGACTGCTATGATAAATAGACTTGAGCGTAACTGGTTATGAGAGTTAAGGCTCAGACTTTTCGCAGCTTTATTGAAAGAGCAACGTCAAGCTGTAGTAAAAGTTAAATATTTAATTATTAATTAAAATACTCATAATCACTGTTTCGCCCTTTGAAGGTAACATTTACCGTAAAATTTGACGAGATCTTACTTGGGAATTTGTTAGTTAATTGTGGGTGACATCGGCAACAGCGTATCGGTTTCTCAAGTTTATTATCTCTTTCGCTCTGATTTACTAGCCATTGCGCTTCTTTTTCAATACACGCTATTTCTGGACCCTGGACAATAACTATCGAATCCTGTATATGGTTTCTATGACTATGGTACCCCGGATGAACTTAAAAAAAATAGCGTTGTCGTAGGTATCTTTTTTCTTTAATTTTTTCATAAATAGTCAAACTTACGTTTTAAAGTTAATAATAATACCGAAGAACTGGTTTATTGCAGGACTTGGATACAGGGGTTCTTTAGTAGTCCCCCACCATCAGCCAGTATTTACCTGAAACAAAAGAAAGAGACCTGAAATTGCAAAAAAAATAAAAATAGAAAAATGTCATAAGTGACCAAGTTGCCCCGGGGTGACAAAGTTACCCCGGACGACGGTATACGTATATATACAGGGTGTTACACAACTTATGTATAAAAATGTAAGACGTGATTCCTAATACTGGTCGGTGTTTGAATTGACGAACAATTTCGCTTAAATATGTTCAAAATATTTGTCAAAAAAATAACCAAAAATGTGCTAAAACATTTTCTTCGCCTTCGACTTCAACTTCGAAGCTTATAAACAAAGTACCTAACAAAAACCATCATCAAGTTTGTTGCCCGTCCCGCTTTTATCTCCGTATCGTACAGGTTGTCCCGCTATATTTTGACCACCCAGTTAGCGCCGTTATCATTAATGTTACCTGTATAAAACAGCTAAATGTCATTGCAAATGTCAAACTTTGACACCAAGTTTGTTATTTTAAATAAAATACTCTGTATATTGTTAAATTTTTGAATCGCCCTTTCCTTTCTAATTTCAAAAATACCAAACACTTTACCTCTTCTATATTAGTTTGCAAGAAAAATGCAAAAATCCTCACCATAAGCATAAATAATGTATTAGAGAGAGATTAAATCTTAGATTATTTTCTCTCTAGCACATTCGCCTTATGGAAGTGGCGGTCCTAGCCATTTGAAAAGGGGGGAGCGGTTTCGATACGAAAAAAAAATAGAATAAAAGCACAGCTTTTATGAGGAACATATCACTGTATGTAAACAAAACTTAGTAACTACAAGCGAGGATTTGGTCTCAAATCTAGAGGGGGGTTACTCAGATTTGAAGTCGTTTATTTCATACATTTCTTATTTTAGAAAATGATTGAGAAAATTACATTGAAGCTGTGATTTTTGAGTCGAAATAAGGTAAAATCTTAAATATCAACGGTATTATAGCGCCGCAGGCGAAAATTTTTGAGAAAATTGCTCTAAAAAATGCGTTTTCTGATTTGAAATTAAACTAAAATTGTAAATATTTCAATGGTTTCAAAGCGCAGCAGGCGAAAATTTTTAAGAAAATGACACTACAAGTGCCATTTTTAACACAAAATTAAACTAATACCGTAAATATCAAAGGCCGCAATTTATGCCCTACTTTTGATTTTCTAAATGTTTTCAGAAAAGATTTAAAGCCAGGGAAGAGGGGGGGGGGTTAACTACCCCCCCTATCCTCCTGAAATCCTCGCTTAACTAACTACGTATAATTTTTTCAGTTATAAAAAATATAGACAACAAACAAACCACAAACAAAACCTAACAGCTAAATACTTTTTTCTTGAGATCCAAAAAGCTTTTTGTTGAAACATTACCTTTTATATCGCATATGTCAAACATAAGATGCCCATCTCAAAAAAAAAATCATTTCCAGTTTTTTGGGCAAACCGGTCAATCACTCCCTCAATGTCAATTTAAATATGTCTGTTGATATGCAGCAACGCTAAACCCGTCAGACGAATTTTCGTGTGTGTTTTTAAGTACTTATGTTTTTGTAACCATTGTACTTGATGATGGGGAAAAAACGGAAAAATATTGCCACACTTGTTCATTGCCTTTGATTTAAGCTTTTGACCAATATTGTTTCCAAATACTGACTTCTCCCAATAAAAGTTCAAAAATTTGTGTTTTGGATTAATAAACCAGTTTATAGTATTTAGAAACGACTGTAGTTAGTTTTGCCTTGATTTTGGCTTCATGTTAAACTTGGTATGAATATGTTCAGGTCAAAAATACTTTTTTATGTCCGAATTGATTTTGTCTAAAACTTGTTTATAATTAGAAACTCTATAATACTGTTATGTATTTTCAATGGTTTTCGCGGTAAGTTTGTCATGCGTTTGTATATTCTTGGTCTGATGGATTGAAGGTCAAACTGTCCCAAAATATTGTATTTTGTAATGTATTTAAAGGAACTTTAAATTTTATCATGAGTACTGGTTATAATAGAGGGTTTTTTAACCATTTTTTTGTCATTTTGTTATTGTTATCGTAAGATAGTTGATCACAGTGTTCTAGATATTGCCAGGGCTACAAGTGTTGATCCAATACATAAACGTAAATAGTGCCAACTCTACATCATACAGGGTTCCTAAGCAAATCCTTGGGGGCCAAGCAGCCGTGTATAAGACGCAGACAAACGGAAAATCACATTAGGCAGAAAAGGATGGGCATGGGGCGATGTTGTCACTACATCTTACACGTAGTAAATCCATTCCGGGTTGTTGTTTTCTAATGTTTTCCATTTTCATACCTTTAGAACTGGAATAAAAATTGTTTTTGCTCGACTTTAATACCAAACTGATGAAAGATATCGTAAAAAAAAAATATTTGTCGGCTTTTTATTTTGTAACCATTGTCCTTACGCACTGTTTACAGGCTGGGGACTGAGATACATGCAAATGCCTAACCTAAAGCGTTCATACACGGCCGGAGAAATCGACTGAGATATTTCCGTAGAAACTTTATCAAACAAATAGGAGGGATTGACGCCTTCGAACGTCCAACCCGGGTTTTGCACTTTGATTCGAAATCAAAAAGGAGGAATGTGGGGCCGTGCACAAATTACGTAACGGTGATTTTACCAATTTTTGACCCCCTCCCTATGTAATGTTTTGTAACGGTTTGGCACGCCACTCCCCTAATATTACGTAACGATTTCAAGACCACTGCCCCCCCCCAAAAAAAAAACTTTTCACTTATTTTCATTCCAAATTTTCTTAGTTTAACACAAATGCAAACGCTTTCGAAAACCCCCCTCCCCCCTACGTAACGTTTTGTAACCCCCCTCCCCCCTATGACCATTACGTAATTTGTGCACGGCCCCTGTAGTCCCAGTGGAGGAGGGCGAGAAAATTGATATTTTTTTCTTAAAAATTATACTCTTTAAACTTATTTCTTTGCGTTCCCGAAATTACGTTATTTTTGAAAAAAAATTGTAAGCGGTGCCATTTTTATTTCGTGCTTTGTTTTTGTAACATTTTTGCGTCCGGCTAATTTAATTTATCTTCTTTATCTTCTCACTCGAAACCAAGATCCCCCGTTTTAGGAAAACTAATCCCGTCTCTGTTTCTAAATTTTTTCGAATAAAAGTAGACTATGACCATGGGGAAAATAATTTTTTTCTACGGTATGACGAAAATTTCGAGAAAGTTGAAGAAAAAAATAAAAAAAGTGCCAGAGCTCAAGTTTTTCGTAAAAAAACGTTTTTTGTAAAGAAACAGAGCAAAATAAATCTTTTCACCCCTTTTTGGGTGTTACAAATATTGGCAGCCCCTTATTTTCCGCTTTTACCCTCCCGCTAGTTTTGAAGAATTGGTTCGCTACATGTTTCGAGATCATGTCATAAAACACCTCGAAAATATCAAATGTAGTGTAGGGCCAGCTTTATTTAAAATCAATAATATCGCAAGCAAAAAGCTCTGCAGGATAAACAGCGCCGTTTATTGATTTCTTTGGCTGCTAGTGCTAGCTGCATGGTTTGGCCGTTTCCGGATAGATGTCACTAGTAGAACAGAATGGAAAGAAATTTAATTAAAAGCGAAGATATTTCTTGTATGTAATTTCTATAAATGAATGCTTTATATTTAAATGTGATTTAAATTTAATTAATATTGTATTAATGTATTATAATATTTGACAGGGTTGTAGTAAAACAACTTATTTTTCAGACAATTATATTATTGTAAAAATGCTTTTAGTATTTGTAACTACAAAGTTTGTAACTATTGAAAATTTCTAGATTTTAGATTTTTTATAGAATGTTTTTGAAAAATTTGAATTTTAAAAATACTGATTTAAAAAAGGGAGATGTGATATTATTATCACGTGATGTAGTTTTAAAATAACCACGTGATCAAATTGTACCTAACCAAATTATACTGTGATATTAGACTAACCAATTATACAGAATAAACGGTCACTTGTCAACCATCATGTCCGTCTTTCATTTTGTTCTTGTCTTGTCTTAAATAAAAATAAAAATTAAAATATAAATAAAACATGGAATAGATTAGATGTGTGGCCGCCATCTAGCGGAATTTGCAGACATCTTGTCAACGGTAATTATTGCAACTATGATTTATGCTCACAATGAAAGAGTGGCGACAATTTTTTCTCATGAAAGCAGTCCGGAGATAATAACAAACTGGCACCATTGCTCAATATACCTGTTTCTTTTGTGCGCGCAGAACTTTCTATGCCATTTCTGTTTGATTTATTGAAATCCTATCCCTAAGAAAAATCTTAGGAACCCTGTAGAAGGGGCTGGTTATGCAATCTCCAATGAATGAAGCTCAGACATTCTTTTAGGGGCACATTAGGCATATAGAAGCAGGAGTAGCAAGATCGATAGAAATCTGTTTTGTCACAATTTCGTGTAATATTAGGAAGTAATTTGTTATTTTAAATCTAAAAACTGCCTATTCGTGGCAGCCTTACTTGTTATGAATTTAAAACACCCTCACCAATCTTAAATTTATAAAACCGCAGCTTTGGATCAAAACTTATGAATTGTCACATATATCAACCCTCTCAACCAACCCCAAATAATTGTTTTCTCAAAATTAGAAAACATTAAGTTTATTATTACAAGCTTTAATTTAACTTCACCTCTATGTATGTATGTTTGTATGTTCGGGTCAAATCTAGCAACTCAATTTTGACTAACTTCTAGATGTCCGCTTGTGTGTCTAGATTGAATTGAAATATGGTATTATTAGGCACTGGAGGGGGGAAAACGCCTAAATTTGTCCGATTTCAACCAAATTTGGTTTACGCGGGTCTTTAGGGATAACGAATACGAATTTTTGACCAGATTCTGAAAATTCAATATGGTGAATTCAAGTAGGACGATTTTTGGTCATATTTTGCTAATGAATTTTAACTGACTTATACACATCCACTTGTCTTAAAATTTGGTGTGCGTTTGTAGTTTCGGTAACAATACTATAATATGGTATTGTTAGGCAGCCCCCTCCACTCCTACGACGGGAGTGGAGGGGGGAAAACACCTAAGTTTTCCGATGACACCCAAAATCGGTATACGGGGGTTCTTAGGGATAAAAAATACGAATTTTTGATTAGATTTTGAAAATTCAAATCAGATGGACGATTTTTGGTCGTGTTTTGCTAACCAATTTTAAATGACTTATACACATCCGATTGTCTTCAAATTTTGTATGCGGTGATAGTTTCGGCGACAATACAATAATATGTTATTATCAGGTACCCACCTCCTCTTAACGAGGAAATTGGCATACAGTGGTTTTTAGGGAAGGGGATTAAGAATTTTTGATCAGATTTTAATATTTCAATATGGCGGATTCAAAATGGAGAAAAAAAATAATACAAGCTTTTATAAAATATAAAGTTCACTAACAAGTACAAAATAATTTTTAACATTCTGATATTATAATAATAAAAGCAATGGGCGCATTATAGAAAGTTTGGCCATGTTGATCCGATAAATTTATGTTATTGATTAAGTAGATTATGATTGTTTTCAAGAATCTGAATTTACTATAAAGCAGAGAAATGCAAGGGTAAGTAAATCCAACCCAGCTCGACACAAGTTACCCTAACATATATTTCTCTGATATATGGTTGGCCATTATTTTTAATTTGTGCCCGTAGCTTTTATTATTATGATATCATAATGCTAAAAACTATTGTCTACTTTTTAGTGAACTTTATATTTTATAAAAGCTTGTATTTGAAAAACCTTTTTTTAGATAAAATAATTTTTAGATTTGTACCCTTAATCGTCCATTTTGAATCCGCCATATTGAAATTTTCAAATCTGATCAAAAATTCATAATCCCCCTGTATAAGAATCCCAGTATGCCAATTTTGATTGAAATGGAACAAACTAAATATTTTCCCCCTCTACTTACCTCGTTAGAGGGAGGTGGGGACCTGTTAATACCATATTATTAAATTGTTACCGGAACTATAAACGTACACCAAATTGGAAGACAAGCGGATGTGTATAAGTCAGTTAAAATTGGTTAGCAAAACATGACAAAAATCTTGAATTCGCCATATTGAATTTTCAAAATCTAATTAAAAATTCGTATTCCTTATCCCCTAATATCCCCGTATACCAATTTTGGTTGAAATCGGACAAACTTAGGTGTTTTCCCCCTCCACTCCCCTCGTAGAGTCGGGGGGTGCCTAATAATACCATGTTATTGTATTATTACCGGAACTTTAAACGCATACCAAATTTGAAGACAGTCGGATGTGTATTAGTCACTTAAAATTGGTTAGCAAAACATGACCAAAAATCGCCTCGAATCCTCCATATTGAATTTTCAAAATCTGATCAAAAATTCGTATTCCTTGTCCCCAAAAACCCCCGTATACCAATTTTCCACTCTGCTCGTAGGAGGGGGAGAGGTGCGTAATAATACCTTGTTATTATATTGTTACCGTTAACTATAAACGCATATCAAATTTGAAGACAATCGGATGTGTATAAGTCAGTTAAATTTAGGTGTACATATTACTGTATTGTCACCGGAAATATAATCGCATTTGATCGCAAGTTGAGTTGCAAGGTTTGACCCAAACATATAAACATACATACCTATAGGTGAACTTAAATAAAAGCTTGTAATAAAAAATACGCAAAATAAAAAGCCGGTCCTGCATTTTTAAACGTCTAAATTAAATTTGAATTCATTATTTTTTTGGATGACTTCGCTCACCAGTCTGGGTCTCTCTCAGGTATATTGGGTCTGCATCGCGTTTTCTTTGTTATGTTCGGTATACAAATATAAACGAATATCATAGCCGCTTTGACAGGCATATTCATTTTTCATTCATAAAGTATCTGTTGTTTCACTCTGTTGCATTTGATTCATATGAAAGCGTAATATAAGGGGTTATTCGGAGTGATTTAAGGTTAGCAGTGTGGTTATAATGCCGATTACCAGAGTCTAGGACTTTTGATTTTGGCAACTTAAGAGTCTGGTTTTTGTTCTGTGGAAATTGAGGTTATGTTTTATCTAAATAAAAATGGAATGGACTGTAGATAGAGGTAACATATTTGGTATATTTGGGATCAGAAAGGAACGGCCGATTCAAAAATTTTATAAAACACAGGGTGTTTCATTTAAAATAACAAACTTGGTGTCAAAATTTGACATTAGCAATGACATTTATAGCTATTTTAGACAGGTAACTCTTAAAGCATGCAAACATTTATACAAGTTTTGTATTTAACCTTTTTTTCTAATGTTAATAATAACGGCGCTAACTGGGAGGTTAAAATATAGCGGGACACCCTGTACCACAGAATGTAAACAAAGTATGCAATATTAGCTGATTCAGTTTTAAATGACACATCGCGTTGTGGTGCGGAGTATTAGTTTTTTTTTAGTGATTTTGTTTTGTGTTTTGTTGTAAAAAATCACATAGAACTATGTATTTCTTGGGGAACTAAACAGCGAATTAGTGGACATTATTTTAATTTATAACGAAGCACATCAACCCGCTGCAGAAAGCTTACCGAATTTATTCCTATCTCCTCTCAGAAAGCTTACCGAATTTATTCCTATCTCCCCTTACATTAATAGAGGTATGTCATTATTTGACCTTTTTATTTATAGTTATGATAATATTCAGCGATTAAAGGTTTTTGTCACTTTATTTCATGTCTTCAAAAAATGTTCCCTAATTGAAACAGTTTTGAAGAGCCTTTTAAAAACAGCGTAAGGTAAGATGGGCGATTACTAGCTCATGGAAAATCGTAAGGTAATTCCGGCCCAAATAGGTACATCAACTTTGCTCCTGATTTATTCCTATTTCCCGCCAAAAATTCTTAGAATGGCAACCAGTCTATGATAGAATTATTATCCGCCGATCAAATTATGCAAAAAAAATGGGGATGCTGGCACGCGCTAAAAAAAGGGCCAGTCCAGAAGTGAGACGAACAGGTGCAGTTTTATTGCAATTTTCTCTTTTTTCGGTAAGTTACTTGAGTTTATGTCTTAGTAAATTCTTACCAATAATTCGTAAAATTTTCATCATTCATAAAGGTCTATTAAACATATTTTTGACCTTTTATAAATTATTTTCTGCAGATAAAATGATAAAAATTGTGAAAATAAAATAAGCCGGTTTCAGGTTAATATTTGGAACCTCGATCCAATTGCGGCTTATTGGGCCGGAATTGGAAAACTTCGCAATTATTTTGAATTAAGATTTTTTTTAATTTACAACAAAAAACTTAAAACTTTGTTTCCGTATTGTTATGAGATAAACTTTAAAAAATAAATAAAACTATTTCCTGCCCACACATTTCTTGACGGATGTTGCAAAATTAGCCTATTATAATATCCAATGACAAAAGAGTCAATAGAAAGTGTTTTTTTTGAGGAACGCATTTTTCCAATAATTCGTAGATTTGAGACTAATTAAATAGGTTTTTGATTTCGTTTGATTCAGTAAGGTCCAATAAACATAATTTTCATACTTAATAAAAGATTTTTTTGTAAAAAAATGGCCAAAATCGCAAAAATAAAAAAGGACGCAGTTGGATTAAGATTACGAACCTCGATCTTATTGCGGTTCATTGGGCCGGAATTGCCAAAAATCGCAATTAGTTTTAATCACCTTTTTTTTAATGCCTAACAAAAAAACCGGGTTTTTTTCCAATTGTTGGAGATATAGGTACTTCAAAAAATATTTAAAACTATTTCTGGCCCACAAGTTTTTTTACAGGTATTGGAAAAATACGCCTTTTTTGAGGAAAGCAGTCTTGCAATAACTTGTTGATCTTAGATTGATTGGATATGTAACTGATTTCATTGGCTGATTTCTGACCTCTGCCTTTCAAATTTTAGGAGAAACACTTTAAAAATATGAAAAACTTTTTCCGGTCCATAAGTTTTTCGGTAAAAATACATCTCTTTTATTTTCATGTTTGGGATAGTGTTTACAACAAAAAAATGTTAATAAAAAGCATTTTTTAAGCAGTTTAAATCAAACAGCATTGCTCATAAGTAACAAAAATGTCCAACCAAATGTACACCTTTAAGTTTTCTTTCTTACTTATTTAATTTGAAAATGTCCTACCTTTTTCCAGCAGTTTAATTATAATTATAACAATAATTATAAATATAACAGAAGACATACAAAAAATCGTATTACATAAAAGCAATGGAAAAAATGAAAACCATTGGAAATGGCCCCATCGTAAAGATGTGATATGGTATGATTTAGATGAAGTAATGTCCAATATAAAACCGATTCAGCCCATCAACAAGAGGGGATTATTTATAGTTCCAGAAATTGACGAAATTTTTTATTAAAATGCATATTTTTGCAATTAGTTATATATATATATATATCTGCGATTTTAATTATTTTTTGCGACAAAACTTAAAATTTTCGGAAAGTCGGAATTAGATTACGCTTAGGCCGGCGTTAGATTAAGAGATTTTCTGATGGTCCGGTAATAGGAAAAAGTGACTTTTTGCGAAAAATAATTTGTTTGGCTATAAAAAAAATTAATTTAATCTTTATTTTTGTTGCAATTGCCATTAACCTATAAAATAATAAATTTACACAAACTATAAACTCTTTATACTAATTTAAGCAGGGAAACCTAAAACTTCCTTAACTAGGCCGGTAATACCCCATTTTAACTTAATCGTTTCGTTATGTATTTTTATATTGCTTGCAGGCCACTTAATACGCTCTAAAAGTTTCTGACATAAGTTGTGAAACACCCTGTATACTGCTGCTGGGGAAAGCGTCTTTGAATGGGCGTGCGTCGGCGTTTTTTCTTAAGCCCTGTTCTCAATATATGCAACTTTTTACAAGAATCTGTTTTTTGAAGCATGGAACTCTGGGGCGTCTTCACACTATGAATTATCTTTCTTTCTTTATTTGTCACTCGACCACTAATTTGTAGGATAGACACCGTCAAACATATGATACAATATGTAAGAATAGAATTTATAATTTTTTTTAAAATGAAATAATTACAAAATAATATATATTAAAAATCATAAATTATGTAGAAATAATAACTTATCTTATAAATTGCATCTTTTTAGTCCAGCATACCAATATGATATGGGGGATTATTAAAATCGTGAAATTTTGACTTTTCTTAATTTTATCAATAATGAGTTACTGAGGTTCCAAAGCACCTTAATCGACGAAAAAAAAAGTTGTCTGTCGGTCTGTTGTCTGTCTGTGTACACGATAACACAAGAACGCCTCAATCGATTTTAACGAAATTCGATACAAAAATCCTCTATCGGCTGACCATGAACTGATTAACTTTTGAGTAGGGTGGTGGGGGGGTTGAAGAGGGGAAGGGGGAAGGGAGAAAAGGAGGATACAATATTTTAAAAAATTGTAACTTTGGAACAAAGGAAGCAGCGATATAGGGTTTTCAAATTTAAGTTTCCATGAATATGAACTACAAATTTTGTTATAAAGTCCAAATTCGTGGGAGCTTTAGTCTCCGAGTTATTTGAAAAAACGTTAAAATATATTAAAAAAATCATAACTTTAGAAGTAAAGCAGCTATTGATATGGTGTTTTCAGATTTTGGTTTTCGTAAATATTACCCAAAAATTTTATTATCAGGTTCAAATCTTTCAAAGCTACAGTTTTCGAGTTATTTTCATTTCATTTCAACATAAAATAATTGATTGTATGGTGGACTATCCGTGCTTTCTAGCACCATTTTTTGTTGTATTTTTGTATTGCTTGCAGGCTACCTAATCTGCCCTTAAAGCTTCTGACATAAGTTGTGAAACACCCTGTATACTGGTGCTGGGGAAAGCGTGTTCGAACACGCATACGTCGGCGTTTTCTTCTTAAGCCCTGTCCTCACTATATGCAATTTTGGATTTCGTATTTTGCCTTAATTTGTTTTTTTGGGAAAATAGAAGAGGAAGTGAAATATTTGTCGAAATATTCGAAAATAAAACTCATAACCTAACATTTAGAGCTGATCGGCAAGTTGAAAATATAAAAAAAACGATTGGCATTCAAAAGGTAACTAAAAAATTCCCATGCATGCAACTTTCTGATAAAAAAAGAACATGTTCTATTTTTGCGCATCTTACATTACGCTTCATTTTGGGACGGATTTCATAGTGTGAAAACTCAAGAAGCATGAAAAAGTTGCATAGTGAAAACAGGGCTTTAGACTGTAAGTCCTTTGTTTACGTTTGGTGAATAGTTCTCATTGGATCACCCTGTACAAAAAGCGCGTATTTGACGGATAAAGTTACCGAAAATTGATGTTTCTATCCATTTTTATCGTTTTTTTTGGAGCCCAGACTTATTATTATAGCTTCTGAGGGAAAATATTTTGAATATTTCCTTGAACATGCACGCATATTACACAATCTGGAAAATATCAACCATTAAGCATACGAAGACAACCCAAAGACGTACGTGAGGTGCCTGCAAACGGCCCAGAATCAGGCTTTGCGTTTTCTTTTAATACGCCTATTCGTCGAAGCTAACAGCATGTCTTTGTGAATATGAATTGATTCGATCGGAAATTGTCGAATTGAGATAAACGTTAGAATATACTGTGATTAAGGGCACTGGTCATTTGCAAAACAAATTCTTTCCTTCGTTGCCATTATTCAGACTCTCAGCGCAAACAAGAAACGACCATACATAAAACTGTAAAAATAAAGTTTGTCTTATTTTTCCCCAAAAAACTTATCAGTGCCCTTATTTTGCGAAAAGCATACAAATAAAATTGAAACAAATAACTTCACACGAGCTGCATGAAAAAATCAATTAGTGAGTAAATCACAAGAACCAAGGTTAGAAATAAAGTCTACGCCATCCTTTGATAAAAAATATATCGGGAATCATTTACTCGATCCTTAAAAGACACGAATATAATTTAACCCATTATAATTTTCCCGAATCTTAAAATATCAGAATTACAAAAGTATCGAAAATAATTTTCTACAAACGAAAAACACCCGAACCACAAACTGATAGAAAATAATATGCCCGATCCTTAAATGAGCAGAACCACAATCCATCCGAATCGCCATTGGGCATGCGTCAAATTTAAATCTCTAGACCGCCGTAGGCCCTGGATTGCAGCGTTGGCAAGTTTCTCTATTCTATTAAAGTCTAAGTCTATTAAATCTTGCGATTCATTTTTGACATACTTCCCGTCACCGGTGTATACAAGGGGGGGGGGGTTATTGAGGGTAATTACCCCCCAAGATCCCAGGTATTCGATTAAAAATCACATCGTAAAATACGCAAATTACAAATGTGCACCTAAAACTTTCAGAAAGAGCTTCTTAAAGTTTGAGACAATGATTTATTTGAAATTAACAATGTGTTTTGGACTTCCATGACATTTCTCTTTTATTAAAATTTTATTTATACACGACGTTTCGATCAGTACAATCTCTGATCGAAACGTTGTGTATAAATAAAATATAGACAATGGAAGTCCGAAACACAGATTTAATATCTGCTTCTAAAAGCTTAAGATTTTTATTTAATAATGGACAAACAAGATACATTTTTTGCGATTTTTTGCAAAAAATTTGGCCAGCGGCGTAACTTGTGCTACACTTTAAAATCTTTTGTTGAAACCAAATGTTCATTTCTTCAAAAAAAAACTTCGCCAGCGACAGCGCGGTGCAACTTCTCCAGGGTAACCAAAGCCTTTTTGTCAATTTTTTTCAGGATTTTTAGGACAAAAACAAAATAATTTTAGGACAGTTTGGAAAAATTTTAGGACATTTTCTTTCCCATACCAAACTCTTCCTGCAAGGCAACCATAAATATTTTAAAAAACTTCAGGTTAACATTGGACCCATCCACCCTTATATGAATTAGCAATTTTGGATCGAGTACATATTCTTTTATAACATCAAAAGTTACTTCTTTAATATGTTCGGAACTGCACTGGCCCATAAGTACAGATCCCATATTGACTGCTGGTATCAGTACGTTATTGTGAAGTCGTGGTTTTGTCAAATAATAAAGAGTAAATAACATAGTTTGTTTTTGAACAACCCAGTGACATATTTCGTGCTATTTTACTATTTGGAAACATATTCTTAAATAAATCGCAGATGCCTTTAGAACTGCAAAACGAGTAATTTTTTTCAAAGGTATGTTAAGCCTATGGTGGAAAAATTTTGTTGGTTCCATTTCATATTTTACAATATGCAGAATATTCATCCTTTTCATTTTTTACCCAAGGAAAGGTATTTTCCCAAAACTGAATATATTTTGTTTGTTTATCGGGCATTTTTTCCTACAAAATACATCACTCTAAAGACAAAATATTTGCTTATAGGTATATTAAAAGTTATTACTTCTTTTTCTACTCAAGGACAGTTTTAAATCAACCAATGACAGAAATAAAATTATTTAAGGTTAGAATTCAATCTAGACTATGTTCACTGGGAAAAATTGAAAAATAATAATAATAACACGATGCATCTTTGTTGATTGGACAAAAAGGATAGAATAAACTCGAAAAAAAAATCAGAGAAAAAAATAGCTTTTTTATTTTAGTTAAAATTTAAGGACATTATAAAGGAATTTTAGGACAAATGTGAATTTGAGAAAATTTTAGAATTTTTGGCCATTTTTACTTAAAATTTTAGGACGCCGTCAAAATTTTAGGATTTTTTAGGATTTTAGGACATTTGGTCCCCTGCTTCTGGTTCTGGTGCTTTATTTTAAAAGAATTTTTAAAAAATATTTTGCCTGTAGATATATTGCCATCTTTGTTGTTATGTATATTTTTCGAATAACGTTTAAATGTACCTTTTAATCTTGTCACAGCTTGTCCAATTTTTTTTTCAGTAGCGTCCTCAGCAACGGTTAAATTTGAAAAATCCAGTAAATCAAAATTGTGGAAATTTTCCTCAAAAAATAACAAAGCAATATCTCTCGCTGGCATTTCTACAAACTATGTGAGATTTTTATAAGGCTATATTTGCTTTATAGCTCTATTAATTCCCTTTTAGGGCTGCTAATACATAAGCAAAAAAATTGGGGTGGGGCTAAGCTAGAGAGCTTCTTCTATACCCATGCTAGTCAAAAGATCGTACGAAAATCGCATATTATTCTGGAAGATGAGGGGTTTAATTAAAAAAAAATAATAATTCAGCAGTGAAACTTGGCATGCATAATAAGTAGACCCTTATATAATTTTTGATAAATGTTGCTAACATAAAGTTTTCTGAGAAGGGCCCCTATTTCTGAAAATAACACAAAAATTCTTAAAGGTTTATAAATTATGGTGGAGCGACGAAATTTAGCACAAATGGTCATTGACCTCGCAATTTTTTTGTCGTGACTTTATTATTCGAGGTCTCTTGCCTAGGACCCCAATTCTCGACGTTAAACAAAAAATAGGACAATATTAATAATAGCCATCCAAAAAGTGATCTATCAAATTTAATACAAATATTTGCCGCTATATTAGCCTAAATTAAAAAATAGAAAGTTTTTGGGTAGAGGGCCCCAATTCTTGAAGTTGTTTTTGAAAAACCCTTTTCAGAAAACTTTATCTTAGCAACATTTATCAAAAATTATCTAAGGGTCTACTTATTATGCATGCCAAGTTTCACTGCTGACTTATTATTTTTTCTTAAATAAACTCCTCATCTTCCAGACTAATATGCGATTTTCGTACGAACTTTTGACTAGCATGGGTATAGAAGAACCTCTCTAGCTTAGCCCCACCCCAATTTTTTTTGCATATGTAATAGCAGCCCTAAAAGGGAATGAATAGAGCTACAAAAAAATAGAGCACTATCAAAATCTCGCAAAGTTTGTAGAAATGTTAGCGAGAGTTGTTATTAGAGACATAAAGCTATTTGTAACTCATCGCGTTATACGTATCCGCATCTAGCGAGAACCAAGCACATTAATTGGTCAGAAACTTGTACCACGTTCGAAAAAGCAGATATATGCTAATCTAAGGTGTTCTTGAACGCGATAGGTGTGGAGATGCGTTAGGTATCACGTATCGTTACGGCACACGTATGGTATCTCAGCACCTATTGCGTTCAGAAACGCCTTAAATTAGCATATATCTGCTCTTTTCGAACGTGGTACAAGTTTCTGACCAATTAATGTGCTTGGTTCTCACTAGATGCGGATACGTATACCGCGATGAGTTACAAATAGCTTTATGTCTCTAATGTTGTTATTTTTTGAGGAAAATTTTCACAATTTTGAATTAGTGGATTTTTCAAATTTAACCGTTACTGAGGACGCTACTGAAAAAAAAAATGAACAAGCTGTGACAAGATTAAAAGGCATATTTAAACGTTATTCGAAAAATATGCATAACAACAAAAAAAAAAACAATTATTTCGATATCCTTTCTGCTAAAAAGGCCACGGGTAGCGTAATCTGTACCAGAAAATATTTTAAAGAGTAGCAAAAGAAAGGTAAGATAATGGATCCATTTTTAAAGTCAATCAGTATGATTTCGGAATTCAAACCTAAAAACCAGAACAAAGGAAAGTAACTATCAAAGAAGTTGAAAAAGCTGAAATTTTAACATTTTTCCAAATCGAGCCGCTACTGTATTCGTACCACTTACTTTTAAACAAAAGCGAATACTTTTTTAAATAAACCAATGATTTGGCTTTCTGGAAATGAAAACCAATCTTAAGTGGGTGTCTTAGTTTTTGAGACATTCATAAACCCCCCCCCCCCCAGAGACATAGGCCGAAATTATTTGACTTTTGATTGTAATATAGTCATGGTGTCATGTCATAAAAGTTTAAACAATCCTACACATTTTTTGAAAATTTTAAAGAAATAAACGGACTATGGGCCTTATGGAGAAAAATCGGAAAAATGCCCAAAACTCAAAAAGCCCCACATGGAAGATTTTATTTGTTTGCAAGATAAAGCGCTATAATAAATATGTGACCCAAAAATATATTGTTACGTCTCTACAATCTTTACCCATTAATAGATAATTACAGAGATAATTACACATTAGTTGATATTAACTTAAAAGTAAACGTTCTAATCATTATTATCATTATTTGAACATTAAAAATCAACCTTTCTAATGTAAAAATTTTAATATAAAAGCGAATTCACTTTTCTTTTTAGACATTCAAATTCCTACATTCAAGTCAGTCTGTACTTAGGTTTAGAAGTAGCAACAGCTACATAGTTGTAAGTAATAGTTGTAAATAAAAGTTTTTAAAAAGTGATTTTCTGGTTGTGATCATTTATTAACTATATATATTTTTTGTCTTAAAAGGAATGAAAAGTGAACTGTGCCTATAAATATATAAATGTCTACCTACCTAGCCTTTCGTAATATAACGTTAAAAACTGCCACCCCTATACTTCCGTCTTGGATTTCACAGTGGTCTAAATATAAACCGCAAACATTTTCACACGGGTTCGCCCTTCGATCGATGGTGCACCTTACTTGTGCCAGATTTCGTTTGTCTTAAGGTGTCAGTCGATGTCCCCTTTTTGCTAGAAAGTATTTAAAACACCTTCCGGGAAGGAAGCGCGAACCTGTGAACTTTGAGAAAACTAACAGGGGATTTTCGAATTCGAAATTTTATTGTTTTTATTAAAAAAAAAATTGATTGGGTGCACACGGATATCAGTTTTTCGAAACTCTCTGGTGGCTTATTCTTGAATCGAGGAATGATCCTTTCCTAACACTGGTCGCACGAAATTGCTCCGTTCCGTATTCTTGAATGTTCTCCGGTGAGGACCATTCCTACGGAATTGGCTCAAGACCTTACCTATGGTCAATCGCACGGGAATGGCGCTGCTGTCGTGAGAAGCATGCGCAGAAAGATCTGTTTTGATGTTTTAACCACAAAAATTATTGTTAGTTTATGTTTTTTGACTTTTGATTTGCGATATTTTCATTCTTGTCGTGATCCTTAGACTTTGGTTGAATGTAAGTCCCTATTTTTTATTGTAAAAAGAGTTCAATTATTTATTAATTATTCTATTGTGGTTTAAGTAAAATTGAAACCTGCAGATATATTTATGCAGCATGTAGAACAACATTTTAGATTTAAATTACCTATAGGTTGACGAAGCCATTGGTTCAACGGATGATAGAGATGGTTAAGCCATCAATGGTGGAAAAACCTTTCAATTGAAATTAAAGTCAGCAGATTTTAACCCTTAATTTTTATGCAAATGGGTCATACCAAGAGGGAATCGGGAAGCACGTGCCACACTAACTCCGAACCCAGTATAAGGAGAGCAATCAATGAAGTGACTAATGCATTTTATAAACCAACCCAAAAATGAAAGGGAGCTGGAAGATTTCGGTAAGATAAGTATATAGCTCGAGAGTAAGATTTTTGATCAAAATTGTTATTTTATACAACTACTCGCTTACAAAATGAGGTGTTATTGGATGTCTTTGGGTGATTTTTCTTGCTCGTATGCAAAGAGTTAGCATGCTCAGTATATAACTGTCTAGTTTAAAAAATAACTGTTTGTCTAATATTTGTTTGTTAGAGTCAGAGGGAGAGAAAAGAAATGGGAGCACCTGGAAGTGGTTTCAAAACATAACTGATTGATTTTATATTCAAAACTTTATTTAGTATGTTTTCATATTGTACCTACTCTCTTTTACCCACATAGCAAGAATATTGGTACCTATATTGCGTGAAATATTTTTGGAACATTCAGAATGTCTAAACCACATCTTGTGAATGTCCAACGGTCCACTTTTTTATTATTCACTGAATATTCAGAATGGATGAAATCTGAACATTACATCCTCCATACGCAAAACAGTAATGTTCAGATTACATCCATTCTGAATATTCAGTGAATAATAAAAAGGTGGACCGTTGGACATTCACGGGATGTGTTTTGGACATTCAGAATGTTTTAAGCATATTCACACAACATACCAATATTCTTGCTATGTGGGTACTTTTTACTTTTCTTTACTTTCATAAAGCATGTTCTCTGTTTTGACAAAGAGTATGATATATGAAAGAACAAGATGCTTGATTTTTGATATGTATTGAGTACAATATGAAAACGAAAACATACTAATTATTCAATAGTAAAGATACCTAAAAAAACTTAACTTAGCTTTACTATATAACTATTAATTTTAGGTTTTACCAAAAATATCAATTCTTAGTAATAGTTGGGTTCATTGACTGCACACATGTTGCTATTGCCAGACTGAAGAAGAATGAAGACATACCTATATATATATGTTAGTCACAAAGAGTCCAGTTAGCATAAGAAAAAAGTTAAATAAAATGTGTACTTATTTTTATTCAGAAGCAAGGGCAGATTCTCTTGCTAATTAAATTTTCTTAAATAGGAACATGTTTTAAGGCGCATTTACGCTGGCCAAGCAAGTAGGAAATTGACACTTGTACATGGAGAATTGCCCTCCTAGCCCTAGGGACCCTAGTAGGTGCCCCCATAAAGAATTTTTCATAAAAAAAAACAAAAATGGCAGAAAACCGTATACTGCATAATTACACTTTATAATAATAACAATAACAAAGTTTTGATTGTTTTCCACAAACCAAAACTACACAAAACAATTGTTTATCGTCCCCTGATGATGCTAACGTTGTTAGCAAAACGTGTGTCGAGTGCAAAAAAGTGTAGTTTTGGTCTGTGGAAAACAATGAAAACTTTGTTATTGTTATTATTATAAAGTGTAATTATGCAGTATACGGTTTTCTGCCATTTTTGTTTTTTTTTTATGAAAAATTCTTCCAACTTAGTTTATAATAACAACAATTTTGAATAAAACAAGAAATAAACAAAAGGAAAGTAACTTTTATTTAAAAATAGAAACGTATTTAACAAAATTCCACCCAAGTTTGATCCTAGAGTGAAAATACAAAAAGAAAAGTAACAAGAAAGGAAACTGACAAAAAAATGTAGCAAATTCACTTTTTTATTTGAAAAGGTTTTGAAAAAAAGCAAGGCTAGTAAACAGAAAAATCGCCAAGACAATGTAAGAAACCATAGAAGTTTTAAATGGTTAATTGAAAGTAGTTCGTTTAAAACATATATTACATTTGGCAACGTTGGATGCGGCAGGTGTTCGTTCAAGAATACGGCAATTAAGGAAAGGTGCTCAGCGGAAACCCATAGAAACGGTCACTTCCTAACTATGACCGTTCCCTTGCGACCATTCCTACAAAATTCAAGAATAAGCCCCTTGGAGGCCCGTGAAAGCAGTCGAGCACTTTGAACAAAATCTCCAGACATTCGAGTTTGCCAAAAAGTAAATTTCCACTGTGGCCATTTTCATATGGGAGGGAGGGCTAACTTGACGGTTGCCCCCCTCCCCCAGACGATGTATTTAAAAAAATTTAATGTTATTCAGAAGGTGTAATTTTGCATATCCCCCACAAGCCCTCAGTAGAGTTCTCGAGTAACCAGGTTAGCTCTCTCCCCAAACGATATGAAAAATAAATTATGCCCTTGGCATAGTTTAATTTTGCATACCTTTTTTTTTAAATTTTGCACACCGCCTATAGGAACCCACAGGAGGGGTGTCGAGTAACAGAGTAGCCCCCCCCAAATAACATTTTTTGAAAATTTGTATGAATGTGTTCCTAGTCTATAAAATTGTGAAAAATTGGACCTTTCGAATAATATACAAATTTTCAGAACACATAGTCCGGGGGGGGGATAACTTGGTTATGAAAATCCTTCTGCGTGCCCCTAGGGGGTGTGAGAAGTGTGCGGTAGCCACTACTTTTTTTATGTTGTATAGTACCCTAAAAAACCTCAATATTTTTTTTACTTAATCTCATCTTCATCTTAATCTCAACTTAAGACCACTTTCATAGCCACTCCTTCATAGCGACTAAAAAATTCGTAAAATTAAGTTTACTAAAATAAACCAATCTTGCATTCTATCGCAAAAAGCACACGAAAACATGTTGAATAAACTTCAAAAATAATAAACTGACATGATTGAACACAATTGGATGTAGATAAGTCAGTTAAAATTGGTTAGCAAAACATGACCGAAAATCGTCCATCTTAAATCCTACATATTGAATTTTCAAAATCTGATCAAAAATTTGTATTCCTTATCCCCAAAAGTATACCAATTTTGGTTCAAATCGGACAAACTTAGGTGTTCACTCCCCTCGTAGGGGAGAGGGATTCCAAATTTGAAGGAAATCAGATGTTAGTTAAAATTGGTTAGCAAAAGATGACCAAAAACCGTTCATCTTGAATCCGCCATAGAAATTTGTTATCTCCATCCCCAAGTGTCCCAACACACCAAATTTTAAGGAAATCGGGCGTACTTCAACTGTATCCACCTCCACCAACTTCAAGTAGGGGGAAGCTGTCAATTTCATCACACTATATTCTTGTATTGGAAATTGGTCAAAATTAAGTTGCAAGATTCCACCTGAAAAAGCAAATTTTGTTGAAACTTTTGGGTTTGGTGAGCTGCAAAAAGGAGGGGGGAGGCGATTTCCCACTGAAAAAAATTATCTGATATACTGACCGAAACAAATACCGTAGAGTATAAAATTTTGCAAAAAATAGTGTGTAATATCGTATATTTAAGATTAGAAAAGAACCCACAAAATTTTAAATATTTTATAAAAATATATTTTCCATTATTTATAAATCGAAAGGGAGCGCTGCAGGAGAAAATTTCATTGAAATTTATGTTTTTTTTTTGATATTGGGATTTTTCATCCATAGTGGTATCAATGCCCAATTTAGCAAAGTATTTTTTCAAAACAAACACAAAATATCTATCCTATCCGAGATTCGAACCCAGGGCTTTCCGTGCGGCAAGTAAATACGGTACCCACTGCGCTACGCAGGCCGGCAAAAAAAGTTATATGCAAATTTCCTGACTTTTTCCTGGACATTTCCGACTTTTTTCGGGACATTTCCCGACCCCAACGAATTCCCGACTTTTTCCCGGTTCGGGCAACCCTGGTATTATACACATATATTATATACGATTTGGAAAAAATATGGTTGAAATTAACTCTGTGTTTCGGACTTCGATTATCTATATTTTATTTATACACGACGTTTCGATCAGTACAATCGCTGATAGTCTTCAGATGCAAACTGCAATCAATTCCTAAGGCTTATACACTGTGGGAAATCACTCAACCGTGAAGTTGACTCCGTTCAAGAAGGGGCTTCTAAATATTTGGAATTTCAACACTTGGTTTACTGAAAATACCCTGATTCTGCCCAATAAAGGCAGCTTCAAGGAATTTTTGTTTCTTCCAGTGTGACTCTTTGTGCAAAACCTTTGCTTCTGTCCACTTCATTCGGTGTTATTTTGACCATGCATGCTCGGCGATTCCTGATTTCGTTGTTTCACCTTTTTGGGATTCGTCGGATGTTCCATAAGCATTACAGGTAGTGATCTTTTTGTTTCACCTATGTATGATTCACCACACAAGGAACTTGGTAAAGGCATTACTTATTTAGTTTTTTCCCGGTTTGGTTTTACTAAGAAGGCTTCGAATTATATTACTAGATTTAAAAGCGGTTTTAATAATAAAGTTGTTCGCTTCTCTTCGAATTTTCTCTGATATTTCTTTAACGTATGGAATTGTAAGGAATGTATTTGCCTGATTTTGGTCTTGTAATCTCTGTCCTGTTCGTTGAAATGTAGAAATGGTATCTGTTATAAGTTTAAGGCTGTAACCATTCTGCTGCAGATCCTTCTTAATGTTTCTTATTTCATTGAAATTTAGAGTCATGAGAATTGTTACAAATTTGAACGGCTCTGTTATACAAAGTTCTTATTATGCTTCATTTGGTTGTAGCAGAATGATTTGAACCTTGATTTAAATATTGTCCTGTGTGAGTGGGTTTACGGTAGACTGTTGTTCTGATGTCGCTTTCTACTCATTTGACAAGTACATCAATAAAAGGAATTTGACAATTTTGCTTCAACTCCATTGTGAATTTAATGTTATTTAGGTGGTGAAGAAATTCTGAAAGTTGTTGGTCATTCCCGGTCCAGACAATAAAAGTATCATCAACATATCTCAGCCAGAGCTTAGGTTTATATGTTGCGGTATCAACCGCGTGTGATTCGAACCACTCCATGTAAATATTGGCCACCACTGGCGAAAGCGATGAACCCATTGGCAGACCGTCATCCTGAGCATAAAACATATCTTTCACTTAAAAATAAGAGTTATGTAGACAGCACTCCAGTGGTAGGCTAGTAATAATATCTAGCGATTCCTTTATCGGAACATTGGTGTATAGACTTTCGACATCAAAACTGACAAATCTATCCTGGGGTCCTAAACAAAAGATTTAAAAATATTAACAAAATTGTTGGAATTTTCTACAAATAAAGCGGTCTTGCCTGCAAGAGGAGTAATTCGAAGTTGAACCGCAACATATAAACTTAAGCTCTGGCTGAGATATGTTGATGATACTATTGTCTGAACCGGGAATGACCAACAACTTTCAGAATTTCTTAACCACCTAAATAACATAAGACCCACCCGAGGATCCACCATTAAATTCACAATGGAGTTGCAGCAAAATTCCTTTTCTTGATGTAATTGTCAAACGAGTAGATAGCGACATCAGAACAACAGTCTATCGTAAACCCACTCACACAGGACAATATACGAAGCATAATAAGATCTTTGTATAACAGAGCCGTTCAAATTTGTAAGCATTCTTATGACTTGGAAATCGACATAAGAAACATTAAGAAGGATCTGCAGCAGAATGGTTACAACCTTAAACTTATAACAGATACTAATTCTAAATTTCAACAAACAGGGCAGAGATTACAAGACTAAAACCAGGCAAATGTATTCCTTACGATTCCATAGGTTAAAGGAGTATCAGAGAAAATTCGAAGAGTTGCAAATAACTTTAATATTAAGACAGCTTTTAAATCTAGTAATACAATTTAAAGCTTTCTTAGTAAAACAAAACCGGAGAACAAAGAAAATAAGGAATGCATTTACCAAGTTCCTTGTGAGTGTGGTGATTCATACATAGGCGAAACAAAAAGACTACTATCTGTTAGGCTTAAGGATCAGACGAATACTAGAGGTGAAACAACGAAATCAGGAATTGCCGAACATCCATGGTCAAAACAACACCGAATGGAGTGGACAGAAGCAAAGGTTTTGCATAAAGATTAATACTGGAAGAAACAAAAATTCCTTGAAGCTGCCGTTATTGGGCAGAATCAGGGTATTTTCAGTAAACCAAGTGTTGAAATTCCAAATATTTGGAAGTCCCTCCTTGGACGGAGCAAACTTCTTAAACTTCACGGTTGAGTGATTTCCCACAGTATATAAGTACGTAGCCTTAGGAATTGATTGTAGTTTGCACCTGAAGACGATCAGAGATTGTACTGATTGAAACGTCGTGTATAATAAAATATAGAAAATGGAAGTCCGAAACACAGAGTTTATTTCAAATACATCATTGTCTCAAACTTTCAAACAAGAATATGGTTGTTCTCTTCGATACACGGATTACCAACTCATGAAAATTGTATTATAGTTCCTGTGGTTCCGTTTCCACTCATTTTCTTTCAGAAATATATTTGAAAAGCAAATCCTTGCTAAATAATTCCAATTTTTAAAACGGACCAGAGAACCAATCGAACGTGTATTTGAACGAATCGTTGACCGAACGCTCGTGATCGGCTTTGGAGCGCTCTAAAATTGATCTGTGACTTCATTGCTCTGATCCCAGGCAATCTCCGAGCGATTTGCGAGGAGGATAATCGAAAACGCTAATAGAGATCCATTTTTGGGATTGTCCATCCCTCAGACTAATAACTAAAGAAGAGACCAAAAATTCCCTTTGGAAATTCTCCAATGTTTATAATCCAACACCCTTCTAGACGAATACATGAGGAGAAAAGAGATAGACGAATAAAACGGCAACACTGTTTAAAATTGCTTTTTTCATCACCAGTGACGGCTCTTGCGTGTATCAACCCACTTCGCTTCAAATCATAAAATAAAATAAGTTTGTAGCCAAAATAAAAATACTAGCCACACAATTAGAGTTAAATTTATAGTGGTGTCCAAAGCTTCCTACTTCGTTACTCACGGAAGAAGGGCCTTGCAGGGACAGCATTACAAGGCCCTTGAACTGCGACGAATACTAACAGCGCTCCACTGCAATCGTTTAAAATTCCTTTTCTTAAATAGTTCAAAATTCAAGGTATCAACTGTCGGGAGTTGTTCCTTGTTGAGTTTACCAACGAATTCGCCAGAATTCTAATATACGTACTGGTGTTGTGATTTCAAACAATTTGATTTAAAACAGTTTGAAACTGCTCCCATTATTAAACTTTTGATATTTTTTGGGTTTCTTGCAATTAGCATCCCTCCAAGAACTTTTGAATACCTATAAAATAATTGCGAGCATATTTTGAACACAAGTGGGAAAAGTTTAAGTAGTATATTTTTAAAAAAATAAAAAAGGAAAAAAAAATTCTTTGATGAAAACCGAACCCACGACCTCCCGCTCTTAAGGGAAGCACCCTACCCACCACACCACCATGACATCTAAAAGTAAATAGTATATTGCGGGTGCTGTACTTCGACGAGACACCATGGCCAGTAGGAACAAATTTTAATTCTTTAGATATTACCCGAGTTCTCGGCAGCACAGTACAAAGTGGTTTTCAAATACACCTTGCACAAAGAGATTATAATTTTAGTTTTAAAATATATAAGCTACAAAACTACGCCAATAACCAAGCCAAAATGACACAATCTCTTACCTCCGAAATAATAATTCTAGGCAGAAATATTCCGTTTTTTTATACCACGCATTGTTGTGGTCCTCAAAAAGACTTTATGTAGTTCTTTTTTTTTTTAAATAGTCAAAATAAAAGTCAAATATTAAAAAAAACCATCAACACCCGTTAAAAACACGGCCGAGTCAGCTGTGAACGAAAAAGACATGCATAATTTATTCGTCGTTTATCTTTGATCCATCGTTGCCCGTTTGTATTTTTTAAAGCAAAATTTTTTTGTCATTCTAGTAATTTTACTCATTAAAAATTTAATTATAGTAATTACTGAAATTGAAAAAATTAGTTACTAGTCTTCAAATCCCGCGGCAAATTGGCAACCGTGCATTTTATGGGAAAATGAACCTTATGGCTGGTTGATCGGGGTGGTATTGTTTACTGTTATATCTCTTTTAATTTTTTAATCTGAGGTCCATCCATAAGGCGCGAGGCGGCTTTTGATGCAGTAAATATAGAGAGCCATTTTTGGTGCAAGCAAGGGTCGTCTTATTTATTTGTCCAACAGCGAAAAGGTAACCAACAAGAGCAATTCGGTTTAGGGTTAATTACGAAAATGTTTCGTCCGATGGTCAAACCCGAAAAGGTCAACATGTACGTATAGCCAACATGCCCGAGAAAAACGAAATTTACGACGGGTTATTTTATCAAAATTTGGGCAAGGCAAAAATTCAAAGTGTTCTATGCACAGCGGTAGTTTATACAAACAGTGGCTGAAATAAATAAAGCTTTTTTTACAAGAGCGAGTAAAAAGAGCACAGTTAAACCATAAGTTTTACACTATCTACACTATTTTTTTATAAATTTATCGAAAATCCAAGAAAAACGGAAAAAACTTATAAAAAGAATTAGAATCCAAAAACCACTGACCGAACACCATTTTTAATCGCTCACTTTATCCAGCGCCTTCTATTTAATTTGGCACCATCTAAGATTTATTTTTTTAAATGACAAAGTTCATGAACAACTTCAAAAAAAGTGGAAAACTAAATTATTTTACTACAAAAATTTTATTTTTTTTTATTACATTTTTCTATTTTTTGTGTGATAATGTAAGAATTATAAGTACAGATAGTTTCTTTTAAAATAAATCGTGCTCGTATGCAAAATGAATGAAAAAAATTTTCCGATTTTTTCCTTTAAATCGTCATAACTTTTGTTTGCGTGAACAGATTTTGATGAAAGCTTATGTACCGCCCAGGAATCCAAGGAATGCAGCAGTGACTAGTGAAAGTCTCATTATAACCGGCCAGTAGTTTTTGCGTGATGCTGGAACAGACAGAGGAAAATTTTGAAACTTGCATATTTGCTATCTATATCGTTTTGCTAAAAGCCGACAGCAAAATATCTTTGTAAAAATCTTTCTACAAGACATTTAATTATTTCTTTTTCTTAAAGTTAATAAGTCATGCTCAAATATTCCCTTAAAAAAAATTTAGTTTTTATTGTTTATATTTTTTTTCGTGCCAAGTAGCAAATATCAGTTCCCTGACGTGTCACCACAAAAAATACCAATGGGAAACTTTTAAAAAATATATCACAGGTGTTACTTAAAACTAAATATATAATCGATTCGCTACAACTTTTTTTTGTATGATTATATATTGGGGCCCCCCGATTATTTTACGAAAGGGACTTAATCCGTGCGTTGGAGGTAAAATCGCCCCTAAAGATACAATTTTCAGTTTTTTGTCAATATCTCAAAAACTATAACAATAAAATTATGTTTAATTTGTGGTAAAAGAAGTAAATGCAAGTTTTCTTCTTTAATCTCAAATCAACCCTCAAAAAAAACCCAATATATTTCGATATAATTGTATGCAAACTTTGAAGTTTATATATGATAAAAATTTACGTTTTAAAAAAGATCCCCTTATTTTATTTCCCATATATATCTTCAATAATTTCATGGACCTTGGGTAAAGTAAAAGTCGAAACATATTTTTGAAAAAAATTCTCCATCCCCACTCCTATAGTCGTGAGGCGCGGATTGCCGCCTAAAAGTGCAAAACGAAATTTTCTTCAAAAAAGGGGTCAATATTTATTGTAGTCTATAGAATTATCTCTAATTCGATGTATAACAAGTATATATAACTCCCCCTTCTTACCTCTGAAAATTACTACGAATATATTACATCATTAAGTGGAGTTGCAAAATATGTGTTTTTCGGGGGTTTTTTTGTACTTGAACCTATATATCTCCAAAATATTTGAGAAATTGGTCAGTTTTTTGGCTTCAAATATATATATGTCTATAAAATTATCTTAAAATCTATATCCTACATGAATTTTGTCATATCCCCTCCTTACCTCTTAACTCTACGGTGGAATTTACTAAAAGGGTTTAGTCTATTTTAGAACGGTCTTAAGTTTACGTGAAATTTTTGGTTTTAAGCATTTTCAACTAACCCTCCTTGGGATTTGGACATAGTTTGATTTATAAGAAGAATTTTAATAAATTTTTTTATTGAATAATCATCTTAACACAATCTTTGGTTGGATTTAAGAAGAAAGTTTCACCCACGCGAGGTTTAAATAGTAAACACTCTGTAGAACAAATTAAAATTGGGATTATATGTTACTCTAATTAAAACTTACCCTTGATAATTAATTTTTCCAATTATTACTTGATGTCACACAACGATTTAGATGGGTAATAATAAAATAAGGAGTAGATTCATTTTGTATTTATTTAAAAGGTGTTTTTATTTATGAAATGTATTAAAAAACTTAAATGCAAGTTTTTTTACATTTCTGTCACTGTCGAAATGTCAGTTTAAAAATATTAGCGCTGCGTTCAATCACAAACAGCGAGTTCGGATCTTTTACCTCTGCTTGCACCTTGGCTTGTACCAGCTTCTACTGATGTAGTAAGGAAAGTTTTTTTGAATAAGCTTTTAGATAACCTCAATGTTTTACTTTCAGTTTGTAAATAAATTAAGATAGTTGTTTTGGGTTTTTTTGTTTGGTATATTTTTCGTGCATAATCAGTAACCTTCACTTATGTTTGTTTTGCCTCGTAGTGCCCTCACAAATATATTTTTTGTACTAAAAACGGGTTCAAAATATGGCATTTTTCTGGACAAAATTGGAGGTGTTTTATTGGTTAATGAACAACTTGGGATATTAAGTAAGGTAAATTAATCCTTGTAAAAATGGTTACTTAGAAAAATTATAAACGAACTTATTACCAAATACCACAAAACAATCCTTTCTGGGGGCTATAAATTTAAACCACCCCCCTGAGGTGGTCTAAAAAATCACCAACTTTCTAAGCTCAAACACAAATAATGAAGCTATTATGTGCCAAATTTTTGGCGTATTCGCCATTTGCCATTTTCAAACCTGTCAAAAAAAATTAGTTTTAGGGCATTTTCTTTCAAAAATATGGTGTATTTTGATAAAAAAAAACAGTTTTTCAGTTGTATTTTGCAATAACAATAAAAAATAATCAATAACTTTGTGTTTTTTCTGTATGGTTAAGATTTTTTTGAAAATTCCTTTTAAAATTTAGTACCCCCAACAGGTGTAAATATTTAGACCTGTGGGGGGTACTGTTTTAGATCTTAGTAAATCTCACTGTTAAAAGTTTTAGCATTCTGTTTTAAATGGTAGAATTTTGCTATTTCACTTAATAATTGTATTGTATTGTATTCGCAGTAAATTTAAAAGGTAAGGAGTGGAGTTCGGGGTATACCTACTTGTTACATATCAAATTAAAGATAATTTTATTGACCCCTTTATCAAAAAAAAAAAAAAATAGTTTTTGAAATATAGGCCAAAAGTAAAAAATTGCACTTGTAAGTGGCAATCCCTTACGACTATAGTGGTGGGAAGGGGATTTTTTTAAAAAATAATTTTGAAGTTTTAGTTTACTCTTAGCTTTGTTTGTTGTTGTACCAATATGGTATGGGGGACTATTAAAATCGTGAAATTTTGACTTTTCTTAATTTTATCAAAAATAAATAAGTTACTAAGGTTCCAAACACACAAAAAAAGTTGTCTGTCGGTCTGTTGTTTGTCTGTATACACGGGTACTTAAGAACGCCTTAATCGATTTTAATGAATTTTGGTACAAAAATCCTTTATCGGCTGACCATAAACTGATTAACTTCTGGGTAGGAAGATGGAGGGCTGAAGGGGGGAAAAGGAGGATAAAATATTTAAAAAAATTGTAACTTTGAAACAAAAGCAAGCAGTGATTTACGGTTTTCAGATTTATTTATAGAATGTGGACTATAAATTTTGTAAAAAAATTCAAATTCGTGGGAGCTTTAGTTTCAGAGGTATTTTAAAAAACGTTAAAATATATTTAAAAAATTATAACTTTAGAAGTAAAGCAGCTATTATGTGCTTTTCAGTTTTTTTTTAAAAAGGTTCAAAGCTACAGTATTTTCATTTCCTTTCAACATAAAATAATTGATTGTATGGTGGACTGTCCGTGCTTTCTAGCACCAATTTTTTTAATTCCTCACACCAAACTTACCTGGCGATTTGTGCTTTATTTGGTAGATGCCAATTACCAAAGGTTACATGAAATTCGTGAAGATATATCTAGGAAGTAAAATAAAGGGGAGCTGTGGGTTTTTTTAGGGTTAATTTGACGTTAAAGGAACAGACCTACCTATACTTGTTATGCCTCAAATTTAAGATAATTATTTCCTACAAAAATGCTATTGCAATTTTTTGCTGCAAAAAACTAAAACATTGTAGGGAAGAATCCTACAAAGTGTAAAAAACAAAAGATCAAAAGATCTTGGGTATCAATAAAGAAAATTCAAACTTGGAAGAGCATCTCACAAGGAACACACAAAGGACCAAAGCGAAAAGAGAAATTATTAAACGATGTTTCGCCCTGGGTAACCAGCGTGGGCTCATTGGTGGTTTCACTGGTCACCCTCCGCCATACATCATTAAACACCATCATACACTTTGATTTCCAACTTTAAATCACTCACAAATAGACTTCATTCCGCATTGGTACTTATCCAAGTTACCTTATAGGGATTCGTCCTGGCGTGTTAATATTTCCAGTAGGATTATGCTCCTAAGGCAATTAAAACAAAAAAGAAGTTAAAAAAAACCTCCAAATCAGTTACTTCAACCGAAAAGAAACTAAAAAACAAAAGATCAAAAGATCTTGGGTGGAAATAACGAAAATTCAAACTTGGATGAGCATCCCACAAGGAACATACAAAGGACCAAAGCGAAAAGAGAAATGATTAAACGATGTTTCGCCCTGGCTAACCAGGGTGGGCTCATCAGTGGTTTCACTGGTCACCCTCTCATACACTTTGATTTCCAACTTTAAATCAGTCACAAATAGGCATCGTTTCGCATTGGTACTTATCCAAGTTACCTGATACGGATTCATCCTGGCGTGTTAATATTTCCAGTAGGATTATGCTCCTAAGGCAATTAAAACAAAAAAGAAGTTAAACAAAAAATAACTCATTTTTTGATCTTTTGTTTTTTAGTTTCTTTTCGGTTGAAGTAAGTGATTTGGAAGTTTTTTTTTAACATAAAAAATATTTGCAAATCGGATTTATAATTTATTTAACGACTTCTAAGGTCTTTTTTTGGCTTACCCTATACACAAATTAATCAATTGTTACCTTTAGAGAAAAAATATATATTTTAAAATGCCTTGTTTTATGTCACAAAAAACTTTTATTTAAAGTGGAGTAACCACTTTGAAAATCGATTTTAGAGGGTGCGATTAAGGGTATTTTCAAACGTGTTTTTTTGGGTTGGAATATATACAAAATATACAAAGATAAGTGCCAAATAGAAACTTTTGATAATGGCATGTACAGGGTGATCGGTTATAAGGGTTCCTTGAGATAACTTTATTCTCATAGCCGCAGAAGCACCAAAAAAAAAACTGGTTGAAAGAATATTTTATAGGAACCTCAAAATCATTATTAAAAATTATTCAGTTTAAATTGTATACAGAGGTGCCCAAAAGTTATTTTTTTCTTATGGAACACACTATATATTTTGACACTGTTGAATTTTCTAGAAAATCAGCTTTTTAAAAATACCACATAGTATAGGTCTGCATGCCACCGTTTTCGAGATATTTCAATTTGAATAAGATATTAATTAACTCGTATTTTGTATTATAATAAAACCTAAGTAATTTATGACGCCCTGCTGTCAAAACGCCGCTATTTTTGTTTTTCACAGCCAACTATTTGTTTGGAAAGTTAAGTAAGTTCTAGTTTGACAGCTTTTTGATCAATGTGATTATACATATTATTATGTATGGCCTACTTTGGTTTAATTATATTACAATAATACGAATTAATTAATATCTAATTCAAATTGAAATACCTTGAAAACGGTTACATGCAAACCATAGCATAGGTATTTTTAAAAAGCTAATTTTCGGAAGAATTCGAAAATGTCAAAATATATAGGGTGTTCCGTAAGAAAGGAAAAACTTCCATCCTGTATACTATTGGAACTGATTAATTTTTATTAATGATTTTGAGCTTCCTATAAAATACCCTTTCACCCAGTTTTTGTTTGGTTCTTCTGTTATCCCAGGGAACACTTATAACCGATCACCCTGTGCAGTCATATTTCGAAATGATTTTTTTTATAAACGTTATAATTTTCTCATAAACCAAGTTCCAAAACGGCCGTTTTTGGAACTTTACCCTTCATTGCTGGCTCACCCTGTACAATTACAGGAAAATGGTAATGACAAAAATGTTTCTCTATCACGTAGTAAAAAATTAGAAAAATTTATCAATATTTTAAATACTTGCATTTAAGGTCATTTTTTGGACACCCTGTATAATATTGAAATTTTTTTAAATGTAAATATAGTTTATCTTGGCTTAGTGAATAAAATCCATAAAAATAAATAAAATCAGAAAAGCTATATTGAATATGCGAATTTTTTTGGAAAACGTACATAATTTGGTATAACCATTCTGTTTATCTCGGTTTCCATGGCAACCCTTATCTTTAATAGACATGGAACATAATACATAAAACGCAGAAAGATATTCTTTCGATCAGTGGTTTTCTTATTTCGATTGGTCAAGTACTTTTTGATATTTAGCCGTTCTCCACAAGGGAAACACACAAATTTAATACAAAAATACAGGGTGGCCACTAAATTGGATTGGCCCGGGTGATGAATGTCTAACCAAGATAAATTACGCCTACAATGATCCAACAACATGAATCAAAAGTCAAAATCTCCGTACCTATATTTTTTTGCGGAGGTATACGATGGGGCCTGGACTAAGTAAGCCCGGAAAAAACGCAGAGACAAAAACTCTTCATAGTATGGAGGCTATTGGGATCGGCAAAAAAAAGTTTTTTATTTTCACTAAAAATGAGTTATTTGGATCAAACAAAACCCAAGTACAAAATTTTGGGATGGAGTCTGTCTGTCTGGCTGTCTCGCTGGGACGCGATAACTCAAAAACGGCTTAACCGATTCTTATCAAATTTGGCAGAAAAATTCTTTGTCACCAGGCGATGAGCTGATTAGTGGTGGTGATGGAGGGTTGGGAAGAGGGTAGGATGAGGGGTTAAGAAATTTAAACTCAGGAATCGTATCCATTAAGATGAATAATAACATTTTCAACAAAAAAATATATATATCTAAAAAAATGTTTTTATTATTATTTTTTTAGCTTTCATCAATGCCTATACGTGCCTGCTGGCTTTATTTATTGACCCAGAAAATACCTTATCCAGGCTTTTTATAAAGTCACAATTTCACGTTATCCTAGCGAGAACACATGTGCAAATATAAGGCTTGCGAAAATTTATGGGCTAATATTTCATAGGTGCTTGCACATAAATCAAGTTTCGGTAAATTAATGGGCCTGGTTAAGACCACATAAGCCGTTACATCCCTACAAAATCGCCCCGTTCCCAATTCAATCTTCTGTCAAAGTGTTTTGTAAAGTTTCTGCGAGTTTTAATCACTAAGTGCCCCCCAACGTTTATAGCCCAAGAGCGTTAGCCTTTAAAAACGGGCTATAAGGGCATTTTTCAGTATATAGCTGGATTTTTGACAGATGTTATTTTAATTATAGCGGTTTGTAAGGATGTTTGCTTTTTTCCGCCATCTTGAATTAAAGATGGCCGGCAAAAGTATTATTCAAAAAATGGCGCCAACAGGCACGTATAGCCATCCATAAAAGTTTCGTAATCCACCCACAAATATTCATGGCTATATCCGCGACGGATGAGTCTTGATTCGTTCAACGGCTCCTCCCGACTTAGACCGGAAATACGCGAAAATTTAAAAAAAAAACATTTTGTTAAAAATAAATATTATATTATTATAAAAATAAAATTATTATCATTATGTTAAAAACTATTTGTAAAAAAATACATTTTAAAAAGAAAAATGTCATCATATTAAAACCTAATATAATTTGATTTATTTTCTTTTTTTAAATATGCGATATTAAATTTTACAAAAAGATATTTTTAAAAATTGATTTCCAATTTTAAAAAAGCTTCATTTAGTCTTCGATCGTGAAACGCGACGGATGTGTCTTAATTCGTTCGACGACTGCCCCCGACGGTACGCGAAAATTTTAAAAGCAATTCATTCAACATAAAAATATAATTTTACAAAATATTTTCAAAATAGAAATATTTTAAAAAGTAATATAAACGTTTTTTAAATTTTAATAAAAATTATATGTATTAAAAGAAAAATGTCACCATATTAAAACCTAATATAATTTTATTTATTTTCTTTTTTATAATATAATACATTAAAATGTACTAAGATTTTTTTGAAATTAATTCCAAACTTTAGAAAGCTTCATTCATTCTTCGATCGTGAAACGCGACGGATGAGTCTTAATTCGTTCAACGACTGCTCCCGACGTGGACGGGAAGTATGCGAAAATTCAAAGTATTTAAATAACTACTTACTTACAACGCACTATGTGCTGAGTAGGAGTGTTGATATTTTGTTTATGATAAGAAATGACTTAAAAAGTCCTGTTTAATGCGACTGTGCTATTTGTTAATTGTACGGCTTCAAAATAAGAAGTAGGTAAACCTACTTCGTAGTTTTTTTAAGACTTAGGTATAGACAATACTAAGTTAGTTTTTTAATACTGTTTTGTACTTTTATTATTGTTCAGAATATAAGATTTTTTCATTAGACTGTGCTGTCTACTGTAAGGTTAAGCTTAAAAGAAATGTAGTTCTAACATTGTGTTACAGTTTTACTTTATAAGATTCAATATCATAGGTTTAGAAAGTTGTGTGTTAAATGTGCCTATTTAACTAAGCCTAGGCAGACTCAGCTTAATATAAATAAGCATTATCATAGGTTTAATAAGTTGTTTGCTACATGTGTCTGTTTAACATGCTGCTTTGATTGATAAATAGTTTTTTAAATTGCAAAACTATTTATTATCTACAGTTAAAAACGTTGTGTTTTAAAATGAAAATAAAACTTTTCTGTTTTTTAAATAATGACATTTTAATTTGTAGTAAATGTTTTCTACAAATTATTATTTCACAGATACTAAAATCAAAAATGAAATTTTGTAAAAGTAATAAGCATATATTTTTACTTAAAAAAAATTATTTTTATGTGTAAAATACCAAGATATCAAAAGTTAATAAACGGATTCAGAACAGTAATATAACATATTGTCGGATTAAAAACACAACTTTTTTACTTATAATATAAATATTTTTGATTTAAATAAAACTTATTTTAATTCCTACAATCCCAGCATTTTAAATGACAATAAACGAATTGTCTTAATTAATACAACACATGAGTAAAAAAAAATATATATTGGCTTCTTTATTTTGAATAAAACTATTTTTAATTCTAATATACCAAGATTTTTAAACGTAATAAACGGATTTTTTAAGTAATATAGCAGATTGTAAAATTAAAAAGTCAGCGTTTTTTAATATAGTAAATGTTTATTTTTGTTTCAGCAAACAAGATTTTAATGATAAAAAATTATGGTTTTATTTTAAAACACTTATTTTTGATTCTAAAATGCATTTTATTAAAATTCAATGTATTGCTTTATTGATTTTGAATATTTATATATTTTAATTCCTAAAGTACCTGGATTTAAAATTCAAAAATATAATTTTTTATTCCCAATAAAAAATATTTTACTTTTCAAACTGCATTGGAATTAGATTTACCAATATTTTTATTTACTTTTATTTAAAAAATATTTTAAATTTAAATATAACTAATTAGAATTTCCAAAACAACTAAATTTTTAGTATTTTGAATTAATAAACCAGATTTTTTAAGTAAATTTTCATATTGAATATCCTCAATTTTTCAAAGTTATATTTGCTGTTTAATATATTTAGATATTAGTTTTTAAAATATTGGATAGGTGTCGTATATATTAATAAATAACTTATTAATTTGAAATATTTTTTTTTATTTCATTTTTTTTTTTATTCCGTAGGTATTTAAAATAAGAACGCTGGTGTCAAAACTTGAGATTTTTAATGGCATATGCCAAATTTGGCATACATATATTCTAAAGGGCAATTTTGTATCATGCATAACAACGGATCAAGTTTCCTTCGCCTCCCTAAATTTTTATACGAAACTCGGTATAATAAAGAAACAGTCATTTTCAGAACTGTTAGAAAATGACTTAAAAGATTTATGATTTAAAAACCACTGCCCCCTTGAAGCAGGGTCACTGAAAAGAAACATTGAGCAGAAAGATAATTTCCACCGCTTTATTTTTGTTTGAAATTCCCCTCGTTAAGCATACTGAATTACCGAGAGAAGTGGGACGTCCCCCTTCCCTCTGCAATTTCCACTGCTGTTTAAAACTATTTTTGAGTTTGGGAAAAAGCAATAGTTCTTTCAAATCTCTACATATAACAAATCTTCAGGTAGACCATTTCTGTAGATTAATTTTTTTTTAATTTTTGGTGTAGGCTTCTAACCAAACCATATAGATATCAAAAAATCAATCTTTAGAATTTTTGTCTGTTTGTTGAATTCCGTGGAATCCTGGGCAGAACATAGGCTTTATTTCATCAAAATCGGTTCACAGTGACAAAAGTTATGATTATTTAAAGCACGAAAAATGAAAAAAAAACGGGTAAAACCGCAGGCGAAGCTGCGAAGTCTTTAGCTAAAGTATCATCCACCAAAATCTAATAAAAAATAAAAAAGGAATTGTTTGTTGTTTTTTTAAATATATAAATGAATTTAATATTATTATGCTTTATAAGCATTGGGTGAAAAATGTAAAATATAAGAAGCTAAAATCCTTTTAAAATGCAATAAAAACAAGATGGCGGAGGCCTTAAATTTTTACGTATTTTACCATTCACTGGTCGTCCGTTTTATTACCACATCGTAAAAGTAAAATTGCGCCCGAGTAAAATAAGATGTCACTTGCTAAAATTGAATCAGAAAAGAAGATATTGTTATTCTGCTGTGCGAATATTCATGCCACTTTTTAAAATAGCACTCGTGGTATATCGGACAAAGTGGCTTTTGAGTATAGCTTCGGTTTTGTCTGTTTTTTCTGTGGCAGAGCGACCATGCACAGCCTTTAAGGCCAAGCGTGAGCGGCCGGTAAAAATATGACCAATATCTTATCCCCTCTAAAACAAAAATCAATTTTTTATGGAATTCCGATGGGATGGAGGAAGTTTATAGAACATTTTCTTGGGTAATAATCGAATGTAAGAAACGACTTTGAATTAAAAAACTGTTGAAATAATTGGAAAATCTGATAAAAGTAAAAAAATTATGTCCATTTGCACCGCAGAGTTAAAACCAGATTTAAATTTAAGACGCCGATTTTTATTTGCACCGTATTTTAAATCCGAATTAAGGGGCGTTAAACCCGGTTTGGTTCACACCTCATTCGGCAAGGATTAAAAATTCTTAAATTCAGATTTAGCATAAAACTTGTGTCCTATCTTTTACGGAAACTGTCAAGTTAAATTAGCTGTTTTTTTGTTTTCATATTTGTTGAGTGCGTTTCATAATACAAGTAAAACATATATGAAATGCGCAGGAGTAGACGTGGCTAACTGACACCTGGTGAAAGGCAGCGTTCAGACAACGTCAAGGCAAGAAAATGGAAGGTATATGGAAGCATTTTTGTGGACGGGATGATAACTTGAACGTGCTCAAAACATTTTAGTGATGATGATTATGAGCGAAACCTTAAACACGAGTTGCTTGGCTACACGCCAAAAAAGTAGCGGGGCCTTCTAATTTGAAAAAAAGAGTTTTATGGGAATAGACTTCTTTCTGAGTGTCCGTGCCAAAAATTTTAGCTTCTAAAAATCTTTGTAGATGTGTTTTTGGATTTTTGTAAAAAAACAACTTTCTAACCCGCTAGCGCCAATATTCCATAAAGTTCCCACCCTGTAATGTATTTTCCTTGCATCTTACCTCGTCATACCGCTTACCTTATGGAACTCTGAATCCAGCTTTACTCCCTCACAATCCCCCACCCCTTCGTTATTTTCTACACTGCATTTCGTTTAATTTCAAACCTTGTAGTACCTTTTGACGGAAAACCATTCCTACCTATAACCCCCTCCCCCACCCTAAATTGTTACTTTTGAAAAAAAAAACATTGTTCTAGATTCCTGACTTTGTTTCCTTTAGTTTGATACCTCACAACCCATACTTTGACAGAATAAAATATTTATCGGATACAGAGGGGTGTTTGCAACCACCTGTTCAAATTTTCCAAAAATCCAAAAACACCTATTCGCTAGGTTTTCAAATTCGAATTTTTAGCTCTACGTAGATTTTGAACTCTAAGTAATTGTGAGTTATTTGTACCTCCTTCAAAACAGACTCGCCCCTATTTCTCAACCCCATGTCTGAATATTAAAAAATGCCCGAAACACATGTTTACTTATTTTATTAGTTGAGTCTACATACCAATTTTCAAACTTATGTTACTTTTCGTTTTTGGGATAGGTACAGAAAATCCTTTTAAAATTTCAACCCCTATTTTTACCTCTTCAGGGGTAAAATATTAAAAAAAATATTTTCTTGGTGAGCTCATCCGTTATCAACCCAAACTATCCTCAAATTTTCACAGTTGTACGTGAACTGGTATCAGCTGTGGGTATGTAGTTCCCTGGTTGCGCCACAATAATCTCAACAGGTGACGTCATGCGCCGATATAGACGAATTTTGAACCGCTACGTATCATACCTTTCTTTTATTGTATCACGAGTGCGTTTTGTTGTGTTCACAATGAATTTTAAAATAGAAGGGTCCAACGTTCTGTCACGATCATGTGTTGTGGAGGGCAAACAAACGATTTTCCAAAAGACGCAACGTTAATTTCAAGGCAGTAGCTAAAGTTACGACAGTCGAATTACGACAGTCGTTTTTTGGGATTGGGTTCCTTTTTCTGTGTTATGAAGGATTTACTGGGGTTGCGTTGTGTTGGGTGGGGTTGGTTTTCTTATGAAAATATAATAAACGTGTTTTTCGCGACTGCCGTAATTTAAAGTGATTTTCCTTTTGGTGAAAATGCTTTTTTATTGTAGTTTGTTCGTTTTGGAAAGTGAATAAAATCAGTTTGTTCGCTGATTTTTGGAAGAGAGTAAAAAAACCGGTTAAAAAAAAGATGTTTGCGCAAAGGTCAATGACCTGTGCTTTGTTTTTATTGCTTTTTTTTTCGCTTTTTAAGGATTTGTAAGAAAGAAACATAATACGAAAAGTCGCTTGTTGCAAATGTAAATGAGAAAATACAAGAATTCTGCTAAAATATTATTTTTTTCAGCCTAAATGGACTTTCAGTTGAGGCGCAGGCAGCAGCTTCCAGTGTTGCCAGAGTGTCTGCAGCTTAAAATAAAATCTGGCCTGGTGCAAAAAAATTTTCCTAAATCCGGATTCAAAATTAAATCAAGATTTAGCGAAATCTAGATCTCAGCACGGTGCAATAATAATTGTGTTTTCTTCTGTATATCACTTAAACGTGAAAATTTAAGAGACACTTTCCTGAAAAATGCGAGGATTTGTTCCATTCATTTCATAATAGATGCGTAAAGAGTAATTTAAGAGTAATAGTATTTTTATATACAGGGTGTAAACAATACCATAGTCATCCTTTTAACTGATGAAAGGGGGGTCAAAACAAGTCAAAAATTTCGTATTACTTATGGGGCAAAAACTCAATTTTTTTTTAAATCACCTTAAAGTTAAAACATTTAGGTGCTGATATCTACCAGAATTTTCGAAATATTCATGTCTAACTTTAACCATTACAATAGGGTCATTTCCAAATACATAAAAATAAATATTTCCTCTAAATCCTCTAAATTTAAAAAAATATTTAAAAAAATTCTAATGATTTCCTTTGAGTTAAATATTGAAAAAACACTTGGCAACAACGCAATTCGCTCTCTGACCTCCGAACCTCGCTCCTATCTACAGCACAGTGCATAGTGCATCTTCCGCTGTTCGTTGTGAAGGTTGTCAGTCGCGCGAGTCTACTTGACGCCATTATTTTCGCGAGTTTTTTGCAGTTTTGTGTGAAATAAAACTGAATTAAAAATGTTCTCCAATCAGGACTACGCTGACATGCTATTAGTATACGATGAAGCTCGCAGAAACTCAAATCTTGCAGCTCAAATATATTACGACAGATTTCCTCAGCGGCTTAAAAGTGTTTTTTACTCGGTATTTTGAGTATTTTTTAAAATAAAAAAAAGAGTTCTTACAAATTAAAAAAAGTTTAAAAAATGTGTGACAGGTGTTTTTAATTTAAAAACGAGGGAGTGTGCCCTACAAGTGTACAAGCAGATGCTTAAAGGAAATGTTTTTTGAGTGATTGCCAAAAATTAAAAAGAGCTTTAAAGTGCCCTGGGTCAGGGTTTCCACTGACCCTGAAAATCTGGAAAAGTCAGGGAATTTTGGGAGCTACCTGGAAAAGTCAGGGAATGACCAAAAAAACCTTAAAAGTCAGGGAATTGGCACACAAAACCTGGAATTTCTCTTTCTCAACCTATTTTTTAAACCAACTTTGTAAAAAAATATTATGTGAGTTCTTCTCTGCTCATCTCAAATATAAGCTTAACATCTGTTTCGTGGTCAATCAGTTCCAGTTCACCTAAAATCCAAGAGCAAGAGAAAAGAGAGAGGAAAGAAGAGAGGGAAGCTTTTTAAAACGTGTAGGATAAGAACCGCATTATTACCCAGGGTGGAAGATTGTGTTTATTGAACATATTTGGTTTTCGTTATATAAATATCACCTGGTATTGTTTCTCCTTGTTCTAAGTACACATCCTGCTATCTTCTGTTATAACTTTCAAGTGTGGTCTAGTTTATTCCTAACCTTTAAATTATGTGCAACTGCGATGCGAATTTTTTTTAGAGCAAGAATCTTAAATGTCGAAAGAAAACACTTTCTAATTTAGACTGGATAAGTCCTTCCATAAGTTCACCATATAGCAGTGTCTACAGACTGTGAAAACCAATAAATATCAAGCATATTGTAAGCTTTGCTTAAAAAATATTGAATTGTTGAATTGAGTAATATGCGAGGTTGAAAAAAATTCCCCTCATTTTGAAAAAAATTGTTAATCAAGAAAACTGATACACTATCAGTCTTGGCCCAAAATGACAATGGACCTACATCTACACCAACTACTGGAACCTCCGCAACAACTGCTTCCACTGCCAAAAAGGGTTCTACTCCTTTTTTGTAATCTTTTCTTATAAAGCAATCAGTTATGACTCTTTAAGATTAATCCTGCTGTTGCCAATTATGTCCACATCATCTGCGAAGACGAGTAGTAGGTTGGGTCCTTCCTGGTGAAATATAGCCGTTAGTGTCTCAATCTTGGCTTTCCTAATTACATATTCTAATGCTATGTTGAAGAGTTGGGATGAAAGAGAGTCACGACCTTGCTTAAGTCCATTTTTGCTAACAAAGAAATCAGAGTAGCTCCTTTTAACCCTTATCTTGCACCTTGTATCCTCCGTACACGTTTTTACCAGGGATATCAGCTTTTAAAAGCCTAGTTCCTGCATTGCTTCCCACAATAAACATCTGGTGAAGTTCTCTGTCAAATTCCCAGCATTTTTCCATTATTTGTCTAACTGTGAAAATCTGATCTATATGCTCTTGGTGGAGTAGTTCGCAAAAGTAGTTCTTCCATGTGGTTAGGATCTCTCTTTTGTTGGTTATCAGTTGTCCGTTGTTTGTTGAGAGGACATTTTTGGTTCTGGGTTGGTATCATGTTTTGTGCTTTGTTATTCCCTGACAGTATTCTTTTATTCTACTGTTTTGTTTGTTTTTCTCCATTTCTCTTATTATATTTAGATGGTGGACTCTCTTTTTTTTTATATCATTCTGCATGCTTCAGATGTTTGTTGTCTATACTCTTCTATATTAGATGCTGTTGGGCGCTGAAGCTTTTTTTCCTGGTCATATTTCGTCTTTCCGTCGCTCTACTACAGTCGTCATCAAACTACTTCCTTCTTTGTTTTCTGGTTTTGTTGAGCACTTGACTAGCCACCCTAGTTACTGTTTCTTTGGTGTTCTTCCAGAGCTCGTTTACATTGTAGCCTCATTGCGGTTCTTTTATTTCTCCAGTAATTTGTATCTGGTATATTTCCTGTGTTTGTTCTGTCTTGAGTTTTTCCGTAATCCAGCTTATTCTGGTCTTCTTTTTTGTGTGCATGTGCACATGCGTGCATATATATCAACACTTCGTGCAATTTAGTTTTATAACTTGCTAAATGAACCAAAGAAACGTTGGTCGAACTAGGCAAATTAGTCTTTTATTCATAATACTGTTGAGTAGCTGATTTGTTTTTAGGATTTAACGAATTCGGTTCCTGTGATTTTTGTATTCAAATACAGTTTCGAACAAAGTTTCTCGTCTTATTTATAATATAAATACCTGCTAAATTTGAGCTTTCAAAAATTGTCATGGTAAAAGTCTACATTTACTTGGTATCCACAAGCAATTTATATCCAAAAAACATCTGGAATTTTTTTAAAAATGGTCAGGAAAAACCTGGCAAAGTCAGGGAATTTGGAAATCAGAATTTGGTGGGAACCCTGTAGGTGCGCAACAGTGCATCAAAAGGAAAATGCTATTAGTCTGTTGCCATTTGTTTAGTGCTCATTTTGTTTCATTTGCATATTCGGTACGATAGTTTCCCTCGTTTATAATTTCATGTGATCATCGTGGTGCGATCAAAATGCAAAAAAAATAACACGTGAAGAAATAGACCAGCGAAAGTGAACCTTCCATTACATTATTTTTGTTATTCTAAGGTCTTATTAACGGTATACGCCACTTCTTTTGGGACCCTTGAATGATTATTTAAAAAACGCTCTTAATCTATAAGAGCTAAAAATAATCGCATATAGGTGTGTGCCGGCTGTTTACTTTTAAAATAATTTAAATATTCTCAAGCCACCACGAATCACGTTTTTTTTTATTCGGTTTGACTGTTATACAGGGTGGTACAACACCAGTTTAAAGCAAGGATACAGCATGTGATTTTGAAAAACCTCGTTAGGTACGTGTACTAAATTGTCTTTATACATACTGATAACCCCGACAAAATTTGGTTGTATTATCAAGCCAAGGACGGTTGTAAATGCCATTTTTTACACGTTTCAAATATTTTTGACAATAATTAATTGAAATTAAACTAGAATTGTAACAATCAATGATGTTATAGCACCGCAGGCAACCTTTTTTTTTTCAATTTAAAACTGACATCCGTAACATTTTTGATCTCTTTCAACGTTTTTTGTAAAACATTTTAAGAATAGTGGGTTGAAGTGGGATTTTTAAACGTTTTGAATGCAGTTGTCAAAAAGTGCTAAAACTTTTTTTACTTTTGTGAAATATTTGAAAAACGGTAAGCTAAGGGAAGGGAGAGATCGCCTCCCTTCTTCATGTAAACGTCACACATCAATAGATTGTAGTTTTCACCTGAAGACGATCAGATATTGTACTGATCGAAACGTCGTGTACAAATAAAATATATAAAATGGAAGTCCGAAACACAGAGTAAATTACAACAGACTTTGTTGTTGAGCCATTGAAGAAAAAACTGCATCTTTCCGATATTGGGGAATACATTATTATTAACTCACTGAATAATTTCAGTTGCTGTGCCAACACAGTTGTTTCGCCAACACTATACGATGTTAAATCGAAGAAGGATGTTCATCTTAACTACACCGGACTTTTTGTTGAGCCATTGAAGAAAAAACTCCATTTCTCCGATACTGGAGCAAACATTATTGGCTCTCTGACTATGTGCAGTTAGTGTGCCAATAAAGGCTGTTTCGCCAACTCAAATACGATGTTGAATCTACGAAGAAGGATCTTTATCTTAAATTTACCGGACTTTGTTGTTGGACCATTGAAGAAAAAACTACTTCTCTTCGATACTGGGCCATACATTGTTGGCTCACTATCTTTAGCCAAAACGTTAATATACCAAAAAAAATGGGGTCGGTTCGAATCACGTCATATTTTCCACTTTTTTTTGTTGATTTATTTTCTTTTCTTAGGATGTGTTGATAAGTCATGGTTTTTGGAGCACAAAAATATATTTTTTATTTTATTTAAAGCCATATTTTAGGATTTCAGTAACTATATAGTTACCGTTATATCTAAAAGTAGCTGGTTGAATGGAGACCACCTACATTTGACCAATGACTTTGTAACAAAAAGCCTTTAATATGCCAATATTTTTTTGTTACTGCTCCATCAACGGTTTACCATTGAAACAATGATGTGGTGTATCGGTTAAGTGACTGATGGGAAGTATTCCCAAGCTAGACACAAAGTTACCGGCTGCCGATGCCGCCTTCAGTGGTCCATTGACAGAATAATTGAAAATTTATATTGGGCCAATATTTATCCTTCACAAAACTGTTTATAGACTAACACTGAAAGAAATATTATAAACATTTTTTCTGTAAATTTAGGAAAGTTAAAAAAAAGAGAGCTAAGAGAGTATCGTTTCGTTATTATTAAGTTACGTAAATTACTAACAACCTTTGTGGACTGGAAAAACAGATTAGTTAATGGTAAATAAGCTGTACCAAATATATTTTACAAAAAAAAGTGCCTCTATATCTTAGTTTTGGGGGCTGCACTTTAGGTTTAACCACCCTGTATATCTTGGCGTAATAAATACCCTGTTGTTTTTTGAATCGCGCGCGGTATAATCGCCCCTTATGTCTATGTGTGTTTTTTATTTTTACGATTTCTTATTTAAATTAGGGGTATACACAAACTACAAACTTCTTCCTTAAAGAGGATTTGAGCTGTCAGTTCTAAATATTATGTTTGGTAACTCCGCTAATGCGTTTTTTAATGATTAAGTTGGGGTAATTCATGCGAGTGATATGGTAAAGAATCACGTCTTCACAGGAAGTCTTTATAGACAAAAGGACCCTAGGGAAGACGAGCATCCACGGAATAAAAGATATACTGGTAGCAAGAGAATACATGTTGATCCAAGCATAACTTCGTTTTTTTTGGACGCCCACGGTTTATCAGAATGTGCAAAATCAAACCCGTTAAACAAAAGAAAGTTCAATTATAAAATGATTTACTATAGAAACAGCAATTCGTTAAACCAATTTTTTATCCGGACCTTATTTCTTCAAACCCATTCAATAACAAATTCGAAATTTATAAGACCCGTTTTAATCTAACCATTGCCCATCAAACTCATTCAATATCGGAATTCGTAAAACACGTAATTTATCAGAAAATTTTTGCTAAATTAATTGCGCATTCGCCAATACCACATGAACCGGAGGCGTACATGCAGGTGGCGCGGCGGCGCGGCGTTTTGATGCATTTGTCGCTGTTACGCATGCATACTTGTACAGGTTGCGTTCAATAGTTTGTGTATAGATGTCACTTGCATTCACCCGTCTTGCATACTATGTGTTATTTGCGAATGCGCAATAAATTTGGCAAAAGTTTTCTGATAAATTATGGGTTTTACGAATTCCGTGTTTGATATTGAATGAGTTTGATGAACAATGGTTCGATTAAAAACGGATCTGTTAAATTTCGAATTTGTTATTGAATGGGTTTGATGAAATAAGGTTCGGATAAAAAATTGGTTTGACGAGTTGTATTTTCTATAGTGAATCGACCTTACGATGAATTTTTTTGATAAAATACGGTCTGATAAATTCCTGGTTTGATAAACCATAGGCGTTCCATTTTTTTGATAATCTTTAATATTAGTAAGTCGTTAGAACAATACATAACAACTTGGACTGAGGTTTAGGCTCTTCTTAAGGCGAGCATAAGTTATTTAAAGTAAATCCAAGTAATTTTTAGGTGAAAGTTAAAAGACTATTTAAACCAGTAATTGTTATACCCAATCCAACACGAAATTCATACTCCAACCATGAAAAAGAATTACTTGATTTAAAGAAATAGTATCACTTTATTTCACCAGAGTGCCTGCTGGAAACAATAATTTTTACACTTAATACAACACGTAATTTTTGATTAAACTAAGAATAAGAATTTTTTGAATCAAGAAATCCTATCTACAGATCGTACTCTTAAACTAACAAACCGAACTAAACATTTTATACAACATAAATTAAACTAATATAACAACACGTTGGGCTCGCGCAGTAGTAGTAGTATAGAGGCGGCACATGGGCCTGGCAATTAGGCCTCTTCATGCGCCCTTTCTATGCTCCTATTTTCGGTACACCTCTCTCTCCGGGCCTCCTTGTCTTCTTTATGAAGTTTAGTATGTCAGCCCATTTGAGCGAGTGCAGTTCTTCTTCCTCTATCGTGGGAAATGCTCACTTCAACTGCCTTCCCAACTAGCAATTTGTCGACGTCTCAACGTTGTGCACCGCGTGCCAACGTTGCGTCGCAACGTTTACTTTTACTCAAACACCACCCACTTTTGCACCAATTTGGTGGATGATTTTTTGATTGAGTCAACGTCGCGATCGCGACTACAGTTGAAGTAATAGTTCAATGGGTTTTGGAGTATAATTATTTGTTCAAAATACTATTCATTACGTAAAATGATAAATACACTATTCGACTACAAATTAAATTATTTCTAACACCATAATATTATTAAAATAAAATGATATTCTATGTCATATATCATGTTTTGCATCATCATAACATGCGAACCAATGCCAAAATATATAAACAGGCGGTAGTTTACTGTCAAATGTATAGTTCGTAGCTGTAAAAAACAAGCGCGCCCTCGATTCAGATGATTTTATGAAATTAAAAAAAAAATGATGATTTAAAAATCGCTTCGAAAATCCTTTAAAGATGTTGCTTAGGATTCCTAAGAACAAAATACGGATTTTTATATGCAAAAAGATCGTAGTTTGTTGTAGAAAAAAGCAAAAAAATAATTTTTAATGTTTGTTTACAAATTAGCATACAATAGTTTTAACAATCAATCATGGCGGCACCTATTAGTTTCTATGACAACCAAAGGAGTCCCGTGTCTCGACTGCTTTAACTACTTAACTGTGTTTTGAACGGATCCCCTAACTTAAAAGACGCGAACACGCCTCAATTTTTACCCAATCAAAATTGCTCCACAGTTTGGCTTTCTGCTGCTCACCTAATTTCCATCCTTGTTGTTTACACAGGACCTTCCTCTTTTTTTCCGCCACACTGGGGAATCACGTTCAATGACAGCTGTCACATGTCAAAATATCGAAGAATATTTATACCATTTTTTCCTTTTCATAGTGAAAAATGTTCAAACAAAACTAATAGAAACTTTACAAAACACTTGTTAGTTACTTTTACTGAATTAATTGACGTTTGTATGACAGACAGCAGTGCTCCAAAATTGGTTTGTTGCAAACATAACAGAAAAATTGGTTAGATGAAAACAGGCACGCCCGCGTCTCCAACAAACCGGCCAGAAAACGTGGAGTAAATTGATCAATTTTTGGTTTAGCACACACCGGTTTGTAGTCGGCGCCTTCACAACTAAGGAATTACTGTTAGTACAATAGACGGTCATAAATAGTTGTGATGGCGACTGAAGTTGTGATAAACGTTTAGGCGTCGTATAATAGTTGACGTTGTCGACCGTCGCCATCATAACTATTCTTTATCTGTAAAACAACGTTTAAAATAAGTGCAATTCTAATTTTTACAACTTGCACAACTAAAAATTGCTAGTTGGGTTGATCTGGCATATGCATCACACTCTGCTATCAAGTGCTGCGCCGATTCCTCTTCGAGCCCGCAAACGGGACACACGGGATCTCCTGCTACTCTTATTTGCGTCAGATGTTTTTTCAACTGATTGTGCCCAGTCAGCATCTCTGTCAGCAGTCCAATGTCCTTTCGGGTCTTGCCTAAGAGCCATTTAGTTCTGGCTACATTCGGACCATCCACGAATAGCTTGGACTGTTTGCACTTTGACTTTGGGCTCCAGGACGTCTTCACTTTATTGCTCGCCCATTTGTTGAGCTCACTCTGTACCTGTTTCCTTGTTATTCCCAGAAGAGGTTCCGGCCCAATGTATTGGGTTTCGGCCCCTAGTCTGGCAAGTTCGTTCGCTTTCTCGTTCCCTGGTATTCCCTCATGACCTGGGACCCACATCAGTGTCACCCTTTTGCCTTGAGCCAGTGTTTGCAGTGCTTCAGCGCACTTCTCCACCAGACTACTGACTATTTTGGGTGCACTTAGAGCCTTGAGAGCAGCCTGGCTGTCGGAGCATATGTATAGGTCCCTCCTGCCATTTCTAACCTTGGGTAGGGTTGCTGTCATGATAATGGCATAAATTCCGCCTGAAACACCGTAAAGTGTTCTCCAAGTGGATAACTCTTCTTAACTTCTAGGCTTTCCGCGTACACTCCTGCGCCTGTTGTCTGCCTGGCTAACAGTTTTGGGCTCGCGCAAAGGCTCTGGGAGAGATTTTATGCGGTTTTTGTGGCAGGGATGCTAAAACTTATTTGGATAATAATTAAGCTAGGTTTAAGAGTTGTCTAGAAATTTCGGTAATTGAAGTATTAGTATTTTTTAACTAAAGATTTGGTTATATTATTTTAATAGTGCAAGTTTTCTTTAATCAAATTTTATGTTATTGTTGATTTAAGTTTATTAACTACTAGTTTAAAAACACTTATTAAGAATAAGCAAATAGTTGTTTGAAGTATTTATTACAAATTTTTTTAAATAATACTTTCCATGGCAATCAGGTCCCACCGACACCAAAGTCGGTGGGACCTGATTGCCATCGGTCGGTAGATAACAACCACACAAGATGTATCGCTAGATACCGCTTATACCTAATGCGTTCAAACGAACGAGGCTCGATTTTATGGTGGAGGGGATGACCGAACAGCTGACTGCAATCCATACGTGCGTTGCTGTAGTCGCAATATAATACAGGAATGGTGTCGAGGAAACAGTCTTTCTGTAAATCCAACCAAAAGAGAGACGATCCTCTTCACCAAGAAGAGGAAGATAGTTGGGTTCAAACCACCAACTATGTACAGATAACCACTGACATTGTCGCGGGAAGTAAAGTACTTAGGGGTGGTGTTGGACGACAAACTAAACTGGAACGCTTACATTGATCATGTGAAAACCAAGCTTAATGGGTTAATGGGAATAGGTAGAAAATGGGGCCTGAGCCCTAAGGTGATACACTGGATTTACACCACCATCATACGACCAAGGATCCAGTATGGTTCCGTGGTTTGGTGGAAAGGAACTAGTACCGATAAAAATGCTAGGAAGCTAGACAGCCTGCAGAGACTGGCAGCCGTAGGCATAACTAGCGCAATGAGGACGACCTCAAACTCAGCTCTGAACACTGTCCTGGGACTCCCGCCGCTCCTCCTTTGGATCAAAGGGGAAGCGATGGCAACGTAGTACAAGTACAGTGTAACCATACCACCTAAAGAGGCATGGACAAGGAACGAAGTCGACCTTTCGATCGAGGCTAGCAGACAAGGAATCGACAAGAGCAGGTCTATTTATAGGAAATAGGGAAAGAGAAGCTAGCCACTAGGTCGCTACGAAACGGTTTTCCAGACGGAAGTATATGCCATACTGGCAGCCGCACGAGAGGCAGAAATAAGGGCCGGAGCAGAAGATTAGGTCTACATATGCACGGACAGCCAAGCTACCATAAAAGCACTTTGTAAACCTACAATGCCAAAAGGACTGGCTCAGGAGTGCGCGGACGCCCTCCAGGATCTAGCAGGGGAAAAAGAGGTTGAACTTGTCTGGGTTCCAGGACACATGGAGATTACAGGTAACGAGATGGCGGACGAGCTTGCAAGGAAAGGGTCAGCTCAGGCATACGTCGGACCGGAACCCTGTCTGGCTTTTATCAGAGGTCAGATGAAATCTGCCACCAAGGAATGGACCCACACAAGACTAAATCAGGAGTGGCAACACACAGGGGACGTCAGGCAGACCAAGGAGCTCATGCAGGGCTTTAGCAAGACAAGAAGGGACTAGTTGCTGCACAGGAAACGTACAAAAATAGGACCCCTAATAGGAGTCCTCACTGGACACTGCGCGCTCCCAGAGCACCTGGCAAGGATGAAGGTAGTGAGAGACTCAAATTGCAGAGAGTGCTGGAAGGAGGATAAATCCTCACACCACTATCTTGCAAGGTGTCCGGCCTACAGAGGAATCAGAGAGGGAATCTTCGGAGAGGAAGTGTTCAAGGACGGGAAGGTTCGACCGTGGTGGAGTGGGAGCGTAAGGGAGGAGCTCTGGGGGATAGCGAAAAGGGCTCGCATAGAGCCTAGTTGCCGGGTCGGGAGCCTCTCCCCTTATTCTACTACTACTACTACTACTACTACTGCTGTAGTCGCAACGTTACGTCCATCCCGACATACGTAACGAGTGCATAAAATCAGGCCACGTTTAAAATATGGCAAGCACAAGTCAAAAATGTAGTGCCTTTTGGCTTTGTTTTGAACGCGTTAGGTATAGGTATATGTTTTAAAAAAGGCTATATGTAATCACCTTCTAGATTTTTTTAGTGAAAACAAAAAAAAACAAACAAATTGCAGTCTGGCTTTAGAACTCAACATAGTTGCAAAACCGCTATACAGTGTGTCGTTAATAAATGGTAATAATAATTTTGAACAAGACAAGTTGACTGTAGCAGTTTATATAGACTTAAAGCGAGCATTTGAAACAATTAGTAAACTAGAATGATATAAAAGCCATATTTTGCATTTTGCATCTGCACTGGATTTGCTTATTAATTATTTAAGTAATAGATGGCAAAAAGCAAAAGTGAACGGGATAGTTTCAGATAAAGTGGAAGCGTATTAGCACCATTTCTGTTTTTAATCTACATCAATGATAAAAAAGAAGTAGTTTTACAATGCGTTATTCACTTATTCGCTGTTGTATTTTTTTTCTGGGAAAAATATGAGAGAGGTAATGAATGTAATAAACAGAGATCTGAAAAACATTTACAAGTGGTGTAATACAAACAAAATGATAATAAATATAAAGAAAACAAAATTTATGTTAATAAGTAAAGGTAAATAGCAATAAAGTTTTGAATAAGAAAATGTATGTGTTATTTGTTGGGAATGATCAAATTGATAAAGTGAGATCTTTTAAATACCTTGGCGGCATAATAGATGAGCACTTCAGATTTAAGGATCACGTAGAATATATTATTAATACAATTAGATTTATGCCGGTATCCACCAACGCATTTTTTCTCCAATTAACTTTTAATTGCGGTTAGCGAGTAAATTCGGTATCCACCAACAAAAATTTTGCGTTAATCGCGCCGTTTACCAACCCGGCCGATGTTAGGCGATTAAAGCTTAATTGAGCAATTAAGTCGCTGTCATATGCATTTTGTTGGTTATGTTTTCTGTTTATTTTGATTTCCAGTTTGATTTGTTGAATTGTTTTTTTTTTAAATATGGAAGATATATTGTATCATGACGATTTGGATGTGTTAGACATAATCAATGATGGACTTCCTAGGCGATGGAACGAGAGACCAAATTATTTTGAGACTGGACAACAGGGGGTTCTTTGGAAGGTTTCGGCTCACAAAGCTTTCAGACTTCAGACTTATTTCACTTTCATAAGCTTTTTTTAAGTTTATTTTTATTTGTTTCACCTTTTATTTAAGTGTTGATTAACATTTGGTTAATTATGCAGTATACAGTTTTCTGCTATTTTTGATTTTTTATGAAAAATTATTTATGGGGGCACCTACTAGGGTCCCTAGGACCCCAAATCCGTCTGCGCCCGTTGTGAGTCAATAAGTATCATATTCTAAAACTATACAAATACTGAAAGTAACTTAAAAAAATAAATAAAAAATAAACATAACAAATATTTTCAAACATCTAATCTGATAATTCTCCCATACATATCATATCACATAAAAATTCACATTAACGAACCATCTAAACTATATTTTTTATTTGTTTGTAACGACTTTTTGGGCTGATAAAATTTAAGGCAATTTTACTTTAACTTAACCCTCTTATCTGAACGCATGTGAGTTACAAAAAGTCACTATGTTGACTTCGTTGCAAAGGATTTATTTTTGAAAAGGCCATTTATATACACATTTCGCAAACCTTGGGCCATTATAGGTAGTATTTCATAGTTATATGCACCCAGCATACTGTTCAATTCCTACTTTTGTTTACCACAGACTGTGTTAAAAAACAAACTTTAGGCAAATCCACTTTTTTACACTACACGACTGAAAATGAGCAGTTAATTATTGGAAATAATGCTGGCGACAATAAACTGATCAGCTCCAAACAGCACCATTTCGGCCATCCCCGTTTAACTTGAGAGTTTCAGTCGCAACAGCTGGGGAATATATTTTCTGATAGGTTTTAAAAATAAATAAACAAAAACTAAAAGAAAATTAAAAAGTAAACAGAAAAGATAACCTTTTACATCAAAATTTTTTTGACATATTCAGTGTTACCAATAGATACACACCAAATATGCTGCGTTGCCAGCTCTTTTTTTTTAATCGAGTTACTTAACCCTGATTAGGTAATTATTTCATAAAAAAAGTTGGTGGATAGGTAAACTTGTTTAGCCGCGATTAGCAAGTTAATTCCAATTAGCTAGCCCTGATTAGAGTGTTTAATGGTGGATATGAGCATTAAACTCTTACGGTGGGATTTACTAAAAGAGTTTAGTCTATTTTAGGAAAGTCCTAAGTTTAAGTGAAATTTTTGGTTTTAAGCATTTTAAACCAATCTTCCTTGAGTTTTGGACATAGTTTGATTTATAAGAAGAATTTTAATAAATTTGTTTATTGAATAATCATCTTAACACAATCTTTTCATGAATTTAAAAGGAAAGTTGCAATTTAGAAGAAAAGAAGATTAAAAAATTTAAACCCGCGCGTAGTTTAAATAGTAAATACCCTGTAGAACAAATTAAAATTGGGGTTATATATCAATCTAATTAAAACTTACCCTTATTAATTAATTTTTCCAATTTTGTATTTATTTAAAAGGTGTTTTTACTTATGAAATGTATTAAGAAACTTAAATGCAAGTTTTGTTTACATTTCTGTTACTGTCGAAATGTCAGTTTCAAAATATTAGCTGCGTTCAAATCACAAACAGCGATTTCGGATCTCTTACCTCTGCTTGTACCTTGGTTTGCACCAACCTCTACTGATGAAAGCTACAGCTTTGAAATGAGCGGGCTTTGAGTAAGGAGTTTTCTTGACTGAGCTTTAGAAAACCTCAATGTTTTAATTTCAGTTTGTAAATAAATTAATATAGTTGTTTTGGGTTTTTTTGTTTTTTATATTTTTTGTGCATAACCAGTGACCTTCAGTTATGTTTGTTTTACCTCGTAGTGCCCTCATAAATATATTTTTTGTGCTAAAAACGGGTTAAAAATATGGCGTTTTTCTGGACAAAATTGGAGGTGTGTTATTGGTTAATGAACAACTTGGGATATTAAATAAGGTAAATTAATCCTTGTAAAAACGGTTACTTAGGAAAATTATAAACGAACTTGTAACCAATTGCCACAAAACAAGCCTTTCTGGGGGCTATAAATTTAAACCACCCCCCAGGGGTGGTCTAAAAAATCACCAACTTTATAACCTCAAACACAGATAATGAAGCTATTATGTGCCAAATTTTTGGCGTATTCACCATTTTCCATTTAGAAACCTGTCAACAAAAATGAGTTTTAGGCATTGAATTATAAACCAGACTGAGAAGGCGCAACGACGAGTGCGCATCCTATTTTGGTGCGACGAGATGCTCGCCGCCATGAGCGGACACCATTGATCAAAATTTGGTTGAACTCAACCAACCAGATGTCGAAAAGTCGAAATTTCTGTGGTTGACGTTTCGACATAACCTCACTTTTTCGCTGTTTTTTTGGAGACGATCGTGATTTTTGCACAGAATTTTTTGTCTTAAATTTAAGTTGTCTTTGCTAAGCACAGACAACCTAAATACATAATAATTTGAAAAACATTGCAAAAAAGTCGAGAACTGATTGAAGGCTTAATTGGTTTCCAAAATAAAACATGTTTCACATGACCTAATGTTCTTTTGTTTGCCTTGTGACATTAATTGAAAGTATTAATGCGGATTCAGAGTGCCTTAAGGTAAGCTGTAAGGAAAATAAACTATATATAGCAAACACATGCTGCTGTTTATAGTATACTTTGAGCTGCAATTCGTAAGCATACTATTAACAGCATACATTTGCCTAGTTTATTTTCTTTATCTCTTACTGCATATGTCATACTTCATACCTTATACCAATTACCTTATTGCACTCTAAATTCCCCCTAAAGTACATATGTAATTGCGAAGAAGGAGTTATTTTTGAGATGTGCCAATGGCAAACAAAAGATAGAAAAGTCATCTTAAACAGGAAGCGCAGACAGCAACTGCAAGTACTTATAAATCATATTAAAGATAGAGCGTTAATGAAGTGCTAATTTAAAAATTTGGTGCTTCTTTTAAACAAAAATAAGAGCATGTTCTTGTAGCTTCAGATAAACTGTAGTGCATAATCTGATCAAGAATTTGCTTTGACTTGATTGCTTTTAATTTTAATATTCATAACTACCAAACAAGAGCATGAAATAACCATTATATACAAAAATCAAATCAAATACTTACTCTTCAAGTGAGTAATTCTCTATTTGTAAAAGTAAAAAAAAAAACAGTTTATCTATTGAATCTTTAAAAAAAATTGGCAAATTATATCAATAACATGTAAGACAGTAATTTTTGGTCTTAGCAGTTGAAAGTCATATGTGGCTTTAAATATTTTGATAACTGAATATTTGCTGCTTAGCTATGAATTTATAAATTTATATGTGTAAGTTTATTTTATTTTATGTGGATTTTCTTTTTATTTTGTGTTTAGTTTTCTTTCTGTTGACTTATTATTATTTATCTATCTCCCCATGTATTAGGATACTTGAAACTTGAAAATAAATTTTTGTTATTATTATTTAGTGTTCTATTATCTTGCTCTATTTAAAACTTCTTTAAAAACACAGAATATATCCCAAGTGTCCCAAAGTGAGTGACATATTAGAATATTTTGAACACCAATTGAACCTTGAATTGAACAAATAAATTTAAACTTTGTACAATTTTTGAATTATTTTCACGCACACAAGTTTCAATATTTTAAATAGAACACCCCAGTAGGCTATAACATGTCATTTTTGATATCTTTGGTGTCAAAAGACTTTTTAAAACCTTTAAAGTTATACATTACAGTTTTTAAGTTACTGGATGTCAAAAATACTGAAATTAAATATCAAAAACTAAAGAAGATGGTTAAATTTATCTCATATTCTTAACAATATTTCTATAAAGAATATTAGAAAAGTTATTGAGTGATGTTTTATGGTATGAGGTCACCTTTGAGGTCACTTTTCTAGGAATAAAATATCTAGGATTTCAAATTGACAACACTTTATGTTTTGTTTTCAAAGAAAAAAATTAGAAAAAAGTTTTTGTTTGCAGGTCAGCAAAAAATTAAACTTTATTTGCTTGCATAACTTTATTTAAAGCACTAGTTCAACCACATTTTGATTATTGTTCCACAATTTTATATTTAATTTGTAAAAAGCAAATTGGCTTTTTAGAGGTTTTATTTAACAGGGGAATGAGATTAGTGCTTAAATATGGTTTAAAGTATGACTCTATTTTCTTACTATGATTTTTATTTACAAACTAAAAAACGACCCAGAATCCTTTAGTGAGTTTTTAACATAATTATTTTAAAAGATACAGAATTCAATACCATAAAAATAAATAAAACAAAATTTAGCTCTACCATGATGTCACTATTTTACTTAAGATATACAAAATGTCACTAATTTTAAGAAACTTCAAAAAAAATAATATATACTTAGTTTCTATATTTAGCTTACTAAGTTAAAAATATGTATGAATATATGGGTGGGTGTGTAAGTATATATGTAAATGTCTGTAGTAAATGTGTAAAAGTATGTACAAGTTGTGTTATTTTATTTTGTTACTATATTTTAGCAATAATGTATTAGGATTTCCTATTTGATTGAATTAAATTTAAAAAAATAATTATGGATTACATCAAACGACGTTTTTTGACTTAATGAGTTTGCACACCAAGCCAATGATATACACAAATTTTGGCTTTATTTGTAGATGTCCTAAAGAAGATCCAAGGCGTAGATTATGGTTGCAACTGAGTCCTTCATACCTCTCAGTGAAATTTCTGAAGACATAGTTGCTTACATGTCTGGGTATGTTTTGAAAATGATTAACAACAGAAATTTGTGCGGCCACTGTTTAGAAGGAATACACTCTGAATTTATAGATGAACAACATCAAAACTTTAAGTTTATACTTAGAAAAAATAGAGGTTTGTAGTTGACAATTATGCTTTTGGGGCTGTATAGTAGAAATTTTGATTTTTAGACCATCACACTCATAAAATTTGAACTTTTTTATTTTCTTCAAAAATATAATTTTTCAGTAACAAAGACCTGTCCACAAGTGGGGGTGTGTCTATTTTAAGGTGTAATCGAAGCTTGACATAAAAAGTGTTGGTCTGCCTGATGTATATATATACTTGCATCAACAAACACATTAAATTTTAGATAGGTTGGCTAAAGGAGAGGGCGAGTTGGAATATCACTGGGTACTTTTAATTGAGGGCAACTTACAAGATGTGGTTATTAAAGCAATGTTCTACACTACATTTTTGACTAAACATTTAGTCAACAATACATGCTTGTTAAGACCAGCAATTGGTTAAATTTTAACTAATTTTGTATTATTTTAGGAGGATTGCACCGTCCTTCACAGGCCGTCATAAAAATATGTTCAGAAGTTGAAAAAGTTATAAGAAAACTGATGGCAATAACTGAAAATAAAATTCCTGCAGAATCTAGGTTTCAGAAGATATTTGTGTTGAGCATTAGCCAGAAGTTTTACCCTGAAGGAAATCATATATTTCCAAAATTAGAAGATCATTTTCTGGAAACACCCCTTTGAGGAAAATGATTGTTTCATTCAAAAATATCAGGAGGAAACTCACAAAACTTATTTTATTTAGCCATCAATAAATATTTAGAAAAACTAAATATGTAGAAGGTTTCTATGTCTGTGGTGTGCTTATACCGTGTGTTGTGTTTGCCCTTGCAACATAGGATTCCTAATTAAACTTTTGTCCCGGTATCTTTTTCGAATCTGACAATGACTGACACTGAAAGTTTAAACAAAATGTAAAAATCTCTTAGAGACGTTTTCCATATTTGCTAGTATTTTGATTGATGTAAATGTTATAGTGTGAATAATAATTGAAAATTATGTATTGAAAATGCCTATGTTGTGGAAGTAAATGCAACAGACGGTATGTTATTAATATTGAGTGTCAAGCATCCGGATTTTGATGTATATGTATGTATAATATATCTTGTATGTATTTAATGTTAAATAATAAAAAATAGTTTTTTTATATACCTATATATATGCCGATTGTTTTCTTATATACCTATATATATGCCGATTGTTTTTTTAGGGTGGTTACCTATAGCTTTATATTCTGGAACCCTATCAAATTTTACTCTTCAAGCAAAGTTTAATACAGTGGAACCGCTAATACCTAAGTTTTGGAATAAATTATAATTTCTTAAATTAAAACGCATTTTTTAAAAGAAATTCTGTAAAAACAATATATCAAATATATAAAAGTAAACTTTTATTGGGAACCACTCCTCGGACCACTCAAAAAAGAAGAGGAATTTAAAGAGGTTTTACTGTATTAACTATTTGAGCAAAGAATTTCCAATTCGAATGTAAAAGAAAGAAAAAATCTGATTTGCTTTATTTTCTGTTGTGGTTAAATTAAAAAAATGCTTGTCCTACCAAGAGCTCAAGCATGCATAGGGGAGATAAGTTGGCACTTTACATACCTAGGTATATCTAAAGGCAGATTCAGAGTTTATTAAGGTAAGCGCTAAGGCACAAGGTACTGTAGCATATGCATGCTGCTGTTTATAGTATGCTCGAGTAAGCTGTAAGTATAAGTGGTAAGTATACTATAAGCAGCAGCATGCATTTGATATAGTTTATTTTCCTTGCATCTTACTGCTTACCTTATGGAACTCTGAATCCGTTTTTAGGCTTCCCCGTTTTTATTCCCCTATGTAAGAAAGAAAGAAGCCTGAACAACAATATTTTTTACTCACACCCGAAGGCCAACAATTTTTTTCTCACTTCCGCACATATTTACCGATTTCTATAAAGTTACCCTAATAACTGTTTAATATCCTAATTTTCAAAGTTCTTATTTTTATCAATATTTCCAGCAATTTTCTCCATCCAAAAAAAATCATAAATGTTTTAATTAGTAGCCTATTTAATCCAAAAATAAAAAAAAATGTTTTTAATAAATTTTCTACCAAATGTAAACAACAACGATTCATTTACAATTTTAAAACGAATTCAAAATATATCAATGAACATTTTGGGTGGTATGTTAATTAAATCTGCCAAACCTTACATTTTTTTTAATTACTTGACTATACCATAACAATTTTATTTCTAAATTTCAGTTAATTTACGCGAAATGTCATGATTTCCTTGTTTAAATTTGATTTAAACTTGAAATACAAACGGCACCACAATGACATATTCAGTCAACTAATTTCTTAACTCTGCTGTGGTCTAATATGGCCGCGCTCACGGTTGGCCCGTTCGCGCAGGTTGTCGCCCCTTCTCAGTCTGGTTTATAATTCAATGGTTTTAGGGCATTTTCTTTTAAAATATGGTATATTTTCAGAAAAGGGTAAGTGTTGTTTGAAAATTGATTTAAAATTTATTACCCCTCACAGGTGTAAATATTTAGACGTGTGGGTGGTACTATTTTAGATCTTAGTAAATCCCACTGTTATATTTTTATAGAACATGCGACTTTTTAAACAAATGGACAAAAAGCATCCTGTTCAACTCATTATTATTACCACACTTTATATATTGTACAACCATTCTTTCCTTTCCTAGTACAAAAGAATGAAACATCCAGGTTGAAAAAATTACAAAATAAGGCAATGAGATGTATTCTGCGTTGTCCGAAGAGAACTACTATAAAGTATATGCTGAAGGAGCTCGATTGTTTGCCAGTTAAATAATTTTTTAATTTTCAAGTACTTGTTTTTATTTACAAACTAAAAACTAAGAATGCTTCAATTTACTTACCGGAGGAAGTAAGATACACCCGTATAATACTAGAGCTAGACACGACTTGCGTACTAAGCGATATACTAATACTTCAGCGCAGAACTCTATCTTTTATAAAGGTTCAAATATGTTCAACAACCTACCAAACGAAAATAAAGACTACCAAACAATAAGTTATTTCAAATTACCTTATGCTGTGCATGTTATACTAGTGATGTTCTCCTAAGTGTCATTTTTATACAAAAATTAAATTAATTTTAATGTTTTGTGAGTGATTCAAAGTTGTAAATCAAAGTGTGCAATGGTGTTAAATGAATTTGGGGAGGGTGACTAGTGAAACCACTAATGAGCCCACGCTGGTCGCCCAGGGCGAAATATCGTTTAATTATTGTTCTTTTTGCTTTTGTCCTTTGGGAGTTCCTTGTCGGATACTTATCCAATTTTGAATTTTCGTTTTTCGACCCAACATCTTTTGATCTTTTCTTTTTAGATTCTTTTCGGTTGAAGTGACTGATTCGGAGGTTTTTAAACTTCTTTTTCTTCTTTCTCTTTTGTTTGAATTGCTTTACGAGCATATTCCTATTGGAAATATTAACACGCCAGGACGAACCCATATCACGAGACTAGTACACTTCTCTCCACATAAAACTGGTACAGCAGAAGGTAGCTGCAATTACGATTTTTTATATTTTCGTATGTGCAACACTGACATTTTGACTTTGTCATTTTAGGTTATTATATATACTTAGGAGACGGCTTGTTTATTTTTTTATTAATTCAAAATGTAAGGCCACTAAAAATAAAAACAACATTTCAAAAAAGCAAAAATGCAAAAGCAAGTCTACAAACTGTCCCTCGAAAGGAAGGCACCAGTTTGACGAAGTTTTCTAGCCCAAAACAATTAAAAGGCCAGATCAAGTTAACGAAATAAATAAAATTTAAAGAAAAACAATTTTTCGGCAAAATCTTCCCTATATGCCCTTACGATGAGTTCCATTAGATGTTCTGAATTCCTGGGAATGATATTAAAACTTGCTAATTTCTTTGCGAATTTTGCACCAAACGTTGTCTTCTATCTCTATTCGCACCAGGGGTTTTTGCAGGCCAAGGCAAAACTTCGATATTATTATCCTGCAACCATCGCTGCGCAATTCTGGTCGTATAAACTGGACAGTTATCTTGTTGGAATACAAAATGATCTGGATAAGGGACTCTCACCTCTGAAAGCATTACATTTTCCAGCATATTAAGGTAAACTTCGGCTGTAAATCGCCCATTAATTCTAAATAGAGCGCCAAGTTCTGTAGCCGATATTCAGCTCCAAACATTTAATGAAGATCGTCCCGCCCGGTCTTCGTTTCCATCAATATGTCGTTCTTCGTATCGGGTCTTGACGGTCGATAAACCAGAATTCGTTTTTTATCGCTGTTGGACTTAAAGATCTTGTCATCTGTGAAAACCACCTGCTGCCAAAATTCTTCGGCCCTGAGAGAATAATTCAACGCAAATCTTCCTCACTTAATTTAATTTTTTTTGAAGCAATGCGACACCTTAGTCTCGAACTTTTAATCCTCCTGCCTAATCGCGTTATGGATCCTGGAAAATTTGATTTAATTTTTACTTCTTTCTCTTTGGAAAACGGATGATTTTCCAGAAAATTGATTGCGTCTTGGTCTTCCTCTGGGCTAGTAACTTTCGCCAAACCGGTGCCTTCCTTCCGGTGGATAGTTCCCTCCTCTTAAAATCGGTTTTTTATGTTTACTATCGTAGACTTACTCCGATAATCAACAGCTAATTGCCGAATAGACCCACCACCGTCAAGTTTTGCTAAGATTTGAGCTTTATCAAATTCGGACAGATGCGGCGGCATTTTTTAAAATTTAAATGACACTGACATGCAAAACATGATGTCGTCAGGAGTCTGTGACATTGTCACTTATAGGAAGACAATGCCGTACTATAAAAATTTTAAAAGTTAAACAGGCTGCTAACTTCTGCTCTACCAGTGCGGAACGATGCCTATTTGTGAATGATCCAAAGTTCTAAATCAAAGCGTACGATGATGCTAAATGATGTTTGGGGAGGGTGACCAGTGAAACCACTGATGAGCCCACGCTGGTTGCCCAGGGCGAAACATCGTTTAATTATTTCTCGTTTCGCTTTGGTTCTTTGGGTGTTCCTTGTGGGATACTAATCCAACTTTGAATTTTCGTTTTTCCACCCAAGATCTTTTGATTGATTTGATTGATTTGATTTGATTTGATTACTTTACCTATTTGTATGTATGTAAGCGCTAATATAATTAATGTCTGTCTGTATTCTATGTCTGTCTATAAAGGTATTTTAAATTATTTTTTTTAAAGCGTGAATTACTTTGTATCAAAAACTATGTTGTTTTAGATTAAGTAAGTAAGTTTAGAGATCTTGATATATTGGTATATAAATACCCTAATATGTATCTAATAAGATAAAATTAGTATATATATTATGTATTAGTTTGTTTGAGCTAAATAAATGATTACTAACGGAACAAAAATAACAGAAACAACTACCACTGCGGGTTTTTTTATGTTCTCTTGTATCATATCATATATCCTTAAGTTAAGTACAAAAACTGAATTGTCATAAATCATGTTGATAAAAATTTGATTTTACGGTTCTAAAATTAATAGAATGCTTCAAATTATTTTTTTCCTGTTGATAACCATAATATCGTCTTTTCTCAGTTTTTATCAAACGTCTAAGATTAAAACCAAAAAAAAAAAAATAAGTAATAAAAAAGATAGCCCTAATCTTAGGGCGTATCGCCGTAAATATAAACACGGCCATAAATCAGACCGAGAGAGGACCCTATACCCCATATCTATACGTAAAGTTGAAAAGCTAACTAATAACTGTTTATTAATAAAAAGATAGTAGATAGTTTAAGTTGGTCATGAAACATATGTAGTCGTAGACGTGAAATTTGCAGCGCCCGTAGTACGGGATATGGACCTGGAAAAGTGTCAAACTAAATAGTAAAAATTCTGTATCCGACCTAATAACCAAATTCGATAGTCTGCCGTTTCCATCGCACACCTGAAGAACTAAGGAAAAGGTTAAAATAATGTATGGATTGACACTTTTGTCCCGCAAATTTGATATACGTCTGCCAATTTCATATTGAATTTTCAATCCCCCTAAATGACAGATAAAGACCGGCAGACAATTTTTGAGGCAGCCTAAACTTGGAGGAGGTCTTTGAAAACAACTTTGTTTGACACTTTTGTCCTGCAAGTTTAGTATGCGTCTGCCAGTTTCGTATTGACTTTTAATCCTCCTAAATGACGAATGACGATTGGCAGACAATTTTTGATGCAGCCTAAATTTGAAGGACACTTTTGAAAACCGCTTGGCTTCACACTTTTTTCCTTTAAATTTAGTATGCATCTTCCAGTTTCATATTGTAAATATTTTTAATCCCCCTTAATGACAAATGATGACCGGCAGACAATTTTTGAAACAGCCTAAACTTGAAGGAGGTGTTTGGGAATCGCTTGGTTTAACACTTTTGTCCTGCAAGTGTAGTATGCGTCTGCCAGTTTTATATTGAATTTTCAATCTCCCTAAATGACGAGCAGCAGAAAATTTTTGAGCCAGAATAATATTGGAGTAGGTCTTTTAAAACCATTTTGTTTGACACTTTTTTCCTGCAAGTTTAGTATGCGTCTGTCAGTTTTATATTGAATTTTCAATCCCCCTAAATGCCAAATAACGACCGGCGGACAATTTTTGAGGCAGCCTAAACTTGGAGAAAGTATCATGTCACGCGGTTTTTAAAGCCTCCAAGTTTAGGATGCCTCAAAAATTGTCTACCGGTCGTAATTTGTCATGTAAGGGGAATGATAAATCAATATTTGTCGGAAGAAAGTGACAAACGACGCAGTTTTAGAAAGCCTCCTCCAAGTTTGGGTTGCGTCAAAAATTGCCTGTTAGGCGTCACTTACCATCTAGGGGGAATAAAAATTCAATATAAAACTGGCAGACCCATACTAAATTTGAAGAACAGGTGTCAAGGCAAGCGGTTTTCAAATACCTCTTCCAAGTTTAGGCTGCCTTAAAAATTGTCTCCCGATCTTCATTTATCATTAAGAGTAATTAAAAATATGTACAATATGAAACTGGCAGATGCATACTAAATTTGAAGGAAAGAAATCAAGCAGTTTTTAAAGATCTCCTGCAAATTAAGGCTGCCTCAAAAATAGGGGTCGCCAAGTTCTTGAAAATTTCAAGATCTTGTCTTGATCTTGTCTTAATTTCAAGACAAGATCAAGACAAGAAGTAATTTTAGATTTCAAGACAAGACATTTTTTGTCAATACTAAGATTTCTTGTCAAGAAAACATGAAATCTTGAAATATCTTGACTAACAGTGAAAACGCTAAAACGTATTTATTTGTGAAAAGGTAATATATTTTAACACAACATAACATATTTTAATTCAACTTATTTTTTGCTAGAACGATTCACAAAAATGTAAATTCAAAATAATAAATGATAATCCAGTTGGAACTAAAGTTGCAAACTAGATTAACACATTTTTAAATCGGAATTCATAAACCATGAATTAAGACACATAAGACTTCTTATGGAGTCAACGCCTAGCCGATTTCTTGGCTTTGTTATTGTTGAAGCTGCTTTTGAAAATAGCCTTTCCGCAGGTACAGATGTTGCTGACGTTCCGAGAAAATCCTTGGCCATTTTCGATAATGACGGGTAGACATTTTCGTGTCTTCTCCACCAATCAAGTATATCTTCAAAATTTTCTACCCTAGGCTCATTTAAATATTTTTCAATTTCATACTTCCAGGACTCTGACTTATCATTATTAGGTTTTTTAAATAGGTAAGTAATATCTAAATAGAATTCATTATTTTCTGTTTCAAGTGTCTGGTTCTGGTATCGGATTCTGTAGATAATTCTCGGATTTATTAAAGTAGCTAACTTTAAATATCTCTTCAAATTTTTGAACTGCCTCTGATTGTAAAAGCTTCCCCCATGAAGAAGACGAAAATGCTTCGACTTTATATCGAGGATCCAGAATAAGAACTATACAATATATCCAATTAGTTTTGTTATAGTGTTTCAGTATTTTATCTCTCGCAGCCTGAATGCATTAAATTATTTGCTCATCGGTAGCGTCTCTATCAACTTTTTTTATCAAATTCATGAGCCCATATTTCTAGTTTGTCTAAAAGTAAGTTTATTCCAATTACGACCAATGGGAGTGTGCAATATTTTTCCCTTTCGAGTATTGAAGAAAGTGTTTTGAAGCTTCTCAGATACTGACAAAATTTACTGATCAGAACCCATTCTTTCTCTGATATCTTACAATTATTTATATTTTCGATTTTATCGCAAAATATAGTGAAAGCATTTTTTACACTTAAACCCCATGTTAGCACCTCGAAAGTTGAATGCCATCTTGTAGGCACATCTAATTTTGGCATAGTCATCTTACAGTTTACGGCCTCGCAAGCACTGTTAAGTTTAAGTTGCATTTGCTCTGAGTTCTTGATTTTTTTTACAAGGTATCTAATTTTACTTACAGGAGATTTGAAATCTAAATTAATATCTTTTATATCATTTTCTGCTTCGATCTCATTCTCTAAATACGCCGAATCCTTTTCGATGTCCATACTGTTTCGATTTGGTTCAACAACTTTCATAAAATCCTGGACAGCTAAATTTAGAATATGTGCGAAACATACAAAATGCTTATTTTTAGAGTCAAAACCGGGAATAAAAGTTTCCAAAGCACGCATCATTGTAAAGTTAAAAGCCGCATTGTGTGTTGGCAACAGATGCACCTGTATGGCTTCCTTCAGCAGGCACGAAGTCTAAAACAATTTACTGAATATTCCAGTTTTTGTCCACAAAGTGACTTGTAATGCCATAGTAGCCCTTCATACCAATAGATAACCACCCATCAAGAGTCAACGAAATTTTTGATCCACTTGCTTTCAGAAACCTCGTTACAGAATTCTTCATTATCTCATATTTATGTATAATTTTTCTTTTTAAAGTATTACGTGTTAGATCATTTTAAGCAAATTTTTGAAAAAAACATTTTGCGATACAATACCTAATATTTTGTGGGAGCTTTGTCCCCATAATTTGGCAGATTATTTTTATGTTTCTCTCGTAAATATTATTAACGGCTCTGTGACATTCAAAAAAGTGAGCATTATACGAACTATCATAATAAATTTCAACTTACATTTTCTTTACTTTGACTTCGGTTTATCCAATCTAAAATACTAGTACTAGTAGTACTTCCATTTCCACTTGGAATCTGGCTTCGATCAAGCTCTCCTCGAGAAAACTCTTTTTCAAATAACGTTTCATGCTTTGCTTTTAAGTGTCTTTTTAACCCAGAAGTCGCGGAATTTTTCATTTTAAGGTAAACGCTTTTGTTGTGTTTTCGAAAACATGGTATACATTTGGCTAATTTATCATTTTTGTTTTTGCCGTTGGTGTCCACCTCAATTTCAAAAAAATCACAGTATTTGTTTCTGCTAGTTCTGCCACTAGTACCACTATCCTGCATTGGTGGATGCTTTTTCCTTTTGCTGCCGCTATCACACACAGCTACGGTTTCAGTTTTGTCATTCTCATTTGCACTAGTCGTAGTTGCGTTAGTCTCACTGATCATTTCATGTTTGCTAAAACCGTAACGCTTACGTTTCTGTCTACTGCTTGTTGGTAAATATTCTGAGCCAGAATCGGAGCCAAATGGCTTACCAGACGTACTGTTTACTGAAGAGTCAGTGTCACTCATGGGAAAATAAGAGATAATATTAAGATAATTTACTTTTTATCACCCCTATTCACAAACTAGCATCAAAAATATAACAAAACAGGTACAGACTACCACTTTGTAATAATAACCTTACTTAACTAAACGGGGTAAGGTGTGTAGCTGCGCGACATCATTTTGCGTTCGTCAGAACCACCAGATTCTCGTGTTAGCACGCAACGCAATAAAAAATTCGCCGGGAAATCACCGGTTAATCAAGAAATTTCAAGATCTTGAAATATCTTGAGTCAAGACAAGATATAAGATGTCAAGAAAACGTCAAGACAAGATTTTTTAAAATTTCTTGATTTTTTCTCACGACAAGACAAGAAATTGTTATCAAAACAAGAATTCTTGTCTTGTCGACCACTACTCAAAAATTGTCTGCCGCTCATTTTTTGTCATTTAGGGAGATTGAAAATTCAATATAACTACTACATAATTGTCTGCCGGTCGTCATTTGGAAGGATTGAAAATTCAATATAAAACTGGCAGACACATACTAAACTTGCAGCGTTTAGTATGCATCTGCCAGTTTTATATCGAATTTTTAATCCCCCTAAATATCAAAACTTGGAGAAAGTGTCATGTCACAAGCTTAGGATTCCTCAAAAATTGTCTACCAGTCGTAATTTGTCATATAGGGGGAATGATAATTCAATATATAACTGGCAGAAGCATACTAAATTTGTTGGAAAAAGTGACAAACGACGCAGTTTTAGAAGGCCCCGGCTAAGTTTGTGCTGCGTCAAAAATTGTCTGCTAGGCGTCATTTACCATTAGGGGGAATAAAAATTTAATATAAAACTGGCAGACGGATACTAAAGTTGAAGAACAAAAGTGTCAAAGCAAGCGGTTTTCAAAGACCTCCTTCAAGTTTAGGCCTTAAAAGTTGTCTGGCGGTCGTCATTTTTCATCAAGGGAGAATAAAAATTCAAAATTTTCAGGACGAAAGTGCCAAACCATAGATTATTTAAGCCCCTCTCCAGCTATCTGACTGTGTGATGGTAACGGCAGTCTACTGAATTTGGTTAAGCCATTTTTGAGTTACGGGGGCTTTTTGAAAAGTCTGCATTTTAAAATGTGGTCTTTAGCTTTTTTATTTGTGAAAATTTCTGTTTGGTGTAAATTACTTTTTATAGATTTTTTTAAAAGTGAGCCAGTGAAAAGCGGAGCCTTTTTTTCTATATGTCAGTAACAGTTGCGTCTCAAAAAGTTTTGGTACATTTTGAAATTTTCTAGTTAATAAAATAGGACTACGCCACTGGAAAAATCTAATTTTATGATGTAATTTAGGCCATTGCTCTTAGATCAACCCTGCCAAGTGTGAAAGGAATATGCAAGAAATTGTTCGAATTGGCATCATTTTTGCTTCGTTTTTTTCAATTTTTCTGGCAGAAGGAGTGGTTTAAGCTACACTATCACTTTTTACTTATTGATAGATAATTAAATTTTTCCCATTTGTCACTTTTGACAGTCTGTCACCGTTTAGGAGTTATCCACGAAAAACGTTTTTTTGGAATTTTCTGGAGGTTCGAAATGACAGTTCCTGACGGGGTAGGAATGGGGACTTTTAGTATGTTAAACCTTGTTAATGAAAAAAAAAATTGAGTCCTAATTTTTTCTTCAATTCAGGGAATTTATATCTAAATTAGCTACTTTCCTATGTAGTAGTAAATATCCTTTATTGTCCAAAGATGCAAAAAAAATTCTTATTGACAAAGCAAATACCTTAAAAATAAATTTTGTAGGATCATCAGTAAATTTTGTAAGGTAGGTAAATCTACGCATTACGAGATATTTTGATCTGGGATCATAGGCTAATTAAAACTATGTTATGTACTAAAATCAGCAAAATATGAAATTTACGCCACCATCTAGAATATCAATGAAAAAAAAAGCGACTTAACATAAACAACAAATACAGAGACAAAAAAGTTGGAAATACCTAAATATATAACAAATTTAGGACTAGAAAAAACAAAAATATTGGTCAATATCACAGTTTATTGCTTATAGGATTTGATCCCTAGTTAATAATAATATAGTTAATCTATATCTATCCTAATTAGATACTTTTAATATTTGCTTTTTTTAAATTTTTTACTAATAAGATAGCAATAGAAAAAATAAATGAGTAATAAAATAAACCAAAAAATACAAAAAATAAAACGCTAAGTGTGATACTTTGTGGTATATCTCAAAAACTAAAAGTGACAAAAAAAATCCAGGTTGACAGTCAAATTCTGCTTTAAAAAATCTGCAAAAACGCCACTTGCAGCACCAAACGGAAATTTTCACAAATAAAAATGTTATGGACGTCATCCCAAAATGAGGACTTTTCAAAAAGCCCCTGGAGCTTGGGAATGGCTTGACATATCAAGATCACGGAAGTAAAAATAAAGGTGGAATGATAATATCCTATAAATAAAACGACCGCTACATGTACCTGACATTTGTGAGTCTAAACAGTAGCGGTCCCAGAGGAGGGGGGCATTTTGGGAAAGTTTGACCTTCAATTCCTCACACCCAGAATAAACAAACGCATGACGTACTTACCGCGAAAACCATTGGAAGTACAGACCAGTATTATAGAGTTTCTACTTATAAACAAGTTTTAAACAAAATCATTTCGGACATAAAAAAGTATTTTTGACCTGAACATACTCATACCAAGTTGTATTAAGAGTGAAATTAACTAAAGTCGTTTATAAATACTATAAACTGTTTGATTAATCCAAAACACAAATTCTTTCATTGGGCGAAGTCAGTATTTGGAAACAATATTGGTCAAAAATTGGCAAAAGCTTAAATCAAAACATGAGGTTTTCGAGGGAATGAATAAGTGTGGCGATATTTTTCCGTTGATAAGAATATTCTTGGATGTTTGCCAGTAAGTAATGCTTCCTCAGAAAGAAGCTTCTCATGCTTCAGAAGATTGAAAACATAATAAGTACTTAAAAGCACTATGATGGACATATTGAAAATTGACATTGAGCGAGTCATTGGCCCAAAAAAACAACCGGAAACGATTTTTTTTTGAGATAGGCATCTTATGTTTGAGATATACAATATAAATGGTAATGTTTCAACTTAAAAAGCTTCTTAGACCTCAAAAAAAAAAGTATTTAGCTATTGCGTTTTGTTTGTGGTTTTTTTGTTATCTATGTTTTTTATAACTGAAAAAATTATACGTAGTTACTCAAGCGCGTATTTCTGGGGGATAGGAGGGGTAGCTAACCCCCCCCTACCCTGGCTCTAAATTTTTTATGAAAACATTTAGAAAATCGAAAGTAGGTCATAAATTGCGGCGCACACCTTTGATATTTACGGTATTAGTTTAATTGTACGCTAAAAATGGCGTTTGTAGTGTCATATTCTTAAAAATTTTCGCCTGCTGCGCTTTGAATTATTGATATATTAATTATTTTTAAAATTTTAAATCAAAATTCCTCTAACTCTGAGGCTAATAATAAAAGGGTTATCGCACAGCGCTTATGAAAGGCAAAAAACTAGTCATTCCGGTTGTATAATATCACTGAACGAATCAAAAAACTATGTTTTTAGCAAAACACACGCAAAAAAGCCGAAAACTCTTTATTTTGAGTAAAAAAAAACAAGGCAGTAACATCTTAGTAACTTTTGGTTTGGTTCAAACAAGTGTGTGGCTAATAAAAAAAGCAGGAAAATACATATCATGTTTACAGGGGAACTTGAAACCCATCTAAAAATTATATAACTTTACTTTTTCTATTAACAAAAATTTAAAAAAACAAAATTATAACGCATTACGAAAAATCATGGTAAAAAATACCATTTACTGATTGTGGAAAAGACACATAAAAAAATAATGTCAAGTCGATTCGATTGATGTGATATTTAGGCTTTTGTAAATAACATTTTTTAAATCTTTAGAGTTGTACACCATTTAGGTATAAGATTACAAATTGTAATACTTTATAGAACAAGTAATACATAATCTAATCTAATCTAATCTTCCTTTTGTTTTTGCTGGTCCATCCGTTATGCATATTAAAAGGCTTTTTACCAAGTTACTAAAGTAGATAAAAAATAAGTTTACATTTCAATTGTTTGAGTACAATTAATGTATTTATTTTTTGATAACAGCGTTAACATATTTGCAGCGCCTAATGGCAATATCTAATTTTAAATTTAAAAATATCTTGCAAAGTGTCCCGTCCGTTATGCTGGAATGGCTGACAAGGCGGTCATTTTTGTGAAATTTCTCAGGGGGTATTGTCATTCCACATTTATCTTTACTTCCATGCTCAAGATGCAGTTTTCACCTTTAATCTTCTCTTTAAAATTAAACCTCGCAGGTGGGGGGAGGGTCAGTTTTTTCTATCTCCCCTGGAAGTAAACCTTACCTTAAAACCCCCAGAAGTGCCCAATTTGAAACACCCTGTACAACTTAAATTGCCTGGTAGAGAAATAAAAAACCACTCTCTCTCTCTTACGGGCCATCCGTCATCGGGATATTTTTTTATCTGCTGTCAAGTTGCAACATAAAACACTGGAAGATAAAGTGTAGTGGTTTCCTCTAGAGAGTCGCCCCGGCTCTCTCCCGGTCCCGGTTTTCGAACTCCCGATGTTATAGATGATGGGACGGATTGTATATTACGCCCACATGGTAGGAGTCCTACATAGAAAAAACACTCCGGTAGTCTCAATGGGCGTTACAATCCATATTCCTGAATGAAAATTAGGAACGTAATTAGTCTTAACGTGTAGCGTCTTGACGTGTAACTTCTTGACGTGTAGCCCCTTGACGTGTAGCCTTTTGACGTGTAGCGACTTGACGTGCAGCGTCTTGACGTGTAGCGTCCTAACGTGTAGCCTCTTGACGTGTAGCCTCTTGACGTGTAGCGTCTTGACGTGTAACGTCTTGACGTGTGAGGTCTTGACGTGTAGCGTCTTGACGTGTGGGGTCTTGACGTGTAGCGTCTTGACGTGTAGCGACTTGACGTGTAGACTCTTGACGTGTAGCGTCTTGACGTGTAGCTTCTTGACGTGTAGCGTCTTGACGTATAGCGACTTGACGTGTAGCGTCTTGACGTGTGACGTCTTGACGTGTGACGTCTTGACGTGTGACGTCTTGACGTGTGACGTCTTGACGTGTGACGTCTTGACGTGTAACGTCTTGACGTGTAACGTCTTGACGTGTGACATCTTGACGTGTGACGTCTTGACGTGTGACGTCTTGACGTGTGACGTCTTGACGTGTAGCGACTTGACGTGTAGCGTCTTGACGTGTAGCGTCTTGACGTTTAGCGTCTTGACGTGTGGGGTTTTGACGTGTAGCTTCTTGACGTGTAGCGAGTTGACGTGTAGCGACTTGACGTGTAGCGTCTTGACGTATAGTGTCTAGACGTGTAGCGTCTTGATGTGTAGCATCTTGACGTATAGCATCTTGATGTGTAGCGTCTTGTGCCGCCAACGATTTTTTTTACACATTTGTATATTAGCAAAGTGTGGCAAGCTATTTTTGATTCCTTGTTGTTAGCGTATCTTTGATGCGTTTGTGAAAGCGTCCTTAAAAAAAGAGTTAAAGTTGTGCGACGTAACCAAACCAATTCTTATTCAGTGCCTGATGTACAGTTTTACTTCATGCCGCTCACTTCTATTTCCTTCCTTGTCGGAAAAAGTAAGAAGGCAATAGAATGGAAAATAGAAGGAGTGAAACTGTGGATGAGGCATTTATGAAAACCCACAGATAATAAAATGGTTAGGATACGCTGTCTACGTAGGAACACTGCAAGGGTGGTCGTAGAGATAGGTGAGACGTAGTCGCTGTTGTACGACGTATTCGTTATCATAATAATTTAACAAAAATGCCCCACATGTGTTTTTTGGAAATGACCACAAATAAAAAATTAAAATTGGTTTAAGATCTGCCGACATGTAAATGAGGTCAGACGTAAAAAAGTTGGGAAAAGCATCAAATCATTCTATTTCTTTCTTTAAAACGAGAGAGGCATAGCCGCTCTTCGCAAGACGCGGAAGTGTGCCTGCATCTGCACCATAACGCTAGTTGACACTGTTGCCATATATGGTTAAGGGCTGCCGTGAAACGCCGCAAACGTTCGGACGGTTTACATAAGAATTTACGTGTTTGTGTTTGGGCGAGCTTCTAGTTTCGTGCACACCCAAGCGTGTTTTTATGTTTGAGATGAATAATTAAATAGGTTTACTGCTTTAAATTTGGGTAGGTTTAATCCTCTACTTTTACTTGGATCTCTTCTGCCTTCTACTGTGTCAAAATATCGCAAAAATATTCAAGTTTTCATTTTTGGACGGTAAATAAAACTTCAAGATCTTTATTTATTCTGAGCAGAACACTCACATTAGTTACTTTGTCCATTCAAGATATCCTGACTATTCTACGATAACACCATATTTCGAAAGCCTCAAAATTTTGCGCACGGCCTCAGTCAGTGTCCATTCCTCCATACCTTAGTATAAAATGCTAAAAACATAAAACGAAGCACACGAATTTTGAGAGACTTATTAAGATCGCGACTACACAACACTGATTTCATTTTGATACAAGATGATCTGGACTGTTTAACCAAGTACAACCCAAGTATAGTTCGTTCCATTTTTATTTAGACAAAGCATAAACTCAACGACAACTGAACAAAACCTGATTTTGAAAGGTTGTAAAAATTCGAACGCCCCTAGACTATTGTAGTTGTCAAATTTGAAGTTTTTGGGTTAGATTTTTTTGACAAAAGTTTTGACGGAAAGAGTATTTGTTTACATTTTTATCATGGAAGATTGGTGAAAATCTTAGATTAAAAAGAGACAAGATACCCGATGCTTATGCTTAAGGAGACTTTGGTTATATTATTATCTGAGAAATCTTGGGACCTAATTTTCGAAGCCGCGAAACGAATCGATCACTCAACAGCCAAAGCACATCAAATGCATACCCACAGTTCAAGAATGAACGCAGCCAAACAGACGCTCGCTCTTTTAATTCGCCACTGCGTCACACCCTTCATATCTCCGTCGCTTTCCCTCTCTAAGGTTTAGAACGATATGGAATTTATTGCAACTCGTTGTTTTGATTTTGTTGGGTGATTACAAATTTTGTAAATAAACAGTGGTTATTATTTGCCAAGGAGTTTTCGTTGGACCAGATATCTTCTCTCTTTATAATCTAAGGTGAAAATCATCGAATTTTTAAAAAGTACATGATTAGGAGATCAGAATGGGTGAAAAGGTATGTGAAAACTGATGGTCTCATGTGATAAATTTTCTTGGATATTCCTTCAATGGTTCTGTTCTTCTAATTCAAAAGAGGCGGTTGTAACGTATCCATGTCAATTCCCATCATGGGAAGTCTTCTCCAAAGGGCAGGGACAAAAATTTTTTTTTCAGAAACTCAACACCTGATTATGATATTTTTTAAAAATTTGACCGCCGAAGACGAAACCTTGCAAAAGAGTAATGTTTAATTTAAAATAAAAGAAAAAACTGGCGCCGCAGGGAACATTTTTAGGGAAGTTGGTACGTAATTTCGTCGGAGAGGGGGTCGATCGCCTCCCTCTGCATTCACCACCTGTGACTGTACCGGCACGAGTAAAGAATACGATTTTCCTGTGCGCCGCCACTGGTCTGGATCGATAAAAACAGGCAAGATCGAAAGCGAAAGTGGCGCACCAAGTTTCCAATCCAAGAACTAAAAAAAACGATAGCTGCGCCACTTCGTTTTCAAGTCATTTGAATGTCCTCTCTATTTAGATTTATACAGGGTTCCTAAGCAAATCCTTAGGGGGGCAAGTAGCCGTGTATAAGACGCAGACAAACGGATAAGCACATTAGGCAGAAAAGGATGGGCATGGGGCGATGTTGTCACTACATCTTACACTGTTTTCTAATGTTTTCCATTTTCATCTAACATCTAACCTAAAGCGTTCATACACGGCCGGAGAAATCGACTGAGATATTTCCGTAGAAACTTTATGAAGCAAATAGGACGGGTTGACGCCTTCGAACGCCCAATTCGGGTTTTGCACTTTGCTTCGAAATCAAACGGTGATTTTACCAATTTTTGGCACGCCACTCCCCTAATATTACGTAACGATTTCAAGACCACTACCCCCCCCCAAAAAAAACTTTTCATTTATTTTCATTCCAAATTTTCTTAGTTTCACACAAATGCAAACGCTGTCGAAAACCCCCCTCCCCCCTACGTAACGTTTTGTAACCCCTCCTCCCCCCTATGACCATTACGTAATTTGCGCACGGCTCCTGTAGTCCCAGTGGAGGAGGGCGAGAAAATTGATATTTTTTTCTTAAAAATTATACTCTTTAGACCTATTTCTTTGCGTTCCCGAAATTACGTAATTTTTGAAAAAAAATTGTAAGCGGCGCCATTTTTATTTCGTGCTTTGTTTTTCTAACATTTTTGCGTTCGGCTAATTTAATTGAAAAATTTTTGCCTGCGGCGCCCTTTATCTTCTCACTCGAAACCAAGATCCCCCGTTTTAGGAAAACTGATCCCGTCTCTGTTTCTAAATTGTTTCGAATAAAAGTAGAGTATGACCATGGGGGAAATAATTTTTTTCTACGGTATGACGAAAATTTCGAGAAAGTTGAAGAAAAAAATAAAAAAAGTGGCAGAGCTCAAGTTTTTCGTAAAAAAAAAAGTTTTTTGTAAAGAAACAGAGCAAAATAAATTTTTTCACCCCTTTTTGGGTGTTACAAATATTGGCAGCCCCTTGTTTTTCGCTTTTACCCTCCCGCTAGTTTTGAAGAATTGGTTCGCTGCATGTTTCGAGATCATGTCATAAAACACCCCGAATATATCAAATGTAGTGTAGGGCCAGCTTTATTTAAAATCAATAATATCGCAAGCAAAAAGCTCTGCAGGAAAAACAGCGCCGTTTATTGATTTCTTTGGCTACTAGTGCTAGCTGCATGGTTTGGCCGTTTTTAATTAGCTTAGATGTTCAAATCTGTCCCCTTCTTGAGCCTCACAATATCCCAATCTATTGTAAAACTCTTGGCGCGTAGCAGCCAACATTTCAGGGGTGATAGAGTTGCCCGCCTCCAAGATTTTCGCCCTTAACTCCTGTATAATCGTAGGCCGTAAGTGAGGGTGTTGGAAAATTTTGTCGTGCCAACAACCCCATAGGAAAAAGTCATTTGGCGCAAGATCTGGTGATCGAGGAGGCCATCGGATATTTCCATACGTGGAAATAATTCTATCACCAAATACCTGACGAAGGTAATTTGTAGCCTGGCGTGAATTGTGGGATGAACAGCCATCTTGCTGAAACCACAATTCGTCCAAATTTCCCTCAACCGTAGTAAAACCTGGTGTTGGAGAAGATCAACATATTTTTGGCTATTCAAATTCCCTTCAATGAAAAAGGGTCCAATAGTGTGATCCCCGACAATACCGCTCCAAACATTTAATTTTTGAGGATGTTGCGTTCTACAACTTGCGTGCAGATGTTTATTTTTTGTGTAATTTGTGAGAGCTATGAAGTTCAAATGTCTTCTCGTCACTAAACAAAACTTTTGATAGGAAATTTTCGTTCCTGTCACATTTATCCCTCATAACCTCACAATATTCTAACCGGCGAAAATAATCACCTGGTTGCAATTCCTGCGACTTCCCAATCTTAAACGACTTGTAGCCGTATTTTTTTAGGATCCATTGGCAAGTACTGTTGGGAATATCCAGTGCCTCCGCAATCGGTTTCGTCGAACATGGTTCATATGCCTCAACGTAAGCGCATACCATTTCGTCTCGTTCCACCCTGTGTGGAAGAACGGGATGCTCTGGTATTTCGCCGTCGTGGTAACACTTTCTACAACCATTTATGCATCCGTACCTTTCAAAACGATGATAAATGTTGTAGACAGTTTGAGTCACAGGAACCGGTCGATCTGGAAACGCAAAAACAAAAAGCCCAATGACCTCGTCCGCACTGTCACTTTTTATGTAGTTTTTAATAATAAAAATCTTTTCTTCTCGAGTAAACGGCATTTTAAAAACACAAAATTTACGAAACTGAAGTGACTCCAAAAGAAAATAAAAATGCAATGCCTGTGAATCCCAGTTTTTCCTCGATCATCTCATGGTGTGGCCGCCATCTAGCGGAATTTGCCGACATCTTGTCAACGGTTATTATTGCAACTATGATTTATGTTCACAATGAAAGAGTGGCGACAATTTCTTCTCATGAAAGCAGTCCGGAGATAATAACAAACTGGCACCATTGCTCAATATACCTGTTTCTTTTGTGCGCGCAGAACTTTCTATGCCATTTCTGTTTGATTTATTAAAATCCTATCCCTAAGGAAAATCTTAGGAACCCTGTATATGGTCTCTACAAATACCCTTAACTTTTTATCTTTCTCAAACTGTGCTATTATGAATAGAGTCCCGCATTGGGGTTTCGAGTCCGCGATATGGCTGACCGGTAGGCCCATACGTCAAAAAGTTACGTCAACACCCTTCATCAAATGTCGTACTTCTTAATGGACCACAGCACTTGGTTATTTTCGAAATTCATGAAAAAAGAAAGTTATCAGAGCAGCGTTCGAGCTTATTTAGGTGCATTTAGCCCAAAAGGGTCAACTGCATCCTTCTAAAATGTTGATAAGGCCTTAGTGACTTGCCATATAAAAAAAGAGATGGCAACATGAGTGGTACGACATTGCGTGTGACGGGGGTCTGAGCTTTATAGAAAAGGCCGAACGGAAGGGACCGGATATTCGCGATCTTTAAAATATAGTTCAATAACTGGTTGAAAACAGGTGTTGTTCTTCCTCTTTGTTTAGAGTCACTTTTTTTAGTCCCGTAGGGACTATTAACTTAATCGGACAGTTCATCCATCAACTACCTTCGAACCCCAGACCAGATATTTTTTTTATCCGGTCTTTTTGTTCTTTACTTGTCTACCAACTTGGGGAGTGTGTAACTAGGGCCGCCTCCACGGGATACTGACCCCATCCGGTCTGGTTACCCGCGTGAATGGAGGGGTAGGAGCAAATTACCTTTTACACTGTTCCCAGTGTTTATTAAGTTTTATCCAAGGCCGAACACTTTAGAAAAAGTGTTTTAGGACTGCGCAGGGTTTGAACCCACGACACAGTGGCAACTTGATCGTGTCAGTCCGCTAACCGACTGGGCCACTAGGGCCGGTGAAAACCGGTGTTATAAAGCTCCAAAAATTAGGTAGGGGCAGTTGCGGGGAACAGGCGGAAGTAACTGTCGCACATGTCTTCGCGCGCGCTATCAAAGATTGATCAAACACGGACGTCTACTGCATGTCTGTCAAATTTTGTTTATAAAATAGTTACGAAATGTGAGAAACTCTTTATAGTCCTGGCCCCATCGTATACCCCCGCCAAAAAATCTAGGTCCCCAGATTTTGACTTTTGATGCATGTTTTTGGATCATTGTAGCAGTAATTTATCTTGGGTATACATTGATCACCCGGGCCAAACTATTTTCGTGACCATCCTGTATTTTTGTATTAAAAAGCTTAAAATTTGCATTTTTTTGTGTGTTTCCCTTGTGGAAAAAGGCTAAATATCAAAAAATACTTGGCCAATCGAAAAAAGAAAACCACAGATCGAATGATAATTTATTTCTGCGTTTTATGTTTTATGTTTAAGGTTTATGATAATAGATAAGAGTTTCCGGAGATAAACAGGATGGTCACACCAAATTATGTACGTTTTCCAAAAAAATTCACAAATATAAGATAGCTTTTCTGATTTTATTTATTTTTTGGGAGGTTATTCGTTAAGCCAAGATAAACTATATTTATATCAACATAATTGTCAATATTATACACGGTGTCCAAAAAACGACTTTAAATGAAAGTTTTTAAAATATTGGCCAATTTTTGTAATTTTTTAACACGTAATAGAGAAGGTCCTAACAAACATTTTTTTTCATTACAGTTTTCCTGTAATTATACAGGGTGAGCCAGCAATGAAGGGTAAAGTTCCAAAAATGGCCGCTTTGGACCTTGGTTTATGAGAAAACTATGAGGTTTATAAAAAATTTGGCACTTTTCTTTGTTTATATTCGGGGTGACCTAAAAAAAAAGCGTTTGAAAATACCCTTAATCGCACCCGCTAAAATTGAGTTTTAAAGGAACAGTAACACAATAAAAGTATTTTTTGAGGTAATACCCAGGAATTTTAAAATATTTTTTTTTCAAAGGTAACAATCCTAAATTTTTTGTACAGGGTCAGCAAAAAAAATGATCGCTAAATTAATTATAAATCGAATTTGCAAACAGTTTACATATGACTCTCTTGACCACGAACTACTTATTATTTTCCTTTATATTATTCCTCATTTATGTACAGGGTGAGTCAAAACTACGCCCTATATAGATTTGAAAGTTTAAGTTACTACCTGTACAAAAATTTATATTATTCAGGATTTTTAACCCTTATTTAGCCAAAAATAAAAATTAATGTATGACAGTATTTTAGTATTTTATGATGATACAGTATTTTAATATTTTGACTTTGACTTTGACAATAACATAAAGAAAAATAAGTAAATCGTGATCAAGAAAATTCACATAATAAATATTTTCATATGGGATTTATAACCTATTTAACGACTTCTAAGGCCTTTTTTTTGCTCACCCTGTACAAAAATTAATAGATTGTTACCTTTCGAAAAAAATATTTTACAATGCCTTGTATTATATGAGAAAAAACTTTTATTGTGTTACTCCACTTTGAAAATCGATTTTAGAGTATACGATTAAGGGTATTTTCAAACGTTTTTTTTTGGGTCGCCCCGAAAATACACAAAGATAAGTGGGAAATAAAAAATTGTTGATAATGACGTGTACAATCATATTTCAAAAGGAATTTTTTTGTAAACCTTATAGTTTTCTTATAAACCAAGGTCTAAAACGGCCATTTTTGGAATTTTATCCTTCATTGCTGGGTCACCCTGTACAATTACAGGAAAACGGTAATAACAAAATTGTTTGTTAGGACCTTCTCTATCATATAAAAAAAATACAAAAATTGACCAATACTTTAAAAACTTGCATTAAAAGTCGTTTTTTGGACACCCTCTATAATATAGAAAATTACATTTACTTAAATATAGTTTATCTTTGCTTAACAAATAAAATCCCTAAACATAAATAAAATCAGGAAAGCTATATTGAATCTGCGATTTTTTTTTGGAAACGTACATAATTTGATGTAACCATCCTGTTTATCTCGGTTCCATGGCAACTCTTAGATTTAATAGAGATTTAACATAGAGCATAATACATAAAACGTAGAAAAAAATAGTCTTTCGACCACTGGTTTTCTTTTTTTGATTGGCCAAGTACTTTTTAATATTTAGTCTTTTTCCACAAGGAAAAATGCAATTTTTAAGCTTTTTAATACAAAAATACAGGGTGATCACTAAAATAGTTTGGCCCGGATGATCAATGTCTACCCAAGATAAATTCCTTCTACAGTGATCCAAAAACATGAATCAAAACTATGTTGGGAATTTGGAACCTTTGGTTGCACTAAAACAATCATAATTTTGTTTTTATGAATCAAAATTCAAAATATGTGGATTTTTTTGGGGGGGTATACGATGGGGCCTGGACTATTATTTTTTATTTAAATTACGTTAATTTATATGTAAAAGGCCTAATTCATTTGAGGGGCTCGTGTCTTTGCCCAAAAAGAGCGTGGCAGACCTAGCACCTTTGTAAGGGTAGGTATGCATGTATGTATCCGATCTGGGTGTTAACTCTCTTACAAAAGCTGAACCGTGTCCTGCCTCCTCAAGTAGACCTATTATGCCCAGGAATCTACTGAGATACCCAGGTAAAAAACCGCATAGGTTCTTATGAAAGTTGGTAAGTTTTTATGCTGTTTGATAAGGTTTTATGAAATTTTACGAGCCAAGCTTCTCTTTATTGTCAAAACTGATGAAAAAATCCGTACTCCATGAGATTTGATTAGGGTTTTACAAGTTTGTTTCATATACCGCATAGAAAACATATAAAATCTGGTAAAACATTATAAAATCTCATAAAACTTTTCTAAGAGATTTAACGCGGTTCCTTTGGCAGGGTCATGATACAGAAAACTAAAACTCCTGCATGCTACAAAACTTGATTTAGATTTAACACTTAGGGCACAAAGTAAAGACCCAAAAATTGATAGCAGCATTTGAAGAAATGTCAGGAAACAAATAACATTTAGGAAATTTTTGCAGTAACATTCTTGTCTCCGGCGAAACCAGCAGGGAATCGCAGGCTTTGTTTCGCGCCAAGACAAAAGACATCCAATCGGCAGATGTACCTTTAATTTGAAGGAAAATTAAGCGTCTCTAAGGAGACAGATATAATTATCTTTACAGATATACTAAGCTCTGGAGTTCATAAACAAATATAATTATAGAAAAAAGGAATTTAGCGAGAGTGAACAAATAACAAAATCAATGAATAGCGAGCTTTCCCTCAAAAAAGGTAATGGTAACCGTAGATTCAGATTTCTCACTTGTGGTGCTCATCAGTACGGTGCTAGAAATTAGGAGATGAAATAATGATGACAAAATATGACACAGGATTCATGTAAAAGACAGCCATCTGTCAAATTGCAGAATCGGCAGATGTACCTTCAATTTGAAGGAAAATTAAGCGTCTCTACGGAGACAGATATAATTATCTTTACAGTTATCCTAAGCTCTGGAGTTAATAAATCTAAAAAGGGATTTAGCGAGGGTGGATAAATAACAAAATCAATGAATAGCGAGCTTTCCCTCAAAAAAGGTAATGGTTTTTTACATGATTCCTGTGTCATATTTTTTCATCGTCATTTCATCTCCTAATTCCTAGCACCGTATTGATAAGCACCACAAGTGCGAAATTCGGATCTACGGTTACCATTACCTTTTTTGAGGGAAGCTCGCTGTTCATTGATTTTGTGAAATATAATTATGTTTCAAGATATTTATGTCTGTCTCCGTAGAGATGCTTAATTTTTCTTCAAATTGAAGGTACATCTGCCGATTCTCCAATTTGACATGAATCCTGTTTCAGATTTTTTTCATCACCATTTTATCTCCTAATTCCTAGCACCATACTGATGAGCACCAAAAGTGCGAAACCGGGTCTACGGTTACCATTACCTTTTTTGAGAGAAAGCTCGCTATTCATTAGTTTTGTTGTATAGTCAGCCTCGCTAAATCCCTTTTTAAAATAAAATTAATTTTACAAAAATCGGTTTACAACTGAAAAAGTTGTGAATTTTCCGAAATTGTCATGTTTGAGCTGCCATCTTGAATTTGGTATGAGTATGACAGATGACCAATAAGTGGAATACTTATACCAAAGTTAAGAGCTGTCAACCGGTGGGGTCAAATTTGCATTACGAGGCACAAAACACAGAGGCCTCTAAGCGAATAGACTAACATAATCATAAAAATTACATTCTAAGTTATTTCTCGCTACGACCTACGTAAAAGATTTTAATTTTTCCTGTATCTAAAACTAGCTTTCGAAAAATATATGTATCAAGAAATGTATATTTTCTTTTCTTAAATATGATGCTAAGACCAACTGTTGGTGCGTTCGTTTATCTATTCAGAGAACGGATCGTGCCGAGCGTAGCGCTCGATCGAGAGTGGATCGAGCTCATTGCGCGATAAACAAAAACGAACGCCTTTTTCCCGACCAGAGTTTTTTTATTTAACCTAACCTTTAAATTTGTTTTTGCAAAGTTTATTTTTCCATTTTTCGCTCGCAGGCGCTAACGTTTTCCATTATGAAGACTTTCCCACATCAATGGGCCAAAAATAATTTTACTTACCTTGTTGCACAATAATCTTGTAATATTGTTTGGTACTTACGCTTATGTTGTATAAAACATATTTTTCGTCAAAAATTTGAACGAGCGGCATTGTAGAACCTAATAAAACGTTAAAAAAAAAACTAAACTCGGCACTACTCGGTAAATAAACAAAATTTCTAGGTTTGAATTTCCGCAGTTTCACAGACCTCGATATACTCGCTCAAAAAGCATCGAGCTAATCGAGGAGCTCCTTTCGCTCGCTCGGTCTGAGTTGCGCACGGTTTGCTCGATTTTGAATAAAAGAACGGAAATTTGCCATTTTGGAGCGCACGGTCCGCATCGATCAGATAAAAGAACACACCATCTGTAAGAGTTATTAGACACTGTTGCACAAATAAAGAGTACTTAATCGTATCTCAGTGCGCAAGAGCGACTACGTCTCACCGATCTCTACGACCACCCTTGCAATATTCGTACGAAGCTAGCGTATCCTAACCATTTTGTTATCTGTGGGTTTTCATAAATGTCTGATACACAGTTTCACTCCCACAGTTGCCCCTCTTTTTTACAAGGAAGGAAGTAGAAGTGAGCGGCATGAAGTAAAACTGTGCATCAAGCACTGAACAAGAATTGGTTTAGTTATGTTGTGTAATAGGTATTTACGTTACTAGACCTGTAAAGACAGCTTCCGGTCGTGTATCGTACGTACTTTTTTTTTCAAACGATTCGAAAAAACATTTTAGTACCTATCACTTTCGCCAACGCCTAGCCGTGTTGCGTAATTTATGAACAGTCCCCTGGGTGCTTATTCTTGACTGTCGCGGAGGTGAAGGGAGCAAAATTCTCCCGGAGAGCGAATTAGGGAGTAGTCAAAATCAAGTGATATATCGGGGAATGCTGCGTTCTCCTAGTTCAGTTCAGGGACTAGAATAAACGTTTAAAACTCGTTATTAATGTTGATTTTAGGAATTTTTTTGTGACTCCCTAGTATGGTCCCAGCATATATGTATGAGCTTAAATATACGCCCTTGCAATGCTTTCGGCGTGCACAACTTTGGAAGCAGGATGTCCAATATATATGCCTATACGTTTCTCTTTTACTCTTTTATGACTCTTATGGTCTCTTTCTGGCGTCAAAGCTTAGCGGTTCTGCACATGCGCGGCCATCGTCACCGGATAACCAACCAAAATCCAGAAAGACAGCTGTGCAGTACATTGTAAATTTTTCTATTTGTTTACGTTTTTAGAAAATCAGTATTTTCTATATCGTCACCGTCATGTGAATATGGCCTAAGTGCCAAAAAACAAATTTTACAGGAAAGCAAAAAAAACATTTCAAAAATTAGAATACATATTAAAATTTTGTTTTTTATTATTTTGGGTTTATAATATATCTGTAAATGCTTTTTTAATCGAAAATATTTGGAAAATTGAAATAATAATTATTTATTGGAGTTAGGCAAAAATCACGTTTAACTATTTGGACTTGGGCAATATTCATATTACTTTACATAGAAAATCTGAGTAAAAAAAGTGTACAGATATATTTGAAACACATTTATATATTGAAAGAAATAAAAACAGCAGTGCAGTCAAGCAATAAGTAAGAATATCAATTAGCAGTTAACAATAAGAAAAAATATTAAGAAGACAACTTCAAATAAAAACTAAGCTTAAGTAGTTTGGAAAAAAGGCATTACTTAAGAAAATTCCAATGTATCATAAAAATTGTGATAATCTCGTTCCATCGTCATTTTCAAAGATTGAAGATGCTCGTATTTTCAATTTTCCTCTATATAGTTTTGGCAAACTGGCGATTGGAACCATACTGGTATTTCTATTTCGTCGAACGGGCAGATCCCTAAAATGCTCAAAATGGCGTAGTTTAAACTGAATTAATTCATCTGGTGTGTATTTAAGTGCCCTCAAATCTCGAACTGCCAGCTTTATAGCCAGGACGAATTGAATTAAAAAAATTTATACCAGAAAAATTTTGGAAAAAATCATGGTGGAAATATTTTACTATATAGGGACCCGGATTTTGTCTAGCAGTTTTAGCATGGTAAACATAATCTGCTGGTACGTTAATAACGTTAAGTCAATAGTAAAAACAAAATGATCAGACTCTTTATCTTTCTTCTTCTCATTTTCGGCTTCTTCTTTCTTTTCTATGTGATCTTGGTAAATTTCTTCTGCAATAGTCTTGGTGTCGTAACCTACACAAAGGTCACATTCGTCTTTCTTTGGGTTAAATAGAGCTAAATTCATATCATCAAAAATATACTTAAAAGTTGTCAAGCTTGCTGCAGGAATGTCCTTATCTTCACAAAAGGCATCTTTGTTAACTTTGTATAGCTCCGTCTTGTAGTTCCAGTTTCGCTCTAAATATAGTTTGGTAGTGTTTTTTCTGCAGTAATGAGATTCTAGCTTTGGCAAACTGTCTAAAAAATCTCGAACTGATTTCTTCATTTCTTCACTTCTTAGAGCTTTTTGATTTTCTTTGATTCTGATCATCCAATTTAATTTCGGGTGATAACCAGAATGTGATGGTTCTCATTGCCATTCCGAGAGTATTGCAAAATATTATTTTGCATACCCTTACTCTTTCGGTTTTAGTATCCAAGTAAAAACCTAAACTTTTATTTCTCCTTGACTTGTCATTATCTTTTCTATGTCTGGGTCTTTTTATTTCTGACACCACTGTTCTTCCTCTAACGTAAACTTTCTTTTGGTTCCATGTATATGTCCAAAACTGCTTGAATATTTTTTGTCTAATTTCTTCATTTCTTATCTTAGAACATCTTATCGAATCAGTTTTGCTTTTTTCCTTACACAAACATCGGTTTCCCATCACCCGTTTATTTTTCACTACTTTATATTCGTTGCCTTTTCTTCCTTTGTATGGTTCGCCCTGTTCTCTTTTTTTCTTCATAGCATTAGCCTCCCATGTTTCACTGTGACTTAACCTATTTTTCTTTCTCTTTCGTCCTGGTTTCGTTGAGTCACCTTCTAAGGTAACATCCGGTTCATCGATAACATCATCTTGGTCCACTAATCTTTTAATCTGCCCAATTTTTTCATTTTCCCTGAATACTGTATTATCGTCCTCGTTACCATCATTGTCATCTTTATCATTTAAGTTTTCCTCTGTATCTGTGTGATTTTCTTTTTCTGTTACTTTTTTCAAGATTGCATTTTTATTTTCAAATAGAACTTTCTTTGATATCAGTCTCTTTTTCTTTCGGTTTAAATCGCCATCGCTACTATTACTGTCATCTCTTTGACTCCAATCCTCATCTGAGTCGGCTGCATTTTCTTCTTCAGAAAGAACTTTCCTTGATCGCAAGCTGTTATCCTCTGTATGTGTATCTGGTTTAATCCCTTTTTCTGTTTTAGTTTCCTCCATAACTGAACTTTCCTCTTCACAATGAACATTGTCTTATACCAAGCTGCTTTCTCCCAGTTTCATTTTTTGCATCTTCTAAAGTGATCTCTGCACTTTCCTCCACTGAAGCTTTATCTGGTAGCAAGCTACTTACTTCAACTTCTTCCCCTACAATGATTGTTCCATTGAAGAGGTCTTCATCAATAAAATCTTCTAATTGTTTCGTGTTATCAGTTATTAGGTTGCCTGCTATTATGTTCTCATAATCGTTTCTGGAGATGTATGAGTTCAAGTTTTCTTTTAATACTTCTTGTGCTTCATTGCATTCATTTTGCAAATTCTTTAGTGCTGCAGAGAGTTCTTCATTTTCTCTACTGATATTGGTATTGACTTGGCTCAAAATTCTAAAGCTTCTCGAATGGCGATTCATTCTGAAAAAAAGTTTATAATTATAGAGTATGCCATAAGATCAACTCCGCAAGAGTAGAGTATCTGTCATACATACAGGGTTTTTAGCAAGGGTTGGTTTGAGACAGCTTCTAGCGTCACAAAAAATCCAATGATTGTATAATGGTCAAGCCATGATGGTAATTTAAGGCTTAACATATTTTAGCATAATTTAACGGGTAACGTTTTTGATGAAGCAATTTTTACTACGTTTTTCACATTCTTTTGCCATGATATTGCTCACACTTTAAAACTTTCTTTCCAAAGTTTCGATTTCTAGAATAAAACACTCAAATTTTTTAAGTTTTCACTGCTTTTTAGGCGTTGAAAAAAAGTATAAAAGTGTAAAACATAAGGTGGTATTAATTTTTTTCAATCAAAGTTCTTTACAGTCTTTAAATTTACCAAAAAACGTGTCTTACTAAAGTGTATTTTAGCACATCTAAAAATAATTTAACAGGTATTTAAGAAAACTATTTTGGGTCATCATGGCTTGACCATAAAATTCTAGTACCTAAGTATGGGGGCGATTGGAAAAGAATATTTACAACCAGTGTGAATAAGTAGATTCTACGCTATATGTCATGTTTAACTTACATTTTTCTTCATATTGAGCATAATTAGGTATTTTAAAAAAGGGACTTACGTATATTTTTAAGCTAATTTTTGGACTTAGGCAGCCCATTTGTGGTTTAAAGTTGCCTAACTCCATTGAAAACTACCTTGAAAATTGCCCAAGTCCAGTGAAATTTTGCAGGAATTTTGAACGTAATAAAATGCTATAAATTAATAAAATTTTCAGTCTAATCTACTTTACTCACTTACCTGGATATTCCAGAACACTTTTATATTATAATTTAAATTTTAAATTAAATAAACGTGAACTTACGCAATTTTCGCACTGTCTTTGGTCACATAGAAGTTAGGCAATTTTCATTTATCCATACCGTGGCTCCATCTTACGAGTTATTGGTATTCTTTGAGTACAGGTTCGTAGAATATTTTTTTTTCTACAAGATAGCGCCAAAATCTCATTTTAGGAAAAAATGGACTTAGGCCATAATCACACGACGGTGATATATGAATAGAAATAATTTTTAGTTATTTTCACTTTTTTCCTTCAAATTTTAAGAAAAAATAGCTACCAACCTGTGAAACTTCACTTTTGTTGTTTGGCGGCATCCACAAACACAGCACGTCTTTTTATGCAGCCACATCTTAAGCTCCAAGATATAAACAGTTTTTATTATAACTCCTAAAAACTTTCGGGTCACTAAAGATTAAAAATATCACAATAAAAAAATTTGCATAAACGAAAACGCGGAAAACGACTATGTGTGATCAAAACAAATCAACAAAAATGGCGTCTCGACCGAAGGGTGAAGACGAAGGTCGCGAAACCGGCCGCCTCGTAAAATTTTGCGTATGTGCATAGGCGCGGAGCTAAGACAGCTCCATGGCCTGCTAGATTTTAGATCTCGCTCACAAGTTTCGCCTGTGAAAGGCCTATATTTAACCTCGTACATATATGGGTCCCCGGGAGCGCTCCCTTCTCTCACTTTCAAAAATAAGCACCCTGTGGGTCTATTCTTGAATCGAGAGAAAATTTGCTTCCAGGGAGTGAAATTCTCTCGCTCCTATGCATCTCATTGGTCCAAATCTTCGGTTTAAATCCGTTTCTCTCACTTTTGCCCGATATTGATGGAAAGTATTCTCTTAGTCAAGACCAATAGCATTACTTTCGATCAATATCGGGCAAAATTGAGAGAAACCGATTGAAACCCAAGATTTGGACCAATGAGATGCATAGTAGCGAGAGAATTTGACTCCCTGGGAGCAAATTTTCTCTCGATTCAAGAATAGACCCCTTGATGTTTTCTGCTTCTTGTTGGCTAGATAGCCATTGCCGCTAAGACCGGTAGTTTTTAAGATGAAAACTAAAGAAAAACAAGTAAAGTTTTGTGATTATTTTTGTATTTTTAACTTGTGCAAAATTGTAAAAAACATTAGAAACATTATAGTGTAGAGTCTATTAGCTTCACACAGCTAATTCAGTGATGGCTGACGACCAGAAAAGGATCAAGGGACCGGAAAATTGAACAAAAAGGTTCTTTCTTGAGAGTGGAAATATTTCAAAAGAACATGCCTTGTACATAGAACTTTCCGTACGAAATATCGTATAGAAAGTGGCTAGTTTCCGGTAGTACTTTAAGTGTCTATTATTAAATTTAAGAGTGAAATGCATAGTTCAAGGGTTCAAGGGTTTTATTTACTATTTTTTTAGATTTAACTATGACAACCGGTAGTTGTTATCGCCACAACCGAACACAAACGCAAAACTCGACAAGGGGACATAAGTGGATCGAAAATAGCTCAACTTTGCTGGAAAAATCAACATCATATGAAATAGAAAGAGGCAAAGATCTCCTCGCCAAGAAGGAAAACCTAGTCAAGTGGAAATTGAAAGAAACAACGTTCATCCTGAGGAACCAGAATGTGTTTTCTCAAACCAGCGTCCCCATCAAGGATATTTGGAAGCCCACACTTTTCGGAGGTAACATATTTCAACTGTGAAAGGTCGAAGCCAACCAAGCTAGTGTAAACGTCATGGTTCACTGAATACATGCTAGTATACAAGACTAGATAATCTTAGTTTTCTCGTTAGTGTACACCTGATGACGATTGCAGATACATGAGCATTCGAAACGTTGTGAAAAAGTAAAAATAAAGACAATGGAAGTTCGAAACTCTATCATGCCCCATGGTCTTTACATAATGCAAAACCTAAAATTCAAAAACAAAATATTAACCGAAACCGAAAGAGAATGATTAAAGTTCCCTAGAATAAATTAATAATTATACCTACATGAATTTCGACTGGCGCTGGTGTGACATGTAATTTTCAATTGTTTCTATATGTGTTACAATGTTTCGAGTTCGATGATATAAGGATCTAAAAAAGGTATTACTTGTTAAGGGTCATAGAACGTACCTCGCCTAGACGTGGAATATAGGGCAAAATTACGTCTTCTTTTAATCTATAAAAAATACTTTAGTAGGCTGCCTTTGAAAAAATTATAACGGGTCTTCAAGAAAATAAATCGAGTAAAGGTTTACTCTAAAACTTCCCTCGCTCAAGAACATATATTAAAAAAACCACTACTCGTATACACATGGGTTAGATTAGGTCGATCAGACTCTTTCAGGGTATATCCAGACTTTTCTTGGGTGCATCCACACTGTTTAGGGGTGTATTCAGACTTGTACTCTTTCAGTACTTTTCAGAGTGTTTCTAGGTTTTTCCAAAGTATAGCCAGACTTTTCCAGGGTCTTTCCGGACTTTTCCAAAGTGTATTCAGAGTTTTCCAGGGTCGTTTCAAACTTTTCCAAGGTCTTTCTAGACTTTTCCAAGGGCTTTCCAGACTTTTCCAGGATCTTTCCAGACTTTTCCGGAGAGTATCCACACTTTTACAGGATCTTTCAAGACTTTTCCAGAGTGTATCCAGACTTTTCCAGAGTGTACTCCGACTTTTACAGGATTTTTCCAGACTTTTCCAGGGTCTTTCCAGAGTGTAGTCAGACTTTTCCAGGGTCTTTCCAGAGTGTATTCAGACTTTTCCCGGGTCTTTCCAGACTTTTCCAGAGTGTATCCAGACTTTTCCAGGGTATTTACAGACTTTTTCAAGGTCTTCCTAGACTTTTCCAGGGTCTTTCCAGACTTTTCCGGAGTGTATCCAGACTTTTCCAGGGTCTTTCCAAATTTTTCCAGAGTGTATCCAGACTTTTTCAGGGTCTTTCCAAATTTTTCCAGAGTGTATCCAGACTTTTTCAGGGTCTTTCAACACTTTTACAGAATGTATCCAGACTTTTCCGGAGTGTACTCAGACTTTTACAGGGTTTTTACAGACTTTTCCAAAGTGTATCCAGACTTTTCCAGGGTATTTTCAAACTTTTCCAGAGTGTATCCAGACTTTTTCAGGGTCTTTCCAAACTTTTCTAGAGTGCATCCAGACTTTTCCAGGATCTTTCCAGACTTTTTCAGAGTTTATCCAGACTTTTCCAGGGTTTTTCAAGACTTTTCCAGAGTGTATCCAGACTTTCTTATGGTCTTTCCAGACTTTTCCAGAGTGTATCCAGACTTTACCAGGGTCTTTCCAGACTTTTCCAGTGTGTTTTTAGACTTTTCCAGGGTCTTTCCACACTTTTCCAGAGTGTGTCCAGACTTTTCCAGGGTCTTTCCAGACTTTTTCAGAGTGTATCGAAACATTTCCAGGTTCTTTCCCGACTTTTCCAGAGCGTATCCAGGCTTTTCCAGGGTCTTTCCAGTCTTTTCCAGAGTATATCTATATTTTTCCAGGGACTTTCTAGACTTTTTCAGAGTGTATCCAGACTTGTCCAGGGTCTTTCCAGACTTTTCCAGAGTGTCTCCAGACTTTTCCAGGGTCTTTCCAGACTTTTCCAAAGTCTTTCCAGACTTTTCCAGGGTGTATTCAAACTTTTCTAGGGTGTATCCAGACTTTTCCTGGATGTATCCACACTTTCCAGGGTGTATTCAGACTTTTCCAGGGTCTTTCCAGACTTTTTCAGCGTTTCAGGGTTTTACGTTTGCTGATCATAATCTAATTTATTTGGTATAAAACAATTTATTTTTTTAATATTAATACTTAAAAAACGAAAATAAAAGGCGGCATATTTTCTGTCTCATGAAAAAAACATGGCCGACCGAGTATGATTTTAGATGTTACTTTAAAAGACTTGTGACCTGGAAGTGTTTATAAAAATTTATTTCCCCCACACTAACACATTATTATGCAACTATGATGTCGCAAACTTTTTTTATTGAAATTTAAAGTAATTTCCTAGTTGTGGCGTTCAACGTCAGCTACTTCAATAAGGCTTAAATTTATTGAGGTATATAAGTAACGAATAAAAGTCGGATCTACTACAATTTCACGAATGAGAAGGAACCTGGGAGAGACGGGAAATTATTATTGTCACATGGTAGTAAGCAATACTTTCAAACGACACCATAAAAGAATACGACTTAGAAGTCGTTTCTGGGGGTATTTATTACGTAAGGTGCACTTTTACGCGATACTAGAGAGTATTTCAAACTTATAAGTGCCAAAATGATCAAAAAAGTCATAAATAGTTGCGACGGTGACTATTGTTGCGATCAACGTTTAGTTGTCTGAAACTTGTCTACGTCAATTTCAGTTTTCAAGACAACTACTATTTATCTATATAAAAATGTTTAAAGGTGGTGAAATTCTAATTTGAACAACTCATACGACTAAAAATTGCTACTTGAGATCAAAGTGAAGCCACCATTGGATTGGTGCCCATTTTTAAATTTTTATACCTAAGCCAAAAATAGAAGAATAGAAAATTTTTGAAGTATGCATACTTCAAGCTTATTGCGCTTTACAATTTTTGACACATATCAAAATTTTTGACATGTTATTCTCTATTGACGTCTATCAAGTAAAGATAGAGCGTTTTCAACGGAATCTAATGTAAACTTTTTATTTTGTTACCAGGAAATGGGGGGACATGCCCTGAGAACTGTCAATTGTTTTGACATTTTCAAACAGGGAATCATTTGAGGAGTACAAAGTGGGTACTTTCCGGTGAAAATACTGTACATTGAAAATATTAATGTCCCCCATTTTGACGGCGTTTCACGGCTGTCAAGTTGATATTGATGTTGATCACTTTGTTCATTGAATTCGGGCATAATACGCCTGTTCTTGGGCATTCCACTACAACCTTTGAGAGCGATTATCTGGTCACCTGTCAAATATCCCTCCCTAAAACTTTGCCTCACAAAATCCGAAAAAGCATCGAGCGCCGATTATCTGGTCACCTGTCAAATATCGGTTGTGGTGTCCATGAGAAAAAATGTTTTTTTTGTCCATCCCTATAACTTTGCCTCACAAATTCCGAAAAAGTCCCGAGGGCGAATTTCTATTTAAAAACTGCGTTCTTCTTTGAAACATTGCAGTGTTTAAGGTCATTCAATACAACTTTTGACTAAAAAAAAAACCAAATGGCGGATCCAAAATGGCGGACTCTTTCATTTAGGGACTGATATGTATCAAACTTGAAACTTTGCGGTGTTTGAAGTCATACAATACAATTTTTTTCTCAAACTTAAAAAAAATCAAAAAGGCTAATCTAAAATGGCGAACTTTCTTATTTATAAACCGATTTGTCTTAAACTTTTCAGTGTTTACAAGGTCACGCAATACAACTTTTAAAACAAATTTTAAAAAAATAGCGGATCCAAAATGCCAAACTTTCCCATTACGAACAAATATGTGCAATAATAGAGTTGAATAGGAGAAGGAGTTTGTGTTATGTCAATCAAACTAAAAACTACAAAATAAAAATAGATAACAAAACTTTTCAGTTAAACGGTTTTATTTAAAATAATTAGCTGTTCCAAAAACTGGGCGCATAAAAACCTGTATAAAGACAGTATAAGTAATTAAATAAGAACGACTTGAGTGTGTAGGCTATTCTTGAAATCAGGGAAAAGAAAATAATTTCCAAGAAATATAACAGTATTTTGAATAGAATTTGGTGTCTTTTCTTTCTCTCGCTAAAGAACAGTAGAAACAAATTCTTAAGAGATACTTTAAGTTGGTCATAGGACGTACGCGAAAACGTGGAATATAGCCCAATATTCTGTCCTTTTATCTGTACAAAAGAAAGGACTCCGCTCGAATACAGATTCCAATCTCTGCGGTATATCGTTGAGCTTTTAGTCTTTTTAGGTCTCGTCTTTAGCATGTATAACGTTCAGACATGACGCTAACCTACGTAGTATAGCGTCTGCGGCATGTTGCTAACCTGAACATATCATAATATACTCAGCGAGTTTTGCCGACGGGAGTCAAAAATCGAGCGGCCGAACCAAAGAAAGCAAGATAGAAATACATGATAGACTGAAAAAAATACCGTACATAGTATTTATAACAGGCGTTTATTCTTTTTTATAAATATTTGTACATCAATAACACGTAACTGTTGCAAAAATCGGAGGAAAGTTATAAAAACTGTCATATACAGTAATGAAATTAATAAATAGAAGTTACGAAATCAATGAAATATGTTTCTTGTCATTTTATAGAGAGTTGTTATTAATAGTATATACAGATTATGGATATAATGAAAGAGCATATGAAATAAATAACACCTGTTAACGATTTTAATCTATGCCCTAAATAAATGTAATAAATGGCGATCATTGACTGTCGTTTAAAAGTTGTTATGGAATGTATGGACAAGTTTATGAAAATTATGAACCGGGCATACAAAATACATAAATAAGGTTATGAAATTTATGTACTTGACAGTCTTTTAATAAATTCATTCTTAGGTGTAACTAAATCTATGAAAATATGTCTCTTATTCCTTGATTTCATAACAGCCTCCATAAAAATCATTCTTAAAGACTCTTTATATTGTAACAATTTTTTTCTGAAACTGTGTCTTGCAGCAGTAAAATCAATAACTCGTTTTGGATATAAAATTTATGTAAACTTGTTTATGATACTAAAAAACTTTAATCGGAGCAAAAATCATGTACAAAATACATTGGTTCAATGTATTTTTTTTTATTTTGAAAACGGTGCCTTTTTTGGTTCAGTGTATACCGCTGGGCACCTCGTACGTGTCATAACCAAATTAAAGTATCTACTGTCATTTTCGGGCGAATTGGCAGCGTCGAACAATAGGTCTGTGCGTTTCAGGGAAATAATTGTTTTCTCCCTGATTTCATAAATAGCTACACAAAAAATTTAAATGCAGGCAAATGATGCTGTCTGGGTCGTTTGGTGCTCGTTTTGCTTCATTTGCATACGGATTTCAACTGAGAAACAGCGGAGTCAACCAAGTGTAAACTTCATGGTTCACTAAACCACTGGCGCACCCAAGAATTGACTTCGGGGGGGGGGGGTTAAGAATAAATAATAAAAAAACCTTAATTTGAAGTAAAAATGTGACTATACCCAGGCTTCTGGGGGGGGGGTTAACCCCAACCCCGCCCTCGGTGCGCCAGTGACTAAACACAAGTTAGTTTTCGAAACATTGTGAAAAAGTAAAAATGAAGATAATGGAAATTTTCTAGTTTACTCTCACAGTAAAAGCCGCTTCGTGCCCTAGTCGGTCTGCGGCTTCATTTCCAGGAGGTCCCGAAATCCATGCCACAATAATGCTGAGTCGCCCAAGAATCATTCAGTTCCTAACGGTTCTGCTGCCGGCTCACAGACTATACGTCGAGAGTATCTTGTTTAACAGATTTGAGTATTATGTATTCAACTGAGAATATAAATGACCGCTTGCCCGAGGAATTTCAGCTATTTGCTTAATTAAATTTCGGGGTATAAATGTACGAAACTTTAAGCAAGGATGTCTCTCCTCGTTGCCGACACTATAGGACACCGTTTTGTCCTGAATAACTCTGCTATATCTTCGACCCCTACACGGAACAGAAAATGTGCTAGTATTTATCAAAAAAAAACAATAAATATGTGATCAATCAGGGCCGGCCCCAGACTTTTAGCCGCCCTGGGCAAAATTGCAAATGGCCGCCCCTTTCCGAGTAAAAAAATAGATATGTAAAGAAATCAAATCACATAATAACAACATAGGTTCTTGTAAATACAAAATAAACAAATAATGAAATGTATTTAAAAAAAAATACAAGTATACTCATAATAAACGTTTAAAACGAAAAAAAAACTTTGTGAATATAAAAATAAACAAATATTTTTTAAAAACATAACGGAGACAAAAAACTCATTTATACAGAGCGCTTCAGGCTACTGCGAACATAGGCTGGGAAGTCCAATTTGCCAGTGTATGTACACGCAGGGACACCGCACACCTATCAGTGGAGCAATTAGCACTCAGGCTTGCGATCACCGTTCGCGACCTGCGTTTAGTTAATATGGTCAATAAATACGCAAATTTTGATAACGTAATTTTCTTGTTTTTTGTCACAGATAAATTAGAACGTTTTATTTTCAATTGCCCAGATTTATCACTAAAAACGTGTTACAATGAAAATAATAAGGAGAATCAAAATAAAAGCAAGTTCTTAAAATAAAATAATACATTCTAAAAACCAAAAAGATTCTCCCAGTCAAAAAAAAATTGAGCAAATGTTCGAAAAGTTCTCCTTGCTCGGCTAGACAATATCGGAGCCTATTATAAAAACCCCTTCTAACGCTTCCAAGCATGTTAGGGGTGATAGTTTGAAAAGCTTCTTCAATTTTAATCCGAAGTTCTTCCAAATTATTAGCCCTTTCATGCCCGTAAACTTTATTTTTGATATAACTTCACAGATAGAACTCATTAGGAGCAAGATCGGGTGATCGAGCTGAACATAAAATAGTTCCCCGTGTACTTATAATCCGATTAGGAAATACATTATCAAGATATTCCCTAACAAGGCCAACATTGTGAGCGGGACAACCATTTTGTGTTTCACCAAATCTCACAGCTAACAACTACCTAGCAGTTGGAATAATATGCTGCTGCAGTAGATACAAGTATCTAGGATCATTCAAATTGCCGTCAATAAAAAATGGCCCAATTACGTGTTCCTGTACAATACCCCCCAAAGTACTTACGTCAAAATACAAATGAAAATTTTCCCTCGACCAATATCGAACGTGTATTGGGTTATGACGATTCAATAATGGAAAAGTGCTTTCATCTGTAAAAAGAATAGATCTCAGAAAGTTTTCATCACGATTAGCGCTTTCCATCAATGTTTCGCAAAATTCCATACAACGATAGTTGAAGTCCTCCGGAAAAATTTGATGCGTTTTTGACGCTTTATAAGAATGATAACCATTCTTTTAGAGATCACGTAAGACAGTGGCTGAAGACGTATCAACTGCTTCGGCAATTTGGTGGCTAGTTAAGTTTCGATTTTCCTCCACTGCAGCGCAAATCATCACATTTCGTACTTCCTGCTCGTCATTCAAAACAGTGGTTTTTTTATGGTTTCTTGGCGATACCAAACTTTTCAAAATTCTGCACAAACCTATGAATCGTTGATAAACTAGGTTCTGGGCGATTTACAAAATTTTCCAAAGAAAGTTCTTGAATAAGTCTCAAGAATCAGTACTATTTGACCATCTGCTCTTTTTCGGCAACTTCGTAGACATCCATTTTTAGTTTCAAAAATGTACTATTTCACTTAAGAACCACTCTGTTTTTCGAGCAAGGCAGAAATAAAACAAAATAATAAAAACAATAAATTTCAAAAAGATAATACTGCAGCATGCTTCGACCCCCACCTCGGTAGTACGGCACGGAGAGTAAATTGGACTTGATTCCCTCTATGTTCGTAGTAACCTGAAGCTCATTTTATAGAGAAACAAATATTCGAACAAGAACCTTCTTTTAGTTCTTAAATAATTTTCAATAATTTTAAATTTCGTTAAGCTCCTTTCACGCAGTAGCTACAGAGACCGGAAGAACTAAAAGGATCTTTAGCGCAATAAAGATTTGGCAAATAAACTACCTACCTGCTTAACAACTACAGATAATAGATAAAGAAAATACACGCACAAAAGCTTTAAGCCCAGCATGCAATCATATGACCTTTTAAATGCAAATTACCAATCCGATTTTATTTAAAATTACTTACTTACTTTCTGAGTTTAATTGATTGATTGATTGATTTTAAATGGGCTGGACAAACAATCGTTTTCAAAAAGAAAAGATTTTATTAAATTCAGAATTTGATTTTGAATGGATTTGATGAACAATGGTTCACCTATAAACGGGTTCTACAGTTTGCACCTGGAACGGGTTTAAAAAATCAATATTCGGATAAAAGCACAGTTTCACAAATTGCAGTTTTTATGGTAAATTCCTTTTTCTAACGGGTTTAATTTGCACATTATTAATAGCTGGTTAACTCTGAGTTAAGGTAACCCTCGAGTTAAACAGATTCCACAAAAAACTGTATTTTTAACTCACTTGTAGAAACCAGCCGACCCATGGAAGTTCGCCTTACAGAACACAAAAGCAAAACTCGACAAGGGGACACAACAGGATCAAAAATAGCTCAACATTGCTGGGAAAATCAACATCATATAAAATGTAAAGAGGCAAAGATCGTCGCCAAGGCGGAAAGTCCATTCAAGCGGAAGTTCAAAGAAACAGCATTCATACAGAGGAACCAGAATGTATTTTCTGAGGTAACAGATTTCAACTATGAAAGGGCGGAGACAACCAAGTGTAAACTTCATTCACCACACCGTCGCCGAGGACTATGAACCTATCCTCCAAAAAATTTAAAAACGCTATCAGAACTCCTTAGAAGAACATCAAAAGATACACGACAAGAAATGGAAAAACCTATTCCAAAACAAAGAGAAACAAATCAGCAACACCAATACCATCATCAACATCTCTTCCCGATTACTTACACAGACTGAATCATCGTTACTCAGCAAAGGACTTAACTAAGCCATTGCACCTAACACCAAAAAAGCAGTCAATATCATCACAACCATTGAATCTACAAACATCGATGAAACAGATAGAGTAAAAGCAGAGGAATTTAGATGGAAGATTGGAACAATTTTGGCTAACAACCCGAAATTGAAGAAAAACCTAACACCGCCAGAAAAATCAGCCCTCAAGGATCTTAAATCAGATCAGTTGATCAAAATTCTTCCTGCAGACAAAGAAAATGCAACTGTAGTAATGGACGCCACCACCTACGACCAGAAAATTGAAGAGGCTTTACAAAAAGGAAATTACAGACAAATAACTCAGGACCCAACCACCACCATAGAAATAAAAATCTACCAAACTCTCTACCAACACAGAAGATACTTTAACGACATTGAAAGGATCAAACTCACACCACACTACAGCAAAGCACAGCATATGTATAAACTGCCAAAAATTCATAAGGAAAACATACCTGTTCGACCGATAACCAGTTCTCGCAATTCTCCGATTTATAATCTTGCTAAATATCTTTTACTCATTAACCAGTCTCTTCAGTGAAAGTGACCATTATTCGTGGACCTCCTCAGAGACATTAACCTACAACCTGATGACCAGTTTGTTAGTTTTGACGTCGAAAGTTTGTACACGAACGTACCATTGGAAGCATCACTTCAAATCATTGAACAGAAGTTACTCAAGGACAACCACCTCTTTGATAGAACCAATCTTTCAATCAATGCCATTATGGATTTGTTGAAATGTTGCCTGCAGAATTCTTACTTCTAGAAAAAGGACAGGTATTTTCGACAGGAAGATGGTCTACCCATAGGATCTCCACTTTCGCCGGTAGTGGCCAATATCTTTATGGAATTCTTTGAATAAGAAGCTCTGCGAACATTATGTCAGAAATCCAAACTATGGATAAGATACACGGACGACATATTCATCATCTAGGAAAAGAACCACAACACTCTAGAACAATTCTTCAATCATGTCAACAGCATAAGAAACTGCATCAAATTCACTCTGGAAAAAGAAGAAAGTTGTCAGCTCCCTTTTCTGGATGTTCTAGTCACCAAAAATAATTCAACCATAATCACTTCCGTATATCGCAAACAAACTCACACTAGAAAATATCTTAATTTCAAATCAAATCACTCAACATCAACCAAACTGGGAATTTCATAATCTCTCATAGATCGAGCCACCTACATCTGCAATACAGAAAAAGCTTTAAATAAAGAAAAGTTAAAAATTCGATCCGATCTGCGAAGGAATGATTTCTCCAACTACAAGATCAATAAAACTCTTCAGACCACACCAACATCAAAGTCCACGGACATAAATACTGAAACAAAGGCGACATCATGTAGAATGGAAAGAGGCAAAGATCGTCGCCAAGGAGGAAAACCTATTTAAGCAAAAATTCAAAGAAACAACATTCATCCTGAGGAACCGGAATGTATTTTCTCAAACAAGCGTCACCAGCAAGGATATTTAGAAACCCACACTTTTCGAAGGTAACAGATTTCAACTGTGAAAGAGCGGAGCCAACCAGTAGGTTTACTGAACATATGCTCGTATTTAAGCTTAGTTAGTCTTAGGTTTTTATTAGTATTCACCTGATGACGATTGCAGATACATAAGCATTCGAAACGTTGTGAAAAGGTAAAAAATGGACAATGGAAGTTCGAAACTCTAATTTACTCTCAAGTTCAACATTGCCTACCACCTTCAAACAACAGTTGTAAACTTCATGGTCCACTGAACACAAGTTAGTTTTATGGCTAGTTTATAAGATTAGGTATAGTCCTAGTTTTTGTTAGTATTTACCTGGTGACGATTGCAGATACATAAGCGTTAAAAACGTTGTGGAGAAGTAAAAAATAAACAGAATAGAAGTTCGAAACTAGTTTACTCACAAGTTCAATATTGTATACCACCTTTAAACTATTTTGTAAAAGTTTTGCTTTTTTAAAATTTAGATTCTTACAGAAAAATAAAAATAATTTTTGTATTTTAATACCTCTAAATACAGTATTTTCGGATTTACTTAACCCGGTGGTCACACACTATTAATAAACCTAAGTTTCTTTTGCTTGAAAATTCAAAATTTGAAGTGTCCACCCTTTCCAGTTGAGACTTTTATTAGGATTTTCAGCGTTCCTTCCCCCTCGTTCTACATCTATTTTATAACCGCAAACTCAATTTTAAATCAGGCAAGTGAAACTTTCTGAAACTGATTTTTAGAATCTGGCGCGAAGCCTGGTTATGAATACGAATCGGCCACTTTAAAGAAATTCGTTTTTCATTTTTCACTTTTTTCCGCCTGCTGATGCATTTTTCTCTTTTTTACAAGTTGACTGAGCCCGAAGTAAGTTTTATTATTGAATGTTAGCGGTCGGTTGGATTGGGGTTGGCTAATATTTTTTAGATATTCTTTTAACATGCCAGTGATACCCATAAGTATATTTGGTAATTTCCAAAATTTCATCATTACCTTTTTCGCTTATCCAATTTTCCGGCCATGCCTATTTTACGTAAAAAGCAGATTTTTTTCTAAAAAGATATTACGGTAGCACCCCCGGTATCCTAAGTCGAAACTCGTTTGACTTGGACTTGATTCCCGACCAGAGTAAAACAAAAACTGGTGGTTTGTGAGGGTCCCAACGGTTACCTTTTTATAATCGTCAGCCACCCCCATTGTAGCTGACCCAACCCACATTTTCTTACACAGAAAAAAATAATTACTTTAGTTAAAGCAAATTGCTTTGGTTCAAGAAAAAATCTGGTTTCCTATGCACGAAGACAATATTTTCTTAACAAAAAAAAATAATTGTTGTGAACTAGTGATTTTGGTTGAAAATAAAGATTGCATTACCCATTCATAGTTTTAAAAAAATATCTCGGTTTAAAACAATAGGCTAGCGATAACATCTTGCCCTAAATACATTATTTTCGTGTTTTGAAAAAGTGTTTTTCATCTGAGGCAAATTAAATTAAATTTTGTTCCGCACCAAAAACATCATTTTCTTGTTTTGAAATATATTTTTTATCTGAAGAAAATTTAAATAAATAAGTTTCCTTGATCGCATTAAACTTTGTTTTGCTTTAAATAGTTTTATCGCTCTTAAAAACCTAAAAATTTTCGCGACATCGACAAGCTACCCGCACGCACAAAGGGCGCAAATTGAAATGCCGAAAGGTGTGAACTTGTCTTCTCGTTTGAGAAAAAAAATAATTGGTTATTTCCATTTAAGATGATATTGATGTACGTGTCTTGTTTTAAAAATAAATTGTATTTTTTTTTCCGCTAAAGTTCCGCTATTTTGAGTTTTTTTTTGTGCTAAGAAGATATAAGTAAGAAATTTTATATCTTGTTTTAAAATAACTTTTTCTTCTCTAAAGACAGTTTGTTTTAACTCAAAACAATTTTCCAAGACAATTTTTTTTTCACAAAACAAGCGGTTTTGTTACATGAAAAAAAAATCGTTTTGGGCGGAGACTTTCGCTTTTGGGTCAAGACAATGTCTTCCTTATAACCTGCTGAAAGGTACAGGATTCTGTATTACGGTCTTCTTCAATTTTGGTGTTTTTGTTTCTCAGTTTATTCAACAGGTGGCGCACACAGGTACACGTCTCCGCGGATTACAAACTTTTTGTTTTAAATTCGAGAGGTGTGCATTGTGCCTGTGTAGCTTCAACTGCCAGGTAAAATCCTGTGACTCCCTGATGATTCCTAATAACGATGGAACAGGTCTGTAGGTGTATGGATTTTCCATTAGACATTGGAGGCCTGGTCGTAATGAAGTGAGAAACAAAAACGCTTTGTCCGATATGCTACGAGTGTTACTTTAATAATTTTTAGTATTCTGATATCATCGATGGGCGCAATTAAAACTAACAATGTTCATCCATATATCAGAGAAATGTTAGGGTAGCTTGGGCCGAGTTGTGTTGGATTATCTTACCCTTGCATTTCTCTGCTTTATAGTGAATTCAGATTCTTGCGCCCATCGATGTTATTTTAACAATATTAGAATGCTAAAAATTATTTTCTACTTTTTACTGCACTTTATATTTTATAAAAGCTTATATTTGGAAATCTTTATTTATATAAAATTATTTTGTATATTTTAAAAGTTTTAAGCTACAAAACCATAAAACTTAAATAAGCTATAAGAGTCTTAGAACATTGAGTAGGTAGTTGAGTTAAGTTAAGAATAGGAAAAGAATCGACATAACCACTTAAGCAGTCAGCTGATTTAAAGACAGTTTTCAAATTTTCCGGTTCCATTTTTGTACCCATCTTTGTAAGGTTACACTTTCCCTACAAAAAATTGTACTTAAAGTATGTACTTTCCGGTCTGTTGAAAAAAAAGAAACGTCCGATCCAACAAATTTCACGTCTACGCGTAGGCACCGCATACGTATCATGAACAACTTAAACCGGCCAGTGGCACGCGATTGCTAATCTTATTCCTACCTTTATTTTCTGTTATTTTTTCTTTTTTTCTTAAACTTCCCAAACTGTTTCGTGCATTATATGTGTTATTTTAAAATCCTCCGCTACAGGGAGTTCTTTCATAAATTTCACCCCCACTTTTCCCCGTTATTTTACATTGTACAAAGAAGTTTGTATAATTTTTTGGGATCTTTTACAATATGTACAAGTACGGATGTTAAATTTTGACACCGTTGCCCTTATTTCAAAAATACATAACTTTTTTTTTACAACTTTGACATACATGTTCTGTAAGGTTGCAAAAAGTTACATAACTTTTGTACGTAGAACATTTTTGTAGCATACGTACTAGATTTTTGGTCGTAACACCCGACGACTAACGCTATTTGATACTGTTGACATTTGAACGTTAAGGGCTGACATACGAAGAACATGCGCATACTTCCATTAAGTTGACGGCCCATTTCCTACAGAGTGGCGTTGGGATCAGTATACCTAAGACACACACGACCAAGCGTGTTTTTCTGTTTGAGCGTTATTTCATGAATAATTAAATAGGTACCTGCACGAAAACCCACAAAAAAGCCGAATTTACAAAAACCGAAACTCAATTAAACAGAAAATAAAACGTCCAAAACGAAATATGAACGAAAATACCCAGAAAGTAGTGGATGTGAATATAATTTTATAGAATTTTAATTTACTCGACCATTATAAGACACGAATATAATTTAACCGATTATAATTTTCCCGAACCTTACAATATCAGAATTACAAAAGTATCGAAAATAATTTTCTATAAACGAAAAACACCCGAACCACAAATTGATAGAAAATAATATGCCCGATCCTTAAATGAGCAGAACCACAATCCATCCGAATCGCTATTGTGCATGCGTCAAATTTAAATCTCTAGAGCGCCGTAGACCCTGGATTTCGGCGTTGACAAGTTTCTATATTCGAAAGATGACACGGGGATTTTTATATTAATTGATTTTATTTAACTTTACACTTTCTGGCTGTCTAACTGTCTATCAAATCTTGCGATTCATTTTTGACACACTTGCCGGGAAGCGATTTTAATGAAATTTGGAACAGTAATGTAGGTCCGATGATAATACAATATTATGAAAAAATTTGGGGGAACGAGTGGTTGAGAGATGCAAAGGGGGTATATTAATACAATATCATAACTTACTTCGACTCTTCCCTGCCGTAAGCCTGGCAACGTAGCAATTGAATTCGTGGCAAATCATTTTCGGACAGATTGGGGTTCTTGAATTTTGTGGTTCGGCATTATTACGTTTCTATTAGATTATTTTCGTTAAAAATATTTTCTGACATTTTGTAATTTGATTTTCCCATCATTTCATTTTCGAGACAATTTTTTTCGGACCAATATGTTTCTGCCAAATTTAATAGGTACCCAAATGCATTTAAATAAAAACAATAAATTTGGGTAGTTTTTGTTCTCAACTTTCTCGGAACTTAATAAAGGAGGTAAATTGTGAGTTGGTATTGAAAACCACATTAAACTCATTTTATTTTGAAAGTTGAAAACAAAAAATAAAAAAATCTCACAAAAAAGTCAAATAACCGAACCGTCAACATAAAACCTGTATCAAAAAGGCTATTTTGAACTGTCATACAGGTCGCGATGTTCAAAAAACGTCATAAAATCTAGTCCTCGATTTTTAAACACAAATTTACAAGTACCAAGCATAATAATGACATTTACGATTAAATACCCTGTACAAAATCGAATCAAAACGGCCGCGTTCTTGAGAAATCCCCCGATTTAACCGATCCGGTTAAGGCACGCGTCCTAGGCAATGTCACTGATTACTAATTGCCTCTAATTGCGGCAACATGTGCGTGTTATGAGAGTTTACAACTCTCACTTTGTTCGGGCCCCAAAGCCATCCCGACATCGCATGCTTACAACTCTGCTCAACGTCATAACAAGGGTTATAATGTTTGTTTATCTCCTGATTAATTCGGGAAAACTTGATTTAGGCGACGTATTATTGTCAGCTTCTGAAATTGTTATCCATTTATTTGGCATCTATACAGATTTCGCGACTCGTACAAATAGTTGCTACGTGTTATGAGTGATTGAATCCGTTTTCAATAGGATCCAATGTTGCGTTTTCATTACTTTTTTTATACGGGCCTCTTAGAGCGATTTAATATAAGGACGGTTTAAAAATTTTGTCGTATAATCACCAGTAAAACCGTTTTAAGCTCTAAATCGATTTTATTTTAAACTGGGCGCACTATAAAACGCATATTTTATATTTAGGAGAGTATTTTAAACCTCTGTAACTTTTTTAGGTTTTATTATTTTAAAATGGGGTTTTCGGTATCGTATAGCTGGTATTTTTCGCTAAAAAAAGATTAAAACCAAAGCTGGTAGGCCTATTAAAAATAAAACGTACCCAAAGTTATTTTGAAAATTAATCTTGATTACAGAAAGCAGGTTCAGCTTATATTTCTTTAAATGATTATGTAAATAATTTTTTTTATAACAAGCACATCAGGGGCATGCATAATTTTTTATTTTAAAAATTTTTTTATTTAAAAATATTATGCTAGGTCTGTCTGATCCTAAAGTGAATTAGTGAAAACCAATCATAAAATATAAGGTGTTTTAAAAATTTTGGTATCATTCGAAAAGTCCAATTTTGCACAATTTTGCACATCTATTTTAAAATTTTGCACACCCATTTTAAAATTTTGCACGCCTATTTTGAAATTTTGCACAGCCCATGGGAACCCGCAATAGGGTTCTCGAGTGAGGCTGGCCTCCCCAGATATTTTTTGAAAATTTTAGTATCATTCGAAAGGTCCAATTTTGCACACCTATTTTGAAATTTTCCATATTTTTTGAAAATTTTGGTACCATTCGAAAAGTCTAATTTTGCACACACATTTTGAAATTTTGCACACCCCATGGGAACCTGCAATAGGGTTCTCGAGTAACGAGGCTGCCCCCCCGATAATTTTTGAAAATTTTGGTATCTTTCGAAAGGTCCAATTTTGTACAATTTTGCACATCCTATGGGAACCCACAAAAGGGTTCTCGAGTAGCGAGGCTGCCCCCCCCCCCTGATGATATTTTTTGAAAATTTTAGTTTCATTCGAAAGGTCTAATTTTGCACAATTTTGCACACTTATCTTGAAAAATGGGGGGGGCCAGCCTCGTTACTCGAGAACCCTATTCCGGGTTCCCATGGGGTCTGCAAAATTTCAAAATAGGTGTGGAAAATTGGACCCTTTGAATGATATCAAAATTTGATTGGCTTCTCTAATTCACTTTAGGATCACACAGAACTAACATAATATTTTTAAATAAAAACTTTTTAAAATAAAAAATTTGCACGCCCCTGATGTACTTTTTTATATCAAGTACCATTTTATATCAATATTCCGAAAAAAAAATCTAGCTCGGCCTCTGGTTAACATTTTTAAAAATTAAAAAACCGCTGTGGTAAAAATGGTCACTAGTTACTATTAACTGAAAAAAAAAATCTTTTTTTTTTAATTAATAGCGAGAAAATTGATGTGAAACATTTAAAGTATTTTTTGTAAACATCTGTTACAATCCACAACTTGGACGCCACTGGTAATCAAGATTAATTTTCAAAATAACTTTGGGTACGTTTTATTTTTAACAGGCCTACCAGAGATTGCGAAAATGCATATTTAAAATTATTTGCGAAATCCGGTCAAATCCACGAGGCAAAAGAATGTAAAATACACATAATTTTGAAAAAAAATCATATCTCCAAAACAAAGGAAAAAATAAAAAATCTGAGAATTAATTTTGTTAAGAAAGATTTGATAACCAATTTGATAATTTTAAATTTCTTCCAATTTTTTTTTATTTTCGTGAACTTTAAACTTTGACAAAAAAAACAGGATTTTTTTGTCACACCTTGTATACCAAATAAAATACAAAATGGCAAACTTTGGTTTTAACCTTTTTTTAGAAAAAAATATCAGCTGTAAGATACCAAAAACCCTATTTAAAAATAATAAAACCTAAAAAAGTTACAGAGGTTTAAAAACTCTCCTAAATATAAAATATGCGTTTCATAGTGCGCTCAGTTTAGATCAACTATTAGCATTTCGAAGATGTTTTTCTAAAATTTATTTCAATCGACAATTACTTATCCTGTTCTAGCTTTACTCAAATAATAACACTATGTTTTCTTTATCTTGCAATTCCTGTGACTGTCGCATCGGGAAAACGATCCTTCACTTGAACTTGAATTCATAAAAACACTCTTTGTCAAAATCGGATATCTTCTTTGGTGGTGCTCTCCATTGAAAATACAGTTGCCCACTCGGGAATTATTACAACATTTGCCTCCGCTAAATCTAGAAAAATAGTTTTTAATGGACGTGCAGGGTGATTCACGATATTTTCCGCCCCCCCCCTTACCTCCCTTTTATCAGAGTTGGAAAAAAGTTTTATGTACAGAACGAAGTCCCTAAAAATTAGCAACTGTCATCGCAACTGTCAGATTTTATGGATGGCTATACGTGCCTGCTCTCGCCATTTTAATTTCTTCCATCACGCAAAAAAAGGAAGGAGTACTGGATGGGGGGGGGGCAACAATGCTGCTTAGAACCAGGGCCCGCTCGCCTGTTATTACGCTACTGCTTTTAGTTACTTTTTAGTTTCTATACTAGGGCTGAATGTTGCGTTGCACGTCGTGATAAAATATATAAAGGAGAGGCATATTTCGTGCCAATTTTTTGTTGTTTTATTTTATCGGCTTTGTCCTACTTCAATGTCCTAAAATCTAAAATATCCAGTGGTCATGAGCTAAGCTGTTAAATTATATGGTCGGTCAGATGTTCAAAAGTAAAAATTATTTTTATAAATAAACAACTTATGTTATGCTTAAAGCTAAGGAGAAACAATCAGTTTATCACAGGTACATTTGGACATAGACGCTCACTAACATAATTAAAACTTATTTAAAATTCGAGTTTTATGAATTTTTTTGTACCAATACCTTCTAAATCTAGTACCTACTGTAAATAACTTACCATATGACCTCCTTTAATAGCGATTTTGATTTATTGCTCTAAAATTACTCTCACTCTCGCTGTTAAACTTTTCGTCAGTTCAGTAGGAGTGCAAACAGGCAGCACACATTGTCCGTCTGAAATCCATTTGTGTCCAAAACCGTCCATATTTTCCATAGACCATTTATAGACATCCATTGGATAAAGGTTTTTTGTGATACAGTGGATGACACAAAATCTGAGTCCAAAGGACTTTCAATTTTGATCCATACAGACAGAACTGCTTCATTCGGTTATTTTTTGGATGCAATGGCCAACACTTTTTCCTGGTCTATTGGACCAAAAATATGCTATATCCGGCAGACGTACATTTTGGGTACAACAAAAGAGATGTGCTTGTTGTGTTCTTCCATTAGGCACACTAGGCACTCGCTGAGGGCTCTGGCCATCAAGGGGCCCGGAGGGCCCGCTTCGAAAAATTAATTGACTGCAAAAATGCTAAAATATATATTTTTTTAATCATGAGCATTTTTCTTAAAAGGCGTATTATTACCAGTCAAGTTCTTCTTATAATAAATTTTTATTTAAAAATTTTTTTAAAGAACAAGCTTTTATGAAATGCACTCAAAAGTAAAAAATAATATTTTATCTTTCTTATACCATAATAAAATGGGCAAAAATTAAAAATTTTAAGTTTAGGTATCGTATATCGGTCACATCAACAATTCACCTAAGAAACAGTTGTATTAACCTATAACCTAAGAACATTTTCAAAGCCTTGGCAAGCATGGCAATCTCACCCGTTCTCAGCTTCTTCTGATGTTTATCATTCGAATAGAAGAAAAATTTAGTTCTTTTTTTGTAGTTCCCTCTTTGTCACCGTAAAGTTAAAATTTTTAATTTGCGCCCATCGCTTTTATTATGGTATAAGAAAGATAAAATAGTAGTTTTAACAACTAGTGGCTAAAATAGTGCTTTTTTTACAAGCGTTGGTTTAAATAACGAGCGCAGCGAGTTATTTAAACGCGAGTAAGTAAAAAAAAGCACAGTTTAGCCGCGAGTTGTTAACACTATTTTTTTTAATACCTTTATCAAAAAATCCAGGAAAAACAGTAAAATACTTTTAAAAATGTCGAACGAAGAGCACTTCTCGCAACACGCCATTTTTACACTATAAATTAAGGCGGCTGGTAAATGAAATAACAATGGTGGTTTCCATGGCGATGTGCCTTTTTATTCGGTGACGTTCATTGTTGCGACATTTTAATCGTTGACAGTTTCACATTTTGACGATATTTTTAAAAGATTTTCTCATAAATACTTGGTGAAAACTGGCGGCAATGGCTTGATTTTTAGGGAGGAATACTTGGATTTTTTCAATATTAATATTTTCCGCTATTTCTCTTTAATTGTGGGTAAAAAACGAACCGAAATCTTTTTTTGCACCCGTGATCGAAAAAAAAAGTTTTTTTGCATCGGTAACCAAAAAAGCCATGCTTTAGTTATCTGCAGACAGTTACTAAAATCATGTTTTTGATGAAGGTATAAAAAAAAAATTATTTTCTACTTTTGAGAGCATTTAATAAAAACTTGCTTTTTAAAAGTTTTTTTTTAATAGAAATTAATTTTTTAATTTTTAGATTTATACCCTAAATCGTCCATTTTAAATCCGCCGTGTTGAAATTTTCAAATCTGATCAAAAATTCATAATCCCCTTAAAAACACCTGTATGCCAATTTTGATTGAAATCGAACAAACTAAATATATTTCGCACTCCACTTCCGTCGTTAGAGGGAGGTGGGTATCTGAGGATACCATATTATTGTATTTCACCGCTATAACTATAAACGCATACCAAATTTGAACACAATCGGATGAGGATAAGTCAGTTAAAATTGGTTAGCAAAATATGACCGAAGATCTTCCATCTTGAATCTGCCATATTGAATTTTCAAAATCTGATCAAAAATTCGTATTCCTTATCCCCAAAATCCCCCGTATACCAATTTTGGTTGAAATCGGACAAACTTAGGGGTTTTCCCCCCTCCACTTCCCTCGTAGGGGGAGGGGTGCCAAATAATGACTCATTATTGTATGTATTGTAAAATTGGTTAGCAAAAGATGACCAAAAATCGTCCATCTTGATTAGAAGTTCTCCATCCCCAAGTGCCCCAACACACTAAATTTCAACGAAATCGGGCGTAATTCAACTGTACCCCCCGCCACCCCCTTCGAGTAGGAGGGAGCTGTCAATTTTATCACACTATAGTCGTTTTTTGGCGTAAGTAGATTTCGAAATCATGCAAGAAATGTAATTTTGGCGTTGAACTGGGGACGTCACGGTACAACACATTTCAAAGGATTTTAAAAACCACTCCTCGACTGTTTCGAAAGCGTTTCAATCACGATTTCAATATGGCGGGAGTTGTCATTTGTCAAAACACGCGAGTAGTGTCGGGTTATGGGACACCCGCTATTCTTTTTTGTTTTTTCAATAATAAAATGATGGAGTGATTTGGTAATGTGCAAAATTCAATTAGGAGAATTCCTCTTAGAGGTAGATTCGGACACTGCCAGGCACCTTTCGTCAAATAAGTTATTTAATGGTGGGTTTATACTTAAATAACACAATCACCCCGGATTTATAAACCAAGAATTGAAAAAAAACCAAAACGCTAACAAATATTTTATAGCAATAAGTTAGGTTAGGTTTTGTAAAACTGTTACTGGGAAGTGCATTTTGGCGATAGCAATTTTTAAGTCGATCGGATGTCGGGAAGTTGGTCAAAATTAAGTTGCAAGATTCCACCCGAACAAACATATCTTGTTCATTACATATATAAAGGTTGGGCCAAAAAATCTTGCACACTTTTGAATTTGCCATAACTTTTGATCGGATCGACCGATTTTAAAATGTTTTGACGTGTTGGAAAGACAAGACATTAAACTTTTTCGATCCGGTCCAAAATTTGACACTTCCTAAAAATTGAAGATGGTGGACCGTTTTAAATAACGGGAAATTTTCACTCCCCCTGCAAAAAGAATATGTGCTGCGCTGGAGAAAATCTAAGTCATTGTGACGAAAGCCTTATGTATTCTCTCTATACCAAGGTATCACTTAATTAAATTGGTTAAGGAATAAAAAAATACGGGCTTTTATATTGAGTGGAGTTGTTTGCTGTAACTTTAGATAAAAGTACAAGACTTAAGGCTTTTATGTTGTGGTTCAAAATTTTAATAATGGGTAATTTTCATCCCCCCCTCTCTCCCGAAAAAAAAAATATGTTTGGTACCTATACTGAACAAAATCTAAATTAATGCGACAAAAGTTCCCTCCCTGCTGCGCATATGAAGGTATCACTAAATTAAATCGGTTAAGAAATTAAAAATTGATCATCAAGTATGGTGACATAAACTAATGCCCCTTTGCCTAAAATTTGCCTGTTTCTGCATATAGGAAAATGTCGCAGATTTTATTAGGCCCACTGAGTGGCCTGCCAACATCCCCGATCTGAATCTCGCAGCTACGGCGACATTAACGAAGTTTGCCCCAAAGAAAAATTATCAGCTTAGAAAATCTGGGTAGCTCGATCTAGGTTATTATACGTTAACTTATGGTTATTTTTATTTAAAAGTATTTTTGACGTGTATATCAAAATTTACCTGTTTTATTAGGTGCAGGGTTTTCTAGTATATCATTGTACTTCGCCAATAAAGTTAATTACAATGTGGAAGACTTTTTTTAAAGTCCACGTTTTTACAAAAATCGACCACTGTGTGCCGTAAGCTACAAATCCATTTCGTTGTGGTTGTGGTTATTTTTTTGGTTAATTCTAGAGAATAGGGTTTTTGGTCAGTACATTTAACGGCGAGATTGTCGCTATTGTTATTTTTATTTTTATTATTAATAACAATAACGGAATGTTAGCAAAAAGAGTTTTTGGACAGATCCACTTTTGTAGTTGACGTTAAATATAACCTAACGTTTTTTGTTAAATATAACCCTACTTTTTTACCGATTTTCTTCGAATTAAAGAAGATGAAGGCGATGATAAGAACCTTTTCAGTAAATTTAGCAATTTTATAAACAGGTTTTTCAAAAATATTGCGAATATTAAGTTATTCTTCCTTAAATACCGGACTCCGTTAACAATTAAAACACTTTCTTTTTTGTTTTAATTGCCTTAGGAGCATAATCCTATTGGAAATATTAACACGACGAACCCATATCAGGTGACTTAGATAAGTACCAGTGCGGAACGATGCCTATTTGTGAGTGATTCAAAGTTGGAATCGGCGCGTGGTTTAATGATGTTTGGGGAGGGTGACCAGTGAAACCACTGATGAGCCCAAGCTGGATGCCCAGGGCGAAACATCGTTTAATCATTTCCTTTTGCACTGTGATCCTTTGTGTGTTCCTTGTGGGAGGCTCATCCAAGTTTCAATTTTCGTTTTTTCCACGCAAGATCTTTTGAGCTTTTGTTTTTAGATTTTTTTCGGTTGAAGTAACTGATTTGGAGGTGTTTTTACTTCTTTTTTGTCTTAATTGCTTAGGAGCATAATCCTATTGGAAATATTAACACGCCAGGACAAACCCATATCAGTTGACTTAGATAAGTACCAGTACGGAACGAGGCCTATTTGAGAGTGATCCAAAGTTGGAAATCAAAGTTTATGATGATGTTTAATGATGTTTGGGGAGGGTGACCAGTGAAACCACTGATGAGCCCACGCTGGTTGCCCAGGGCAAAACATCGTTTAATCATGTCCTTTTTTTCGGTTTGGTCATTTGTGTGTTCCTTGTGAGAGGCTCGTCCAAGTTTGAATTTTCGTTTTTTCCACGCAAGATCTTTTGATCTTTTGTTTTCATATAAAACACTTATTTCGTAAAATAAAGCACAATGTTGTGTTTTTTCTTATCTCCAAATTTTTTTTACAAGTGACGGATTTTAATGTGTTTGAAAAACTCTGGTAAAATCGGCGCGTGGTAATCGTACTGGTTGTCAAACACTACCATAACAGCTGTCAGTGGTCAAAATTTTACGCGTTCCAAAATTTTCCTAATCTGTAGTTTTTTCTTAGTCTATAACTTTATCTTCTTTCCTAGACGGTTATATAAACTCCTCGAATAAAAGTCAGTTTCTTTCTAATTTATAGGCATAATTATGTGGGGGTGTAAAAAAAATGACAAATTGGCCACATAAATCCGAAAAAAAAGGCGTCTCCCAAACATAATACGCGATATTAACTTTCGGACAAATATCGCCGCATATTTTCGTGAATTCCAATAACTCACGGAATGCCAGGCCACTTGCGATTCTTCCCCATTCCTGTGGGGGAATTCCGGAAACGATTTAGCCCGCAGACATGTCTGGCCCGTTTCCTTATACGGTTCCCACGCACAAGAACCAACCCCTCGCTTAAGAGGCCGCGCACATACGGTGACAAGGTGGTTAGGGGTATAAGAACATGCAAAATCAACTTAGCGGGATCGCGAGACTTACAGTCAGTCAGTATTTTTTAACCGACATTAAAAGAAAGACGAGGTTGAAAGTTCGAAGCATATTTTTTAGATGTTTGTTCCATTATAATTTCTAAACGTCTTCGCCGATTTTCATAATTCTTTTTTTTATTTGATTTAGGAGTTATCCGCGGTGGTCCCGATTACAAAATCTATGTAAAAATAAATCGAGTAAAGGATTACACTAAAACTTCCCTCGCTCAAGAACATATATAAAAAACAACTACTCGTATACACATGGGTTAGATTGGGTCGGTCAGACTTTTCCAGGGTATATCCAGACTTTTTTTGGGTGTATCCATACTGTTCAAGGGTGTATTCAGACTTTTTCATGGTGTACTCGGACATTTCAGAGTGTATCCAGGTTTTTCCAGAGTGAAGCCAGACTTTGCCAGGGTCTTTTCAGACTTTTCCAGAGTGTATTTAGAATTTTCCAGGATGTATCCAGATTTTTCCTGCGTGTATCCAGACTTTTCCAGGATGTATCCAGACTTTTTCTGGGTGTATCCAGAATTTCCAGCTTGTATTCAGACTTTTCCAGGGTGTATTTAGACGTTTCCAGAATGCATCCAGACTTTTTCTGGGTGTATCCAGACTTTTTCTGGGTGTATCCAGACTTTTTATGGGTGTATCCTGACTTTTCCAGGGTCTTTCCAGACTTTTCCGGAGTGTAGCCAGACTTTTCCATGGTCTTTCCAGACTTTTCCGGAGTGTATTGAGACTTTTCCAGGGTCTTTCCAGACTTCCAGAGTGTATCTCTGGCATGTAATTCTCTTGCATGTAATTCTCTTTCATGCAATTCTCTACCGGGTAGATTCTTTAAATGGAACGGTGCTTCTAGCGGCTTTAGGGAAGAGGTCTTAAAAAAGGTAAAAGCGAATCTTTAATTAGCTTTTATGGACTTTCCGCTTATGTTACTGGGTGTATCCAGACTTTTTCTGGGTGTATCCAGAATTTCCAGCTTGTATTCAGACTTTTCCAGGGTGTATTCAGACTTTTCCAAAATGCATCCAGACTTTTTCTGGGTGTATCCAGACTTTTTCTGGGTGTATCCAGACTTTTTATGGGTGTATCCTGACTTTTCCAGGGTCTTTCCAGACTTTTCCGGAGTGTAGCCAGACTTTTCCATGGTCTTTCCAGACTTTTCCGGAGTGTATTGAGACTTTTCCAGGGTCTTTCCAGACTTCCAGAGTGTATCTCTGGCATGTAATTCTCTTGCATGTAATTCTCTTTCATGCAATTCTCTACCGGGTAGATTCTTTAAATGGAACGGTGCTTCTAGCGGCTTTAGGGAAGAGGTCTTAAAAAAGGTAAAAGCGAATCTTTAATTAGCTTTTATGGACTTTCCGCTTATGTTACAAAAAAATTTTGGGGCCCCCAACTGGAGGCCCAGGGCCTAGCAAGCATTTTTTGTTCAATGAGAAGGTACCACTTGTGGCACCTTTTTAAAAAGCTTATTAAAAAATAAACCTAACGCACTAGTCTTTTTTGACATCTGTCAACCAATGTGTCAAAAATTAAAAAAAAACTAATTTTTTTGTGAATTGCTTGAACTTCAAAATAAACTTTATATTTCTCTATTTACTAAGCGGAATAAAGAAAATACCACACGAGGACATTATTGGCGGCCCATTTGGGGGCCCTCATTGAAGGTTCGGGGCCTATCAACAGTTTTCTCATAAGGAGATACCACTTGTGGCAACTTTTTGGAAAGCTTGTTAAAAAAGAAATTCGATTAAATAAGTTTTTTTTGACATCTGTCTACCTATGTGTCAAAAATTTTAAAAAACGTATTTCTTGTCAATTGTTTTAGCTTCAAAAGACTACATATTTCTTTATTTACTAAGTGGAATAAAGAAACTATCACACAAAGACAATATTTGCGTAAAATTTTTAACACATGGGTTGACAGATGTCAAAAAAATTTATTTAATCGAATTCCTCTCTTAACAAGCTTTTCAACAAGGTGCCACAAATGGTCTTATAAAAAAATTTTGGAAGGCCCCAAGTCTTCAGTGAGGGCACCAAAATGGACCGCTCTTGTGTGGTATTTTCTTTATTCCGCTTAGTAAATAGAGAAATATGAAGTGTATTTTGAAGCTAAAACAATTGACAAAAAAACAAGTTTTTTTAAATTTCTGACACATCGGTTGACAGATGTCAAAAAAACTAATGCCTTAAATTTTTTTTTTAACAAGCTTTCCAAAAAAGTGCCACAAGTGGTACTTGTTCTTCTCATTAATTCTCAAAAAACGGTGCGTCTAGGGAACATTTATGAATTTTTGTTCATGAGAGCAGCATTTTTTTTATTTCTGCGCGATGATATCAGGTTCTAGACCAGTGTGCAGCGCGGCGTCTGGATTTGTGCTTATCACTATTCGGAACCTCAAAATTCGTGGAGGATCATAAAAATAGTTGGTAAGCCCTGGGCTTCCAGTTGGGGCCTCAAATTTTTTTTATGATGGGCACAAAATCCGTAAAAAATCATTATCATCGCATTTAGCTCTTTTTTAAAAGCTCTTCCCTAAAGTCGCTAGAAGCACCGTTCCATTTAAAGAATCCACCCTGTATATATACATGTTGTCAAAAATGTTAGTGTCGATAAACCAATAATTACCAAAAATTATGCAGTACATGGTTTTCTGCTATTTTTGATTTTTTTTAGAAAAATTCTTTATGGGGGCACCTACTAGGGTCCCTAGGACCCCAAATCCGCCTGCACCGGTTGGTTTTTTTTTGTTTTTTTTATTTTTTTTTTCACTAAAACAACCCAATCCAACAATTCAATTTAAATTTTTGTTCTCTTGCTTAAATACAGTTCTTTGGAGTAAATTGTGTTTTACCAACTCTATACCCAACCAAACAAAGTAGCATTGTTTTGGTACTATTGTATTATCGGTTTTTTACAGTATCAAATGAAAAAAACTCCCCAAGAAGTCATAAGAAGAATGATAGGCAAGGTATTCAAGGAATATTTAGAACCTGCATATTGCCACCAAAGTGTAGCTACATAGGACAATAGAATAGCTTGAGAGCACATCAGGATTTCTAAAAGTTGTTAGCATGGAGGTAAATATATTTTTCATACCTCAAAGAAATGAGTCTCCAGTAAAAATACAAGTTCTCTTTATTTTGGACTAGAAATGATCCTAAAACTTAAATTTTTTATATCACTTTAAATAACCGAGAATTTAATTCTAAAAGTTCAGTCACTATTTTGTCGTTATAACCTTATAATTGTCTTTCAAGGTTAAGTGCCATATGGACATGACAATAATTACATATTGTATTTGTTATCTTATGTCATTATTTCAGCCTGACATATTTTGTCAAGGCTTGTATTACCCAAAAGGTTTTATAAAGCTCCAGCATTGATGATGAAATAGTTATCCGCTTTAATTCTTGAAATAAAAAATATTGGCTGTTTAAAGTGATATAAAACATGAATAAAACTGCTGGTCTTACTACAAAATACAAACACAACTTTAGCCCCTTTAAACAGTGTGCATTTATCGAACCAGTTGCAATCTTAATAGCATCATTTGAAAAAGAGAATTTCATCATCTTTTTTTAGTGTTTGGAATAAATTTGAGTAAATATTTTTTAATTTATTATGGTTTTCCCATTATTTTTTTATGTTTTCGTAAACTGCATAGACACTGATCCAAATATTCCTTACCCTTATGCAAAGTGCCTTTTTTCTACTTGTTAGGTAAATCACTATTAAAGTTTTGTACTGGGTTGTTTGTAAAATTTGTTTATTGTATTTTTTGAGCATCAAACAATTAACTGCAAATGGGTCAACTGCCTAAAAGACCAAAAGCAGTATTCAATGGACATCTCTCCATGGAACAACACAATAGCTTGAAAACACTTTAGGAATTGCCAGTTTTGCTATTAATCAAGAGTTAAATAATTTTTAATATTTGGATAATGTAAAAAAAAACTTTCAAATAAACCAAATTATTATTTATTTATTTATTAGCATACAGAATCATTTTTTTAAATAAAATGCAAAAATCTTGGGGTCGGGCATCTATTAAAATTTTTCAAATTTTAATATGCTATAAGGGGAGGCTTACACAAAACCTTTTTATCATTGCTACCCCCCCAACGGGTACAGGGTGAGCAGGAAAATAAGGTTAAGAAAAATTGACTATCCTTGCTTTTATAAAAACTACGAAATCGATAAAAGTAAGTTTCACGTAGGTATGTTGTTTGGTAAAGCACAACTAATATTTTTTGTATTTGCACTTCAGCATTTATACAGGGTGACTAAAGAAATTGTTCAAAATTGGTAAAAAAATTGTTATTTTTGCAAAATATTTCCTCCTCAATTTCATGTGTATGTGAGTAGTGGAGTGGTAAAAAGATTTTCCTTGGGGGTAGGGGCTCATATACAAATATGAACTTTTCTTTTTACCTACTGGGATAATAAGAAGGTAGTTATAGATACAAACTTTATGTTTACTGCATAGTCATCTTTTCAAAAAAACGTTAGTAAGCGTGGGGGGGGGCTCAAATATACTGGGTATAGCCAATGTCTTTCTGCCATAGCATAAAACAATTTAAGACGTATGTGATGTAACATTATGTGATAATTAAATATTATGATTGACTTCAAATATATTAAAGTCCCCCCCCCCCCTTACTAATGTTTTCTGAAGGTGGATTCTAACAGCACTTAGCGTAATTTAATTTAGCGTAACTTAATTTAGCGTAAGAGTTGCTCTTATGAGATTTAATGATCGCGTTCGTACAGGCGTAATTCAACGTAATTTAGCGCAATTTAACTTAAGAGATGACCAACTTTTATCTTTTCTTAAATTTTCTTAAGTGAAATCAAAATTGCGCATGCCCAAACAAAGATGGATGCCGATTTTCCACAATTTGTAAACAAATACAAGAACAGGAAGAATTTGATTGGCCAGTTGACAAATTTTTTGACAAAGAACAGCAAAAATTGGCAGCTACTTAAGGAAGCTGTCGGAACACCCTAAATTTTGCTTAAGTTAGGTTAAATTATGTTACGCTAAATTAAATTATGTTAGGTGTTGTTAGAATCCACCTTGAAAAGATGACTATGCAGTAAACTAGTAAAAGTTATTATTAACTACCTACTTAATATTATCCCAGTAGTAAAAGAAAAATTCATATTTTTGTATGAGTCACTAGAACCTCCCTCAAAAAATTTTTTTTTAGTATGCCACTGCTCACATACACATGAAATTGACAACAATTTATTGCTTTGTAGACCATCAAAAATGTTTTGCAAGAATAAAGATTTTTGACAATTTCTGAAAAATTTTTTTAGCCTTTCTGTATAAGTACATTTTATGTATTTACACTTTAGCCTGTACTAAATTGTAAATACAGAAAATAGTTTCCATAAAACCAAGGATTGTGTGAAGTACAAAATAGTCAATATGTTTGAACTTTAACATTATTTTCTGGCTCACCCTGTACTCATTAGGGGGGGGGGGTGGCAATAATTTAAAAAAATTATCTAACTCTCGCCTATAACATTTGGAGGGGTTGTTTTGAACGAGAATATGAAAATCTAGTAAAATTAAATTCTGTAGTTGATAGTTTATCAAAATAATGTTCATCGTAACCAAGAATAATAAAAAATAAGTACCGTAAACTCATTCTTTATCAAAAATGCAATTTGTAAAATCCTTTTTTTTGTATTGTTTCAGATATATCTTGATCACGAACGAGCAGTAGAGTCATGAGTTCTGGAAATTCAGAAAACTGCAATGGATTTTTCTGGTGTCAATTTTTCAAAACAATCCAATATGTACCAAACAATAAAGTTTAAAAGTAATATTGGCAAAAAAAACAATTTTATATGATGGAATATTGTATTACAACAACTTACCAAATATAAAGAAATATTTCTTTATGAATGAATTTGAATGAATAATGAACTCACTATTTACTATTAATATCCAAAACCCTACAAATTAACGCAAATTTTTATTAGTATCCATTTTCGAAAAAATTCACAATATTTTTTTAAAATAATTGTATTCGCTTTTTATTTATATAAATATAATATGATTCTTAACTGTTTTATGTATGTTTTTTTATAATTTAAAATTTTTTAAAATCTCTTTTTGAGTTAAATGGTTTCCCTATAATAAACATTTAAGTTTGTTGGGAAATAAACGTTATGTATACATTAAAAAAAAAATTTCTACACAAAAGCAAATATATACTAATTTTAAGAATAAAAAAATTGTATAAGCTTGTGTTCCTTATTATTGTAAATTGGACCGCTGTGTTAAAGCTGGTTTGAATTTAATTGTGTTTTAGAATGTGCTTTCATAATAAACTAAAAAATTAAGGTATCACATTCTAAACATCAATTAAATCTAAACCAGCTTTAACATTGCACTGTAATAATGCCACGAATATTTTTATAAATCACTACATTTAATCCACATGGCAGCCATGTATATTAACCGTTTTTGCGCAACACATCTATTTGACTATGACTATGACAAATGCTTGATGTTGTTCATAGTATTCCGTAAGCTTATCGCAAGCTTTTGCTATAGTTTATTTTCCTTGCGTCTTACTTCATACCGCTTACCTTACGGAACTCTGAACGGGCCTTTACTTCTCGACATATATATAATATTCCTATGTTCTAATAGAATCCAGAAAAACGCATAAAAGCTGAAGATTATTATAAAAAAAGTAAAAAAAGAACTTTAAATTGCTGAAAAATGAAAACAAAAAAGTTGGGTTATGGTTTTTTGATGTTTTGTCATTTTACCTCGACAGCCGAATCAATCAAAGACAGTGATTTTCATCGGGACCTTTCCCAGTACAGATATATATAGGTACATGGGTGCAACTATCGCGGTTTCTTTTGTTTCATGGCAATACAATTTTTTTTTCGGGAGTAAAATAGCCTGCTTACAGATAATATTTTTTTATAAGTTTTGTAATGTTTGTTGGCCTAATCTAAATGACAACATTTCTTTAAAAAATTTTTATTTTCTTGGTCGCAGGTTGCAGCAGCCAATTTCTTCTTAGGTGATTAGAAGAAGGTTCAAACTTGATCTTACAGCAGATCAGTGTTTAAATAATGCTAAATTTAATAAATTTTTTATTTACACAAATTGTGCATTTTTTATCAAATTCATCATCATCAGGGGCTTGAAAACACAAAGTTGACTAAAATCACTTCAAATTAAGAGGAAACATCTGTATTTTGAATACGCACTCCAATATTGAGATTATGTAACACATGGATGGCACAATATTTTTTTGTCACACGCTGAAAACAGTCTAAAAAACAACAACATTTTGAATCCAAAAAATAAAAAGTAAAAAAAATAAGTTCCGATTGGACACAAACGGTGTGTCTAGGGAACATTTATGAATTTTTGTTCATGAAAGCAGCATTTTTTTTTCATTTCTGCGCGATAATATCAGGTTCTAGACCAGTGTGCGGCGCGGCGTCTGGATTTATGCTTATCACTATACGGAACCTCAAAATTTACACACTGAACCCAAAAAGGCACCGTTTTCCAAAAAAAAACTACATTGAGCCAATGTATTTTGTCTAAGATTTTTTCTCCGATGTAAAGTTTTATTAATATCATAATCAAGTTTACATAAATTTTATAGCCAAAACGAGTTATTGATTTTACTGCTGCAAGAAACAGTTTCAAAAAAAAGTTGTTACAATATAAAGAGTCTATAAGATTTATTTTTATGAAGGCTGTTATGAAATCAAGGATTAAGAGACATGTTTTCATAGCTTTTAGTTACACCCAAGAATGAATTTAGTAAAAGACTGTTACGTACATAAATTTCATAACCTTGTTTATGTATTTCGTATGCCTGGTTCATAATTTTCCTAAACTTGTCCATACATTTCAGAAGAACTTTTAAACGACAGTCAATGATCGTCATTTATTAAATTTATTTAGGGCATTGATTAAAATCGTTAATATGTTTTATTTATTTCCTTTGTAAATAAAATCTATATGTTTGTGGCGGATTCATAATGTCTAAACTACTTTTTTTGGGTTTTTCGCCAATAAGTTAAGGAATTTTTTTCAAAAATATGTTAAAACTCACTGCGTAAATTCCTAAAGAAAAAAATTTGTTCGTTTGTCAGTGTTTTTTAAATAAGATAAAACATTTGCCTACACACACGCAAATCCTTACTAGAATATAAGTACTTATCTGACGTTTCGGCAGAAATTCTACTGCCGTTATCAAAGAAGTTTATTCTTTTCAAAAACTTTTTTCGATTCTTTTTTAAAACATCTGTCTGTTGTCATACAACTGACTGACTTTGACTGATATATATTTCAAATATTAACTTGACAGTTTGGTGCGTCGATAGTAGCCAACAAGGTATTGGCACAGAAATGAAAAAAAAAAATGCTGCTTTCATGAACAAAAATTCATAAATGTTCCCTGGACACACCGTTTGTGTCCAATCGGAACTTATATAGAAGTAAAAAACAAACTTCAGTTTATAGAAAACCAACACATACAAATAGATATCTAAATTTTAACTCAAATCATTGCTCATCGGTTAAAAAAGCAGTAATAAAAAGTCTATACGATAGAGCTAAAATAATTTGTTCGGACAATAACACATTTTTACAAGAAAAACAAATAATAAAAGAGGTCTTAATTAAAAATTCGTATCCAAATAACTTCATCGAAAATTCTTTTAGACAAGTCGAATTTCCAAGACAACGCGAACGTAGACATAATAATGTACAACCAAAAAATTTAATAATTCCTTTTATACCAGGTATTTCGGAAAAAATTAAACTAATCGCTAATAATTATAATATTAGAACAATTTTCAAAAAATCAAATACTCTTAGATCAATTCTAACCAAAACAAAACCATTAAATGCTGAGCAAAACTCAATAAATATCGTTTATAAAATTCCTTGCAAGTGTGGTAAATTTTATATTGGAGAAACTTCAAGGCCTCTTGAAGTTAGAATAAATGACCATAAGGGGTACCTCAGAAGGGGAGACTGGGAGAGGTCTAAAATTTGCCAACATTCTTTTGAAAATGAGGGGAGAAACCAGTATATTACAAAAAGAACCAGACAAAATTAAACGAAAAATCAAAGAAGCAGCTTGCATCTATCTTAATGAAGATGAATGCATAGCTAGCATATCAGTTGATATAAATACAGTTTGGATTCCAATTTTAAAACAAGATTTTCAAAAAGGTTTTTTTATAATAAATTGAAAAATAGCATTGATGTTCTTTGGGTTTCTAATATATTTTTTCTTAAATTCAGTCAAAAGATAATCTCTATACTTGATATTTTAAAATAAAAATTTTGTATTTTTATAATGTAATCTAAAATCGAAAACACTCAAACAAATATAATTTTGATTTAAAATTTTACTAAATTCACCCAATACCTTGTTGGCTACTATCGACGCATCAAACTGTCAAGTTAATATTTGAAATATATATCAGTCAAAGTCAGTCAGTTGTATGACAACAGACAGATATTTTAAAAAAGAATCGGAAAAAGTTTTTGAAAAGAATAAACTTCTTTGATAACGGCAGTAGAATTTCTGCCGAAACGTCAGATAAGTACTTAGATTCTAGTAAGGATTTGCGTGTGTGTAGGCAAATTTTTTATCTTATTTAAAAACCACTGACAAACGAACAAATTTTTTTCTTTAGGAATTTATGCAGTGGGTTTTAACATATTTTTGAAAAAAATTCCTTAACTTAGTGGCGAAAACCCCAAAAAAAAGTAGTTTCGACATTATTTCCTTTGCTATTATCTCCATAACCTGTACATACCATTAATAACAACTTTCTATAAAATGTCAAAAAAAAATTTTCATTGATTTCGTAACGTCCGTTTATTATTTTCATTACTGTATATGACAATTTTTATAATTTTCTTTCGAGTTTTGTAACAGTTACGTGTTACTGATGCACAAATATCTATAAAAAATTAACAAACGCTTGTTATAAATACTATGTACGAAATTTTTTTAAGTGAAGTAATAATAACTACCATTTATTATGGTATGTTTTATTCGCATATTAAGTATGGAATTTTACTCTGGGACAGCAGTAGTCAAGCTGAGAGCGTTTTTGCTCAACAGAAAAGAGTTTTAAGAATAATGGTTTCTTTAGGACTGCGTGAAACCTGCAGAGGCGTTTTTAAAAAGAATAGGTTGTTTTTTTAATTTAAAACCAAAACATAATTATCAGACGAAACATAAAGAAAACAATTATAATTTTCCCAAACATAGACTTCTATCTACTCAGAGAAGTTATTTCTATAACGCAGTAAAATTTTATAACCAATTACCTGATAGTATTAAAGAGATTGAGAGCTTCAAACAATTTAAAAAAGAATGTTTTACTAGATTATGTCAAATCGAACCATACACTATCGCCGAATTTCTTAATTTTTAGTGTTTGTTTATACTTAAGGTTTCCTGTTTACTGTTGTTTTTAACCAACATCATGCCTATGTGTAACATGTAAAATTATGTAATTATTTTATTCTTGTTTTTATTTTTATTTTACTCTCTAATGTTTGTCTTTTACTTGGCTTGTAAAATTTTAGTTTTATATTATGGTTTTTGTTTCTTATTGACAAATTAACTAAGTAATTTTTGATATTATGCAGCCTAAATATACTGCTACGTTGTCCTTTTTTTTATCCATTAATTTAAGTTAAATCATGCAAGCAAACAAGTACTTTGTCGATTACTTCAACACTCAATTATTTTAACTTAAATTTTAAATTAGCTAATTACCCAGCTGTTTTTTAACTTTTTGTGTTATGTGTTTTCAAGCCTTATTAATTATAATAACTGTATTTTAATATTTTTTGAGCATTTTCTAAATTAATAATTATCTATTTTTTATTTCATTAATTTAGGATAAGTATGACGAAACATGTATATGTACTCTACTGTATAAATACTTTGTAATAAATGAACTAACTAACTAACTAACTAACTAATAGAATCGCATGCACTCCCTCAAAAAAAAGTAATGGTGATATCTTTTCATACATTAGACACAATAGGGACTTATAGGTAAATAAAGTCGGCAATATATACTAATATACTAATATCTGACAGTTCCGCACGCAACTAGTACATATTTTTAGGCAATATATCCACCACTATGAAATCACCCTCCCCAAGTTATAACACTTACACCTTCTCCTCTCCCCTCACCTTGCTGCGTTACGTAATATATGTATGGCCCCTAAGTTGGTTACCGAACCTTCTTGCTACTATTTCTGACATTGTTGTCATCTAAACATGCTCATATCGTGCCACCTATAACGTTGACATAATTAAAGTTAATACCGTCTCTTATTAGAGAGATATTGGGGGTTCAATAGCGCCAGGCACTAATAATTCCTGGCCGTATTTGACATGTGGGCATGCGCAGTAAACCAAAAATAAGGCCAGGAATTAATAAAGTTAGTGCCTGCCACTATTATGCCCGTGTGCACGGGTTCGGCTTGACATGTAAGCCGAGCTTAAGCTTTAGTTTTGTTTTGCAAGGGTGTGGAATATCATGTAAGTGGCACTTAAGCTGTAGTTAAGATAAGCCGTAGAATTATTTCGGCTTAAACGCATTTTTAGGTTATATGAGGTATTTTTTTGATTATGTTTTTTAACAAAAGCCAATAATTTAATCAGACTATAAAACTGTTCCGTTGTCTTAAAATATTTCTCTGATTGTAATAGTGGTCTGTGCTTAAAATGGAACTTCTTTGGGATTACGAAGAAGATGAAGAATTAGACTTTGTAATTAATGTAATACTTACCAAGAAGGATTTTTCAAAAAATGAGATGAAGATACCTTTTACAAAAGGTTTAGAATGTCCAAAAAAAATCATGTTTTTTTTTCTCTAAGCGAATAATTCACCTTTTTTTCCAAATTCGTTGTAAAGAAACTGAAACATGGGTTGGGTTGGTTTGGTGGTGTAATAATTAGTATGTTTTCACATCGTATTCAATACGTATCGAAAATCAAGCATCTTGTTCTTCATATGTCACGCTCTTTGTCGGAACAGAGAACATGCTCTATGAAAGAAAAAGAAGACAATCTTTTCAATACGTATTGATTACGATGTGAAAACAGATACTAAATAAATAGTCAGGTTTTATAGTTAACCAATTATAGTAGTTTTATTTGCCTTTTCCTCCATACAATCAAAAATCAGCAATAAAATTTATTTTTTTAAAACAACCTCAAATTTTACGTATTTTTTTTGACAGCTGACAGGTAATAATCATGATCACCACACAAAAAACACAAAAAAATGCAGATAACTGCCACGTTGCCAATAATTTCCTTACTTTTTCCAAGTGGAACATATTCGGAACTTTTGCAAATCAAGTAAATCTCAAGGGTCACGCTCAGTTCAAGCGGCACTTGAACAAGTGGAAGAAGTAAGGGGAAGTGGTGCACACGGGCATTAGTGGACGCTTTACGCCGCGGTACAGCAAGACTTTATCTCTTCTTTCTTTTCTAGGTGCATAAGCCATAGATTTTTTGTGAAATTTATAGCATTTACAGCCCACCTTTAAAGAATAACTGATCAATAACCTTACCTTGTTTGTTCATTTTATTTACCAAAAAATTGCAATTTTGTACAAATTTGGTCAAAATTTTGATCATGAACTCTCCTTACCCTCAAAAAAAAAACACTGAGGTTTACTTATATGACGATCTCACGTTTTTGAAAGAAGTGATAGCTGAACTTCCATTTCGTAATCCCTCAGCTTGGGAAGTGGTTCAGAAACACGATTTTTTTTAGATTGGAGATAAATCCGTGCAAGAACACGCGTCCAATAACTCTATTTTCTGAAACAATTTAAAGTCAGGCACTATTTGTAATTATTAATGTAAGAACGGATTTAATAATATATGGCACTATTCCAATATCTCTCTATTAAAGGGCGGCACAAACCTCAACACAAACATTATAAAAGTATTATTTTGACAGCATCGCGCCCAAAAAAGATCTGGCCGGATAGTTCGAAAGTAGTTTTCGAATAGCCCTGGCAACCAAGAAGAGCGCGGCCTAACTTCAAGTCTGTTATTCCTGATCGGTACATAAAGTCGGCATAGCCTGACTTTCCGCACGAAGATTAAAAGGTTTCTGACATTTTTGTCTTATAAACATGTCATCTAAACATGCTCATATTGTGCCATCCATGAAGTTGACAAATTAAACTTAATGTCGTCCTTTATTAAAGGTAGGCACAAATATTATGTTAAGTCAACATTATTTTGACAGCGCCGCGATAAACAAAACTCTGACTGGATAGCCCAAATGTAGGTTTTGTATATTCTCGGCAACCAAGAAGAGCGCCGCGACGCGCCGTCCCATAATAGATGTGTAAATGCCTAAAAATATGTAGTTATTGTTTACCTTTGTATGAAACTGTCAAAAATAGTGCCGACTTTATGAGAATCAGCCTATAAAGACTGATAAGTCCTTAATAACTGTGTTTTCTTCCTTATACTTAGACAAGAGAACATGATAATTTTAAGTGAAACTTTTCTGAAAAACGCGAGGATTCGTTGCAGTCATTTCATAACAGACGGGTAAAGTGCCAAAAATATGTAGTACTTAGTTGGTTAAGCTTCCCCAAGTAAATGCTGTAAATAACGTTTTCTCAGCAAAAAAGATAACAATAATGCTTTTGCTGTCTTCTGCTACAACGTTTGAAAACGTCATGAAAATGTTGTCACAGCTATTTTAAGGAATATTTTTTGCTTCTGACAACGACTACGGCAGGTGAAAATACAGCTTTTTTGCACATGAAAGGAATGTTGTTTAAAATTTAACTTCCCTGATAAAAAATGTATCTAAAAATAGCACAAAAGACTGAAGATGGAAGGCAACTAAAATAAATATTAGTGATGTTTAATAAACTCTCAATCAAAAATACGTATTTTGTGGATTTCCCAAGAGTCAAATCTTTGTGCGAAGGTCCGTTTGATGATGAACCCTGTCATGATACCTCGTTAAACTGAAATTTTTATTTTTTTTTATTTTAATCCAGAATTAAAGAAAAACCATCATGTATTGCATATTTAGTTAATTTTGAAGGATTTTCAGACTTAGATTTGAGCATATTTATGTAAAAAAGATTATTTTTTTTACAAATTTTTGAGAGGTGTTGTTTCGCCATAATATAAAACATGACCGGTCGCCCGCCCGTGCAACCGAGCATCTTTCCATTTTTTTAAACAATAAATCTAAAACAAAACCAAATCTCGGCTGTGGGGCACGGTTCCAGCCTAGCGGTAGAGGGCGCTTATTCTCAAATATTAAATAGCATTGAAAGCAGCTGCATTTTAATAAAAATTGCACTAGGATACAACAAATAACTGCCGTTGCCATCTTGGCATTTTTTTCAGTAGTATTTTAAGAAAAAAAGTAAAAATTGAACTATTTTGTTAGTTAAGTTTTAGCATATTTTTAGATATAAGTTTTACCTTTAAAAGTTGATTAGCTAGATGATATAACTATAGAAGTTAAATGTAAGTTTAGTAGTCAAACAGTCTTAACAGTAAAAATTACAGATTAAATGAAGCTAGCTATTTTAAAGCAAGAGAAGAGCTGTACTAACGTTTTTGCAGCATTGACTTGGCTTTAAAGTCTATATTGTCGAAGCTATGTTACTTGGGTCGGTCGTGCTGAACTGTCAGAAATAGTGCCGACTTTATTAAATTTATATACCGATAGGTCCCTACTGTTAGTGTAAGGTCGGTACTAATAGTGGCATGCCGTATTCCAATAAGTCCTTAATATTGTTCTTTACACTCAATCCACTGACACTTGCACTTATGGTATCAATGACACAATACCACCTGGTTGGCAGGCCAGACTGATGATATGTTCCTAACTTTCCAATGATTCCCTTAAATAAGCGATAAAGTCACCCTATGGAGATTTTCAAGAGAATTCCTATAAACTAATTTATTAGATATCACCTATTTTTTGAATATTTCTTGAGGGCACCTATATAGTTTATGGTTTCTTCACTGTATATTTGAAACAAAGAGAATCGCAGGACGTATAAAGTTCGTTTTAAACTTGAAAAAACGGGGGTGAGGTGAAGGGTGGAAAAGAAAAGAGATACATAACGATGTTATCGAACTTAGTGATTTGCTTAGGGTGCAGGGACCCTTATTGCATTGTTCTCACTTTTGAATTTAGGGTGGTCTACCGCTGATAAGAGACAATCCAGTATTACATCCCCGATTTGTAAACCCCCGCTGACGCTTAATTTACATATGTAATCTTTGAGAATTTTTTTGTCTTAGATTTTTTTTCCCGTTGGCCTGAATAAATTTTTGGCCGAGGGTAAGATAACGTTCACTGGTGGATCTTTTAGGGTCTAACGTTAAACGATTTCAGGGCAGCGGGAGCAGTTTAAAATCCTTTGGTTAAATATGTGTGTGCAGATAGGCATGTCCTCGGGATTTGGAAAATTATCGAGGATTTAAGAAGGGGTTTAGTAGTAGCAGAATGCAAGGGCGTAGATAAGGGGGGACAAGGAGGTAATGCCCCCCCCCTCAAACCGGTGTTCGTATGCGTTACTCTCCCGATGTCTGCCGGGTAGCTTTTGCGCGTTTTGTTTTCCACTCTTTGTACCTGACCCAACCCACATTTGTTTGAATATCTAATTTACAAAAAACCAGGAAAAAATTAAAATTTGCACCTTAAGTTTGATTGTTAGCATCTTAGTTTATATCCGGTTTCACAGCAAATTTTTCCGGCGGCGCTACAACACATTAATTGATTAATTAAGTAAAAAAATAGTATATTTTTACAAAATTATCAAATCCGAATTTAGTTTTTTTATATTTCATAAAAAAAAAGATCAAAATTCTTGAATTCCTAGCCAGTTTTTTTATATTTGATAAAAAATTGAATGAAAAACGTAAAAAGTATTTATCTGGAAAAAATTCTTAAATATGTGTGTGCAGATAGGCATGTTCTCGGGATTTGTAAAATTATCGAGGATTTAAGAAGGGGTTTAGTAGTAGAATGCTAGGGCGTAGATAAGGGAGGCAAGGAGGTAATGTCCCCCCCCAAAACCGGTGTCCGTATCCGTTACTCTCCCGATGTCTTCTGGATAGCTTTCGCGCGTTTTGTTTTCCCCTCTTTGTACCTGACCCAACCCACATTTTTTTCAATACCTAATTTACAAAAAAAAACACGAAAAAATTAAAATTTGCACCAAAAATTGTTAGCATTTTAGTTTATATCCGGTTTCACAGCAAATTTGGCCTGTAAAAAATAATATATTTTTTACAAAATTTTTGCCTGCGATGCATAAATGGCATTTATTTAGCAACAAATCTAAGATTTTTTACCAGATCCCAATCCAGTTTTTTTATATTTCATAAAAAACTTAAAATATATCAAAATTTCTGAAGAACTTCTTTCTTAAACTGCAAAAATGTTTGTCTGCGGCGCTATGCCACATTGTTTGTCTTAAATAACATCACAAGTAAAATCAAATATAGACAAAAATGTATAGGAGAGAATTCATCCTAAGTTGAACTTGTAAATTGAATAAAAAACAAATAAATAAAAAATGTTGTTAAAAAAAACAGAAATGTAGAACTGAAAAGAAAGATATGACAAATTAAAAGTATATAGGACAGCACAACAGACAAAAATAAATACATTTAAAGTAATAGATATAATAAAATAAAAATAATAGACTAGGAATTCAACCCAAATTAAACTTGTTAATTTAAGTTTTAAGTTTTGAATAAACAAAGGCACAATACGACATATTATAAAGGTTAAATATAACGGAAAATAAAATTACTGTACATAATAAAATAGGTATAATTAAAATATTATGTGTAACTGGAAAAAATACAATGTTAAGCAAGACAATAATTTAAAAATATATGTAAAAGTATTTCCAATTAAGTTAATGTAAAATTAATAAATTCCTATAAGTCATAAAACACATTTGTAGTCAAGAAGGTTTTGAGTGTTTTTTTAAATAATTTGTGTGGAGTTATTGTTTTGATTGCTTCGGGTATATTATTGAAAAAAAATCATCAAGCATAGATTGGTGACTTTTTATAAAAAGTGTGACTGTGCTTTTGTAAATGGAGGTCATTTTTTGTCTGGTCTTACATTTAATAAAAAACTTAAAAAATATTAAAATTTCTGAAGAACTTCCTTCTTAAACTGCAAAAATTTTTGCCTGCGCGCAATTTTTCTTTTAAGTTATTAGTATATTTTTACAAAATTTTCGCCTACGACACATTTATGACACGATTTTATAAACAAATCTCGAATCAAGACCAGATCCCTAACCAGTTTTTTTATATTTAAAAAAAAATGAGTAAAAATCGTAAAAAAAATTATCTGCAAAAAATTCTGCCTGCGGCGCTGTAACAATTTTAATATAATCTTAGGAGGACGGATTTTTTCCCCAAGACATATTTTTCATGATATCTAAGGTTAGTATATCGATTTTTAGAATCCACCTCTGGGTCCTGATATATTAAAGGTAAATCATAAGAAATATGAAGCAAATTTATCCACTAGCACTTAAAGTATTTCAGGGCAATCTTTTTCTAAAGAATATCCAATTATCTCAAGGGTATTAATGTCAGATTTTATTACTTTTGATACACTAAACAGAAATCTCATTTTTATATGAATTACCTATACCAAGTAGAGGATTATTTATCGGAACATTTATAAGGGGCGCGCGGGCGGCCACATTCTCACCTTCCATGCACTTAATGACGTTAACTTCAAGTTTTTCGTACTAATTGCAATGTGGTGGCTTATAGCGTATTCCTTTGGTAAAATTAGTGCACAACTGATTCGGTGCACCTATTCCATGGGGGTAAATTTTCTAGTTTTTATCGGGCTGTAGTGATGATGACGATGATGAGGAGTTTTATGCGTTATTACATATGTTCGTGAGCCAACCCACAAAATCAAAAACCTTATTGAAAATGCGATACATAAGTACAATGACACACTGAACAAAAAAAGGCACCGTTTCCTAAAAAAAAATACATTGAGCCAATGTATTTTGTGTATGATTTTTGCTCCGATGTAAAGTTTTATTAATATCAAGTTTACATAAATTTTATAGCCAAAACGAGTTATTGATTTTACTGCTGCAAGACACAGTTTCAAAAAAATGTTGTTACAATATAAAGCGTCTTTAAGAATGATTTTTGTGAAGGGTGTTATAAAATCAAGGATTAAGAGACATGTTTTCATAGCTTTTAGTTACACCTAAGAGTGAATTTAGTAAAAGATTGTTAAGTACATAAATTTCATAACCATGTTTATGTATTTTGTATGCCCGGTTCATAATTTTCATAAACTTGTACATACATTCCATAACAACTTTTAAACGACAGTCAATGATCGCCATTTATTAAATTTATTCAAGGCATTGATTAAAATCGTTAACATGTTTTATTTATTTCATATGCTCTTTTATTATCTCCATAACCTGTACATGCTATTAATAACAACTCTCTTTTTATAACTTTTCTCCGATTTTTGTAACAGTTACGTGTTAATTATCTATAAAAAATTAATAAACGCCTGTTATTAATACTGTGTACGATATTTTTTTCAGTGCAAAAAGGTAGGTAGTAATACTATAGGCCTACTATATAAAAATACCATAAAATAAAAAACAGAACGAGTAACAATAAGGCAACAACTGCAATAGAAATAAGTTCTAGTAGGTCGCAGAACCCAATAACCCCTCTTCTGTGTCTGCATGGAAAGATATGCAATATAGTTTATTAGTGACATTTAGGGTCTGTTTATGCTACCTATACGCCTAAGCTCTTATGTATTATGCATTCACCTAATATTCGTAGCAACAATAAAGGTTTTGGCATAGGGAAAAATGTATGTTCCATTCAAACTGCGCCGGTGCACTTTTTGACAGAACCGGACGAGTGTTAGTGCACAACTGGCTGTGCACCGGTGGTGAAAGAAATATGCTATTAACTTAGAAACTAAATGGAACTGTCATTGTAATTGTCAAAAAAGTGGCCTGATTCGATTGGGAAACAACGGTAGAACTTAAAGGGCTATATAACTTTGGGCTGAAAAAATTCCCCAACCCAACCGCATGGAATAGGTTTACTTTACACTGTGCAACAAAATTTTACCAAAATGTTATCTCCTTGAAAATTTTTTCGAAATCGCAAAGCTATTTGTTCCCAAAATCTACTGCAAAACGTAATTTTTAAAAGTTAGCTCGTATAATTTTTTTATGATAAAAAAGTTAGTTTAGGGGTTAAATATTGTATTTTTAATATATATCCCAACAAACATGCGCCTATGAATATGTTATTTGATATTATTTTTAAAATTTATTATTTTATGCCTAGAACGATCTATGATTTATTAAATTCGACCAAGAAATAAGAAAGTTATGAAAAAAAGAAAATCGTTTTTAACGAGTTTAATTGAATTTCGTTGAAGAAAAACATCCCAAGATAGGAAATGACAATTTTCAATTATTCCTTTAGTCAAAATGGCACGTTTTAGTGTATTTTTGAAACTGATTCAAAAACTCTAAATTAATATGTTTAAAGTAGCTATAAATATTCTTAAAATTCTATTTTTGTGCCTACTAAGATACAAGTTGTCCACGGACGTAACGATGTATTAATATGCTTAAAACATAAATAAAAAAAAAGTTTTACCAACAGAAAACTATTAGATTTTTGACCTTCTCCACCAGTTCTACCACTGACTGGTTTCAGACACGGGCTTTTTACTATGACGAATCGATGGCAAAAAACAAGCTTTACAAAATACACCGGAGTACTACAAGGATAGATAACGGGTGCGACTTGGAGACCAGACGCAGACACGTGTTTCACCCTTGTTAGGGATCATCAGCGCGCCATAAGTTTTTATAGTCGAAAAATATAAACGATCAAATCAACAAGTCATGGACAAATGCTCGGCAAAACATTAGATAACAGAATAAGAAATAAATTCCCAATTTCCATAGTGGAGTTAAATATAAATAAAAAACAGAGTTTTGCCAACAGAAAACCATTGGATTTTTGGCCTCCTCCACCAGTTCTACCACTGGCTGGTTTCAGACACGGTCCATCCACCACTCGGGATTTTTACTATGAAGAATCGATAGCAAAAAAACGAACTTTACAAAATACACCGGAGTACCACAAGAATACATACCGGGTGCGACTTGGAGACTAGACGCGTGTTTTATCCTTGTTAGGGATCATCAGTGCGACATAAGTTTTTATAGTTGAATAATATGAACGATCAAATCAACAAGAGACAAGGAGTTTTGCCGAGCATTTGTCCATGACTTGTTGATTTGATCGTTTATATAATTTGACATAAACTTACGTCGCATTGATGATCCCTAACCAGGGTGAAACACGTGTCTGCGTATAGCCTTTTGGATATGACACCAAATTAAACTATTTTTTAAGAAAATTCAATGTCATTTGAAAACCTTTCAGTAACTTTTCACTAAAAATACATGTTCTACAGAATTTAGCAATTAATATACCACTTTTGAGAAGTATTTAGTATGATCTACCATTTAGATTAATAGATTTCTAGCCAAATTACAGTTAAATTTTTCTCATTCTATCATAACTTTTTTATTTCGTAACCGAATTTTAAAATTGATATCTCAAATGATGCAAAATTTTATTTCCTATGAAAAAGTTGTGAAAAAAGACTCATTTTTGCAGTTATGGGAAAAAATATAATTTTAGCCCTTTGAAATTCATAAAATTAAAAAAAAATCATATCTTACTTATACGAGCTAACTTTCCAAAATTCTTACTCCGTTAAGTATTGGGGGCTATACTAATACCAAATCTAAAGGAAAGTTCCCGGAGATTTTTTGGTGTTGCACAGTGTTACACAAAAGTGTAACAATAAATAATACATAAAAAAGAGAATTTTACCAACAGAAAAAATACTGGATTTTTGGCCTCCTCCACTAGTTCTATCACTAACTGGTTTCAGACACAAGACACAGTCCATTCACCAGTCGGTTGTAGTTGTGGTACTTCGGTGTATTTTGCAGTTTGTTTTTTTGCTATCGATTCCTCATAAAAAAAAGCCGACTGGTAGATTGACTGTGTCTGAAACCAGTCAGTGGTAGAACTAGAACTTTCTGTTGGAACAAATTCTCTTTTTTATTTATATTTATCTGCACTATGGACATTGGGAATTTCATTCTCATTCTGTTAATCTAGTGTTTGACGAGCATTTGTCCATGACTTGTTGATTTGATCGTCCGTATTAATCGTCTATAAAAAGTTATGGCGCACTGAAGATCCCTAACAAGGGTGAAACACGTGTTTGCGTCTAGTCTCCAAGTCGCACCCGGTATGTATTCTTGTGGTACCTCCGGTGTATTTTGTATTGTTTTTACTTCCCTGGCTAAGGGAAGTAATGTAATAATCTAAAAATCTTGAGGTTCCGAATAGTGATAAGCACGAATCCAGACGCCGTCGCTCTGTCTGTCGGTCTGTCGGTCGGTCTGTCGGTCTGTCTGTCGCCTACTTTGTAGCCACTCTAACTTAAAAACCCCTTCACTAATCATAACAAAATTTTACATAGTGATTACTTGTGTTGACGCGACGACCCCTATAGTTTTTGAGCATTCTCTTATTAGACCCTTCGGAGCTAACCCCAAAAAAAATTTTCTTTCTTACCTTGTGATACCTCTTTGAAATCCTTATAAAAATCGTAGTTGAATGGCACCAACATTTTTGACTACATATATATATATATATATATATATATATATATCAAAAAAGAAGTTAAAAAACCTCCAAATCAGTTACTTCAACCGAAAAGAAACTAAAAAACAAAAGATCAAAAGATCTTGGGTGGAAATAACGAAAATTCAAACTTGGATGAGCATCCCACAAGGAACACACAAAAGATCAAAGCGAAAAGAGAAATGATTAAACGATGTTTCGCCCTGGGTAACCAGCGTGGGCTCATCCATTCCACCCAAGATTTTTTGTTTTTTAGTTTATTTTCAGTTGAAGTAACTGAGTTTTTTTAACTTCTTTTTTGCTTTAATTGCCTTAGGAGCATAATCCCACTGGAAATATTAACACGCCAGGGCGAATTCGTATCAGGTAACTTGGATAAATACCAGTGCGGAACGATGCCTATTTGTGAGTGGTTCAAAGTTGAAAATCAAAGTGTATGATGGTGTTTAATGATGTATAGTGGAGGGTGACCAGTGAAACTACTGATGACTCCACGCTGGTTACCCAGGGCGAAACATCGTTTAATCATTTCTCTTTTCGCTTTGATCTTTTGTGTGTTCCTTGTATGCTCATCCAATTTGAATTTTCGTTATTTCCACCCAAGATCTTTTGATCTTTTGTTTTTTAGTTTCTTTTCGGTTGAAGTAACTGATTTGGAAGTTTTTTAACTTCTTTTTTGTTTTAATGGCCTTCGGAGCATAATCCTACTGGAAATAATAACACGCCAGGACGAATTCGTATCAGGTAACTTGGATAAGTACCAGTGCGGAAGATGCCTATTTGTGAGTGGTTCAAAGTTGGAAATCAAAGTGTATGATGGTGTTTAATGATGTATAGTGGAGGGTGACCAGTGAAACTACTGATGAGCTACGCTGGTTACCCAGGGCGAAACATCGTTTAATCATTTCTCTTTTTGCTTTGATCTTTTGTGTGTTCCTTGTGGGATGCTCATCCAAGTCCAACTTTTGTTTTATATATATATATCACATAAAAAATGCAAAAAAACTCTTGAAAAATTCAATTTTCTGTGCCATATATCTCGAGTTATTAAACGATATGTTAAATAAAAAGTAGCCTAAGTTAAGATCCAGGTCAGACCCTATTGTCTTATCAAATTTCATATGAATCGGTTCAGCCGTTTTTGCGTGATTAATGGACAAAAATCTTATATATACTAGTATATATATACATACATATAGCACATGTAAAACGAAATGGTTTTAGAAACAATAAAGTCTGAGTCTATATATATATATACCTCGCACATATAAAATGTATTGGTAAAGTCCTTCTTGAAAGAAATTCTGGATACCCCATAAAAAGTCTGGATACCCTGGAAAAGTCTGGATACACTCTGGAAAAGTCTATAAGGACCCTGGAAAAGTTTGGTACACTCTGGAAAGACCCAGGAAAAGTCTGAATACACTCTGGAAAAGTCTGGAAAGAACTTGGAAAAGTCTGAATACACTCTGGAAAAGTCTGGATACACCCTGGAAAGTCTGGATACGTCCATAAAGTCTGGATACCCTGGAAAAGTCTGGATACGCTCTGGAAAAGTCTATAAGGACCCTGAAAAAGTCTGGTACACTCTGGAAAGACCCAGGAAAAGTCTGAATACACTCTGGAAAAGTCTGGAAAGAACTTGGAAAAGTCTGGATACACTCTGGAAAAGTCTGGATACACTCTAGAAAAGTCTGGAAAGGCCCTGGAAAAGTCTGGATACACTTTTGAAAAGTTTAGACACACTTTCGAAGTCTGGAAAAACCCTGGAAAAGTCTGGATACACTCTGGAAAAGTCTGGAAAGACCCTGGAAAAGTCTGGATACACTCTGGAAAAGTCTGGAAAGATTCTGGAAAAGTGTGGAGACCCTCTTGAAAAGTCTGGAAAGACCCTGTAAAAGTCTGGATACACTCTGGAAAAGTCGGGAAAGACCCGGAAAAACTCTGGATACACTCTGGAAAGACCCTGGAAAAGTCTGACTACACTCTGGAAAAGTGTGGATACACTCTGGAAAAGTCTGGAAAGACCCTGGAAAAGTCTGGATACACTCTGGAAAAGTCTGGAAAGACCCTGGAAAAGTCTGGATACACTCTGAAAAAGTCTGGAAAGACCCGGGAAAAGTCTGGATACACTCTGGAAAGACCCTGTAAAAGTCTGACTACACTCTGGAAAAGTGTGGATACACTCTGGAAAAATCTGGAAAGACCCTGGAAAAGTCTGGATACACTCTGGAAAAGTCTGGAAAGACCCTGGAAAAGTCTGGATACACTCTGAAAAAGTCTGGAAAGACCCGGGAAAAGTCTGGATACACTCTGGAAAGACCCTGTAAAAGTCTGACTACACTCTGGAAAAGTCTGGATACACTCCCTGAACAGTGTGGATACACCCAAGAAAAGTCTGCATGTACCCTGGAAAGGTCGTCATAGTAAAAAGCCTGACTGTTAGTGTCAGTCAGTGGTCGAACTTGAACTAGTAAAGGAGACCAAAAATCCAATATTGTAGGTCAGTCAAGCCACCCCCCCCCCCCCCGAAAAATATTCGAGTTTTGATATGCTTATACTTTCTAACCAATTTCGAACTAATTTTGAACCACTTTTAAAAATTTTGAACCACACTCCTTCCTGGTTTTTTTATACTCAAAATGGGGGGTGCAGCCGGACGTCAAGCTACACCCCCCTTATTTAAAGCGTAGAGAAAAATGAAAAGCACCTATCCCAAAATTAAGAACTAATTTCGAACTCCTAATATCACCAAAAAGAATTTAGAAAAATCCACTATTGATTTATTTGGATGCGCAATAAAGATCTCTATGCTCATATAGTCCACATCAGCTAAGAAGCACCACTGGAAAAATCAGGTGCTTTATAGCGCATTTCACTATATCGCACTCGGTTCGAATTTTCGTAGCCCTAGTTCAAAATTGAACTATAGCTTGCACGGTGCTAGCTTGCTCTCGGTCTCGAACGAAGAAAATTCGAACTTGCACAATGCGACGAACTAGAACCGTAAAAACCACAGTTATGAAAAGCTCGAATTTTCGGGCCTTCGGAGCTGCTAGTGAAATATGAAATCGAACTGTACGCAGGCAACTCGAGTGTAGAGAAATATACTCAGCTGATTGCACCGCGGCTTGGGTCGGGCACTGAAGCTCGAGCTTTGACGTCACAGCTCGAATAATTCTGCACCGGGGCAGGTAGTGAAATTCGCTATTACACGAATGACGTCATAAAATTTAAACTATGTTAGATATTTTAATCAATTTGATTTTGTGTTTTAGTAAATCTTATTTTATGAAAGGATCTCGGAAAAAACTAATACACGACTTTGGCTACCCCCCCCCCCCCATTTCAAACACGTTCAAATAATTAATTAATAGTTCAGTACAAATAATGATACTCATTGTTTTTTAATCAAAAATTTATTTATATAGAATGGTCGAAAAATACCTTACCTGCATTTTTTATTCAGTTATTAACCTTAAGTTCCTTTTTTTTAAGGTTTGCAACACAGAAAATGTATTACGTATCTAAAATGTAATTTTTGGGCCCAGGCTTAATGATGACCACAGTGGCTTACAAGTGATGACATATTTTTTACGGCGGACATGTTTATGGCAAGTGTGTATTTTTTCAAGTGCCACCATCTTGGATTTACAAGAAATGTCAATTCTGAGAAAAATTTTGTTTATTTACAAAAAAACGAAATTTATTAAAATTATTAATGTTAATGTAAACAATAATAATAATAAAACATAAACAGTGGGATTTACTAAGATCTAAAATAGTACCCCTCATAGATCTAAATATTTACACCTGGGGGGGTACTAAATTTTAAAACCAATTTTCAAAAAACACTTAACCGTACAGAAAAGACACAAAGTATTGATTATTTTGTATTGGTATGGCAAAATACCACTGAAAAACTGTTGTTCTTCTCAAAATATACTATATTTTAGGAGAAAATGCCCTAAAAAGATTGTTTTTTACAGTTTTCAAAATGGCAAATGGTGAATACGCCAAAAATTTGGCACATAATAGCTTAATTATTTGTGTTTGAGGTATAAAGTTGGTGATTTTTTTATACCCCCTGGGGGGGGGGTTTAAATTTATAGCCTCCAGAAAGGATTGTTTTGTGGCAATTGGTAAAAGTTCGATTATAATTTCCCTAATTAACCGTTTTTACAAGGATTAATTTACCTTATTTAATATCCCAAGTTGTTCATTAATCAATAAAACACCACCATTTTGTCCAGAAAAACGCCATATTTTGAATCCTTCATCAGCACAAAAAATATATTTATGAGGGCACTACGAGTCAAAACAAACATAAATGAAGGTCACTGATTATGCACGAAAACTGTTTCCAATGAAAAAAATTCAAAATAACTGTACTTATTCATTTATTTACAAACTGAAATGGGTTTGTGTTTCGAAAGTTTGTTGTTTGTAGTAGCTGGTGCAACCATCTCTTATAGAAATCTCCACTTGCTGGGTTCGACAGATTTTGGAATTTTTCAATTTATGAAAGCACTCAAGATGGTAAAACAGACATTTTGACGGTCATCGAAATGAACACAAAACTTGCCACTAAGTTTTTTATACTTTGGATAGATAAAAACCCCTCTTAAATACATAGAAAGTTAATCTAATCCTTATTTTATGATTACATGTCGAAATGGTTTTGTGACAGTAAGTATTAATCGTGAAAATCAATAAACAAGGGTAAGTTTTGATAAGAGTGACATATAACGTCAATTTTAATTTACTTAACATTGTTTACCATTTAGATCTCTCCCTGGGGTTAAAAAAACTTTTTTTAAATTGAATTTTTCTTCTTAAATCCATCAAAAGGTTATGTTAAGATGATTCTTCAGTACAAAAATAATTAAAAGTATTCCTATAAATTAGACGTGTGTCCAAAACTCAAGGATGTTGGTATAAAATCCTTAAAACCAACAATTTCACTTAAACTTAGGACCTGTCTAAAATAGGCTAAACCCTTTTAGTAAATGCCACTGGAAAAGTCTAAAAAAAATATTCTGAACAAAATTTTTATGATTAAAAAAAAAGTTAACTCTCTGTTGATAATTTTTTGCAAAAAAATAGTAATAAATTATAGGTTCTAAAAGAAATTAAAAACCACGGGGACAGCTTAAGCCAGTGACGCGCTACAGTTGATTAAGTATGTAAAAACACTAGAAAAATTTTGAGTATTCAGTTTACTCTAGAACTCGACTGTGTTAAACTATCAAGATAATTTGGTCTTATTTTATGAAGAACATGTTGGGCGATAATTTGAGGTTTAATAGTTTTTGTAAACGTATACGAAATAAGTCAGTAATTATAAAGTTTGAAAAAAAAATACAAAAATGTATATATTTTTTATTTCTACGCCAGAGAGTATATGTCAAAAGTTAGAAAAGAAAAATGGCGAAAAAAAGTGTCAAAATTTTAATGCGAGTATCATGTAAAAACCAGCGGTACGACACTGACTCCAACAAGCGTATATTTTATTAGCTCACTATTTGAGACATTTTACTCTTTTGCACTTCGTGTGTCAGATAACTCTAAAATGACGTTTCTAGCAGATTTGTGAAAAAGTACACTTTTTCCAGTATCTTTTACATGTAATAATAATATAAAAAAATTATGTTATGGTTTTTTTTAAAGTTTCCTATTTAATATATTCTTAAGATGCCAGTTAGTACTTAGTGATATCAAAAAATATTTTATGGTCCTTGGGGTCCGATATAGGGCGATTTCCGTTTTCGTAACGTCATAACTGTTAAACCCGTTGACATATAGCTTGTGTCTCGAGCATTTTTTTAAGCTCTAGGGCTCCGCTTTTAGACAAAAAAAAATCTCAGATGCATCCATGTTTGCAGTTTTTTAGCTAAGACACCGGTCTATAACTAATTACAACTCGTCCTAACTAATTCCATGTGACAAAGATAGCTAAACATAATAAACAGCAAGTTAAACAAAGATCATCTGTCCTTCAGGAAAGAGGAGCTGAAGCACGTCAAACCGAATGGGTAAAGTCTGCGTTAACAGAGAGGGAAGCACAGGAAGGCTTGGGAGAGTCCAAGGTCAAGATAGATGTGACGGGGGGCTGCCCTCAAGGCATACTCATCTGTGGTGCCTTATAATGGACGACCTCCTAAGTCGCCTGACACAGGAAGGGTTCGACGCGCAAGCATACACAGACGACAGCCTGGTGGCAGGTGGTTGGCCGCTTCCTCGCCACTGTCTGCGAAAAAATGCAAAAGGCGATCAGAATCATAGAAGACTGGTGCAGACAGAACGGCTTATCAGTTAATCCTGCAAAAACTGAAATGATCCTCTTCACTAGAAAAAGGAAACTAGAGAATTGCAGAGCTCCCATAATGTACGACAGAGAAAGCATAACTTTAGTATCAGAGCTTAAGTATCTGGGAGTCATACTGGACAAGGGACTCACGTAGAGGCAGCATGTTGCCAAAATGACTGAAAAAGTCCAGGCAACAATGTGGCAGTCGCGCCGAGTGGTCGGTCGAACCTGGGGGATCACCCCGGAGAGAAAAAACCATTGAGCTTGCAGGGGAATAAGAGGCTCAATGAGGACTACCCCCATTAGAGCCCTAGAAACCATCTTAGGTCTCCCCTCGCTTCCAACTTGGATCAAGAAGAAAGCGATGGCGACGCACCTACGACTGAGAGACAAGGGCCTATGGAAGGCCAGAGGGGAAAAAGTGGGTTATCTGGCAATCGAGGAACTGGTAACGAAAGAGTTGCCTCTTCTAAAGATGCCAGTAGGGACTCCTTCGAAACCATTAAGGTTTGACAAAAAGTACAAAGTCACAATACCTGAAAGGGATTGGTGGCAGAGAAAAGAATTCCGAAACGAATTAAGCAGAGACGCGACGGTCTGCTACACTGACGGATCAAAACTGTCAGCCAGGCAGACAACAGGTGCAGGAGTGTATGCGGAAGACCTAGAGGTTCAAGAAATCTACCCGCTTGGCGAGCACGCTACGGTCTTTCAGGCGGAGGTATACGCCATTATCATGGCGGCAACCCTACCAGAGGTCAGAAATGGCAGGAGGGACATTTGCATATGTTCCGACAGCCAGGCTGCCCTCAAGGCTCTTAGTTCACCAAAAATTGTCAGTAGCATAGTGGAGGAGTGCGTTAACGTGCTACAGACATTGTCTGAAGACACACAGGGTGACACTGATGTGGGTCCCGGGCCACGAGGGAATACCAGGGAATGAGAAGGCGGACGAACTTGTCAGAGCTGGTGCCGAAACCCAATATATTGGACCGGAACCGCTCTTGGGAATCATAAGAAAACAGGTGCAGAGCGAATTCAATAAATGGGCGAGCGATCAACTGAAGTCGTCCTGGAGGGAAGAGCGAGAGTGCAGACAGTCCAAACTGTTCGTGAGTGGACCAGACGCAGCCAGAAGTAAATGGCTCCTGGGAAAAACTCGCAAGGGCATTGGATTGTGTGTTGGACCACTCCGCCTGCGCAGCATGTGGGTGGGCAAGGGAATCAACGGTGCACCTGATAGGAGAGTGTGACGGGTACGCCAGATTGAGGCAGCAGACGTGGGGTGCCCCCACAATAGAAGAGGAGGAGCTACACTCTCTAAGATGAGCTGACGTGCTGACCTTCGTAAGGAAGGCAGGAAGGCCCGGAGAGGGAGATGCAGGATATGCAGAGGGAGTGGGAGGATAAGGATGCGAGACCTAATTGTCAGGCCTGCGGGTCGCCCCTTACTACTACTACTAAACAAAGATCCCCATAACTAAAATACACAAACAATCACTACAAGTTGCATATCCAATCGTCTCGATCACATCTACGTTTACATATGAACGCATAAACCTTTGGATCCGTTCGTAAAAAGTTAGATCGATCAAGTAGTGTCACGTCTTACCCTTTTGCGGTTTTCAAGGGCGCAACAACAACAAAAGCAAAAAACCATAATTACAGATAAAAATTCGAATCTATTTTCAACTTGCCGAAACTGCATATACATAAACGTATTTTTAAGGCAAAACCAGTGAACAAGAACGCAACTTTAGTCATAGAATGTACGCGTAAACGTGGAATGGAGCGCAATAGTCTGTCTTCTTTTTTTATCTGTAAAAAACAAAGGCGGATATCAGAATCTCATCTCAAACATTCAAGTACTACTGCCTATTTTCTCTGGCCCTTTTGGCAGTTATGGCCGGTAAATTGTCAAGCGGTTGTAATGATGGCTACATGGTAATTGAGGTGAATCGTAACCGAGAAAGGAAAGTGGCAACTTTGACTGATGATGATGTCGAATTGCCAGCCAGCTAATGTAATTGCTGGTGTCGGAGTGTGCGGGGCCCCCAGTGCGGTATCGGTCGTCGACAAACTACACCACTATACACAAAATTGATACATTCCCCGCTAGTAATTCTCGTTGCAATCCTTTAGGGCGATATTTAATAAGGATTTTAAAAGGTGGGCCAAAAAACCCGTCCTTTTTTTTTCGGCTGTGGTTTTGCTACCGTAAGCTTAATTTTTGTGATTTTAGCTTCTGCAAAAAGCTAAAGCTTCAGACTATATGAAGTTTTGTCAAATTTGACATTTCGTTAAAATACCAGAGGGCGCATGATTTTTAAATTTCCTTATTTTCTTTTAACTTATTCGAATTTGTTATTTTATACAGAGTATTCAGAAGACTAAAATGATATGGCAACGTAGTTTTGATAAAACTACTGTTTACAGGGTTAAAAACAGCAATTCTTTCGTTAAGCAAAGCCTTTTTTGTTTTTGTCTGATTTTTAGGAATGATACCTCTTTGTACACTGAAAAGATGTGGCTTCTCGGATGATTGAGATCAAGTTCATTGGCGTACAAAAAAGTTTGGCAGGAAGGAGTGAAATATAACTAAGTTTCAAAATCCACTACGGATTTTCATAAAATGTCAAATTTGACAGATAGCGTATATAGGCTAGAGCCTTAGCTTCCCGCAGAGCTCAAAATCTAAAGAATCAAACGAGATTTAACAAATCCCTAGTAGAACAAAAACTAGAGGTTTTTAGACTTATGTTTTACAAAGGGTTTAAACACCACTTAATTCGTTGGCGTTGAGCTTTATTACTTTTTGTCCGATTTTTAGAAGTGATACGTCTCTGTGCACGACAAAGACGTGTCTTTAGGCAATGTCTTTTTTTTGTAGCGACGAGATATCTTCCTAGACACCGGTCTCTGGTGGTCTACCGAATGTGCCCGAATGTGCCTCTCTTGGACGCCTACGGACTAAAACCCTCCGATGTAGATTTGGTCGAAATAGCAGAACCATTCTCAGGAATATAACGTCACTATTTCGCCCTACACTGTTTTAATTTCTTAGGTGCGTTCGTCTTCGTGTTTAATTTTTAGAATCGTTCTTATCATATCATGTCACTTGTTCCATTTGTCTACGTGTTGTATAATTTCTTTAAAGAGGTTCTCTATGGTCATATTCTCTATCTGTAAATCGTTTCTTGTTGTTTATATTAGACAGTAAATTAACGTATGTTCTGCGTCATCTATTCTTTGACAGTACCGACATGTCGTCCGTTTTCCCTGTTCGCTTTGTGTGTGTCCCAAAAGATCCATGTCCCGTTATAGCTTGTGTCATATAGTAATCCATTTTTTTGTGTTTGCAGTCTATCCATGTTTTAATGTCGGGAATAATTATTTTCGTCTATTGTCCTTTTTCGGTATTTCCGTCCCATCTTGCTTGCCAGGATTCTAGTGTTTTCTCTTTTTTAGCTTCTTTCTTTTCTTCACTGTGTCCATTTTTTTTTCATATACAATTTCTTCGTGATTCGTGTTATAACCTGAATAGCTTCCATTGATATCCCATATGCTACTAGTGTTACTTTTATTTTTATTTGCGAACACAAGATTCACTTTGTTGTTTTTTAAATATTTTGACTTTTTAGTTCTGCGCAACAAGCCTCCTCCTGACCGATTGCTTGCTGATGCCTTAAAATTAGGGCCACGTAGTATGAAGCTCCAATTTATAAAAGTCATGTTACAGTGACCTTATACATTTATAGGTTTCTTCTTTATAACCTGCTGAAAGGTACAGGATTCTGTATTTACGGTGTTTTGCACTTTTCGCGGATTACAAACTTTTTGTTTTAAATTCGGGAAGTGTGCATGGTGCCTGTGTAGCTTCAACTACCAGGTACAATCTTATGACTCCCTGATGATTCCTAATACGGATGAAACAGGTCTGTAGGTGTCTGGATTCTCCATTAGACATTGGAGGCCTGGTCGTAATGAAGTGAGAAACAAAAACGCTTTGTCCGATATGCCACGAGTGTTACTTTAATTTTTATTTGCGGACACGAGATTCACTTTGTTGTTGATATCGTTCGGTAGCCGCAGGCTACTCTTAGTAAGACTTTCCGTTACATTCTTATCAGCATGTTTTTGTACTTCTTTGTGCGCAGTACTGGACTCCATATCACTGCACCATATGTCACGATCGAATGGATTACACTGTATAGTAACTTCCTCTTGCTAGTACTGAGCCCGTTTATGTTGGTAAAAGCAAATTTTTAAAATCGAGAACAGTGGCGCACATAAAATTTTGGCGGGGGGTGTTAAAAATTGAGAAATTTAAAAATCATGCGCCATCTTGGATTTTAACGAAATGTCAATTCTGACAAAGGTTTCATATAGTCCGAAGCTTTAGCTTTTTGCAGAAACTAAAATGATAAAAATTAAACTTACGCTAGCAAAACTACAGCCGAAATAAAAATGTACTTTTTTTTTGGCCCACCTTATAGTTTAAGGAAAGTTTAGTTTGAAGGCTGACATATTCATGGGTATCTAAAAATTGATTTTCATCCGAAACATATGATCAGATATTTTTACCTGGATGGACGCCAAAATAAACTGGAATGAGACGTGTAAGGTCACTTTTTCTTAAAGCAGTCCAAATAATCTGTAAAAACTAATAAAATCTGGGTAAATAAGAAATCTTAGAACTGTCAAAGTGAGCCAGAATGTCGTATTTGGCGTAAAATCATTATATATTGTAGACCACCGCCAAGAAAGGTGGTATATCTACTTTAAATTTTAAAACAATCACGATTTTAAAAAACAAAAGATCTTGGGTGGAAATAACGAAAATTCAAACCTGGATGAGCATCCTACAAGGAACACACAAAGGACTAAAGCGAAAAGAGAAATTATGAAACGATGTTTCGCCCTGGGTAACCAATCAGTAGTTTCACTGGTCACCCTCCCCTATTTGTGAGTGATTCAAAGTTGGAAATCAAAGTGTATGATGGTGTTTGATGTTGTATGGGGAGGGTTACCAGTGAAACCACTGATGAGCCCACTCTGGTTACCCAGGGCGAAACATCGTTTAATCATTTCTCTTTTCGCTTTGGTCCTTTGTGTGTTCCTTGTGGGATGCTCATCCAGGTTTGAATTTTCGTTATTTCCACCGAAGATCTTTTGATCTTTTGTTTTTTTTTAGTGTCTTTCCGGTTGAAGTAACTGATTTGGAGTTGTTTTTAACTTCTTTTTTTGGTTAATCACGATTTTGTTGAAAAAAGTCAAATTCTAGCCTTTTTCGGCTTTAATTGGCTTTTCCAGCCCGTTCTTTAAGTCAATGTATAGAAACGTATGAGATCTCACTCACACAGTTAATTCAAGGAGATTAGTGCCCTCTTAAATCAAGAAAAATGTCTTTTACATATAAGTTTAAAATTAATTTTAAGTAATTAAAAGTACTGTACACGCTAGCACGGTAAAAATCGCGTTGTCAAAAATTTGCGGTAATTTTTTTGCGCTACACACCATGCTTGTGTTGTTTAGCAAGCAAAAACCGCACATGCTATTACAAACGTGACCATCTTCGCCTAAATAATTTGGGGTACATAAAGATTGGAGCGCAAACGAAAGAAAAGCGCATGCAAAAAATACGTACAATAGAAAGTCTGCGGCTTTAACCGCGCAAGCCAAAAAAACAATTTTTTTGGGGAAAAGAGGGATTCGGCTCATTCAAAGGTATAGTTTTTGCCTGATTTTTTGTTTATTTTGGATGTTCCTTTCGCGGTAAATTCTTGCGCGCTAGGGGCCGGTAAAGTAACATGTCATTTTAGTAATTTTACTAAAATTTCATAAAATTTTAGCTAGAAGCCGTAAAAGAAGGACCTCCCTTCCTGAATTTCTCCCAGACCTTACCTTATGCCTATAGATTGCAACTTGTTGGTGGCGGCCATGAATTATGTAACGTGGCGTGGAGAACTAGGTGAATTATTACGAGGGGGGAGGAAAGTTCGCAGCTAGATTCCGTTACCATTTTTATCTGAAAAATGATAAAAATAATAAAATAACTAATACTTTAAAATATTTGTTACCTAAATTAGGAAGGAGTGGGGGGAAGGTTTCGAAAATGTTACAAAGAAGAAAAGAGGGCCGAAATTAAAATTTGACAAAATTGGCGCCACACTTGTTTACTGAGATGTATTGGGCTTATTTTTATTTAAGAAGGTAGTGTTCTCGTCCAAACGTCAGCAAGCGAAACGCCAATTAAGCTTATTTTGACAGTTTTTAATATTCTTCCATAAAAATATATGAATTAAAAATTTCAATTTTCGTTTCCCATTAGTGTGAAGAGATATGTGTATAGATATTTTTTCTTGTATGGACCTTCGCAAGTTTAGAAATAAAAAAGGATACAAAAATCTTAGTAAGCTACTCAACAGGGAATTTTCAGTTAAAAGGCCTACTATACAGGGACAAACCCACCGCCAATCTTCTTTCTTTCCATTTTTTTCTTAAAACCTGTGTTTTTTCCCTTGCGAAATCACTTGTATGCTTAGGGTAAGTTCAAAATTCTAACAAGTTTTATTCAAGTTTAAACAAAAATCGCATAATTAGATTAAAAAAGGCATGCGTCGCATAATCCTAAACTTTAGTCCATCTTAGTAAACAGCGCCCTCATTGACTAGTTTCGAACTTGTCGCGCGGCTTTCAGAAATGTCCTACTTTTTTGATTACATGATCATCCTGGGTACATCCAGATCCCTTGGTTATAAAACGAAACTTCGTAAAATGGCTACAATTCTTAATTAGGCGCAAGATGTATGATAGCTCATAAAGGGCGCAAAAATCCAATAAAAATATTTTCTGACAGTCAAGCAGTTGTAAAGGCCCTTGAATCCTATGAAGGGGCTCCCTGGTGTCCATGGAGAACCTTTAAGAGCTGCCGGAACTTCCTGAATTCCCTTGGGGATTACTAAACACTTTGTCACTGGTATGAATTCCGGGACACTCTGGATATGGGGAAAATGAAACCGCTGAGCAACTGGCTTCCACCCTGTTCATTGGCCTCGAATCCCCGGAATAGTATACAACATGGTTAGCGCTGAAATCTCAAACTAGATGGACATTAAGTCCCGCCAGTACTGGAGAGAACTGCCAGAACTGGCATATTCTAAAGAGTTTATCACAGAACCCCTCGGGAGGAGCGAGGAATCATTGAGCTCATCAAGTAAGAGATCCGAATAACAGTTGATCTATTTTCTACCTACGTCTGTATACTATATCAAGCATTGCAAGCTGAGAGTACCTAACAGTGCACAGGATAGGTCTAAGTGAGGACACCGCATGCAGATGCACGTCAGCGTCAGATCGACGGTTCACCCATTCAATTGCAAACCTCTTAAGTGGCTAAACATGAAGAACAATAAAAGAAAATTAGAGTTTCGAACTTCTATTGTCTTGGTTTTGTACTTTTTCACAAAGTTTCTACTGCTTATGTACCTGCAAACCTGAATACTAGCAAAAACAAAGACTACCTAATCTGTTACCTACGAAAAGTATGGGTGGGATGGTGACGCTTTCTTAAGAAAATACATTCCGGTTCCTCGGTATGAATGCTGTTTCTTTGAACTTCCGCTTGAATAGATTTTCCTCTTTGGCGACGATCTTTTCCCCTTTCAATGTTGATCCACTAGTCGAGGGGCATAGAGTCGAAATTCGGCCTCCGTGGGCCTTTTGATGATGATTTTACGAAACCTGTTTTAATCGGTTACTAATAGCCCACTTAACATCACCTTGCCTATGAACAGCCTCAAAAGTGCTGCAGTTAAAAAGTGAGGTTAGGGCGACAAAATATTTTTTTTTAATCTTAACGGTTTGACGTACTTTGATGAAATACACATATTGGCCTTCTGGCCTTCTGGCCAGATTAAACAATATAATTTAAAAAATAACATTTAGTACATCTAGGGCTGTATCTCCTGAACGACTTATCCAGCACACTATGTGGTTTTGTAGTACATACTATTACCAATCAGCCTGATATCACAAAAAAAAATTTTAGCTTATGAGCGGAGGGCCCTGAACAGACGCCATTTTTTTGACAATTTCGAAAAAAAAATCTATTTACGCAAACTTAACTTAAGGGCATCGAAATTTTATATAAATCGGTTACTTATAGACCACTCAATATTTCTCCACGTATAAATAGCCTCAAAAATGTTGGAGTCCAAAAGTGAGGTTAGGGTGACAAAATATTTTTTTAAATCTTAACGGTTTGACCTACGATGATGAAATTTGGTAATCATATTGACCTTCGGGGCAGATTGTACTATGTATATAAAACAATAACATTTAGTGCATCTAGGAGCCGGTAGAGAGCGAAATGTAGTTTTGATTTTTTGCGTAAATAGATTTTTTTTTTCAAAATTGTCAAAAAAATGGCTTCTGCTTACAGGCTTAAACATTTTTTTGTGATATCGGGCTGATGATGAAAAATTTAAACCAAATTTCGCCCCCTACCGGTTCCTAGAGGCACTAAATGTTATTTTTTTTAATACAATCGTAGGTCAAACCGTTAAGATTTAAAAAAGTATTTTGTCTCCCTAACCTCACTTTTGGACTGCAACATTTTTGAGGCTATTCATAGGTGGAGAAATATTGAGTGGTCTATAAGTAACCGATTTATATAAATTTTCGATGCTCTTAAGTTAAGTTTGCGTAAATAGATTTTTTTTTCTAAATTGTCAAAAAAATGGCGTCTGTTCAGGGCCCTCCGCTCAAAAAATTTTTCTTGTGATACCAGACTGATTGTTAATAGGTTGTACTACAAAACCACATAGTTTCAATTGTGCAGGATAAGTCGTTCGGGAGATACAGGAAAAAATCTAAAAACAGATTTCGCCCTCTACCGGCCCCTCGATGCCCTAAATGTTAATTTTAATTATTAAAATTTTATAATACAATCTGGCCAGAAGACTAATATGAATACCAAATTTCATGATCGTAGGTCAAACCGTTAAGATTTAAAAAAATATTTTGTCGTCCTAACCTCACTTTTTGACTACAGCACTTTTGAGGCTGTTCACAGGCATAGTTCACTGAACACATGCTAGTATATAAGATTAGGTAGTCTTTGTTTTTGTTAGTATTCACCTGATGACGATTGCAGGTACATAAGCATTCGAAACGTTGGGCAAAAATAAAAAATAAATACAATGGAAGTTCGAAACTCTAGTTTACTCTCAAGATCAACATTGTGTACCACCTTCAAACAACATCATGTTTAGTTAAACTTCCAAATCAGTTACATCAACCGAAAAGAATCTAAAAAAGAGATCTTCTCTTTTTTAGATTCTTTTCGGTTGATGTAGAATCTAAAAAAGAGAAGATCTGACCGAAAAGAATCTAAAAAAGCGAAGATCTCTTTTTTAGATTATTTTCGATTGATGTAACTGATTTGGAAGTTTAACTTCTTGTTTTAATTGTCTTATGCCCGTGTGCACCACTTCCCCTTACTTCTTCTACTTGTTCAAGTGCCGCTTGAACTGAGGGTGACCCTTGAGATTTACTTGGTTTGCAAAAGTTCCGAATATGTTCCACTTGGAAAAAGTAAGGAAATTATTGGCAACATGGCAGTCATCTGCATTTTTTTGTGTTTTTTGTGTGGTGATCATGATTATTACCTGTCAGCTGTCAAAAAACCACGTAAAATTTGAGGTTGTTTAAAAAAACAAACTTAATTGATGATTTATGATTATATGGAGGAAAAGGCAAATAAAACTACTATAATTGGTTACCTATAAAACCTGACTATTTATTTAGTATGTTTTCACATCGTATTCAATACGTATTGACAAAGAGCGTGATATATGAAGAACAAGATGCTTGATTTTCGGTACGTATTGAATACGATGTGATTATTACACCACTAGACCAACCCAACACTTTTTTCAGATTTTTGCAACGAATTTGCGAAAAAAAGGGAATTATTCACATGATTTTTTTTGGACATTTAAACCTTTTGTAAAAGGTATCATCTCATTCTTTGCAAAATCTAATTCTTCATCTTCTTCGTCATCCCAAAGAAGTACCATTTTAAGCACAGACCACTATTACATTACATTACAATCACAGAAAGATTTTAAAGCAACGGAACAGTTTTATAATCTGATTAAATTAATGGCTTTTGTTTAAAAACATAATAAAAAAATAGCTCACATAACCTCAAAATGCGCTTAAGCCGAAGTAATTCTACGGCTTATCCCATCCATACCAAAACTAAAGCTTAAGCTCGGCTTACATGTCAAGCCGAACCCGTGCACACGGGCATTAGGAGCATATTCCTATTGGAAAGATTAACACGCCAGGACGAACCCGTATCAGGTGACTTATAATAAGTACCATACGGAACGATGGCTATTTGTGAGTGATTCAGAGTTGGAAGTCAGAGTGTGCGATGGTGTTAAATGATGTCTGGATTGAGGGTGACTAGTGAATCCACTGACGAGCCCACGCTGGTCACCCCGGGCGAAACATCGTTTAATTGTTTCTCTTTTCGCTTTGTTTTTTTGTGTGTTCCTTGTGGGACCCTCATCCAATTTTAAATTTTCGTTCTTTCCTGCCAAGATCTTTTGATCTTCTCTTTTTTAGATTCTTTTCGGTTGATATAACTGATTTGGAAGTTTAACTTCTTGTTTTAATTGTCTTATGAGCATATTCCTATTGGAAAGATTAACACGCCAGGACGAACCCGTATCAGGTGACTTATAATTAGTACCATGCGGAACGATGGCTATTTGTGAGTGATTCAGAGTTAGAAGTCAGAGTGTGCGATGGTGTTAAATTATGTCTGGATTGAGGGTGACTAGTGAATCCACTGACGAGCCCACGCTGGTCACCCCGGGCGAAACATCGTTTAATTGTTTCTATTTTCGCTTTGGTCTTTTGTGTGTTCCTTGCGGGACACTCATCCAATTTTGAATTTTCGTTCTTTCCTCCCAAGATCTTTTGATCTTCTCTTGGAAGAGGAATTTGCATAGTACCAAGAGAGTGTGACCAAAAAAAGCGGTTATGTGTGACGCTTCGTCACTCAAGCGAAGATACAAAAGTTGGTTGGTTAAAAATGGGCGCGTTAAAAAATTTGAAAGTGAAAAACTCGGAAATTCAAAAGTAAACCACAATAGACCCACTGGTGGACGCAGTGGAAAGTGCAAGGACGGCACGCAAGTAATTTTAAAAAAATTGAATTTAACTATCGAGAAAAAATTAGTGAGGCTATTTTTTTTTCTCGTGTAGTGCAATTTTTGCTAGCCCTAACCGAATCCCCAAACCGTGACAACCGCCAAACTATCCTCTAGCGCAATCATCTACCACTCTGTCTTTCATTTAGCGGTCATAACACATCGTATTGTAGGCTAAAAGGGTAAAATCAGTCTCAATATATAAAAGTTACAATTTTTCGTTACTTAGGAACGAAGAAAAAAATAGTTTTACACATATCCTAACTAACATTTAAACAAGTCTCAAAGAATAATTCCTTTTTGATTTTATCAGGCCTAGAATAGTTGGAATATCTGTAAAGACGGTTGTTGGTTATCTTTTACATTTATTCTGGTTTCAATTATTACTGTTTTTGAAGTAAAGCTCGCTATTTATTGTTTTTGTTTTTCGTTAATAAAATATTGCTGGTAGCAGAGACCTAAATAATATAGGTCCCTGCTGGTAAGTAATTTATTAGCTACAGCCAAAAGTAATCCTAACATTAATACTAAAGTTACTCGAGCGCCTCTTGAGTTTCATTGCAACAAAGTAAAAAAAGAAGACTCCAGAAACTACATTATTACTTTAAAGTCACACACTTTATTGTAGAAAAAGGTAGCGCTGTAGTAAAAGAAAACTCCTTGCTATTATACTTAAAAGCAGTGCCTACCTTGGAGTTCCTCCTTGTAACTTTACAGTAAGTATCAGGCCCGTATTTGATAAAGAGGCAATTTTTGATAATCCTTAAATATCTGAATGCCAAAGAAACGAAACGTACTGGAATTAATAATAAATTCAAGTTTTAATGATCCCTTTTTAAAACACTTACTTAAAAATACCTGTCCAAAAATAATCTTTTGCCTTCTCTGGTGGAAAAGACCCCTATGAATTTTATCTAACTTTCCTTTCGTACCACGCTTAACAATGATTGCTCGGGTTATCATCGACGCGTCGCGTCGGTCGGTCTCCCAGATGGATTAGCCTTATTTTATTAGCGAGTTGAATTGCCTCTTCCCGTCTTGCCCCCCGAAATTGCCCCTGGTGGCTGCACTCCCTAATAGTCTCGCAAATATGCACTTTGCTCCCTAGAGCAGTTCCACACTTTACAAAATTATAATGATGTACAAAATCTTAGGGCAGGAGACATCGCATTAAAATTGGTACCAATGCAAATGAATCAAAACGGGCACCAATACAAATGGCGGCCGACCGACACATGGGTAAAGCTTACACAATTTAAAATAAACAAACAAACTAATTGCTTGTTATAACTAAAAAAGAAATCTGGTACTTAAACTGTGTTTAGCTCTAGACCAAAACCAAGTTAATTTTCAAGTAATTGACAGTGAAAAATTTTTATTCAAAAAAACTTTTAAAGAACAAGCTGTTATTAAATGCACTCAAAAGTACAAAATAATTTGTTATCTTTCTTATACCATAATAAAAACAAAGGGCGCAAATTAAAAATTTTAACTTTAGGTATCGTATATCGATCACATCGACGATTCACCTAAGAAACAGTTGTATTACTCTATAACCTAAGAACATTTTCAAAGGCTTGGCAAGCACGGCAATCTCACCCGTTCTCAGCTTCTTAAGATGAAAGCATTATGTTTATCATTCGAATAGAAGAAGAATTTACTTCTTCTTTTGTAGTAAGGTAAGGCAATCGGATGTGTATAAGTTACTTATAATGGCCAGCCCTAAATGCACTAAGGGCGCCCAAGATCAACAACACCCTGGTGGAGGAATGTGCGGATGCACTGGAATCCTTGGGAGAGGGCAAACAAGTGACACTTATGTGGGTTCCGGGACATATGGGGGTGCCGGGTAACGAGATGGCCGACGAGCTCGCCAGGATCGGGGCAAGCACCCAGTATGTAGGGCCGGAACCACTCCTAGGAACAACCAAGAGGCAATTGCAAAGTCGACTCAATAAATGGGCCAACGATGCCATGACGACCGCTTGGAGAGCAGGAACAGGATGCAGACAGACCAAGGACTTCGTGAAGGGCCTGGATATAGCCAGACAAAAATAGCTTCTGGGGAGGTCGCGAAGGGACGCTGGTGTGCTGACAGTTATCATAACAGGTCACAACCGACTAAGGAAGCAGATGACTCGGATCGCGGTGGAGAATGACTCGACATGCCGGGCCTGTGGGCGGGCAGAAGAGACATCTCGACACGTTATAGCGAACTGCGAGGCATACCAGAGGACGAGATATCAGGTATTCGGTTTTCCGAACCTGGATGCTCAAATGGGACAAAATACTGGACTTTGCAAAAAGAACAGTGAAACCAAATGAGCAAACTGCCAGACTAGTGGTGCAGGCGGTGGATTAGGGGCAGGCTCGGGGTAGGGCAGAAAGGGCCCAGGGAGGCCTACTTGCCAGGCTTCGCGCCGCCCCTTCTCTACCACTACTACTTATAATGGAGGCGACACGCCAACGGCCACAAAGGCACTCAGTGCGTCAAAAATTGTCAATACTCTGGTGGAAGAGTGCGTAGAAGCACTGGCAGCCTTGAGTCAAGACAAAAGAGTTACAGTGATGTGGGTACCGGGACACACGGGAGTGTCGGGCAACGAAAAGGCGGATGAACTCGCTCGGATCGGGGCCAGCACTCAATACGTGGGGCCGGAACCACTCTTAGGTATAACAAGGAGACAGCTGCAAAGTCGACTCATTAAGTGGGCTAACGATGCACTGGCGGACTCCTGGGAGAACAAAGTAGGATGCAGACAGTCCAAAGAATTCATCGACGGACCGGACTCGGATGGCTCCTGGGAAGGACCCGAAAAGATATTGGACTACTGACAGGGATACTGACCGGCCACAACCGAATCAGAAAGCATCTGACTCACATCGGGGTCGGGAATGACCCCCTCTGTGCGATGCATACCTAAGGATAAGGCATCAGGTACTCGGACAACCGAACCTGGATGCAGAGGACCTACGAGCTCTCAAGTGGGCCAAAGTACTGGACTTCGTGAAGAGAACAGGAAGGCCCGGAGAGCCCACTACCGTACAAGCGGTACAGGTGGTGGATTAGGGGGCTGGGCTGGGGTAAGGTAAAAAGGGACCGATTGCCAGGTCTTGGGCCGCCCCCCAGTTACTACTACTACTACTTAAAATTGGTTAGCAAAAGAAGACCAAAAATCGTCTTGAATCCGCCATATTAAATTTTCCAAAACTGATTAGAAATTCGTTATCTCCATCCCCAAGTGCCCCAACACACCATATTTCAACTGTAACCCCCCTCCACCCCCTTAGAGTAGGGGGGAGCTGTCAATTTCATCACACCGCAACTTTATAAGATTTGATGTCGGGAAGTTGGTCAAAATTAAGTTGCAAGATTCCACCCGAACACACATATCTCGTTACATAGATAGATACATACAGGGTGGATTCTTTAAACGGCACGGTGCTTCTAGCGGGTTAGAATTTGGTTTTATAAAAAAAATCCAAAAACACGTCAACTGAGATTTTTAATTTTCTTTAATCGCGAGATCTTGGATTTTTTTATGTCGTTTTGTTTATGAGGTATGGCAAAAAAATATTTTTTTTAAATAGGACACCCTGTATAGTTTGACATTTTTGAATTCTAAAAAAATTTAAAATGAGGAGTTCTGTATTTCGTGCAAATTGTTTATTTTCTATCAGACCGGTTTCGGCTCAATGATGAGCCATCATCAGTGATTATTTGAAGTTCTAAATTTTGCGAAGTTGGGGGTGACTTCCTCGTTAATGCATTTGTGTAGAAACCAAATGTCAACCTTCTTGAGGGCTTGCTTAATTGAGATCTTCTGGAAAAGTGTAACCTGGGCTACCATACTGTAGATTCAAATTGACGAAGGGGAGTGGTTGCGTGCACGTGAATTTGAATCTACAGTATGGTAGCCCAGGTTGCACTTTTGAAGATCTCAATTAAACAAGCCCTCAAGAAGGTTGACATTTGGTTTCTACACAAATGCATTAACGAGGAAGTCACCCCCAACTTCGCAAAAGTTAGAACTTCAAATAATCACTGATGATGGCTCATCATTGAGCCGAAACCGGTCTGATAGAAAATAAACAATTTGCACGAAATGCAGAACTTGCTTCATTTGTAATTCACGTGCACGCAACGACTCCCCTTCTTCAACTAAAAAAATTATTTTTTTGACAATACCACACACTAATACTCTATCTCTTATGGTTTCCCAGATAGAGGCATTTAAACTTGCATGGAATTGTTGTCTATGCCCTGTTTTACGAGGTTTTCCATACAGATTTAGATAAAAATATCTTGATTATCGTAAAAATAGATCCTACTGTGTGGTATTGCTGAACAGAGAATTGTTTGCAGATTTCAAAAATTGTAAAATATACATGGTGCCCTATTTTAAAAAAATAAAAAGTTGCCATACCTCGTAAACTAAAAGACAAAATCCAAGATAGCACCGTTCCGTTTAAAGAATCCACCCTGTACATTGCAAGATAAAAGCCTGTTTTTGGCCACCCTATAATTATATGGAACGCTATTTGTCAACGTTTTAGAGTTTTACAAAGCATCTTCAACTATACATGAATATTTTCATTTTAATATAACACGAACAGGTATTTTAATTTTAAATGACATTTAATATTTGGGTCATAAAATACGGGGAGATGGGATGCTATTATATCGGGTGCAACATTGTGTGCCCATCTTACATAATGCATAAAAGCTGCTTAATCATATATTAAATGGCCATCATAAAATTTAATATAAAATTTTAGGTCGTTCTTTATTTTTAATACCCATACAAGACATATTTTTTAAATAATATAGTGGAGAAAGCAGATTTTTATTGGCAAAGGTAATTTTAAGAAATCCTTACCTAGAAAATATTTAGGGGAATTCTGTGATAACTCCCGGAACAAATCTTATGTAATTATTTTTATCTCATTTTTTCTTATTGTATTTCACATGAACCACATTTCTAATGGTTTATCGAAATGAAGGCAGAGTTTCTCGAAATAAAGGCAAATTTCATTTTTCGACTCCAAGATATAACAAAAAAATGGTGATAACCCACGAGACATAAAAAATAGGCAGAGAAAACTTAAGAATTAAAAAAGTGCTTTTCCTCATAAACTAAAGGTAGTTGGAAATTAACTAATCCCAAATATATTTTTGTTTCCTAGATATAATAAAAAATGGTATGATATTACTTTTTTTTACTTGCTGTGATTTTTAAAAATGTAATTTTGTGTTGTATGGGATATGGGAAAAAGTTAACATTTTGTTTACCGATATTTCCGCTAGTGGCGATTATTTTATGATTTAGAAAAAAGTTCGTACGTACGTATATACGTTTAATAATAGGGACTTATTGGAATACGGCCTGCCACTATTAGTGCCGACCTTACACTTATAATAGAGACCTTTTGCACCTCTTATGAAAAATCCCCGTTAGGTTTTATCGCTTAATAACGCGTTGTGACGTAGCTAACGTTACGTTATTTTTAAGGCACCATTTTTAGTCTTTGCACGCTGCACAGTGGATCGAGGTATAGGAAAACTTGGACATTCGCTTTCAAATTCAATTACTTTTTTGTCCGTTGACTTTTAATTCTTTATTTTGGTTTGATAAAAAGGTAAAAATGTTCTCTTTTTACATTTTGTACAGAAATTTCACATAGGTTAAAAATTTAATAAAGTTAGAGGTATAATTTTAGAAATATATATTGAATAATTATAATGGTAAAGTGAACAAAGCTCGTTTTACATGAGCATAAGAAAATGTTTAAAGGCTTTCTTTTCACAGTTCAGTTCACAAATTGATTTTTTTATTATATTCAAATAGAAACAATTTTAAAGTTGGTTTGCTTTGCTCTAATAAATATCACAATTTAAATGCGTTTTGGTGTAATGTGCTCCATTTAAATGATCATAACTATTGTATGTATGTATATGTGAGGTAGAAAAAAGTTATGAATAAAAAGCTTTTACAACTTCTAAGAAGCCTTAAAAATATTTATCTAAAAAAGGCAAGTGTCATTCTAAATGTCAAATTTAGACAGCCACTTCTCTATATGTAAAATTCTTTGTATTCTAATGCATTTGAAATTATCAGGGCTTTTCTGATTTTGAAAATGTATTACTAATTATATGCCCCTGTATAATTAGTTTTAACAATATGGAGTTTTTTCACTTAGACTTTACAACTTTATAGGTTTTAATTATAGATCATGTTTTTCGCCTTCTTTACAAAACGGATAAATCATATTAGACTAAACTTTTTTGCATTGCATGTTTAATTAAAATGCCTTAAATTGTAAATAACAGCCAACTAAGTGAAAAAACTGAGTAACCCAAGGCATACAACACTTAACTATTCAAGGGGGGGGGGGTCGATTCCTAAAAACTAGTGTATAAAGTGATTGTTTAAAAATAATTGGGTTTTAATATATCTTAGTGGCATAAAAATACTTTTTCTTTTAATACAATTGGGGCAGAGTAACTGAAAGGTGGGGGGATGCATTAAAGTAGAGAAAATACAATTTTTGTTCAAATATTTACGATCTTATGGAATTTCTCTTGCTTTAAAGGTTTTTGTTAAAAATAATGATTTATGGCGGGTAGTTGACTGAAGAGGGGGGGGGGCGGGTGTATAAATATATAATATTTTTTTCTTAGGGTTTTTCCCGGATTTTTTTGCCCGTAGGTTTTTTGGGATTTTCTTGCGAGTTTTTTTTATTTCCAAGGGTTTTTTCCTAAATTCAAAAAACAACCCAGGAAAATTTTTCTTTTCCAAAATAATTTTCAGTTTTTCAAATATCGGCAAAAAACTCTATGAGGACTGGTGGGGAGGGGATTTTTTTTTAAACATATTTTTGTAACTTTACTTTACCCTTAGCTTTGATTGTTTTTTTTAATTACTCACACCAGATTTACCTAGTTAGTTTAAGGCCCCAAGGGTTGCTTAAAAAAGGAAAAGGTTCATGAAAATGCTGAAGATACATATTTACTGTCAATTTAGTGTAATAATCAAGGTCGATTACTGACACTGAACAAACAATATGCATAGGAGCAACATTCCGATTCAGAAGTCCAGTCTATTACTGCTAAATTATATTTTTTTAGGCATTGGATGGTAGGATTGTAAAAGTGGGTAATAAACGGGTATTATTTAGATCGAACGTGCTTTTGTTCATATATTTGAGATTTAATAAAATGTATATAGGTTTTTTAATTTGACTTAATTGTTATTGTATTGTGTTTTAAACTAGGAAGTAAAATAAAGAGATATTCTTTTAAACGTAAATTTTTATCATTACATTTTACAGGCAACAGCAATAAATAAGTGCCATTATTATTTTTTTATTCTCGTTTTTCTACAATCCCAAAAAAGTTACAAGTATACTGGCATATCCCCTATAAAAATCAGGTCAATCGAAGTTGCTTATAGGGTAAAATGTGAATTTCTACATCAAATTGTTTTTCCGTCGGAAAGCACTTAATTAAAAATACCTTGTTTTAAAACTTAGTCTTTCTATTTTCAGTTAAGTTCAATGAATTCCCATAAAACTATAAAATTTAAATTTGTAAGAAATTTCTATACCAACATTTCTCCAAACAAATTTTTTCTTAACATTCTCTTCAAAATTTACGTGTGTTTTTTTGTACGAGATTTTGCTCGAACATTTCTTTGAGCATTTTGCTCAAGAGGCTCGTGTAAATGTTTGTCGGCATTTTCACATCAAAGGAAAGTTTGTCTGTGTAAATGCACCTTAAGAAGATTTGCACCCTTAATTTATTACACGATTATTTCGAGGGATCGCAGGTGGTCGCAGCCAATCTTTATGGATTTTATTTAGACAAGGTGTGGTCTCATTAAAATACATATTTTCAGCCAGGTCTTTCGAGGTTTTTTTTTAAGTCAAAAAAACTTGCAAATAACAAATCATTGATAAAAAAAATAGTACCTTAGAATTAAAAGATACTTTAAAAAAATTAATACACCAGAACATATGTTTTTCATATACCACAAAGCGGGAATCATAAGCTTGGCACCAATAATTTTTTTGATAAACTGAATATTTGTAAATATTTTGTCGTATTGGACTAATATTAATTTTAACTCATAAATATATTATTTCAGTATAGACAACCAAAAGCGTTATATGATGTTTTCTAAAAAGAAGAATATGTTTGCAATACAAAAATATAATATTGGTTACATAAAATCATACTTTTGAAAAATCGTCAATGTCCGTCCACTTACATTGCCTCGATTTACAAAAAGAATTTGTCCGATCATATTTTTTATTTAAAATATCTTATTCGTGTGTTTTCGACGATGAATTTTAATTATTAATAATCTTTTTTTCACCATTTGATTACCGTCACTTTTTCGAGTCCCGTAGACACTATTAACCTAATCGGACGGGACTTCAACTACTTTCGAACCCCAGACCTAGGTCTTTTTGTCCTCCAGTAGCCTACGGACTTGGGGGGTGTGTAACTAGGTCCGCCTCCACGTGATATCCGATCCCATCCAGCCTGGTTACCGGCGTGAGTGGAAGTGTAGTACCTAAGATACCTTTTACACTTATTTTCCCTGGGTTTCCCCCGACCCTGCTCTTAAGAACGGTCTGATGAGCACCCCCTAGGAAGGCAGTTTTCTTTTCCTAGAGGGATTTATACCTAAACCCCTTTGTCGGGGCTAGGGATTTTTAACGTGCTCCACTATCAATATATGGATAACACGGGACCGTCCTCTTAACGTCCTCTCCGACGGTATGGAATCGAATTAGCCTGCCTTCTAGAGAACTCGGCCTACTCCGCTTTATACTGCATTTTGCCTTCTTCTTACAAAATTCTGTTATTTTATAAGAAACAGTCCACGTAGACTACCTGCCTGACCCGGGACTTGAACCCGGCGTCTCCTGCTTGAAAGTCGAGGTATGTACCCCGACACCAACCAGGGCGGTATTAATCACAGCCCAACAAAATAAAAAAAAAATTTGGTGCCCGAGATCTAAGAACTGATTTTAGATATACTTAATATGCTGATTCTAAAACTGGCAGCAGATTTTTTTCTATCAGCTCTAGTTTTTGAGATAGAGATTTAGTTCTAATAAAAGGCAAAAATAAATAAATCAACATCTCTTTAAAATTCAAAATAGAAATTTGGTATTCAAAACTAGGATCTAATTAGCCAATTATACTTGAAATTGTCCATAGACCAATATTCCTAGACCTGGTTAACCCGCATTATTTAATCCTATAAATTTTATTAGCTGTTTGATATTTGGAATTCCCTATGATCTGATCTCCCCATACCTGCTCAACCCTTGTCTACCTTTATCCTTCTCGACTTAGTATATTGTGTAGTTTTTGCAAATAAAGTTGTGTCATAATTTTTTGTACATTTTCGTCGTTTTATAGTGTTAAAACTAAAAAAATGGCATCCACAAGCAGGCGTAGCTGTGTAAACCATCCAGATGTTTCTTGTTATGTATGTGGCGAATACACTTTGAAAGAAAGTAGAAAAACTATTTCTGAATTTGTGAAAAGGTCTTATCTTGCCTATTTTACATTCTACAAACATTTGTTGAACATTTGCGACTGTGAACAATTGGAAACAGAAAGTGTCTGGAATTTGGTGTACCACTGGTTTGGAGGGAACCACGTAACCATTATGATGACTGCTATTTTTGTCTCGTTAATATTAAAGGCATAAATACGAACAATCGGCATAAATGGACATATCCTGATCTAGATTTTGCAAGAAGACCTGTACCGCACTCTAAGGAAATACGCATTCCAACCTTCACCAATCTTCCTGAAATCCCGGAAGATGATACAGAAACATCAACGTCTGATGAAGTTTAAAGAATGCAATCAGAAAACGTCACTGAATTTGAATCAGATTTAACAACTCCTCAGTGTTTTAATCAATAAGAACTGAACGATCTCGTGAGAGACCTATACCTCTCAAAGGGGTGTGCTGAATTACTTGCAGCCAGATTAAAAGAAAAGAACCTTCTTTATCCGGGCACTAATGTTACATTTTATCGTAAGAGAGAAAAGGATCTGCTGCCTTTTTTCACTCAGGAAAATAAGCTGGTATTCTGTAACGATATAAAAAGACTCTTAAAAAAATGGGTTTGCCAGAATACACTTCAGACGATTGACGCCTTTTCATTGCCGGTCCAAACATAGTTTAAAATGTGTCCTTTTACATAATGTGTGTTGGCCTGTGTAATCTTTAAAAACTCGAAAACACAACAGAGAAAAGGGAGGTTATGACAAAAAGATCGGAATCACTTGTCACAGTGGCCAGTGCAAGTCAATTTTTTACATTTCTTAAAAAATTCTAGCGAAATAAAATGATGAAACAAAAATTGACATTTATCTTTACAATTAAAAAGAATATATTTGCATTCAAAAATCAATTTAAATATTTTTTTTTACTTCACGTTTTAATTTCAGCAACCATGTCAATAATAAGGGATACGTTATTCACCCGCAGGTAACTTCAAACTTTATTGGTTATTAACGGATTCCGTTATTACCTCGTAACTGCGCGTGACCGAAATAAGCGATAAAGTAACAAGGCATAAAAATTATAGGTGCAAAAGGTCTGTGTATTAACTGACTTGAAATTGTTTGTGAAATGAGTGAGGAATAGTCATTCGATTGCGTTCTTCATGATCTTTTGTTAAATAAATTATTTTTTCATGGAGTCAGGGAATTCCTCCTAAACTGGTCGAATCTTATCTAAGTCTCCGTCACCAACATGTCGAAAAAAACGGTCAAACTTCGGACATTAAAATGATTAAAAATGGAGTTCCTTAAGGCTCTATTTTAGGACCATTATTATTCATTGTATTTATTAACGGTCTTTGTTACATGACCAACACACACAACCTTTGTCTCTTAGAGCAAGATATTAGCTGCTTTAGATCAAATTTCCAATGGAAAGGTTCTCAAAGCTCACAAGTGGTTCTCAGCCAACGGTCTTCTACTAAATGCTGATAAAACTCAAACTTCATGTTGGAATTTATAGTCGATTTTTAAGGCCTTCCTTCGGTGAGGATTCCTTGAGGGCTCCTCATTGAGTCCGTTTTATAAAGTCTTCCTCGAGAAAGGCTTGCTGAAGGCCACTCTGAGGTCGCGCAATATGTGGCAACGTTGCATTTTTGCTGTTTTTTTTGTTGGCCGATGTCAGGTTTGAGCCAAATCAGGATTTTGTGTGGTGGTTGTCAAGAATGTTAGGTTATTTTTTTTCCAATGAGAAAAAGGAGTACTTGTATTCACTGTTGAGAAAATTTTCCATATTGGAATCTAAAAAAAAAACAGATGCATGCCACATCACTTCAAAGAAAAAAGGGCATGGGAAGAAATAACCAAATATTCCAACAGCAATTTTTCTGCATGATTGAATTGAATCATCGGTTCTATGGGCAGCCCTCTTCTATTATCTTTTTTTAATTCATCATATATAATTGGGTGTATATGATCTTGAAATATATTTTCAGAAAACTAATATCGTTTTTTGAGCGTCTCTTTAGAAAACCTCTCAAAAGGGTTGTCAAAATCTCTGAGGTATATTTTTTCAACTCGCTGATATGGTGAGAGGGGTTCTTCTACTTCTACCATATCCTGAGTAGTAGTCCAAGAAATCTTGAAGTTTGTCCATTATTCAGCAAAAAAGAACCCAAAAAAACTACTCTTCAAAAATCACACCAACAACAACACATACCTGAACCTAACCTGTAAAACACGACCTAAGGTCTCCTTAAGGTAGCTCCCGAGCTACCTTGGCCTTTACTCAAACTTAAGGCTTCCTTCAGCGACTATAAAATGCATTTCCGACTTTAGGGGATCCTCAAAGACCACTCAGCCTTAAGGAGGCCTTGAGGATCGACTATAAATTCCAGCATTAGTCATTCCTACAAACAATCGTATTTCTAGGGGAAAAAGTGTCAAACTACTAGGGCATAACGATTGACGATAGTTTGAATTGGACTCCGCACGTAGACGTTTATGCTCTGGGGTCCTTTTTTCGCATGCGACTACTTCCGTCTCTTCCTATACCGAATAAAAAGGGAGACAAAAGACATGCCGATATGCTGATTCATGGGTAGTATGTGAAAGAATCTGTGAAAGAATAACCGGTTTTTCATGCAAAACAACACGAATGCCCTCCACCCACTCGTGCAATATTGCGTTAAACTAGTCGAATTCGAACGCGGTCCACACATACCGGCTTATCTTTGGCCTCTCATTTCACACGGTATAGAAAGAGACTGACATTAAAATTGTCGATTATTCAGTACACGTATGCGGATATTTTCGTATGGATTCGAAAATCAGACCCCAGGGGTCGTATTTTCGAAACCATACGAAATTATTCGCATGCGACTACTTCCGTCTCTTCCTATACCGTATAGAAAAGGAGGCAAAAGATATGCCGATATGCTGATTCATGGGTAGTACGTGCAAGAATAACCGGTTTTTCATGCGAAACAACACGAATGCCTCCACCCACTCGTGCAATATTGCGTTAATCCAGTCGAATTCGAACGCGGTCCACACATACCGGCTTATCTTTCGCCTCTCATTTCACACGGTATAGAAAGAGACTGACATAAAAATTGTTGATTATTCAGTATACGTATGCGGATATTTTCGTATGGATTCGAAAATCAGACCCCTGAGCTTGCAATTCTTACTTTCTTCTTTCGTACACTAAAATCTTTTATTAATTTTAAAACCATGAGAATTTGTTAATTTGATAAATTTGGTCTTTTACACTAAAAGCTGTCATATGGAATATCACTTTGGGGACGCAGTTCTGCTGCAGAAAGTGCGTTTATTATGCAAAAACGAGTCATTAGAGTTTTGACTGGAGTAGGCTATAGAGTTAATTGTGTGTTTATATTTTGCCTTAATTGAAATCTACAATCAAAAAGACAAACTTTCATCTAATTTAAATTGGCATAATTATAATATGAGGAGCTGTCGTTTAGAAATACCAAAATTTAAATTAACAAAAAGCAAGAAAAATTATTTTGTCTTAAACATTTTTAATAAACTAACCAAAACAGTACAAAATTCAAGTTGCAAAAAATTTAAAACCACGATTAAAAAATATCTTTTTTTTTATGCCTTTATCAAAAACATGATTTTAGTAACTGTCTGCAGATAACTAAAGCATGGCTTTTTTGGATGGAAAAAAAGATTTCTGAACGTTTTTTACCCAAAGTTAAAGAGAAATAGCGGAAAATAGTAATATTGAAAAAATCTAATTATTCGTGCTTAAGAATTAAGCCATTCCTAAAAATATTGTCAAAATATCAAATTGTCAAAGATTAAAATGTCGCAACAATGAATGTCACCGAGTAAAAAGACACATCGCTATGGAAACGATTGTTATTTCATTTACCAGCCGCCTTGATTCATACTGTAAAGATAGTGTGTTGCGAAAAGTTCTCTTTGTTCGAGATTTTTAAAAGTATTTTCCTGTTTTTCTTGGATTTTTTGAAAAAGGTATTGAAAAAATAGTTTTAACAACTCGCGGCTAAACTGTGCTTTTTTTACTCGCGTTTTTAAATACCTCGCTGCGCTCGATATTTATACTAACGCTTGTAAAAAAAGCACTATTTTAGCCACTAGTTGTTAAAACTACTGTTATTAAATTGCTTTTACAGCATAGATGATTATTTAAGGTCAGACTTTATTAATATCTTACAACATTGTTATTATCATTTTAAGAAATTACTTGTACGGATTGATCGCTACTTGCTTACCTTTATTTTCTACGTTGGGAGCTTATTTAAACGATAATGGCAAGATTTTGACTTGATGTAGAACTTAACAGACATACTCTTGTTTAATTTTTTTTATTGTATAATTTTTTGACTAGCTATAATGTACTTAACCTGTGCAACTGTAGTGCATAATAAATTGAAATTGAAATTGTTTTTGATTACACTAAGGAACAAATTCCAACATTTTTTTTTTGTTTCCTGAACAAAAACTATTTTTTTGGATTTAACGACACCCAAGTAACAAAAAATAAGAATTAATGATTTAAGTTGGCTTGCAAAAAAAATGTTATTTGTTACAAATAAATACTATGCAAAATACATACAGGGTTCCTAAGATTTTCCTTAGGGATAGGATTTCAATAAATCAAACAGAAATGGCATAGAAAGTTCTGCGCGCACAAAAGAAACAGGTATATTGAGCAATGGTGCCAGTTTGTTATTATCTTCGAACTGCTTTCATGAGAAAAAATTGTCGCCACTCTTTCATTATGAGCATAAATCATAGTTGCAATAATAACCGTTAACAAGATGTCTGCAAATTTCGCTAGATGGCGGCCACACCATGAGATGATCGAGGAAAAACTAGATGTTTTCAGGTCCAAACCACAGCTTTTTCTTGCTTAAAGAAGGCGGCAGGGTCCATTATTTACGATACTGAGCGATAAACTCGTGAGGATGTTAACATTAGAAAGAAATATCTTCGCTTTTAATTAAATTTCTTTCCATTCTGTCCTACTAGTGACATCTATCCAGAATTGAATCTAGAGTTTAGAAACTCTTTTTGCGCTTCTTAGCCAACCTTTGACCGAAAGGGTAGGTCAAATGTTTCGGCATCTTTGCTGTAGAGACCTCAATTCGGGATCCCCGGCCGTTCACCGTGTGAATCCGACAATTTTTCCGGTCAACCTGATTCTACTGTTACTGTTACTGTTACTGTAGGCACAACGTCGACCACATAGCTGCTTAGAAGTGGGGGGCCGCGAACCGGCTCGTGGTATCTCCTTCGATGTTGTGTGAAGGAATGTGTAGCACAACGTCGACCACATAGCTGCTGAGAAGTGGGGGGCCGCGAACCGCCTCGTGGCATCTCCTTCGATGTTGTGTGAAAGAATGTGTACTTGATGAGATGCGATCCTGCAATGTTCCGTTCCGCAGTCCAGTTTTTTTTTTCATGCATTCAAAGCGTCTTTTTCCTTCCCTTGTAGTAGGGAATCAAATGCGCATCTCCGAAAAGTTTCCTAATCTGGGGACCCACAAATATTCCCTCTTTAACTTTAGCGTCACTGATTCTAGGCAACTTCTTTGTTCATGGCCTTCACAAACTTTTTCATAAGTCCTAATTTTATGTGAAGTAGCGATAATAAAATATTTTCAGGAAGAACTAATGGCGCGCTGGTTACATTTTTATTCCTTGGCTCAAAAGACTCTCTTGGTGGCCAAATTTTCTTTTTATAGTGATCCGATCGTTCCCGACTGTCCCATTCCGAGAGAGAGAAACAGTATTTGGTATAACCTAGCTGCATTCTAAACAGTTGGTATAATAAATCGACCAGCTATTTCCCATTTATTGGTCGAATTTTTCCATACATTAAAGGCAGATAGGTGATTGTCATAATTAGCATGGATCTATAAAACCAGAGCTAACTGAGACTTTTGTCAATCAAATGTTAATTAGTATAATAAAATAGGTAAGATTTTGCTATTTTCGTCTAAAAAACATTTTAGCACCGACCCAGTATTATTTTCTTTCTTATCTTATTTTTTTTATTTATTTTCGGAGGCACTGTTAATTTTTTTACAAAAATTTTACTGAAAACCAGAATTTTTAACAGTTTTTTAAAATCCTAAAAACTCAAATCCGTAAATATTTTTGCCATCCCATGAAATTTTTGACTTCTTTAAATATAAAAAATGTCAATATGAGGACGATTTTAAAACTTCCACAACATGATTATGGCAGGCGTTAAATCTGATTGGTGCTGCGCACGCGTATCTTTCAACAGTGTCAAATTACTGCCCGGCCATAATAGTACCTGCACGGAAAAAAAATTCATTGTATTTTTTAATAAATTGTTTTTTAAATAAAATATATTTTTATATTAACATTAAACAAAAATAGAAAATATTTTTAAAATATGAAGGTTTTAAAATTTAATACCAGTTTTTATTAAATAAAAAAAAAATATATTAAAAACTCTTTTTAATAAAATATATTTTTGAAAATAAAACAGGAACCTATTTAAACCTAAAATAACTTTATTACAAACAAAGTGTCATTCAATATTCAATCGTGGGACGCGACGGATGTGTCTTGACCGACAAAGGTCAAAACTTTAAAAAAATCTTCCGTTATACACGGTCTACGGTAGTTTAGAGTAAGTGCGCAGAAAAAGTTAACACTTTGAGAAGTTACGAATTATTTGCAAAAACTAACACAAACAACTAACAAATAGATTTTTTTTCTCATGAAAAATTCTTTATGCTGTTTAAAATTTACCACAGTCGTACCGTTTGACAACATTGACAGTTTTGTATTGTGTAAGTTAGGTCATATTTTTTTTCATAATGCAAGTACAACATGATCAAAATTATATGGAAATAAAATGCCTAAACAAACTATTTCTTTTAAATAAAAAATTTCAAGACATTTTACATAGGGAACACTCATTTTAAAAAACATTTAAGAGAATTCTATATAGAGGAATTATATTATTCTGTCAAAGTATTTTTTTTTTTTGAACATTTAACTCATTTAATTTTGTTATTTTTTTTTGTAAAAATTTAAAAGAATTAGGTTTTTATGAATTAATCGCCAGATTTTATATGAATTTTTGGTAATAAATTTGGTATTCTTTTCCAGGAAAAAAGAAGAGGAATGTTTGGCTAAACAAACAAAAATACAGGGAAAAGCAAATGCCAAGAAAGAAAAACTTCAAAGCAGGCAAAACTAAATTAAGAGATGTTGGAAAGGGATTGGACAGGATAAAGAAAGAGAGAAAAGCCGCTTTTGTAACAATTTAATGTTATGTCTATATAATACCTAATTGTAGTGTAATTGTATATTTTCTTAAAATATTGGATTTTTGTAACATATATTAATAAATAATAAATTAATTTTAAATATATTTATATTAGATCCATGTAAAACAAAAGATCTTAAATTTGAAAATATAAAATTTAATAAATTAATTAATTATATCTTAATAAAACATCTATTTAATCTTAAAATAAGAGATATTTAATGGTAATATATGTATTTATTTATTTATTTCAATACACTGTACAGTAACAGGGCGAGCCCCAAATGGCACAATACTAATAGAACATAAAGAAAAATAATACAGTGACCTAAAATAAACAAAGCAAGTCTTAAACTACTATGGTGGCTAACATTAATTAAATAAGTCATACAAAAAGTTTAACATTTAGACAAAAAGGCAAGGACAGCAGATTAGAATAAACGAAATTATTAAAATTCCAATTTTGTGAATTTATTAGGTTCTAACGAAAAATATCTACATTATTTTATCCAATTTGGATTTGAATGAGCTAGTGCTGCCATTAAAAATATCCAGATCGTCTGGTACGTATTTGTTAAATGGTGGTGTTAAAATTTTAAAAATCTAGCGGTTGTTTTCAAAGAGATTCACTTTTAAAATTGCATGGATCAATGCAAAAATCATTTTTTTAAAGAAATTAAAATTCTATTTTTGAGAAATCCCGGGACATGTCGACTTTAGAATACATTCCTACTAGGAGAAAAATTTACCTGTACGTTTTGAACTTACTTCGAAAACGAATCCCTAGATTTTTAAATGACAGTTTTCTGTATTTAAAAGGCATTTAAAATTAAATTCTGGTGGTAAAAACACCCCTCCAAAGAGATGTGCCCTACAAAAATTCCAATAAAGCCAAAAGGTGCTCACCTTGAATAACATATCGACGTGTTCGAGGGTTTTTTGAAAATCATACTTTAGATACACCAAAACGTTGGTTTCGTTTTCGTTGGGACGCCCTGCATATGTACTGGATTGACATTTTCATGTTAGGAGCATTAATTAAGCACGTTGATCGCATTAATTTATATAAAAAAAAGTCATTTTATGGTATTTCTTAAAAAGGGCTAAATACGCGATTTTAATTTTTTTTTGCAAATAAAAGCTCAAAATATGTGTATTTCAAAAAAAAGTGTTTTAAAGATTATATATTTTTTAAGTTGAAAACGCCAAATGTGCCAACGTCGCCCCACTTCACAGTCTAGATTAGTAGCTGAGATTTTTTAAAATTTATACAAGATACATTTTGGCAATTTTTTATTCAAGTAAAGAAAAAAATGTCACTTACTGCTTCTTAACTTATCACGCAGAATTGCCCTAATAATAAAATTTCGGGGAAAGAGTTTTTTTTTAATTTTGCCACTACTTAGTTGTGGGAGCGATTGAAACACTGCAGTCTGCGACTGAATCTTCTGAGCTGCGACTGTATAGCATGGGCCATAAATTTGAACTTTGAGCACCTTTATAGCGGTTTTTCATGTCCAGTAGTTTAAGTTTATAACGTGTATTAATGCCTGGAAAGGTTCATTGTTTAAATTTGTAACAAATTTATTTCTTACTTGCAAAATATACTTCGCCAAACAGATAGGATAGACATAATTTATTAGTCATCATGTATGGAAGCTATTGTGATCGTCAAAAAAGATCTAAATACAAATTTTTGTCATGGTGTTTGGGTGGAGTCTGTGTGTCTGTCGGTAGAACGATTACTAAAAAACCGCTGAACCGATTTTTATCAAATTTGGTACGAAAATTCTTTGTCACCAGACGCAGAGCTGATTAGTTTTTGATACAGGTGATAATTGCATTTTTTGAAAAAAACAAGAATAAAAAAAATATATATATATTTATTTTTAAAGATTTTATGGATGGCTATACGTGCCTGCTGGCGCCATTTTTTTTAATGCCTTCATCAAAAACAAGATTTTACTTACATGCCCGTAAATAACAAAACCCTGGTATTTTGTTTACCTACGCAAAAAAAATTGCTAGTGATTTATCTTGCAATGGATATAGTACGAAATTTGAAACGGAATGGGCGGTGGCGAAGCAAATGCTCTTGGGCAGCGCGATAGCCGTCCTTGATTTATAGTATAAAAATGGTGACCTGTCAATGAGTTTTGCGTTCTAATTTTTTTAATCTTTCGATGTAGGTATTAAAAAAAGTTTTTAAATTTTCCTGCACTCGTTCTTTAAAACCACGATTGTAAAAAAGCTCTATTTTAACGATTAGTTCTAAAAACTACTATTTTATACACCTGCATTATTTTCTCACATTTAAAACAATTGATACTTCACCAACCTCTTATGTAAATAAAATGTAAGTAAAAAAAAAAGACAGTTGGTTAATAAACTTTTTTTTCTTTTTTCTACACGTCATTAAATAATGTAGAGCATAAATTAATTTACCAACTATAATAATGCACGGCAGTACCGTAGCGAATAAGTCTATTGGGTGTAGTTATCCATACCTAACTACCCAGGTAATATTAAAAGAACATTTACATGATAAGAATATGCGTATGACCTCCTTCACAGGATGTTCTTTACAGCACCTCTTTGGCATATGCTGGATATATACCTTTTAATGATATTCTTATAAAGACGTGCATATGACATGCCAAGAATAAACCATTACGGAAGAATTTTTTAGTGTAACTTTTGAATATGCAAAGTATATAATATACATTTGCATGCATCAAAATTCCGCCAAAAGACATCAATAGTATTTTATTTTGAGTACATCCTTACACATGTATATAAAATTATTAGAACATTATTCCTTATAAAAAAGAGAGTTTTACCAACAGAAAACTATTGGATTTTTGGCCTCCTCCGCTAGTTCTATCACTGACTGGTTTCAGACACAGTTTATCCACCAGTCGGGCTTTTTACTATGACGAATCGATAGCAAAAAAACGAACTTTACAAAATACACCGGAGTACCACAAGAATACATACCGGGTAATCGATATTTACGTCACTGGACTGGCAAATTGGTCTTTACAGGTCGACTCAGGAAATTTACAGGTCAGGCGAGTCCTGTAAACCTGCGGAGACCTGTAAAGAAACATTCCGGTCGCGTATCGTATATGTACTTGTTTTTTCAACCAACTAATATTCGCCTATTTTTACGCCTGGACGTCATTAATAAACTTTTTAGTAATTAAAAAAAAACAATAATAAAATTTTTTTAAAAAAATTCCCAAAAAAAATAAAAAACAAAAAATAAAAAAAAATAATTAAAAAAAAAATTTCAAAAAATTAAAAAAAAAATAAGGAAAGATTAACAAAAAACAAAAAAAGTTTTAAAACTGTCCACTCAAGTCATAGCCAACTTGACTAAAAATGGGACCGGAAAAAAAATTATCATTTTCCGGTCTCTTCTTCCTTTTCCGGTCTATGTTGTATTTTCCGGTTCTATCTTTGTACCCATCTTTGTAAATTTACACTTTCCATACAAAAAAATGTACGGAAAGTGCGTACTTCCCGGTTATAATAAAATTTTGAAATCGAACAACACTTTTTTTTATTTAAACAAAATACTTTTTTAAAGGATTTTATTTAACTTCACAGAGCCTGGCTGTCTTTTTATCGAATCTTGAGATTCATTTTTGACACACTTCCCGCGAACCGATTTTAATGAAATTCGGCACATTAATGTAGGTCCGATGACAATAAAAAAAAATGGGGGTAGGAGGTGCGTGAGGCGTGTAAAGGGGGTAAATTCAAAACTTTGTAATGAAAACACATACAAAAACATTCGGTTTTCAGATTTATGATTTGTTCTGGTGACAATACAATTTTATGAAAAAAAATCTGGGGTGTTTGAGGTGTGTAACTTTCAAACATCCGGTTGTCATATTTATGATCTGATCCAGTAACATAAAAATTGAATGTCGCGACCGTTATCCACCCAGGTTAAGGTCTGTAACACGCCGATGGCTGTGTGGCACTAGGGTGGCTAAATATGAAGTGTCGCGAGCGTTACACCTTCGGGACGCAATATAATTTAACCGATTATAATTTTCCCGAAGCTTAAAATATCAGAATTACAAAACTATCGAAAATAATTAATTAGAAACGAAAAACACCCGACCCACAAATTGATAGAAAATAATATGCCTGATCCTTAAATGAGCAAAACCACAATCCAGCCGAATTGCCACTAGGCATGCGTCCAATTTAAATCTCTAGAGCGCCGTAGGCCCTGGATTGCGGCGTTGACAAGTTTCTCTATTTGGAAAATGACACGAGGATTTTTTTTTACTAAACAATATTATTTAGTTCACAGTTTCTGGCTGTCTAACTGTGTATCAAATCTTGCCATTCATTTTTGTAATGTAGGTCCGATGAATATAATATAATTATGAAGAAATTTGGGGGTAGGGGAGGTTGAAGAATGTAAACAAGCCATGCCATAAAGGTGTCGCTGGTCGCCCGGTTTTTGCTGTCCAGCCACATCGGCGCCAGTACCGCCATCGTCTGCTCTTCGCGCCCCAGCAGGCCCGCATCCTTTAGCGCCCGCGCGCACCACACCGGTTAACTGCCGCTGGTCGGCAGGCCCGCTGACCTAGGCCACCGCCGGGATATCCGCGCGCACCGCCTGCGCGTAACTGCCCTCCAGCTGCGCAAAACGCGTCGCCTTGTCCGGCTCGCTGGCCACCAGGATGCGTACCGTCAGGCGACCGATAAACTGGAAACGTGGCACGCCAGCGTCCTTCATCACCGCCAGCGCATTGCCGGTCTCCTTACATGGTTTCCAGCCGCGGGGTGGCGACCACCAGATAATCCAGACCATCGGCGGTACGCACGCCGTCGGCAAGCGGGTAACGCAGGTGCCACATGAAGCCTTTCAACTCGCGGTTCTCCACTTCCAGACCCGAAATAGCGGTGCGTAATTTCGGGTCCCAGTTCACCAGGCGTTTGCCGCGATAAATCAAATCTTCCTGATACAGGCGCATGAACACTTCTTTCACCGCGTTGAACAGCCCTTCATCCATGGTGAACCGCTCGCGTTCCTAATCCACGGAGTGGCCCAGACGGCACATCTAATCGTGCCGCCGGATTGGGCTCTCCACTGCCAGATCGTGTCGATAAAGGCGTCGCGGCCGTAATCATGTCGGGTTTTGCCCTCTTAGGCGACGATTGTCCGCTCCACCACCATCTGGGTCGCGATGCTGGCGTGATCGGTACCCGCCTGCCATGTAAATGTAAAGGGGGTAAATTAATACAATATCACAACTTACTTTGACTGTTCCCTGCCGTAAGCCTGCCCTGCTGAAATTTTCCCATCGAATCTCTTTAAAGAAAATGATAGAATTCTTGTATGATTTTTTATCGGTATTTCGGTCGGTTTTGGAACAGACTTCGATGAGATTCTAGAAGATTTTATCAGGTCTATGGGTCTATGATTTTGGAGAAGTTTATATGAGTTTTTATGGGATTCGTTTCTAGAAAATTTGAGGAGCTTTTATCCTTATGGTGATTTTAGAAGATCCTACTTCTACCCAAAACCCGATATAATCTCCTCCCCCATAGGATCTTCTAAAATCGCCATAAGGATAAAAGCTCCTCAAATCTTCTAGAAACCGATCCCACAAGAACCCATAAAAACTTCTCCAAAATCATTCCTCATAGGATCTTTTAAAATCACGATACTGATAGAATCTTATCAAATATCCTAGAATCCGACCCCACAAGAACCAGTAAAAACTTCTCCAAAATCATTGCTTATAGGAGCTCCTAGAATCGCGGTACTGATAGAATCTTAACAAATATCGTAGAAACCGATCCCATAAGAACCCATAACATTTTTTTCAAAATCATTGCGTTTATAAGATCTTCTGAAATTATGAAATTGATAGAATATCATCAAATATTCTAGAAACCGCTCCCACAAGAACCCATAGAAACTTCTACAAAATAATTCCTTATAGGATCTTCTATAATCACGATACTGATAGAATCTCCTGAAAGATCCTCAATACCCCATTTCCATCAAATCTCCTTCAAAAATGTGTATTTGTTCGTTCATAAAATCTTCTCCAAGCCCACATCCTTATACAAACTGATAAAATGTCCTAGACTTCTGTATTATAAAACATCCCTGATTCTCATACAAGTAACTAGTCTTATCCAATCTTATAAATTATTCTAAAACTACAAGCTGATAAAATATTACATATTTCCTATTATCTGCTTCTGATTATAAAATATTATAGAAAAAAATATTGACCTTCTCATTAATTCTCATAGAACTCATAAAAACATGATAAAAACTTCTCCGGTCTGGATGAGATTTAAGGGGAAAAATTTCAGCAGGGTGGCAACATAGCAATTGAATTCGTGGCTATCGGTTCAAATCGTTTTCGGCCAGATTGAGGTTCTTGAATTTTGTGGTTCGGCATTATTATGTTTCTATCAAATTATTTTGATTTTATGGTCATTTCATTTTCGAGAAAATATTTTTCGGACCAATTATTGTCTTTTCTTTTAAATTCTTACAAATTATGTTTCTGCCAAATTTGGTTTCGGGTTTTTTTATAGGGACCCGGTCTGCCGCCATTCGGTGGGCATTTGCCGTAATTTTTATATTTTTTGTACTATTTCTAAATGGAAAATATTACAACTATAAAAACCCAAAATGTTACGAAAGTTTTGATCTTGAATAATATCTTCTACTTAATACCTGATTACCATTTTTTGCGCGCCTTAAGATTGCCTGAGTCGCGTTGTGAACATAAGGGAATATTTTTACGGCACCAAATGATTTCCGTCGCACAATAAAATTATGCAAATAGCCCCTTTTACCCAAAATACCAGGAAAATGTTTCATTTACAAAACATACCGCGCGAATGATGCTATCGGGGCGTTTTTATTTTTCAATAAAACAAACTTTACGGCCGATCCGATCCATTTTTTATTCATTGCTTGAGCTTCCATTATTTAGCTTTTCTGGTGTTTAATTTTTAGTTTCTTAATCGCATAATTCACAAAAAATAATTAGCAAGGAGGTTCTCGCAAAAAAATATGTTTTTTTTTCTTTCATTTTATTTATTGGACCCTAAAATGTCTTAAAAGTTAGTCTCAGACTCTAGTGTAGTGACTTCGTATTGATGGTCGAAAAAACTACATTTTTTGTGCTGTAAAGCTGGGTTTATACAGCAAATAGGTTTATTGGTAAAAAAAACGCCAAAACCACAGTTAAAAAAACAAATGCGCCTGCCGGTCGAACACTGGCGGCTATTGAGGAAAACTGGTCCTAACTTCCTAAGGCGTGATCTAAAGTGGCAGACGGACTCGGTGACGACGTCACCTCGTTCGCGGAAAATGTTTTCGCGCGATTTAACTTTGGGACCAAAAAAAGACGTCCTTTAAGTTAGCAGACCACCTGTGGCAGATCAAAGATTTTATGATTTAATTATTAAGTGCCCTTTAAATGCTAGTTAAGTACCAAAGTCCCGATTTAATTGCTACAGTGGTTTTTGAGACATTAATTGATCTGCTAGTTAAAAAAAAAGTTGGCAGACAAAACATTAAAAAACATAACTAGTGTTAAAGGAAGAGATGCAAATGGATTTACTAATTAAGTGCTCATTAAGTACCCAAGTCCCGGTTTAATTGCTCCAGTGTTTTTTAGGATATTGATTGATCTGCTACCTTAAAAAAAAGTTATCAGCCTAATTGTTGCCTGGTGATAAAAAAACGGGTGTAAATGGATTAACTAACTAAGTGCTATTTAAGTGCTCTACGTTTAACATCGAAAAAGGACTCTGCACACCCCCCCTTACAAAAAAACCGGTATTAATGCTATCTTGAGCAAAACAAATTGACTTTTTTTCTCGACATTTAAGTGCTATTTAGGTGCCACTTAATTACCCATGTCCCGTCTGCTAACTTAAAAAAAGTTGGCAGACCAAGTGTTAAAAAACATGACTGGTGATGAAAAACAGGTGCAAATGGATTTACTAATTAAGTGCTCATTAAGTACCCAAGTCCCGATTTAATTGTTCCAGTGGTTTTTGAGAAATTGATTGATTTGCTAGTTTAAAAAAAAGTTGACAGACCAATTGTTAAAAAACAATGGATTTACAAATTAGGTGAGTTAATTGGGATTTTGGTACTTAAATAGCACTTAATAAGTACTTCATAATCCAATCACAAAATCTTTGATCTGCCACAGGTGGTCTGCTAACTTAAAGGACGTCATTTATTCTGCACAAGATAGCATTAATACCGTTTTTTCTAAGAGGGGGGGTCCAGAGTGCTTTTTTGATGGTGAGCATGGAGAACTTAAATAGCACTTAATTAGTAAATTCATTTGCACCTGTTTTGTTTATCACCAGTCATGTTTTTTAACAATTGGTCTGCCAACTTTTTTTAAGCTAGCAGATCAATCAATATCTCAAAAACCACTGAGCAATTAAATCGGGACTTGGGTAAATAAGTGTCACTTAAATGTCGATAAACAAAAAAGTCAATTTTTAATTCACTAAAGCCATTTCCCACATTTGTTCTGCCAAGATAGCATTAATACCGTTTTTTCAAAGGGTGGGGGGGTGCAGAGTGCTTTTTCGATGTTAGACGTAGAGCACTTAATTAGTAAATCCATTTACACCCCTTTTTTTATCACCATACATGTTTTTTAACAATTGGTCTGCTAACTTGTTTTAAGCTAGCAGATCAATCAATACCTTAAAAACCACTGGACTAAATTAAATCGGGACTTTGGTACTTAATTAGCACTTAATAAGCACTTAATAATCCAATCATAAAATCTTTGATTTGCCACAGGTGGTCTGCTAACTTAAAGGACGTCTTTTTTTAGTCCCAAAGTTGAATCGCGCGAAAAAATTCAGATCACGCCTTAAGACCAGTTTTCCTCAATAGCCGCCAGTGTTCGACTGGCAGGAGCATTTGTTTTTTTAACTGTGGTTTTTAGACATCCTATAAAAGGATCACCGGTCAAAATAACATATTATTTTGGAGTTTAAACACACCTTAAAGAAAGGTAATATTTTTATTTACCTACCTATTTTATCAGTTGGCCAAGCACTTAACCTTCACACCGAATACATCGCAGGGGAGTGTCAAACACCCCCGCCGCCCCCGCAAGGCGGGGGGGCCCACGGCATATTGGGGGCCTCTTAGCCGCCTTGCCATAAAAAATATAAACAAATATACTCCAATTTTTTGATTAGCGGAGTGACGTCATTTTTGCGTCTTAAAACGTATTTCTTTGTTGTCAACAGTTCGCATGTGAAATAATTTGTTGTTCTCATTTTGAAATAACAGTTGAAACAATCAACGAACTTTTTTTACATATTTATTGTCGCTGTCTACAACAATGTATCAAATAGAGATCCAAAAAAAATACGTGGCAGCTTATCAAAAAATTGGACTATACCTTTCGGCTCCTTTAAAATTACATACATTTTGAATACTAATATACAGAGCGTACTTGAGACCCAGTCTCGGACCCATTAGTTTGTTGGTTTTCTTTATAGCTAGTTTTATTATATATTATAAATATTTGTAATAATAAAACATAGGCTAAAATATCAAGGTTTCACATTAAAGATGGCATTAATGCATTAACTTTCTTGTTGTCCAAAAAAAAATATCAAGTATAACAGGGGGGCACCCTAAAAAATTTTGCGGGGGGTCTCAGAACAATCTGACACGCTCACACTTCATTTAATCGGACCAGCTTTTTGACACTGACGGTGACATTTAGTTTCTGTATAAAAATGTCAGCCGCCATATTGAAATTGGTACGGAGAATTTAGAATTAACAGTAGTATACTATACTATACTATTTTAGTAAATATAATCAAAATAACTATATAATAAACAATATAACAATCCCAAAAATGTATTCGAAAATATTTATTCGAAAAAAAAACACGCTTACTTCAAAGTGGCAGTGACAGCAATGGTCTGCATAAAAATCGGTTCTGACACCATTCTGGCCGATTTTTACGTAAAAGGATTATTTTGACCTGTACATTAATATTTCTGAGGTACTAAAAACGTTAAATGCTCTGAAATATGAACATTTGTAGGAAGGCGGTGGAATTTTTTTTTGGGGGGGGGGCGGGCTCCCGCTCAAATTGTAAAACAATAAACATGATCGATTTTTCCCTTTTTTTGGCATTTTTTTCACATATTTCAGCTTTCCGCTGAGTTAAAAGTTGTTGGATTCACTAAATATTGCTGCTCCTTTTGTGAATGGGAAAGCTGAGCCCGAGACAAAAATTACATCGCACCGAACTGGCCAGAAAGTTTTACTCTCGGTTAGAAAAATGTCGCTCACGATCCTTTGGTTTCGAAGAAACATATTTTGTACATCAAACTCGAATAGATCAAACGGTTTTTAAAAGCTTCGTCGGTCCGATGTCGATTGCCGAATTTGCCGTCATCGGCACGACATCGATTTACGACATCGAACCAGCAATATTTTTTGTCCGCTTTGCGATGTAGGCCCAATGTATGTTTGCCGACGCGGCGTTAGACTGTAGACCGCCGTCGGACCAATGGTAAATTTTACTTTTTACGATTAAGGTCCGATATGGTTTAACCACATGGTACCGACCATCCACCCATAACTAATTAATTTGGTCGATCTAACGTAGGCAAGCTGGTCTCGGCCTGACATCGGTAAACTATTCAAGTCCGATATTGGTTTCCTAAAGCGGTCCAACGTCGGCGTAAGACGAAGGTCCGTCGGTGGTAGCTTAAAGCGGCCCGACAATCGCAAACCACAAAGGTCCGATAATGGGTGAATAATAAGGCCCCACATCAGCCTCTTAAAGCGGCCCGACGTCGGTGATTGACGAAGTTCCGTCGGTAGTTGCTTGACACGATCCGACATTGGCAAACTACAAAGTTTCGATAATGCGGGTGCTTAACCAGTCGGGCTGGTTTAAGTGGCAGAAGAGGTGACTCCTGTAGAGTCCGCATTCTAGTTTTGAAATATCTTTGCTTATTATATATATATATAATATTATCTTTCACTATACAGGGAACATAGCGCCGTCTGTATATACTAGGAAGAAACTATTAAGCAGTTTAAAAATTTTAAGGTGACGTAATCGGACCATCGTCAGTTGCCGATTCTCGACCAATCAAACAAAGTTCCAATCGGACCGTCGTCGACCCTAAAGCAGATAAAGTGGGCATCAGCATAAAGTCGACTATAGTAAATCGGGCCATCGTCAGTTGCCGATTTTCGACCGATTAAAGAAAGTTTCAATCAGACCATCATCGGTCCTAAAGCAGATAAGGTTTGCGTTGGCATAATGTCGAGTATAGTAAATCGGGCCATCGTCAGTTGCCGATTGCCGACCGATTAAAGAAAGTTCCTATTGGACCATCATCGCCACTAAAGCAGATAAGGTTTGCGTTGGCATAATGTCGACTATAGTATATAGATTTTCGTCCGATTAAACAAAGTTCCCATCGGAACATCGTCGGCCCTAAAGCAGATAAAGTAGGCGTCGGCATAAAGTCGACTATAGTAAATCGGGCCATCGCCAGTTGCCGATTCTCGACCAATCAAACAAAGTTCCAATCGGACCATCGTCGACCCTAAAGCAGATAAAGTGGGCATCAGCATAAAGTCGACTATAGTAAATCGGGCCATCGTCAGTTGCCGATTTTCGACCGATTAAAGAAAGTTTCAATCAGACCATCATCGGTCCTAAAGCAGATAAGGTTTGCGTTGGCATAATGTCGAGTATAGTAAATCGGGCCATCGTCAGTTGCCGATTGCCGACCGATTAAAGAAAGTTCCTATTGGACCATCATCGCCACTAAAGCAGATAAGGTTTGCGTTGGCATAATGTCGACTATAGTAAATCGGGCCATCGCCAGTTGCCGATTCTCGACCAATCAAACAAAGTTCCAATCGGACCGTCGTCGACCCTAAAGCAGATAAAGTGGGCATCAGCCTAAAGTCGACTATAGTAAATCGGGCCATCGTCAGTTGCCGATTTTCGACCGATTAAAGAAAGTTTCAATCAGACCATCATCGGTCCTAAAGCAGATAAGGTTTGCGTTGGCATAATGTCGACTATAGTAAATCGGGCCATCGTCAGTTGCCGATTCTCGACCGATTAAAGAAAGTTCCTATCGGACCATCATCGGCACTAAAGCAGATAAGATTTGCGTTGGGATAATGTCGACTATAGTAAATCGGGCTATCGTCAGTTGCCGATTCTCGTCCGATTAAACAAAGTTCCAATTGGACCGTCGTCGGCCCTAAAGCAAATAAAGTGGGCGTCGGCATAAAGTCGACTATAGTAAATCGGCCCATCGTCAGTTGTCGATTTTAGACCGATTAAACAAAGTTCCAATCAGACCATTGTCGGCCCTAAAGTTGTGTCGGCATAAAGTCGACTGTAGTAATGTGGACCTCCGTCAGTTGCCGATTATTGACCGAAAGCTGAAAATCCCAATCTGTCCAACATCGGGCCAGAGTGTAGTCGCCGATACCGACACATTGCCGACGTTGTCGACATTGGCCCGATTCAATGCCGACGATTTGTGTTTGCTGGCAGATTAGACAACTTTCCCAAGATTCAGAAAAACGAGCTTGCTTTGCATTCCAAAATGTGTGTAAGAACTTTTTGGCTAACCACAAAAGTGATGATTATGTCGCTCAGGTCAAGGAATTGCTGTTAGCGTACCGGGCCATGGGATGTAACATGTCACTTAATGTGCAGTTTCTTCACTCGCTCCTGGACTTCTTTTCTGAAAATTTAGGAGCAGTCTCGGATGAACACGGGGAACGGGGGTTAAATCAGGACATCGCTAAGCGGAGAAGAGAAGTGGAATGAAAGCATGTTGGCGGAGTACTGTTGGTCTTTATGAGGAGAGAGTTCTACTTCAGGATATAAATGGAAAGCACGCACCAAAGAAAGGTAAATTTATTATTGTTTACAACTAAACTAATTCTTTCACCCGCTCAAATTTTTTTTTGCGGACTAATGCAGTTAAACGTTAAAAATAATTCAAGAGCAACATATCATTCGCGCGCCAATTTCAGAGCTTCTCTTGGCCGATTTTACAATTTTCCAAAAAGGTCAACTTTATATACGCGATTTTCTCCACTTTCTTAATTTTTTCGAAGAAATTAAAAAATACGAGTCGAGTATTTTTTTACCTATAGCAATTTTTTGTGAGCTTAGTATAGTTACTATTGTTCCCTTCCTTTAATTACATCGGTCTGAGAGAGTTGAAGCTTACCAGAAAATGTTTCTTTTAAAATAGTTATCGTTAACAAATGAAGGGGGGCGAAGAGTGTACAGGCGGGTCTGACAGGTGTGGTATGTTGGATCTCTCTCAGCCGAATGCATTTAGAAAAAGAGAACAAAAATTTGCCACTAGTTTTCAACTCACTGCCTCCACTCGTCCTGCCTCTCTCTCTCCGAGCCTTCCTCTTCTATTGTGGGGGCACCCTACGTCTGCTGCCTCAATCTGGCGTATCTGTCACACTCTCCTATCAGGTGCACTGCACTGCCCACCCACATGCTGGGCAGGCGGAGTTGTCCAACACTCTGATGCATATCAAGTGCTTACGCAGCTGATTATGCCCTGTCAGCATTCCTACTAACAGTACAATGTCCTTGCCGATTTTTCCCAGAAGCCATTTAGTTCTGGCTGCGTCTGGTCCACTTACGAACAGTTTGGACTGTCTGCATTCTCGCTCTTTCCTCCAGGACGACTTTAGTTGATCGCTCGCCCATTTGAGCTCGCCCTGCACCTGTTTTCTTGTGATTCCCAAGAGCGGTTCCGGTCCAATATATTGGGTTTCGGTTCCAGCTCTGGCAAGTTCGTCCGCCTTCTTGTTCTCTGGTATTCCCTCGTCGCCTGGAGCCCACATCAATGACACCAGCTAATGTCTGTAGTGCATTATCGCACTCCTCCACTAGGCTACTGACAATTTTTGGTGAACTAAGAGCCTTGAGGGCAGCCTGGCTGTGGGAACATATGCAAATGTCCCTTCTGCCATTTCTAACCTCTGGTAGGGTTGCCGCCATGATAATGGCGTACACCTCCGCTTGAAAGACAGTAGCGTGTTCGCTAAGCGGGTAGCTTTCATGAACTTCTAAGTCTTCCACATACACTCCTGCGCCTGTTGTCTGCCTGGCTGACAGTTTTGATCCGTCAGTGTAGCAGACCGTCGCATCTCTGCTTAATTCGTTTCAGAATTCTTCTCTCTGCCACCCATCCCCAGCCCATCCCGTTCAGGTATTGTGACTTTGTACTTGTCAAACGTCCATGGTTCCAAAGGAGTCCCAACTGGCATCTTTAGAAGAGGCAACTCTTTTGTTACCAGTTTCTCGATTGCCAGATGATCCACTTTTTCCCCTCTGGCCTTCCATAGGCCCTTGTCCCTCAGTCGTAGGTGTGTCGCCATCGCTTCCTTCTTGATCCAAGTTGGAAGCGAGGGGAGACTTAAGATAGTTTCTAGGGCTCTAATGGAGGTAGTCCTCATTGAGCCTCTTATTCCCCTGCAAGCTCATGAGCTTTCTGGAAGTGGTCAGTTTTTCTACTACAGGGCACCATTCCACTGACCCATATTGGATTATCGGTCTTATGATGGCCTTGTATAACCAGTATAGGTTCATGTATAACCAGTTCGACCGACCACACGGCGCAACTGCCACATTGTTGCCTGGATTTTATCGGTCATTTTGGCAACATGCTGCCTCCACGTGAGTTCCTTGTAGAGTATGACCCCCAGACGCTCTGATACTAAAGTTATGAGTCTGCCGTACATTATGGGAGCTCTAAAATCCTCTAGTTTTCTTTTACTGGTGAACAAGATCATTTAAGTTTTTGCAGGATTAACTAATAGGCCGTTCTGTTTGCACCAGTCTTCTATGATTCTGATCGCCTTTTGCATTCTTTCGCAGTCAGTGACGAGGAAGCGGCCAACCGCGCCGTTGTCTGCGTATGGTTGCGCGTTGAATCCCTCCTGTGTCAGGCGACTTAGGAGGTCATCCATTATAAGGCACCACAGATAAGGAGAAAGGCACCTGCCTTGAGAGCAGCCCCCCGTCACATCCACCTTGACTTTGGACCCTCTCAAGCTTGCCTGTGCTTCTCTCTGTGTTAACGCAGATTTTACCCATTCGGTAAGACGTGCTTCAGCTCCTCTTTCCTGAAGGGCAGATGTTATTATCTGCATTCTTGCCTTGTCGAAGGGCAAAGGCTCCTTCCACGTCAAAGAATACCGTGAGTGCTGAAGGGTATTTTCTGCCTTGTGCACTACCGCATGAAGAGTCAATTCCGTTGATCTAACCTCTCTGTATGCGTGCTGGTCCTTGTGGAATGGTCTGTTGGTCAGGGATCCCTCTAGAACGTACCTTTCCACAATCTTCTCCAGTGCTTTCATCATAAATGACGTGAGATTTATAGGTCTGAAGGATTTAGCCGTGGTGTAGTCTTTTTTTCCCGGTTTGGGGATAAAGACCACATAAGACCCAAAGCTACACTGGCCCTAAACACTCTCTTCATGTGAGAAAGTAGTGCCTCTAGGCCCCGCTGCAGCAGTGCTGGGAAGATCCCATCTGGACCTGGTGACTTGTACGGACTGAACTCGTTTATTGCCCAGGATATTATATCATCCGTGACTCCGCGGTTTGTCAGCCCCCAATTCGGCGTTACCTCCTCGTTGCTCGTTGCGCGGATTTCCATGCCCCGGAAAGTGTACCTCCAACAAATTTCTCTCCACGGAGTTGGTCCAAGTTCCGTCTTGCCTCTTGAATGAACTTAAGGTTTGCCTAGTTTCATTGCTCAAGATTTTTAAGAGTCTAGAGGTCTCCGGCAGTGGGGTTATTTCACTGCAGCGCTCTCTCTTGCAGCATCTTACCTGTTTCTTGAACTCTCTCCTAGCCTCCTTGTAATCAGCCCAAGTTGCCTCGTCTCTTTTGCCATCGCCTTGTTGACCCAGACTGCACAACCTTGTCCCAAGGATATCCAGTGAAGAGAGTTTTCTGGACAATCCATCGGAAACACAATTGTCAAAACGTTGGACAGCTCATGGATATCCCAAAATATCCAAAAGTTTCAATATTTTGACTATTGTACCACTATACTAAATCCATTGGTCATCCAGTGGAACGAAATTCTGTCCAAAAGTTATCCATTGGCTATCCAAAAAGTCTCTTTATGGTTCAATGTATACCGTTGGTCTAATTTTCTTAGTATACTGGATATACATATTTGTTCCAATGGATATCCAGTGGACAGTTTTGTCAACATCGGTGATATTTTTAATATTTAAGTATATAGGTACCTATATTTAAACCACTCCATCATAAGTCTGATTTTCGATCCTTGCGGATGGAGGTCCTAGGAAAGGATGGGTATTGAAATACTAAAATACCAATTAGTCCAAAATAATGAAAAATACTTCCTTAAATGATTCGGCTGATATGAGAGAAATGTTATTGTTGGTAATGAATAAGAAAAAACATGATCCATTGGATATCCAAAACAGTTCGGATAAATGACTATATTTATTAATGTGCCAACTAAGCCAAGCCCAATTGACATAAATTTTTTGATAAATATTCAATGTTGAGTCAATTTATAAAGTACGTCACTTTTTCTGGACACCAAATGAACGTCCGCCGGATATAGTTTATTTGTGGTTCGATGGACCGAGAAAAATCGTTATCCATTGGATATCCAAAAACTAACAAAAAGCAGTTCTTTATGGATCAAAATTGGAAGTCCTTTGGACTCAGTATTTTTGTTATCCACTGTATCAGGAAAAACCTTTGTCCAATGGATGTCCATAAATGATCCATGGAAAAGAGTTGTCCGATGGACAATTTGTGCAGTCTGGGGAGGGCCCGCTTTATTTTTTGCAAAGTATGTCGATCTCGTTGTTCCACCACGGTACCCTCTTTAAAGGCTCGGGCTTTAGGGGACATGCCTCTTCGAAGCTGGCTAAGATTGCCTGCTCCAGATTTGTCACCACTTCTTCTAGACTCTCCTTCGTGGTTGTGTCGGCTCCTACAGTTCCGTTTCTTCGATCTAATTCCGCTTGGTAGCTTTCCCAGTTCGTGGATCGTGGATTCCTTCGGAGTTTCTGGCACGTTTCCTCGGTTCTCACCCGTGATGACCTCCTTGGTAACTTTCCAGTCGACGATGTCTTGAAGTAATTCTCTTTTAACAAGCTTTCCAAAAAGATGCCACAAGTGGTACCTTCTTATTTTAAAAAAAAATAGTTGGTGGGCTCTGGGCCTCCCGTTGGGGGCCCCATAAATTTTTTTTATCATGGGCAGAAATTCGGTAAAAAATCATTAAAGATTCGCTTTTAGCTTTTTTTTAAACCTCTTTTCCTAAAGCCGCTAGAAGCACCGTTTCATTTAAAGAATCCACCCTGTATATGTGAATGTTAATATAAAAGTTTCAAATATGTAAAATGATTTTCTTGATTTTGAACTCTCTAAATGTATTTCAACAGCTCTGGTATATATTGGATACAAATTCAATTTTAATATTATTAACCTTTGTCAAACCAACATGCGCGATTGTGTACCTATACAAATGAACTTTATATCTGTCATCTCCCTGGAGGGCTCACATTCAATCAACCACATGTTTAATAGATTTATTTTCTATACAAGCCCCCTGTGATCAACTTTCAAACTTTGTCAAGCTTCTCGAATTTCACAATCATCTCGCGGTATCACCCTGTATGTCACAGTTGTGACCATATAACCATGAGATACTATAAAGGCGCTGCCCTGGCATTCTACGAAAAAAAGCTGTACCGATAATAACTCTTCTAATCAGCCTGGAAAAATGCTTTTTTTTAAGTTATTATTGTTACACATTTTACGATCCTTGGGCCATTCTAGTATCTCATAGTTATATGATTGTGACCGACATTGGAATTGCCAAGTTCTATTCTGTTGTACAGTGGGAAATATTTAAAATTATCTGTGGGGTCATTTTATCAAAACACACCTTAGAGTATAGAAGCCTGCCACTTTAAATATGTTAAAAATAATATTCTAAGTTAAAAATTTAAAAAGAAAAATCACTTAAGTAGCCCTATTCAAGAAAATAACTACAATTGTTTAAAGGTTGAAATATCGTGTGAAAAAGCAGCATTAGGCACCCCGAAATAAGACCAACTAAAGTCTAAACTTAGTTTATGTGTATACGTATGCTACATGTTTTAAAAAGTTCATTAGTTATGGGTGTCAATTAGTATTTTGTATATTTTAAGTTGTGTAAGCTTTACCTACCCAAACAACCTTTTTAGCTCAATCATTTTATTTTATATAACAAAATAAAAAGCCTTTTTTTTCTATTTTTCCTTGATCCTAATAATATTATAGATTAAACCGATTTGGATGAAATTTGGTAAGAATATAGGGCGTGACATGTATTGAAACATACACTGAAAAAAAATGCATGAAAAGTACAAAGCATATTTTGTAAACATTACATAACACTTTTCTTTTAAAAACCTCTTGTTTCTTATTCTTACAAAGTAACTTGTGTAGTTACACATCTAGTTAGGTTTTACTACAAGAATTTTACGTTACATATTAACTTTACAATTTTACATATTAATTTTACAATTTTACATTGTAATTTTGCGATTTCTAGCAAAATTTACATTTTAAAATGTAATATTATAATGTAATATGGTAAAAGTCCAGTGTTTATTCGGTAAAATGGCTGTAACACGCCGGAACACACCTAAGGCGGCCATTTTGTCGTCGTTGGTTTGACAGTGGCACAGTGGTTCGTTTGAAGAGCACTTCGCAAGTAAAAAATAGTGAATGTGTGATGTGTATGTGTAGTGAAAAGTATTTATTTGTGTTTTTTAAGTCGATAAATTTTTAAATAAATTAAAATAAAAATTAAATAAAAAACAGAAAAATATTGGATTTTTAGCTTCTTCCACCAGTTCTACCACTGACTGGTTTCAGACACATACATTTTTAGTTTTTAAAGAAATGTACGTTTTTAAACAATTGTTACTCTGGAGAAGTGATAGAATTTCAAAGCCGTGGGTCAAAATAAAAATATTAAATACAAAAGTACCACTTGTGGCATCTTTTGGAAAGCTTATTAAAAAATAAATTTAACGCACTAGTTTTTTTTTGACACCCGTCAACCAATGTATCAAAAATTTAAAAAAACTTATTTTTTTCGTCAATTGTTTTAGCTTCAAAATAAACTACATATTTCTCTATTTACTAAGCGGAATAAAGAAAATACCACACAAGGACATTATTGCCGGCCCATTTGGAGGCCCTCACTGAAGGCCCAGGGCCTATCAATATTTTATGAGGGGGTACCACTTGTGGCACCTTTTTGGGAATCTTGTTAAAAAAGAAATTTGATTAAATAACTTTCTTTGACATCTGTGAACCCACGTGTTAAAAATTTTAAAAAATCTATTTTTTGTCGTTAAGGATGATTGAGTGAAAAAGAAAATCGACATGTGCTTTGAATCTATTTCCCTTTTATCTAAGATCTAAGGGAATTAGGCTGCGCCCCCAAATAATATCTTTGTGTGGTAGTTTATTTATTCCACTTAGTAAATAAAGAAATCTGTAGTTTATTTTGAAGGTAGAAATATTGAAAAAATAGGTTTTTTTTAAAACTTTTATATATGAGTTGACAGATGTCAAAAAAAAGGTATTCAATCGAATTTATGTTTAACAAGCTTTCCAAAAAGGAGCCACTAGTGGTATCTCCTCCTGAAAAAACGTTGGTAGGCCCTGGGCTTTCAGTAAGGGGCCTCCAAATGGGCCGCCAATAATGTCCTTGAGTGATATTTTCTATATTCCGCTTAGTAAATAGAGAAATATGTAGTTGATTTTGAAGCTAAAACAATTGACAAAAAAATATATTTTTTGAATTTTTTGACACATTGGTTGACATATGTCAAAAAAACTAGTGCGTTAAATTTCTTTTTTAACAAGCTTTTCAAAAAGAGGCCCCAAGTGGTACCTTCTTATTAAAAAAATATAGTTGGTGGGCCCTGGGCCTCCAGTTGGGGGCTCCAAAATTTTTTCTTATCACGAGTGGAAAGTCCGTAAAAAATTATTAAAGATTCGCTTTTAAATTTTTTTAAAACCTCTTCCCTAAAGCCACTAGAAGCACCGTTCCATTTAAAGAATCCACTCTGTATATGCACTCTTATTAGCCCGGGATAACGCAACCTATTTTATTTTGTTAAGCAAAATTATCGAAAGAGGGTGATGATATTTTGCGAATCAAAGTTTCATTCGACCATCACCAAACAGTATATGTAGAGGCGAGGAAGCACCGGATTCCAATAGTGCCTTTGGACCTCAACATAACCCCTTTTGTCGAGTTTTCGAAATGTCGAGAATGAAATATGTTACGAGATCCCGCGGGCTTTATACTCTATACTCTATACTCTTTTTAGCAATTTATTCGTTACCTAATATTTTCTAAATAAAAATAATTAAATAAAAAAAAATTGTTTTTTTTTAGTTTTACAACAAAATTTGCAATTTTATAAATAAAATTGTAAAATTAACAAAAACTTTGTAAAATTACAATGTATTTTTACAAATTTGGTTGTCATTTTATAAAAATAATTTGTAAAATTACAATGCATTGATTGGTTGATCACAAAATTATCAACGATAAGTTCTGTAATTTTACAAATCCTTTTTAACAGTGTAGGCTATTTTTTATTTGACATTTCGCTCAATGACAGCTGTCAAATGACATTATTTTTGGATATCGCGGTTAACGCCGCGGGTCAATCGCTAATCTTTACACATAATAAATCTGTAGATGGACCATTTCTGTACACTGAATATTTTTTTAAAATTTTTATTGTCGGCTTCTAAGCACACCATATGAATACCAAAAATCCAACTTATGTTTGATTGTTTTTTGTTTGTTTGTTTGTTTGTTCCAGCATCACGCAAGAACTACTGGACGGATTTTGATTTGGTGTCGTGCGATCGTGGGCAGGACATAAGCTTTATTTCATCAAAATCGGTTCATGGGAACAAAAGTTATGATCATTTAAAGCAATAAAAAGGGGTAAAAACCACTGGCAAAGCTGCAGGGTCTTTAGCGTTACGTTATTTTAGCGTAGGGTTCTGAGGTTTCGGTATTTTTTCGGTACCTTATTTATGAACGTCCCCTTAGAGGGGGAGGGGTGAAAAACTAAACAACAAACAAGCTTTAGTTTTTGGCTAGAACATATTTAGAGTACAACCTCGGAAATCGCGTTTTGCAACTCTTCCATTGTTTTCGTGCCACTGTGGCCAAATCTGTGGTCGGTAATACGAGTCCGAGGCGACCGCGGCAAAGGGTAACTAATAAGGTTTTTGCCACCCCTACGCCACTATTCAAATAGATAAGGGTGGATGCAAAGCTTCTCCTAATTATATTATATCAGGAGGGTCATATATCAAACCAAAATTAACCAAATGGTACGTACTCGAGACCTTTTCCTATCTTCACCTATATACATCCGTGATTTCGCCCCCTCCGATGTTTGAAAGGTCAATACAAATTAAAGTTTTTTAATCAGGGAAACGATTTTATCTTTAGAGTGTCGAAAAAGCAAATCTCACAAGTTATACCGGGTTTAACAAGGGATAGGTGCGGCAACTTTAGCGCCTTTATTTTTAAGAATAGAATTCTGAAATTTTGGAATTTTACAGAACTGGTAAAAGCTCAAAACTGTGTCCTATTGACACATGTCAAACTGTTACAGTTTCTACGAAAATAAGGTTAACTTTTGATTTTTAAATGAAACACCCTGTAGATGTCATCATACCTGAAGATGTGAAGAGATTCTAAATACGTTTGTGTCATCCATATGTCATTTTGACCAGTTTGAGAGATATTAATAGCTAAAGGTTTAATTTACACTTTTCTACTTCAAGACGGATGAAAACCCTTTGGTATACTTACTTTTTCTGAAACGACATTTTCTTACACATCAAATTGGAATATGTAAACTTATTTAATTTTTAATAAGTAGACACCAAAAAAGAAAGACAGTGACAATTTTCATTCGTCAACCCAAAGTCATGTCATCTCAAATTCTGACAAGATACAGTGTCTTTTTTCTGGGTGACAGTGGCGTGATGCCTACTTATTAAAAATTTTATTATTTTAAAAATGTTATCTTTTATTGCTCAAGTAATTCTTATCATAAGTTAAATCTGAAAACTCTAACTGATGTGTAAGAAATGTATTTTCAGAAAAAGTTAGTGTACCAGAAGGTTTTCATTGGTCTTGAAGTAGAAAAATGCAAATGAAACTTTTAGCTATTAATTTTTCCCGTATTTTAAAGATTACCTACCTTAAAGCCGTAGGTTTTGGTAAGCGTTTGCACTGTCGCCAATCGAAAAATATTCGAAAAAACTGTAAAATGTAAAAAAAGTAAAAAAAAAAATATTTTTTCAAACTTATCAAATGACATATGGATAACAAAAACGTATTTAGAATGACTTCACGACTTCAGGCATAATGACATAAACAGAGCGTTTCATTTATAAATCAAAAGTTGATCTCGTTTTCATGGAAACTGTGGGAGTTTGACATATGTCAACAAGACACAATTTTGTGCTTTTATCAGTTCTGTGTTCTGAAATCTATTCTTCAAGATAAAGACGCTGAGTCGCCGTACTTGTTACACCCGGTATATTATCAGTCATCACATAGCGTAAAGGTTTTAAAAATACTTATCTTATAATCTAGAGATATCGTTTTGTACGTATACATACTTGACGTTAATTAATAGTAGGCCGTTAAAAGAGGAACCACCCTCTCTCCCCAAACCCTACGCCCCAATAGAAATACATTAAACTAATTTTTAGCTTTTTTATGACATTTGTCTGTCCGTCAGTATGCGCCATTTTTTTATAACGACTAAACCGATTTAGGGTCATAGTGACGATCTAGGGAAATAGTTTTTAGCAACACTGCGTGTCATGTCAATAAGAGCCTATTTGCTTCGCACTTATATGTCATGGTTTTTTGAGAGAAACAAGCAGCTCTATAAAAAAAAAACGTAGAATACTTTATACATTATGTAGGGTGATGGGCCACAAAAAATGAGACATTTTCAATTTTCTATAATTTAAAACCAACTGACAGATTAAAAAAATCCATAACTGAAAATAATGTACTTCATATTTTGGAGAACAAGTATCAGAAATTCAAGATGGTGGAAAATTTTAAGAACCCTACCGAAACTTTTTTCTGTGCACAAAAATAGTTTTTCTTACTGAAAGGCGCATTTTTCACGAACACAAAAATGTATCACTTGAGGAAATCGGTCAAGAATTCAAAGCAAGGGGCTAAATGAACAATTTTTTTAAGTTTTCTCTGATAGTTTACTTTAAATTTTCCTCAATTCATATACAGGGTGTAACAAAAAACATGTATTCTTTAAATGAGACACCTTATAAATTTTGGTATTTTTGAATTCTCCCAAAAATCTACTTTTCAAAAATGCTGCACACTACGATCTTATCTTTTACGGCTTTCGAGATATTCGCGTTTAAAATTTAAAAAGATCATTTTTTTTATACAAAGCCAGTAGGCTATAAAACATACTGGTTAAAAAAATGTAAAACCAAGACATCATAAGGGCGAGACTTAGGATGGTTGTGGTTTAGTATGCTGGCTGCCAATAAATGTAACATATTTTATTATTAAAAAAATAACAACAGAACGGAATAAGAGTTATGCATACTCTTATTCCACAAAAATATTTTTTTTTTATAAATGGTGCTCGAACCGCTCGCCCCTATGCTCTGTACACGCATTGAATCTTCTTACTAAATTGTTGACAGCATTAACAATTTTTAGAGGCTGATCGTTCAGTCTATTGATTTATTGACTAATCAAAGCTTTTAGTTCTTCTACATTATTAACCTCTACTTTATAAACTCTTTTTTTTATATATTATAGTCCCATAAAAATGTGTCCATAGGTGTTAGGTCGAAACTATTGGCTGGCCATGATGTATTGCCATATTTGCCGATCCACTCTTGGAAATGTTGGTTAAGAAAGTTTCTTACAGCAAGTATATTGTGAGACGATGATTAAATGCAACATTTCTCAAGTCATTAATGACAAAATCGTCAAAAAAATTCCAAAATTCACCTTCCAGAAAGTCTATATATAACTCACCAGTTAAACTTCGATTACAAAAGTATGGACCTAGGACACGATCTTGCAAAATTCCGCTCCAAACGTTTAATGACTGCCACCCCCGGAATTTGACTTCTTTAGTAAAATCTGGTTTTACGGTGGACCAAAATCTGGTATTTTGTTTGTTGGCATCCCTGCTGTAGTAAATGTTGATTCATCAGTCCATAACACCAAGCTTAAGAAAATTAGATTTTCTCTTATTTTATTTAAAGTAGTTTCGTAATACTCCATGCGTCTTGCTTTTTTGCGCAGGGGTAAGTTTTTGAATGGTTTGAATTTTGTAAGGCCTGTATTTGTATTTTTTTAATATTTTTTGAATAGATCCATATGAGGTATGGCCTATATTATCATTTTGTAATGCCGAAATAGGTCTAATTGACAATTTAGGGTTTTCTCCAAATCAAAGTAATATATTAAGTTCTTCTTCATTATGAATTACTGTTCTTTTTTTTCGTCGTACCGAAGATGTCTCTTGAAAAATGCGAAAAATCCTTCTAATGGTAAATTTTGAAGGACATGTTTGATTAGGATATCTTCTATAAGTACTCACGCTGAGTCTGACTTGCCTTTTTATTACATTTTGCATAAAGAAGCAAAATATTGCGTAATAAATTTTGCAAAACGACTTAAATGACATTAAATGTCATTATTTATTCGTTTTTGTGATTTCATCACAGCCAACTATTTGCGTATTACTTATTAGTATTTGCTATTAATATGAATTAACATTGTAAACGAAAATATCTTGAAAACCGTAAAAGATAAAATAGTAGTGTGTAGTATTTTTAAAAAGTGGATTTTTTTTGGAGAATTCAAAAATGCCAACATATATAGGGTGTCTCATTTAAAGAATACATGTTTTTTTTTACACCCTGTATATGACTTATGAGAAAACTTTAAAAAATTGTTATTTTAGCCAGTTTTAGTTTGAACATTCTATCACGCTTAGTTTAGTCTCTAGATGGGGGGGGGGAGACTGACATTCTTACTAACGAACTTACGCATTTAAAAATCCAATACATTACATACATTTAAAAATCCAAGATTGATTTTTTTTTTAGTAAAAATGGGACCTAATTTAATTATTTTCAACATTTTTCTTTCGTCACTGATACATTTTTATGTCTGTATTGGATGAAGCTTTAAAAGAAAAATGTTTTGAGCGCGTGGCGCACAGAAAAAAAGTTGGTGTTGGTGAACACAACAACGCAACTTTTTAAAACTGTCCACCATCTTCGATTTTTAAGAAACGTCGTTTTTGACACTTCTAATTTATAATGGTTATAGGCAGTTTAATTTTTTGTGGCACCCTATATAATTTTAAATCCCTTAATTCCCCATGAGTGTTGTCTTATATGCAGGACAAATGCTCCCCAAGAAAAATTTCGTAAAATCGCTCATCGAACATCTTGGTACCGCCATATTTATCGTGTCAACGTTAAGTGGGAACTACTAGTCACAGTAAAAATGACATTTCGCACTTTACTTAGCTTGAGAACCATTGAACCTAGCGCAAAACTGGTACCCAATTTAAAAACTTCTTAGAAGTGCGCATTTTTCTATTTTAAAGTTTTTTTACACAAAAACGTCAAAAAAACATTTTTATAGACTCTTATAGGTACATCAAAATTTGTCTGAGACAAATTGGTTCATAAATAAGAAAGTTAGGATTCTTTGAATAATACCCTTGTCGGCCATCTTTAATCCAAGATGGCGGAAGTACCACCAGATATATCTCTAACTATATTTAGCGCAATCTTTAGTTTGTTATTTAGTTCTCGTCATTTTTTGTCTCTTCAAAAAAAGTCTTATTTTTTGCAAATTCAATGAAATGAAAAATTAGAAAGCAAGATTCATTGATCATTAACTTGGCAAATAATAACCACTATTTATTTACAAAATTTGCCAACACCCGACAAAACCAAAGCAAAGAGTTGTGACTTAGGGTATGATGCAGTCACGAAAACAAGCGTAAATGAACAGGTGAATGGCAGAGCTCGGTTTTGCCGCAATCATTCTTGAACTGTGACCATGCATTTGATGTGCTTTGGCTGTTGAGTGATCGGTTCCTCTCGCGGCTTCGAAAACTAGGAACCATGATATCTCAGATAATAATATAATCTCTATAATCTCTATAATTTTTTTATTTAATCTAAGGTCATTCATTTCCTTATCCGGGGTGTCCAGGTTTTGAGAAAATTGTTAACTCTCCAATTTTTTTTTAAAATCGGGATTGAAACACTACAAGACCTTCTTTTATCGAAAAAAAAAAATATTTAAAATTTCGAAAAATCCCTCAGGACGTGTATTCTTGAAACTCATACGATCCGGTCTTTCTCTCATGGAATGGGATCTATCGCATGGGATCTATCACCTCCCACGAATGAAAAGTAGTTTTAGGAAGGAAAACATTTAAAAAAAAAACGTCACTAGATTCGATGCTGTTCCCCGATTTTGGACCATGCGATCGGAAACGTATGATTTTCATGAGATCCGGATCAAAGCTCAAGAATATAACGTTTTCGTCCCATGGATCATTCGCCATACATCTATGTCGCTCCCCGTTCAAGAGTTTTGTTAAGAATTCGAAAATGAACAACTGTGCAAAATTTCAGCTAATTCTGATGTTTATTTTTCCCTAGGCAGCCAGGCAAAGTTATGGAAAAAGATGTTCAGCCATTCCAGCTAAAAGTCCAACAAAGGTAATATCAAAAAATACGAATTAACGAAGGCACTGACCTACTCTTTGTGACCACTCATATATTTTTTAATTTGGCTCAACAGGCTAAAACTGTTTCTATTAAAATAAAAAAAAAATAATTTAAAATGTTTCTTTGTGTCAAAAAAAAAACGCCAAAAACATGAAATTTCGGTGTTTTTACTTCCGTCGCTAAGGGAAGTAATGTAATCATCTAAAAATCGAACTTCGAGATTTTCATGTTCCTCCGGGAATTTTGAGGTTCCGAATAGTGATAACCACGAATCCAGACGCCGTCGCGTCGCTCTGCCTGTCGTTCTATCTGTCGCCTACTTTGTAGCCACTCTAACTCAAAAATTCCTGCACCAATCGTAACAAAATTTTAGATAGTGAATACTTGTGTTGACGCGCAGACCCCTATTGTTTTTGAGCATTCCCCATTATACCCTCGGAGCTAACGCCAAAAAATCTAAAAAAAAAATATTTTTTTTCTTACCGTGTGATACCTCGTTGGAAAGACTATAAAAATTGTAGTTGAATGGCGCCAAAATTTTTGACTACATATATATATATCACATAAAAAATGCAAAAAAAACTCTTGTAAAATTCAATTTTCTGTGCCATATATTTCGAGTTATGGAACGAAATGTTAAATAAAAAGTAGCTTAAGTTAAGATCCAGGTCACACCCTATTGTCTTATCAAATTTCATACAAATCGGTTTAGCTGTTTTTCCGTGAATAATGGACAAAAATGTTAGTTTATCGGTACCATATATGTACATATCTGTCTGTATAACGAAATGTTTTTAGAAACAATAAAGTCTGTATCTATATATGTTTTAATTTTTCGAAGTTATACTTAGTTTTAAGTTTACTTAACTGATCTATTAAATACGTAAGAATGGCGCGCAAATGAGAGATGAATAAAAGAGTGAGAGGAACGTCAGCTTAGCTTTGTTACCACGGATCACCTACCAACCGGTACTCTGTGTTGTTACCATAGAGCATTAAGAAACAGACGTAAAAAAGACGGCGACGGCGTACGACGATGTGAGAAAACAGGTCGTCATAGAAAAGAAATTGGGTTCGGTCTGTCTGGCAGCAGGTCGTCCCGCGAGTGTGTGGCAAGCCGTGCCGATCAGTCACAACAACAGATTATTACTGCTGAACACGTTTAGTGTTTTAAAGACGTAAGACGAAAGCAACAAGCCGGGACGGGGCTTTGTTACTTTAAAATAGCTAAGACGAAGCTAATAAGACGAAAATGAAGAAGAATTTGTAAGACGTGTATAAATGTAGTGAAGTAAAGCGAAGCTGAGTTAAATCTTGTAATGAATATTTTGATCAGTTGTTTTGTTTGCCATTAAAGTGCCATTATCCAGTGCCTATTTATTTCGATCAACTCTAGACACCGATAAACAAACCTACATATATATATAGCACACATAAAAAAATGTATTGGAAAAGTCCGTCTACTCGAAAGAAATTTTTGATACACCCCGTAAAGGTCTGGATACACCCTGGAATGTCTGGATACACCCAGGAAAAGTCCGGATACGCCCTAGAAAAGTCTGGAACCACCCAGGAAAAGTCAGGATACACTCTGAAAAAGTCTGGAAAGTCCCTGGAAAAATCTCGATACACCCTGGAAAGTCTTGATAAATCAAGAAAAAGTCTGGAGACACCCTAGATACACCGTGGAAAAGTCTGGAAAGACTCAGGAAAAGTCGGGAAAGACCCTGAAAAAGTCTCGATACACTCTGTAAAAGTCTGGAAAGAGCCTGAAATAGTCTGTATAAACTCTTGAAAAGTCTGAAAAGACCCTGGAAAAGTCTGGATACGCCCTGGAAAAGTCTGGATACACCCTGGAAAAGTCTGGAAAGACCCTGGAAAAGTCTAGAAAGACCCTGGAAAAGTCTGGAAAGACCCTGGAAAAGTCCGGATACACTCTGGATACACTCTGGAAAAGTCTGGAAAGACCCTGTAAAAGTCTGGATACCCTCTGGAAAAGTCTAGATACACTCTAGAAAAGTCTGGAAAGACCCTAGAAAAATCTGGCTACACTCGGGAAAAGTCTGGAAAAATCCTGGAAAATTATGAATACACTCTGGGAAAGTCTCGAAAGACCCTGGAAAAGTCTGGCTACACTCTGGAAAAGTCTAGATACACTCTAGAAAAGTCTGGAAAGACCCTAGAAAAATCTGGCTACACTCGGGAAAAGTCTGGATACACTCTGAAAATGTCCGAGTACAAGTACACCCAAGAAAAGTCTGGATATACCCTGGAAAAGTCTGACCGACCCAATCCAACCCATGTGTATACGAGTAGTGGTTTTTTAATATATCTTATTGAGCGAAGGAAGTTTTAGAGTAAACCTTTACTCGATTTATTTATATTAAAAGATCACTTTTTACTCTCAAATATTTTTGCACTCTATCCATGAAATGAATGTATAAAGAATAAATAAAGTAGGTTTGCTAGTATTGCCAAGATTTATTCATTTTGCGTAAATAATTTTTTTTATAATTTAAATATTGTTTCTATTTTTGAGTGGAAATAGTGTTCCGTCCGTTACGTTCCGTCCATTACGCAACATTTTGTTATAGCGTTTTCGTTTATTGCTCTAAAACCACTCTCGTGTACTCCAAGATCAATCCGAAAAGGATTTGGATGTTCGCACTCACGCAAAATCGCAAGAGTAGAGGATTTAGAGGAATACAATGTTATAGCCCTACTTTTTTGACAACATAAATTGCATATAAACTTTTTTTGGGTCAAATCAGAAAAAAATAGATCGAAAAGGAAAGTTTATTAAAATTGATGAATTGTTCCTTAATTCTTCTACTTCATCCGAGGAGGAAGAAATGTTTGTCCAATTTGTACTTGATAGGGATAGTACCCAAAAGCGGGCCAAAATACGCAATTATGTGTCTGAGGTGGTCCCCGATTATACTGAGGCGGAAGTAATGGGAGGTTTACCTAACTCATTATTGTGTATAAATTTAGCGCTAATTCTGTATGTCTGTCTCTTGATTTTGATAAGCAAAAAGAAAGACAGACATACAGAATTAGCATGTGTTAAAATAAAAATAATTTTGAAGGTTAGGTACAAATTCCTAGACTAATTTTACTTTTTATAATTAATATTCTTTCTGTATCCTCTTTATGGACTCGTGTCTTTTTCAACCATGTCCCATTTAAAAAATATTGAAACTGAAATAAATAAAAAGTAAGGTTAATATATCATTTTTGGAGCAAATGGCGTGTTCGATAACTCTCTGCGCGATCACTCCGGTTGGGATTCAGAGCACCCGCGGGTAGATTCGTGACGTCACTACTCTACTCCAGATCGATCTGAGAGTACATAAACCGAAAACACTATTAGTTAAATTCCTAACCCTTTCGTTTTCTGGTAAAAATACTATTTTAGTAGATAAAGTTAATAGACCAATAATTTATCGTTACTTTATTTGCTTACCGTATTACCACATTTTTTTTTTAAACCACAAACACAAATTACCGTAACCGTATTCTTTTGTCTACGTATAAACTACCAATGTAAATAGAAGAGAAAAAAAAACAACAATTCCTGTTTTCGCAAATTCACTTTCAGAAAAAAATTAAAAACCTAAGTAAACAAAAAAACGAATTATCTCCTACCAGCTGCAGCTTTTGCACAGAAATAAATCTGGTTGGTTGCAAAAAATTACCGAGCGGGCCCCGTTAAGCCTCCGTAAGTAACGTATTTCGGTTCGGTTATTTTTGGATACGGGAGAAAAATAACCGATTTCGCCTACGGTATCACCAATTTTGATGGTCTATTAACGCTCTAGTGTGAGTTTAACTTTACGATTATATTAAATTTTGGAATTTTTTGAGGTCCTATTGGCTTTTTACCATCTTACTAAGGTAGACAAAAAATAAGTTTACATTAGAATCGTTTGAGTACAATTAATGTATGTATTTTTCGGTATGAGCGTTAACATATTTGCAGTGCTATGCTGGAATGGCTGCGTTGCCAGTTTTAGTTTTTTTTTAATACCTTGGAGGAAACTATGGCCTTAATACGCCACTGGTGCAAGGACTGAATAGTAGTGATTCCAATAATTACATGTGGGCCAGCCTCGAGAGTCAAACCAAACCACCGAGGTTACTTAATTTCTTTAGATCCCGAGGGAAGGCGACGCTGATTGAATGGCTAAGCGATGCACAGTGGTAATATCTCTAAAAAATTTATCCGTAATAATCACCTCCCCCTATACAGGCCTCTTAAAGAGCTTTTATGTAAGGACGGTTTAAAATTGTTGTCTTATATATATACACTACTAAAATCGCTTTAAGCAAGAAATTGATTTTATTTTAAAGCGATCTAAAAAAGATCTAAGACACGATCCTTCAGCTCAACCAAAACCAAGAAAAATGAACATTCGAAAAATAGAGCCAGAGAAGATTTCTTGGAAACCCCTTCCACTTCCACAGCAATCAAAGATGACTTTGATATCCCAGACTCTCCCTTTCTGATTAATACTCTAATAGTGACGATGAACTACCCCTCACCACATTTAAAACAAAATCAATAACAAAAAATCTTCCCAAAAAAGGAGATTGGGTGCTGGTGGAATATGACATAAAATGTAATGGAAATCAATATTTAAAAAATGAAAAAAGGCCCTTTTTCACTTTCTAAGAAAGTTTGGAGTTTTTTAGATTTAAAATGAATTTTAAAATCAGATAATAATATGTTACTTTTTTTTTCAAGTCTTAGGAAAATAAAAACTTGAGAATTAACATTTAAAAGTTTATTTTTTACCAATTTTATTTACTTTCTTGCAAAATAAAAAAAAGTTCTTTAAAAACGATCTTTGTTTTCAGAATGGCCTTCAGACTATTCAAAGTCGAGAAACGCTGAAAATAACGGAGTTTCCAGATTTATCCCAAGTGCGAGGAATTCTGGTAATTCGACAAAAAAAATGTCCCCAGAAGAGGGACGGGCCGGTAATCTGGCGTGGGAAATAAGTTGGCCCGGTATCTCCCGTAAACTTTTGTTCGTAAAAAAAAAAATAGTTACTGTCAGTTTTATTAAAAAAAAAACCTTTAAAAAAATCCGGATTAGCCCCATCTTACGGTACGTAATTTTTTTCTTCCCAAAATTAAAGAATAATTAGTGTAACATACCTTTGATTTAAAGGTTAATAATTTTCAAATTTTATAACCCCCTCTCAGCAACTTAACTACCCCTCCTAGCGTAGTTTTTCCTTTTAAAACTAATAACTATTTGGTGGGACTCCAATTTAAAAGTTGCATATTCGTAACAGCTTTGGTTCAAAAGTTATTAACTTTTAAATATCACAACCTCCTTTACTTCCTTAACCAACCCTCACCAACGTAGTTTTTTCCTTCAAAACTAAAAAAAAAAATTATTAAAAAAAACTTTTAAAGACCAAGCTTTTATTAAATGCACTCGAAAGTAGAAAATAGTTTTTTATCTTTCTTATACCATAATAAAAGCGATGGACGCAAACTAAAAATTTTAACTTTACGTATTGTATATCGATCACATCGAGGATTCACCTAAGAAACAGTTGTATTACTCTATAACCTAAGGACATTTTCAAAGGCTTGGCAAGCATCTCACCCGTTCTCAGCTTCTTTAGATGAAAGCATTATGTTTATCATTCGAATAGAAGAAGGATTTAGTTCTTCTTTTGTAGTTCTCTCTTTATCACTGTAAAGTTAAAATTTTTAATTCGCGCCCATCGCTTTTATTACGGTGTAAGAAAGATAAAAATTATTTTCTACTTTTGAGTGCATTTAATAAAAGCTTGTTCTTTAAAAAATTTTTTAACAAAAATTAATTTTTGGATTTTTAGATTTGTACCCTAAATCGTCCATTTTGAATCAACCATATTGAAATTTTCAAATCTGTTTAAAAATTCATATTCCCGAAAAACCCCTGTATGCCAATTTTGATTTAAATCGAACAAATTAAATATTTTCCCCCCTCCACTACCCTCGTTACATGGAAGTGAGTACCCAATAATACCATATTATTGTATTGTTGCCGGAACTATAAGCGCATACCAAATTTGAACACACACTTAATTTTTAGATTTGTACCCTTAATCGTCCATTGTGCATGCACCTGTATGCCAATTTTGATTGAAATCGAACAAAATAAATATTTTTCCCCCTCTACTTCCCTTGTGTGGTACCTGAGAATATCATAATATTGTATTTTCACCGGAACTATAAACGCATACCAAATTTGAACACAATCGGATGTGAATAAGTCAGTTAAAATTCGTTAGCAAAACGTGACCGTGACAAAATCTGATCAAAAATTCGTATTCCTTATCCCCAAAAGCCCCAATATAATACCAATTTTGGTTGAAATCGGACAAACTTAGGTGTTTCCCCACTCCACTCCCCTCGTAGGGGGGAGGGGTGCCTAATAATGACATATTATTTTATTGTCGCCAGAACTATAAATGCATTCCAAATTTGAAGGCAATCGTTAATTAAAATTGGTTAGCAAAAGATGACCAAAAATGGTCCATCTTGAATTCGTCATATTGAATTTTCAGAATCTGATCAGAAATTCGTTATCTCCATCCCCAAGTGCCCTAACACACCAAAGTGTACCCCGCTCCACCCCCTTCGAGTAGTGGGGAGCTGTCAATTTCATCACACTATATTCTTGTGTTGTCACCGCAACTATATAAGCATGCCAAATTTGAAGCCGATCGGATGTCGGGAAGTTGGTCAAAATTAAGTTGCAAGATTCCACCCGAACAAACATATTTACATAGATACATTGCAAGTTAAATAAAAGCTTGTAATTATTGGTGAAATTTAAATCTGAACAGCTGCACAGTTGTACCAACTTTCGTTCAAAAGTTACGAATCTTTAAAAATATTAACCCCTCCCTCCTCGTCCAAACCCCTTCCCCCAAACTAGTTTTTGCAACAAAAAGTAACACTCTACTCTGAAAACTGCATATCTGTAGCAGCCTTAAACAACCCCCCACTACCGTAATTTTTTCAGAATATCGAATTGTCACCAAATTTCATAAAAATAGGATAATGGGAAGCTGGTGAAAAATGCATTACAGTTAGACAGATCATGTGTATAGCTAAATAAAATCGTTTAAACCAGGAATGCTCGCTGTTCTATTGCTTTTGCTAAAAAAAAAAAGCTTCACTTAAAATATTAATATATTTTTGGACATTTACTACCTAAGTAGTTTATTGGCCTTTCTAGTAAATGTTTAGAGTTGAAGATCAGACCTGATTTTTTGGGACCCTAAATTCCTAAGGCCTCTCTGGCTAATACATTTTATCACACTGTGCGTTTTCTGGTTACTGCTAGTAAAGGGATCATGTTCCCCAAAAAGCCACTACTTGATAACAGATGAAAGCCTATTTTCGTGGTTATGAACGCACTGAATTGGCCTTACTATAGGTGCAGTTTGATCAATCATTTTCAGAATGACAGTTTAAATTACGTCATGCGTATGTCAATTCCTGACTACATGAAGAATCTGGACCAGTATTGTCGTAATTCAGAGAGCTCAGCGATTTCAAAAAGACCGAAAAAACACTAAGCGACTGATCGGTGTTTTGTCATTCTTTGCAGGGTACCTATTTTCGAAACCATACGACAACTTCCGTCTCTTCTTATATCGTGTAGAATAGGAGGCAAAAAATATGCCGATACATGCACACGCACAATTTTAGAATTTGTCAATTTACTAAAACTTAGTACCCATGTACCAGTAATACTGGAGATAATAATTACCAGGACTGGCACATTCCAAAGAGTTCATTACAGAACCCTGCAGGAAGAGGACCGGAAAACTCGTTGAGCTCACCAAGTGGGAGATCCAGACAATGCAATGGTTCATCTATACAGGGTGGATTCTTTAAATGGAACGGTGCTTCTAGCAGTTTTAGTGAAGGGGTTTTAAAAAAAGCTAAAAGCGAACCTTTAATGATTTTTGACGGACTTTCCGCCCATTATAGGGCCCAACAACTATTTTTTTTACATAAGAAGGTACCACTTGTGGCATCTTTTTGGAAAGCTTGTTAAAAAAGAAATTTAACGCACTAGTTTTTCTTGACATCTGTCAATCAATGTGTCCAAAATTTTTAAAAAATATTTTTTTGTCAATTGTTTTAGTTTCAAAATAAGCTACATATTTCTCTATTTACCAAGCGGAATAAAGAAAATATGACACAAGGACATTATTGGCGGTCCATTTGGGGGCCCTCATTGAAGGCCCAGGGCCTACCAATATTTTTTTCATGAGGAGGTACCCTTTTGGAAAACTTGTTAAAAAAGAAACTCGCACTTGTGGTGCTCATCAGTACGGTGCTAGGAATTAGGAGATGAAATGATGATGAAAAAATATGACACAGGATTCATGTAAAAGACAACCATCTGTCAAATTGCACAATCGGCAGATGTACCTTTAATTCGAAGGAAAATTAGGCGTCTCTACGGTGACAGATATAATTATCTTTACAGATATCCAAAGCTCTGAAGTTGATAATTTTAAAAAAGGATTTAGCGAGGGTGAATAAATAACAAAATCAGTGAATAGCGAGCTTTCCCTCAAAAAAGGTAATGGTAACCGTAGATCCGGATTTCGCACTTGTGGTGCTCATCAGTACGGTGCTAGGGATCAGGAGATGACATGATGATGAAAAAAATCTGACATAGCATTCGGATCTGTGGTTACCATTAGCTTTTTTGAGGGAAAAGTCGCTATTCACAAAAAAATATATTTTTTAAAATTTTTGACACATTGGTTGGCAGATATCAAAAAAACTAATGCGTTAAATTTCTTTTTTAACAAGCTTTCCAAAAAGGTGCCACAACTGGTACCTTCTTATTTAAAGAAAAATAGTTGGTGGGCCCTGGGCCTCCAGTTGGAGGCCCCAAAATTTTTTTATCTTGAACGGAAAGTAAAGCCGCTAGAAGCACCGTTCCATCAAAAGAATCCACCCAGTATACCAAACACTGCAGGCTGAAAGTGCCATTGCATAGTATGGGTCTAAGTGAGGACACCGAATATAGACTCTGTATGAAGGAGGACGAGATGGCCAGACATGTGCTATGTGAGTGTCCAGCCATTGCACTTCAACATCAACTTAGATCGACGCGCTGGATCTGAAAGATGCTTCACCAAAGCAAGTTGCGAGCTTCTTTAAACGGCTGAATATTCTGTAGCAACAAACAATCTCAAAAGTGAGCGACAATAGACCCGCTAGTGGTCGTAATGGACAGTGCCAGACTGACTCAGTCATCATCATCATATACCAGTACGGCCTAACTAAGATCTATCGTTGGACAGTATTTATCACCATTAAAAACTTTTTACGGTGGGATTTACTAAAAGGGTTTAGTCTATTTTAGAACAGTCCTAAGTTTAAGGGAAATTTTTGGTTTTAAGCATTTTAAACCAACCCTCACTGAGTTTTGGACATAGTTTGATTTATAGAAAGAATTTTAATAAAAATTTTTATTGAATAATCATCTTAACACAATCTTTTGTAGGATTTATAAAGAAAGTTTCAATTTAGAAGAAAAGAAAATTAAAAAATTTAAACACACGAGGAGTTTAAATAGTAAACATCCTGTAGAACAAATTAAAATTGGGGTTTTATGTCACTCTAATTAAAACTTACCCTTATTAATTTTTTTAATTAATACTTGATGTCAAACAACGATTTAAATGGGTAATAATAAAATCAGGAGTAGATTGAATGAATGAATGAATACTTTATTCAAAATCCATCCCTCTAATTTTGTATTTATTTAAAAGGTGTGTTTATTTATGAAATGTACTCACAAACCTTATAACCAAAAAAATAGACTGATGATGTTGCTTTAAGAAATGAGTGCTTCATGTATTTGACAGTTTGGTGCCAGAAGCAGTTGGCAATGCACCAAAATCCCTATAACTACCAACTGAGAAGCACAAATAACACTAGACGCGGCTAATTGTAAAAAAGGCTCTGGCATAATAAATTTAACAATAATCTTAAATAATAGCCCCCCCCTTCCCTTAAAATATGAATTTTTTAAATGGGTAAAGTACATTTTATCTTTAGGAAAAAAAGTTCCCCTTCTTTAAGTATCTACACCAGTTTATGGATGACCCCTTAAAAAAAATTACCCTGTCTGTTCAGTACTCTTTATTTATGCAGGCAAATAAAAATAATAATTCAAATAAAAGTTGAGCTTATGGGAAATAGTGTAGGCGTTTATACAGCAGAAATAAAAATAGAAAGATGGGCAACTTTTATTATCTGAAAAAGGATTTGCGCATAACCTCACTTATTTGTTGGTTTGGTTTAGGCAGATACCTATTATTTAAGAAAACAGTATGATTGAGTTTAGTTTAATTATTTCAATTATTGAAGCTGTGTGCTGATTGGTTCAGTTATTTTTATTTTCTAGAAGGTGTATGTTTATGGGTCAAGGGATTTGGTTAATAAAACGTCCTTTTTTTAAAATGCCAACGTTTCGCAAAATTTATTTTTATATATTGAAATGCCGACGTTTTGCAAAATTTATTTTTATATAAATTTTGTGAAACATTGGCACTTCAAAAAAAGGACTTTTCATTAACAAGATCCCTCAACCCATAAACATACAGCTACAAGAAAATTAAAAATAGGATTGTTAAACCATTCTGCCAAGTTATTTTTATTCAGCTGTATAAACCAAAATTATTTATTTTTATTTTAATTTTTGTTACTTTAATTTTTATTTGCTTGTATAAACCCAGCCTTAATAAATTTTATTTGTAGAAAATAATTATTTACAAAATATCATAAAAAAAGTTACAATAGAAAAAATACTTAAAAGTAACTTATTTACAAACAGAAACTACTTTTTTGTATTTAATTTTTATTTATTTGTAATTAAAGATAATATATAAAACATGTTGTTTAAACAATACAAGTTTTGTTAAAACTTTTCGGAACTTTTATCCAGATATACTTTCACTAATTTTATTTGCAGAGCTATGACTCCTCAAAGTGCTGTATGTTTTAATGATTGCTTCAACTAAAAGCTGGTCAAAACAGAGTCTTTGGTATTTAATAACAGTCTTAGAGTCTCTTCAAAAGCTCAGTAACCACTTTCTACTAATAGCAGCATCTGGTGGAAACCTATTGAAAGAAATAGAAAAACAATATTTAGACTTTTTCATTATTACGATACTTAATAATACTGCCATCAGCTGATGAGCGATTCAACATGGTTGCCTTAGGAAAAATAAACCCTTTTTCATAAGGCATACTACTAATAAAGGGTGTTCTTATTAACATGGGACACTATTGCTATCTCAGTAATTATAAGAACTACAAGGTTAAATTTATTAAGATTAAATAAGTTTTTAAGCTCATAGTTTTAAGTATTGCAATTTTTTGACAAATCTCTTTTAAAGAATTTATGTTTCTTTCTTTCTACAAAATGTAACCTGTCAACAATGTTGATTTTGGTGTATACTCTGTAGTTCATAGGTTTATTTCCAGTTTTTATAAAATTAGTAGTAGCAAGTAGTAGGGCTTGAGAGAGATGACTTTAGAAAACAATTCACAAGTGCATGCGAGCTAAAAGTACAAAACAACTGCGAATTTTGAGCTTCTGGTTCACATTTTATCAAAATGCTTATTTTTCTCTGATTCAGAAAGAATTATTCTATAAAATAGTCACTTTTTTATTCTGTGTTCTTTCCCATTTCTCCAAAATTTTCATTTATAAAAAAGTAGATTCCTTGTCCGTGAAAAATAAATAAGAAGAAAGGTTCCGATAGCCACGAACCTTTCTTCTAATTTTCATTTATATTAACATTATGCACTATGGAAAAACGGTTTGTCCATGGATCAAGATGTATTCTTGAGATGAGGCCTCCCAGTAAACACAGAAATATTCTAGGAATATTCCTCTTAGATTATATCTTCGGTTTAAATGCAAAATCAACTAAGTCACTTTTTTCACAGAGACAAATACAATTTTTATACTAGCATTAATTTTACACTAATTTTATCCATATAAAATTGAAAATTCTCAAAATAAAATAACCAATTAAATGCAGCACAGAATTTAATATCGCCTTTTCTTAAAATTTAACTTTTTTGACTTAGTTGATTTTGCCTTTCAACAGACGATATAAATGTGATAAAAATTAATTACAGACGAGGTTTTTTAAGTACAGTTAACATGAGTAGAATATTCTTTTTTTTAATACTCCTGTAACATTCTTAGAACCTTCTTTAGATTAAATTTTATAAACAAATATTTTTAGCACAGGAATATTTTAAAAAATATTAATAATTAATATTCTTATCATATAAACAGTATGCAATAAATTTATATCACTCTTTTATCACCTAATATGAATATCCTTCGAACATTAATATTCTTACTTACTGGGCTGCTACTGCGAACAAATTCTGCATGTCTCTATATTTTTTCACACAAGTCAAAATAAGGCTGGGTTTACCCAACTTTTCATATTGATAGTTTAAAGTTTTAGTGCTAGTATCTCTGTCTCTTTATTTTAATAACAAAGAAAAAAATAGACATACAGAATTAGCACAAAGTTATGAATTATCAATTTGAAAAGTTAGGTAAACCCAGACGTGAAAAGGGTGAGAAATGTGCGGAGATTTTTGAAATCCAAAGCAGCGAGTACTCCCCGAAATTTGTGAGTGAGTCGGAGACATACAAAAGTACACAAGTAAGAAGAGGACATGGATACACCCTTGGGGTGTACTCTCTTCTCACACTTTCAAGAATCCCCACACTGGTGAGCTGTAACCACCTCATGGGCCTTTAAGAATACAGGCAATGATCGCAGAAGTATTAAAGAAAATTGGCAAAAACAGGAATTATTTACCCTTACCTGTGATAGGAAAACGTATTTCCACTCGCAGAATTGCTGTTGTTGCAGCCCACAACAAAGCACTTCATGATGCAAAAGGGCACAGAAAAAGTATATTAAAAACACAACACGTTAAGCAAAAACCAAGCAAAAACTTCTTCATCTTCTTCTCGGTTACTATGGATTCGCGTCTTTATAGACGTCTATCCAAAGCAAAATCTTCGAAAACCAAGAAACGAAAATAAAGAAAATGGCGAATCTACTAACGTCAAGACCGACAAACGCAGTGCTACCAACCAAAAACGTGGATAAAGAAAAAATAAGTTGTCACGTCATGACACTGTTTACACTGCCCCTTTGAAATCTAGTTAATTCGAACAGTTTTCTAAATAAATTTTTTAAAATACTCAAGAAACAGTGGTTTTATATTTTTTCTTAAATTTCGTCAAGCAGTGCTTGTTATATATTCATCAAATACTAAAATATTGGGTTTGCAACCACAACAAATTTTACTCAAGTCGGTTTACTCTGGTTCCAGTAGCACCAAACTGTCACTTCCATGAGGCAGTCATTTATTGGGAGAAAACCCATAAGCATTAGCAGTCTATTTTTTTGGTTATAAGGTTTGTGAATGTTCTAAAAAACTTAAATGCAAAAAATATTAGCTGCGTTCAAATCACAAACAGCGAGTTCGGATCTCTTACCTCTGCTTCTACCTTGGCTTGCACCAACCTCTACTGATGAAAGCTACAGCCTTGAAATGAGCGGGCTTTGAGTAAGGAAAGTTTTCTTGAGTAAGCTTTTAGATAACCTCAATATTTTAATTTCAGTTTGTAAATAAATTAATATAGTTGTTTTTCGGTTTTTTTGTTTGATATATTTTTCGTGCATAATCAGTGACCTTCACTTATGTTTGTTTTGCCTCGTAGTGCTCTCATAAATATATTTTTTGTGCGTGTTACTTCTTATTATTTTACTACCATTTAGTATGTGAGGATGGATACTAGTACAGGTGAATCATAATATTTTATGGGTTTCTATGTTATAATGTTTTAAGAGTTTGTCAAAAAACGTTTTTTTATGAGATTTTGGGATATTTTATGATCAGACCAACTCATAGAATTTGACAGATTTCTATGAATATTTATAATTTTCTAGGAGTTGGTAAAAACAATTTTTTTTATGAGTCTTTAAATAGATTTTATAGTCAGACAACTTACAACATTTTATAGATTTTTATGTGTCCACCCTGCCAAAAAAACCTCATTAAATCTCATTTTTCGATCAGCTGAAAACTAATTAAAAAAAGCTATACTTAATATACTTATTTACTTCTATGTGTGTATGCAATGCGTTCAAATTTTAATCAATATTACTGGAATAAGTGGAGGACGTTATATGTTTCTGTAAAGAGAATAAAATATCATAGTTTTCTAAACTTACATTACGCATTAATTCACCCATTTTGGTCCTTAGAATTAGACTCCTTGTATTTTGATGGGAAGCAGTTAACCGTTTTGATTTGGCACTAATTCATAACATTTTTTATTAATTCCTACCTTAGAGGATTTCATTTTATTATATTTTGCGAATTCTGTAATGGCAACCTTATTGGCATCGGCCTTGAGTTTGTCTTGCACATATTGTTGAAGAATTGAGTCTGATACTTCTTCAAAAATTCTGGCTACATAAATTTACCTTTTACCGAAGAAGAGGACACTTTTAGTTGAATCTGTATCAGTCCCTGTGCCTAAAAGCAGTTTAGGGAAATCTGTACTGCCTTTTTGGGTCTTATTTTGGCCCATGTTGATTGCCGATAACATTGCGTCACTTATCGCGTCTTTGACATGCGAAGGTTGAAAATTATATTGGTGTCTTCGCCGATTACGAACTATAATAAAACCATTATCATCCGTTTGGTGATTGGATGACGACGCCCCGTTGATATTTGCCTGCATTGGGGCCCTATTTTGCTGTCGTTTTTCATTGCTGTCATTGTCAATAGTGTCAAGCAGAGATGCAATATTGGTTGGTTCATCCAGTCCTTAACCATTGATGTGGTTAGTTGCTTGATTTTGTTTCGTGCTCCACCTTGGCGGGAAGTACGGCGATACCAAACCTTTCATAATTTTTGACCTTTTCCTCCAGGAGATGCATTTTATCCCATACAAATTCATTAAAATTAAAAAGATTTTATTCTTTTGTGTCACCCTGACACCCCTAATGCGAACTATTTTTTTCACATAAAACTTCCTGATCGTTACTGGATTGTGTATCGTCGGCCATTGTTGTTATTAACCTACACGCCAATCTCGATGTGGACCTCTTGGGCCTTTATATATCTCATAATTATTTTGAATTATATAGTGGAACTAAATAAAACAAAATATTGAGTATAAAGTCCACTCATCCTGTGCAATAGCAGAAGTAATATTGGCTAGGGCAGCACGGATTCAAATTCAAATCAAAATACCACCCGACGTGCGAGTGAAAATGACCTCCAGGCTTTACTGACAAAATATATGTTAATGTATTCTAGGTAAGATAGACTAGGCCCATAAGTACAAAATCCATCTCTATAAAGTGCAAGAAGCATTTTATGTAACAATTGGGGAAACAACCCCAGCAAACACAAATCGTCGGCATTGAATCGGGCCAATGTCGACAACATCGGCAGTGTGTGGGCATTGGCGACTACACGCTGGACAGATTGCGATTTTCAGTTTTCGGTCAATAATCGGGAACTGGCAGAGGTCCACAATACTACAGTCGACTTTATGCCGACACCACTTTAGGACCGACGATGGTCCGATTGGAACTTTGTTTAATCGGTCGAAAATCGGCAACTGACGATGGCCCGATTCACCATAGTCGACTTTATGCCGACCCCCTCTTTATCTGCTTTAGGGCCGACGACGGTCCGATTGGAACTTTGTTGATGGCCCGATTTACTATAGTCGACATTATGCCAATGTAAACCTTATTTGCTTTAGGGCCGATGATGGTCCGATAGGAACTTTCTTTAATCGTTCGGGAATCAGCAACTGACGATGGCCCGATTTAATAAAGTCTACTTTATGCCTACGCCTACTTTATCTGTTTTAGGGCCGATGACGGTCCGATTGGAACTTTGTTTAATCGGACGAGAATCGGCAACTGTCTGATGGCCCGATTTACTATAGTCGACATTATGCCAATGTAAACCTTATCTGCTTTAGGGCCGATGATGGTCCGATAGGAACTTTCTTTAATCGGTCGAAAATCGGCAACTGACGATTGCCCGATTTACTATAGTCAACTTTATGCCGACGCCTACTTTATCTGCTTTAGGGCCGACGACGGTCCGATTGGAACTTTTTTTAATCGAACGAGAATCGGCAACTGACGATGGTCCGTTTTACTATAGTCGACTTTATGCCGACGCCCACTTTATCTGCTTTAGGGCCGACGACGGTCCGATTAAAACTTTGTTTAATCGGACGAGAATCGGAAACTGACGATGGCCCGATTTACTATAGTCGAC